>CM031951.1:40930994-41598494 GCA_018749465.1 Paracanthobrama guichenoti | reverse complement strand
AACCTGCAATGGCCTTTACACACAGAAAGTTTTCTTAAAGGGCAACATCTGTTGTTGCAACACTACAGACATGAATTTGGGGGACACTACTTTTTTCTTAGATATTAAAAATAAGATTTTTTTAAACAATTTAATACAATTGTACATGTTAAACAAAATATAAACTCACAATATAACCACTTTATTTGAATTAAAAATTTTATATTGTTGCAATTACATTCCATGATACCTCTCCGAGGTATGGGGGGACATGCATATTTTGTTACAAATGCAATCTCTCAAACTCAATTAAATATGTATTTTTAAAAAACAAAAATGTATCTATTAATAGTGCACAAATTGTGTTTATCCTACAGAATACAACCATGAAAATATTTGATAATTTATTGGTGTTTAAAGTTGATTTCAGCTGTTGTAAAGTAGAGGCACACCACTTGCCACCACAAATAATGAACCATTAGCCTGGTTTACCCGCTGCGTCTGCACGAGTACGAAGGTGTGTATACACCGGTTACAATTTTATTATTTAATTGGAGTTAAGTGCTTACTTTTGAACATGTATTTATTAAATAATTTTATTTAGTGAATTTGTATACCAGTGTCTAATTTCGCCTAGGACACCAAATGAGCAAGAACCACTACTGGCCATGTCAAATTCAGAGTACTGTATGTGCTCGATGCTAATATAGTTAAATAAATCAAAGGTGGGCTTTGTTTTCATACACTGACTACTTTTTAATTATTAAAAAAAAGCTTCATGTCACTGCATGGTGATTGACACTAGATGGTGCTACTGTACAACAGAAGAGTTTGAATCAACCATCACAACAAGACAAATTCCTGAAAACGTTTGTGTCTGTGTGAAATATTCTGGAAATCTGTGTGTTTGTGTTTTGTGCGCTACATGACCTATGTGAAGAACTAGTGAACCATTCAGCAACAACCCAAAAAATAAATAAAAAATAAAAAAATTTTTTTTTGAATATATAGTTGGCACATATCTATGAACATCTAATGAACATCTGATCTGATATGTAGACTAAATGGCCATAAAAGCAATGAATGTTCATGTTTCAGTACTTAAAGGTGGATTGTATAATTAGTTGTCATTTGCATTCTACAAACAAGACATGTATTTATATATTTATTTGTCCTTATATATTGATTTCAATTTAGTATTTTGAGTAATGGTAATCAGCTGCTCACTAGTGGAAAACACAGTATAGACATAACATCACAGTGATTTTCTTTGACTGTTCTCTGCAAAAATAAAAATAATTGATAATAAGTATTATATTATAATGTCACTGTTTGATGAAAATCATGTATCTGTAAAAATTGTCCAAGAGCATAAAAACTCATAAAATCACACAGAAAACTCATGTCTTAAATCTCCACAAAAACATAATTCTGTCATTACACACATATTCAAATGTTCTGTCAAATATGTGTAATAGTTGGAAATATGTGTTTCATTGGACAGTGATTATATTATGTTATGTTATATTATATTATCTTATTTATAAATAAAAGGATAACAAATTATATTATATTATATTGTCATATAAAATTTTTCTTTTTTTTCTTTCTTTTTTCCCCAATTTTATTATATAAAATAATGGCATTCTGATCCTGATCTGTGAATTATTTTATGGCTACAAGTGCAGTTTTGGCTGCATTGACATTTTCACTCAGGTTTAAAAAGTTCATCTGGACTGATAGCTGTATAATAAGATTAATACACTCAGATAAAAAGATTACACACCCCAATGGCTATGTCATGCTATTTGTCCAATTGAATAACTGCTGGGATTTTGTTAGCGGCAGTGTGTGGAGAAAACTCAGCAGTTTTTTATTTTTTATTTTGTTGGGTTTTTTTTTTTTTTTTTTGCTTGCACAATCACAACTGAAATCTTCAGAGAGTTTGTGCTTTGTAAGGATAAAACTGCATCCTATTAATTCTTTCAAGAGGACAATAAACACCTTTGTTCCAGAGGTTACTGTTAAACAAATACATTTAAAAAATGAAAAATGGTAAAAAGAAAGATTTGCTGGAAAAGATGAATGTGCACAGCTCTGAAAAAAACTGGCTGGTTGTTTTTCAGGCCAATTATAACAATGAACTGACCCGTACTGTGATGTAAAGTATACATTACATGTGTAATACGTAATAACATTATCTCGAGGCATTGATATTAAACCAAATAGGAAGCAGAAAAGGTCAAAAATAAATGTGCTCATCCTTAACAGTGAATTACATCAGTGATTCAGCTTTTAAAAGATCACATCAGTGGTTTAATAAACTTTCACAACCCGACCGCTTCAGAATCAAGTGAATAGAGCTCTTTGTTCCCTGGTCCCGGTCTGTAATATTTTGGCTTGAACCACCGGGTCCCGATGTGGTTCATCAGCTCGGCAGACTGCAGTGTACCTGGAAGAGTCTTTCACTGCCTCAGGAAACACTTGCACTCAATAGGAGCCACCCCAGCCCCAGCTGGCTCGTCTAATTTACCGCCACTGGTGACACTCATCCTCTGAACCGTGAATATTTGGAGGGCTAGACTTCCCAAATACTTCTTTATTTTGCTGCCTCATTAGATGAACAGGGCTCCAGGGATGGACTCACTCTCAGAAAGGAATGAGTTTAGTGGTGGATCATTTAGTAAATGTCACTCAGGTGATGGTTTTCCCACAATGCTCAAAAGTGTTTTCTAGAAATCACTTTTCAGGAAATAAAAAGGCCAGTTGTGAGATTTTAAACTGAAGCGGTGAAGAGTGATGGTTCAACCTAATAATATGGTTATGATAGCATGTAAAAATATTTGTAAATAATATAATACTTAGGTATTTATGTGTAACTGATGTGAAATACTTCTGGGAAGATGCAATGTGACATGCTTAACCATCTACAAGTATTTTAAACAGCCAAATGTTAAACTTTTTTTTCTGATTATTATGCACAAAGTAACACTTGTGAAAAGAAGTGTGCTTTATTATATTAAATGCGCAATTATAGTGCACTTCAAATCTAAAAGTACATTTAAAAAAAAACACTGTACTTGCAGATTATATAATATTAATTAAATAAAAGGCTACTTAAGTGATTTTGAGGAGTGTACACGTCCGTGACTGTTTCTTGATAAACTTAGGCTATGTATAAGTGCACTTTAAAATGTCAAATTAAAAGTCATAATGTTTTAATAATATTTTGTCATGCTTTGAAGAAGTTTTGATGTGCTGAATATGCTAAAGCACATTCTAATTTAACTGTGTTAATTTCAATAAATTACAATTTCATCATTACAAATGTATAATTACAAATATATTTTAATATATGGCAAACAAGTTTCAATAGAAAGGACATTAAAATTGAGTTCACTATAAATGATTGTAAGTACATTCGGCTGTACACTTTAACCATATTTTAAAGACAATAGAAGTAATTATGAAATTACAGACAAAGTGTATTCAAGTCCTACTGGGTCAAAAAGCACCCTGAAGTTCAGCTACTTTATTAAAAATCTAACTATAATACATTATCATTCAATTCGAAGTAACATTCAATTAAGTGTCCAAAAACATTACATTGAGTTTGCATTTAAGTATTCATTTTAAGTATTACTTCTGTAATAAGTAATCTGTTTAAAAGTCCCCAAGGATAGAGTGACAGTTATAGCCTAAAATATTCCATTTTCCTTAAATATACTTTTTTCTTATATAAGTTTTAACATAAAATCTTGATGTTGAAAAAAAAAAAAATGTGTTAACAAAACCCTTATAATATATTTTAACTAGGATTTTCTGAATAATAACTCAATTTACATAGAAATTGCCCTATTTGTGCATTAGGGAGGATAAAAATCAGAGAGTGACAGTGAGAGATGAGAAAGATCCCTTACAGATTACCTTCACTGTGAGCTTGATATGATGGCACCAAAAATGAGAGTGAAAAATGCTAATCAGGAAATTGATTCAATCTTAACCATGTGGTGAACACATTTTATATACAATGCATCATTTACGCCTTTGCTAGAGTTAATGCGATTTCAAATAATCCACACTGAACAGCATTTAAACTGTTATTTAGTCTGGAAGTGAGCCTTGCTGTAACTGGAGATTCGGGAAGGTGACAGATATCCATTATGGCATGAAATGCCTTCAGTGGATACTGGGTAGCAGGAGTTTTGGCAAAGCTATTAAGAGAAATGCTGTGGTGAAGAGAACATTAGACATTTGGTCGCCAGGAGAAGAGGCCTTCATGAATCTGAAGGTTTGTGATTGGTGGTGAGGAGAGTGGCTTCAGTGGGGCCTTAGATCTCTGCATACTGACAAACTGGGGAGACAGTGGAAATCCTGAACTGATGTTACAATTTGACAACTCTCTTAGGTGCAGGAGAGCATCAGGAATTTTAATGAGCAGCCAGCAGATTTTGATAGGACTGTCAGTGCCCAAGGGACGTTTGTCACATCACACCTCAAAGAGGTTTGCACTGCTGAAAACCCCAAACTTTGTAAATATCCTTGGATAGATAAGAAGGATAAGGACTTTTTGGTTTTCATTTGTTTAATTACAGCTGCAAAATGCTTTGAGTACTTAAAGGAACACTTTTTTTTTCGAAAATAGGCTCATTTTCCAACTCCCCTAGAGTTAAACAGCTGAGTTTTACCGTTTTTTTTAGCACTTTTAGCATAGCTTAGCATAATTCATTGATTCTGATTAGACCGTTGGCATTTCGCTCAAAAATTACCAAAGAGTTTCAATATTTTTCCTATTTAAAACTTGACACTTCTGTAGTTACATCGTGTACTGAAGACCGACAGAAAATGAAAAGTTGTGATTTTTCTAGGCCGATATGGCTAGGAACTATACTCTCATTCCTGTGTAATAATGAAAGAACTTTGCTGCCGTACCATGGGTGCAGATTCAATGAATTATGCTAAGCTATGCTAAAAGTGCTACCGCCAGACCCGAAGATCGGCTGAATGGATTCGAAAATGGTAAAACTTAACTGTTTAACTCCAGGGGAGTTGGAAAATGATACTTTATTTTTTGACTATTTTCAAAAAAAGTGGAGTGTTCCTTTAACTAGTACTTTAATACTATAGTCGTTACATGAAGTGCACTTACACAAAAATCAGCCGTTTTACAAGCTTCTATATTATGTCAAGATTTAACTTTTCAACTGCTCAGTTGAATCACATGGCAGCAACTCAATGCATTTAGGCATGTAGACATGATTAAGACAATCTACTGAAGTTCAGACTGAGCATCAGAATGCGGAATATAGGTGATGTAAGTGACTTTGAACGTGGCGTGGTTATTGGTGCCAGACGGGCTGGTCTGAGTATTTCAGAAACTGCTGATCTACTGGAATTTTCACGCACAGCCAGCTCTGGATTTACAGGCAGCGAATGGTCCGAAAAAGAGATAATATCCAGTGAGCAGCAGTTCTGTGGGCAAAATGCCTTGTAGATGCCAGAGGTCAGAGGAGAATGTCCAAACTGGTTTAAGCTGATAGAAAGGCAAAAGTAACTCAAATAACCACTAGATACAATCGAGGTCTGCAGAAGAGCATCTCTGAACCAACATGTTGAACCTTGAAGCAGATGGGCTACAGCAGCAGAAGACACTGGGTGACACTCCTATCTGATAAGAACAGGAAACTGAGGCTACAATTCACATAGGCTCACCAAAATTGGATAATAGAAGATTGGAAAACCGTTGCCTGGTCTGATGAGTCTGGATTTCTGCTGTAACATTCAGATGGGTCAGAATTTGGCCTAAACAACATGAAAACATGGATCCATCTAGTCTCGGATTGCCAGACCTTCAGACTGACTTCACAGCTTTCATTGGCCAAGGACCGCCCAAGAGGAAGACTGACATGTAAGGCAAACCAATCACAGTTTGTTTTGTTCGGTGTCACATTTAGATACGTGAAAATGTAAAGTTGTGCAAGTTTACGGCAACAATGGAGCCGCAAACTTCACATACTTTTGAAAATCCAGCGTTTAGTTGATCCTGGGATACTGTAAAGAGCTCATTGTCACAGTTGTAAACACAACAGCGTTCTTCTTCCATGAGGGAGTTTGGCATCTTGACGGCATTTGTTTCCAGGCGGACTGTTAAAGAACACAACACACATGTCTCGTGGACATCCTGTATAATTCAACCAATCAGATGATGACTTTGAAACAGTCCAAGGGTGTGACGTCTGAGGCTGAGACTAGAATCCATCCTGCCTTGTACCCGTGTATTTTCTTGGACCCCTTAGTACCAATCGAGCATCATTTAAACACCACAGCCGACCTGAGTATCATTGCATGTCCATCCCTTTATGACCACAGTGTACACATCATCTGATGAATACTTCCAGCCGGATAACATGCATGTCACAAAGCTCAAATCATCTTAAACTGGTTTCTTGAACATGACAATGAGTTTACGGTCACCAGATCTCAATCCAGTAGAACAGCTTTGGGATGTGGTGGAACAGGAGATTTGCATCATGGATGCAACAAATCTGCAGCAACTACGTGATGCTGTCATGTCAATATGGACCAAAATCTGGACCAATATGGACCAAAATCAAAAGCAATATTTCCAGCACCTTGTTGAATCTATGCCACGAAGAACATTTTGCCACATATGACATCTTTCAGAAGAGTCAGGTTTGACAAACATTCATGACATGTCCACCCTGTCACATAAAACTATTTGACAAGGAAAGTTATATTGTTGAATGATAATCTGAAGCCATAACATTGATAACAGGGAGAGCTGCAACTATAATGACTGAAAAAAAAAAAAAAAAAAAAAAAAAAACCTTCAGCCGTCAATTCATAATATCCCATATCATAAAGCAACTCTTTAGCACTTACAGACAGTTTTTTATTAAAAGGGCACCCATTTCATGACTTCTAAATGTATCTGAGGGGCCATCCTTTAATCCGATTTCCTGGAAACAGATGAAAAAAATAATCCATTCGCTGAGAGTGCAAGAGAATGTCTTGTTATCTGCGCTATAACAGGTCTGATGCACATGGATATTATTCTCACTCTACCCCTTGCTGTTCTTAGACCTGTTCCTTTGCTCACACTGCAGGACATCTCAGCACCTGCCCCGAGAACTCAGGATCTGCTAAAGTGCCACATCTCTTTTCCCAAGCTGCCTCAGTCCTATGGCAGTCCAAAGCACTTGGGTGCTGTTCTGTCAGTCCCGGTTTGGGAGAGAGATGGATCCTGGCTTCCAAAGTGAAACCGATACTCGTGAATTCCAAGGTGCAGGCTGAAGAGGACCGTGGCTGTGACATTTTGATGTCACAGCTGCCACAGTTGTACTTCTTAAATTTCTTATTTGAGTAACACTCATAAATATTGCCAGACACTTTAACATACCAACAGCTGTTTTTCTACATCAGCCACATTCTTCCCCAAATGTTTTTAAAGTTTGTATACAGACATAGCTTTCATGTGCAGATATTTACAGCGAAGAGGTTAAAGATTGCAAAAAAAAAAAAAAATTACATTTAAACATAGGGATGTCCTCCGTATATTTAACATGTTTAATATATTGTTAACATATTGTTTATTTTCCCATTTAAATTCTGAGCTTTGTTTTCATATGAACAAAGCACAGATTCCAAATCATCATATCTGTCTGGTTCATATATCATTACACTATTACAAGGAAAATAAGAAAAGATATTAGCTTAAACATAATTAAATCTATTTTTAGGATTATTTTGCATCGTGACATAATTTCTAGATAATTAAACACCCCCTCCTCTTAATTCCCAAATGTTAAAATCTCATTACTGTAATGTGAAAAATAATTATTTAAATATGTATTTATACAGCATGTAGTACTTGTTTTACTGCTAATTTAAAAAAATTCCTTTACATTATTCTTCAACGTACATACAATATTGTATAAAAACAACCATATTATAATAATGTGAATGTAGTGGGATTCAACATTGAGAGTAATGGACATAAAAACATTAGAGTAACTGGTATAAAAAGTATTAGAACTATTATAGAAGAAAAGTTTGATAGTTCAGATAGAAAAGAAAAGAAAAATGAATTGTGATATATAAATATATTTTTGTCATATTTAATTATACATAAGGATACTGCTTGAATTTCACAGTGCAGTTCCACAATTTATCATAAAATACATCCACATTATGACTATCCTGAGGGCCATAACTGCTAAACATATTTACACTGATGAGTTTCGCCTAGTTTTATGCATAGAATTGTGCTAATATATCATTCTACTAAAAGTATATTGCTGCTATAAAATGAAAAACATATCAATATAGATAAATCTAAACACAGAAGTTGTTACAGAGAAGATCGGAAGTAAGAGTAAGAGGGAAGGTGGGGGGTCTACTACGGTCTTACAAAGTTGGATGAATTTTGGGGGTTGAGGAGATATGAAGAAGAAAAAACACAAAAATAAAAGTATGTGGAGAGCCACGGGATTCATTTGGCATCAAACATGAAGGCCATTTAAAATATCTTGGGTTATTTTATCTACCCAAATTCTGCGTTGAGCCTTTTGGGGGGTTATTTCTTCAGTGTTTGGGTAGTTTTTGTGTTACCCAGATCCTGTGTCAGATGTAACAACCCAGTGTTTGGGTAGTTTTTGTGTTACCCAGCTCCTGTGTCAGACATAACAGCCCAGTGTTTGGGTAGTTTCTGTGTTACCCAGCTCCTGTGTCAGACGTAACAGCCCAGTGTTTGGGTAGTTTTTGTGTTACCCAGATCCTGTGTCAGACGTAACAGCCCAGTGTTTGGGTAGTTTTTGTGTTACCCAGATCCTGTGTCAGACGTAACAACCCAGTGTTTGGGTAGTTTTTGTGTTACCCAGCTCCTGTGTGAGACGTAACTGCTCAGTGTTTGGGTAGTTTCTGTGTTACCCAGCTCCTGTGTCAGACGTAACAGCCGAGTGTTTGGGTAGTTTCTGTGCTACCCAGCTCCTGTGTCAGATGTAACAACCCAGTATTTGGGTAGTTTCTGTGTTACCCAGCTCCTGTGTCAGACGTAACAGCCCAGGGAGCAGTGCAGCTCCATCAAATTGGTGCATGTATTTGTTAAAATACAGGTTTGTGTACATTTTTATCTATAAATTCCTTATTGTGCTGTATATTGTTTAATTTTATGCAAAGCAACATACAGGGGCTCGATGTGAGTCACCTAAATGAGTGTCTCGTCTGTCTTTTCGCGTGATGGAAATGCCTGTTACCTTAGATACAGATTATAAATACTTAAGATGTTAAAGTATGTTATCAGAACTGTACACTGTTTGTTTATGGACAGGTTATGGAGTCAGTCACAGCATATTTCGGCTACGAGAGAAGCACAGGGCGGCGGTCTAAAGTTAGAAGTTCCCCCGCCGAACATCATATAAACTCTGGCACGAGATCCAGTGCCGTTACGGTGGAAATGGGACAACAGAGACTAGTCAATTACCCTTAAATTACTTCTAATGTCTAATATTTGCTAAACAAGCTTAAATGTTGGCAATATGTATTAAAAACTATATAAAATATGCTATACTGTAAAATATGATGAATTATCATGTAAATCAGTGGTTGCGTTGAGTATTTTAAAAACGTGTAGAGGATTTAAGTTAATCCGTAAACATTAATTCATGTATAAAGTAATAAAAAAAGCTAGTATTATATTAAAAAGGAATCAACTATGCTGGGTTAAATAAACAACCCAATTTGCTGGGTAAAATTAACCCAACGTGTTCTGTCCTATATTCACCCAGCCCTTGGGTTGAAAACAACCCAAATTGGGTTGTTTTTAACCCAGTCTTTTTAGAGTGCATGTTTTTCTCTGGTCTGGTCCTCGGCCAGCCAGTATTCTGAACTCTAACAGCCAGGTCCTGAAAAATCGTTTGGGACATCCTTTACGCTGACCACACTCCCTGACATCTGTTTGCCAACAGCGTCCACCCAAACATCGATCTGCCACCAGCTTGTGTCCAAATATTTTACACTGTTGTATATCAAACTTGAATCATTCTAACTCAACGCAATTACTTATTTATGGACCTATAAATTATTCTCCCTGATATGAGCCTCAGTCACGTAAAGCTAATTTGGAGTTTGTGCTGTTTGGTCTGCTTCTATTCATGACACATACACGCACAAGTTCTGGCTTTTCTCGATTCTTAATGGCTAAATGCACAAGGGAATGTTTTACTGTTAATTTAGGTCACAATAGAGATGACTGCGCTCTTCATGGAGTGTGGTCACATTCAGTCTGCGTTCTCGTTTTAACTGGTTCCCATGCTTATTAGTACCAGGGCTTTGAAAATGTACTCATGCTGCCTTTTTATTTTATTTTGGGGTTTGAACCAAACAGCTCATAGGAATAAAAATTAACCATATGCTTCACTTTATACACTGTTTGATCCAGATTAAGGATAGCTTCCCAAATTAAAATTGCTATCAAACATGTTCAGTTACTGAAATTCATGGTCAGAAAAAAGCTATTTATGCAGAACTGTATAATATGTTCTGCAATATTAAAACAATAAGCCAGCAGATTTTACTATGTGAAAGGGGGAGGTGAAGCCTGTATTCCCTTAATTGTATAAAATGCACATTTGTAGTGTACTTCAAATCTAACTGCTAGTTGTTCGTACTAGTTCTTAAGACACAGTCTTAACATCATGGCTATATTTATGCAACCGGTCCCTGGTCTTAATGTTGCACGTTTGTAGTGTGTGAAATATCATTGTGTTTATTTACTGTGGCAGGAGAATGAGGAGTTACAAGTGAATAAAAGCATCCATAAAATCTTTAACATCCAGCGAGGCCTTTAAAACCTCCCTCATCTCTCTCAGAATGTCTCTGAGATGGTGGCTCTCCTGAACTGTGCAAACTCACTCACACACAAAGTTAAAATCCTCCCTCATTAAGATAATGATGAGAACATCCTTGGGCATTGGTTGAAATCTTTCTAAAATTGCAGCATAACAAAGTTTGATATTATGATCTTGGTTGATTTGATTACACTGGTATTATAGAACCATTAATTATTCCATCAAGCAAAACTCCCTGAAGCTGATTTCATGACTACAGGTTTCTTGGTTGCATTATTTTGGAAGGCACACTGAGAAGGGTTTTAGTTTTAAATCTTTGACCACAAAGGCTGTATAACAAATTTACTGCTATTCTGTGCCTTTTTTCAATCCAGTTACTGCATCACATTAAACCCTCTGACAACGCTCACCTGAAAATCCATTTCATCCGGCTTCAAATTATAATATCATCTACATTTTTGGCAGGGGGTGATAAGCAATCATTTCCCAGATAACATAGACTTTCCAAACCCTCATTGTATGAGGAAATGGCTGCACATTTCATTACCGTTTCATGCATTTCATCAGCATTAGTGATGTCATTGTCAGCTTAAAATGTGAGTCTGCACCGATATGTGTTACAGCCGACAAAATTAGTGGCACATTTGTTTCAGTTATGGCTGTTTCTTTAACTATGGGCACTTTTGAACTTGTGGAGTTTTTTAAAAAAAGAAACTCACTTCCTTTTAACACTCTCACTCATTTATTTTTTTCAGCTGACAATGTCCACCGTGAATTTACAATTTTTGTTTCTAAACGTGATAAACATTTCCACAATAATGGCATTTCTAGAACCAGCATATCTTAAATGATGTATTGTGTTTAATAGCATTCTGTGATGGAAATGTATTGTTGTTGTTATTATTTTTATTGGAACATAATCCTTTGCTTAATCCGTCTTGCTAGGGTTGATTTCATGACTAGGATACATAACTTAATGTATCTTCCTTTATGTATCCGGATAGTTTCCAAAAATTCTAATTACGCCATGATTTACAATTTACCTTGGATTTACTCAATTCCTAGGTGTATATGACATTCTTCTTTCAGACAAATACAATCAGAGTTATATTAAAAAATGTCCTGGCTCTTCCAAGCTTTATAATGGCATTGAATGGCAGCCCAAAATTTGAAGCCCAAAAAAGTGCATCCATGCATTATCTTTATCCATTCAAAACCCCATCGTGTCACAGTGTGTTTTGGGTTCATGTTTCATGTTCATGTTTTTGAGTTCGTCATGTTCACAGCCATGTTCACTGTCATGTTTCTTAGTTTGCTTTGCTCACTGCCATGCACTTCCTGGTTTTGTCATGTGTTCCATTGTCATGTGATCCTGCCATGTGTTCCTGTGTCATGTTATCATTGGTTTATTGGTTTATCATTGTTCACATGTGTCCCTTGTCATTATCCAACGTGTATTTAGCCCTCATGTTTGCCGTGTGTCTTTGTCTGCTATTGAATGTGTAACCCGCTTGTTGGTGAGCCTGTTATGGTCAAGTCAAGTCTGTTCAAGTCAAATCTTTTGTTTATTTCTTTGGATTTTGAGTTGAATAAAATAAACTGCACTTGGGTTCTTCAAACTTGCCTTCAGTGGATCTTTGTTGCACATCGATTCGCTTCAGAAGGCCTTTATTAACCCCCGGAGCTGTGTGAAGTACTTTTTTATAATGGATGGATGCACTTTTTTGGGCCTCAAATTTTGGGCTGCTATTCACTGGCATTATAAAGCTTGGAAGAGCCAGGACATTTTTTAATATAACTCTGACTGTATTTGTCTGAAAGAAGGATGTCATATACACCTAGGATGGCTTGAGGGTGAGTAAATCATGGGCTAATTAAAATTTTTCCACACACACACACACACACACACACACACACACACACACACACACACACACACACACACACACACACACACACAAATATTGATGAATACATTTATTTATTTTTATATATAATGGATATATTCTTTTGCAAAGATAAAACCCAAATGTGTTAATAAAAATCAACCCATGGTAACTAAACACCTCAAGTGCACTCAAAAATAATGATAATAAGTAAAAAAAATCGTCTCTTTGTTACCTTTTTTGATGTGGCAAAAGAGATGAGATGGCACATGATGGCATTCATAGCATTTTATCATTGTGGGCTGCATTACCTTATGCATTTTGACCAATATTATGTTATATATTGCAATATATACTGGATGTGCATCAGGCTTGTCTGGGCTGAATTTGAATTGAGACTTTAGAAAACTATTTAAACTGTGGCTCTGAATCATGATTGAGTCATTCTCTTGTCTATTGCAGGCCCACCAAGCTGACTGGAGAGCTTTCATGTAGACTGTGATTGGGATCATACTGGGTGACCAGTGGAATCACTCAAACAGTGAGGAAAAACGTCGCCAACACATAAGCAAACCATTTCTCAAAGCTACGACTGTCATCATTAGAAAAGGGAGAGCTGAAAGAAAACCAACATTTTAGATATATCCAGGCTTTACTGCTAAATGGTTGTGTTCCTGTGGATATTCTGGACTTAGTTATGACCTCATTATGTCATATGAATGATGCATGTCTCACAACAACTCCTCTATTAACAGGAGAGGAACTACGGAGATTTCATGTGGAGCTGTTTTGTGCCAATCATGTTTTTTCCAGCGGTGTAAAAAGTATAACTCAGCATGCTCACTTCCTTGGTATGAGTGACTAAGCCAAACGGTGCAAACGTGGTAACAGATGTGAACTAAATTCATGTTCTCAACAGTAACACATTGATTACCAATAACACATTTGGATCTCATATAGAGAACGTGTCACATGAATCATGTCTATATATCATGTGGATGTTGATGGCTTAAAAACATGTTTGCATATTCTTATGATGACTGTTTGATTATAAGTATTTTTCCAACGATCTGACAGTAAAATATAAAGGAGGTCAAATATGACCTACAACCCGTAAAAATTTACCACCAAACTCTGTCATTTAGTCTAAATATAAAATGAATTCAGTTATCATTCCATAAGCTCATTACTGTAGCAGGGAATATAGGTCTCATGGTGTGAGCAGAAAACCACTTCTATGCTGAGGGTGGAAAACTCTTAGTACTAGTAAAACTAAATGGGTAAAAAACTTCATAATGCCTTTCTTCTTAAATAATATGTGGCCTGATGTTTTTTAAAGAAAGACTATATTATTTTGAGTGTCCTTTTTCACTAGAAAGTACAGTTCTGATAGAAAACTACACATATTCTCAAACATTTCTGGTGTTGTAACCAGTTTAAACCATGCGTATAATAAAAGGTCAGGTTTTACGATAACATTCACAGAACAGTATTTCAAACATGACAACTCTTGAAATAGATTTTAACACTTTTATTGATGAGAAAGGATGCTAACACTTTAGAATACTGTTCCGTCATTAATGAATAACTACACAGGAACAAATGAGTAACACACTACTAACACTCTAGTAATATTAACTAAAAAGAAACTCTGATTAACAAATTAGTAAGTAATAGTGCTCAGTTGAATGTGGTAGTTCACTATTAGTTAATAACTACAATTAATTTTATTTTTTTTCACATCTCCCAGACAGCGGGGCACAACCTGACACTTTTTGACTTTCTCAGTTTGTGTAAATCCACTTGGGGTTCAGAGTATTTATTTCTTCCCACATTAATTTCACACGTCTAGTACAATTATGTGGTTTTGTTTCATTAATACAGTGTATACTTTTTTCTTGATTTACCCGAAAGAATGGAAGTGAAATGTGACAACATGCCCCATAGGTGGGGTGCATTGTAACATGTGAGGGGCACATTGTAACATCACCAGATGACAGCTTAAAATGTTACCTGATGTAATCAAAAATATCCAAAGCAAACAAACAAAAAAAGTCAATAAAATACAATTAATAACTTTTTAAAATAAAATGCAATTTTTTGAAATAATGAAAATTATAAAAAAATTGAGTTTGACAACAAACACATTGCTAAACACAGCTATACAGCATAGTTCAAAACATAATAATTATGAATAACATTCTGAACATTGACTCTCAGTCATTATTCACCCTTTTCTCATGGTTTCTCAAAAGAATTCATTAAAGTATAGAATATAATAGCGTAGTTCTAATAGGGGCTCATACACCCCACCTGTACAACTGGGATTTAAACTATGCTCATGTCTTCTGCTGTTAGATCAGCTTTAAAGAACGATCTCAACTGTTAAATAACAGATATAAGCTTAATAAGCTTAAGTAAGAAATGTAGTTTTGCTATGGTTAAATAAATGTTCAGTGATATCTTCCAAAGATTTTTTTTTTAATTCTGGCGCATTTTTTTCTCTAAATAATGTTGATATGGCAACTAGTAAATACACAAAGTTTCGTCATCCTGGCATGTGTGGAAAGTTTTAATGCGTGTTACAACTAACCCCACTTGTGCCCCATGCTCCCCTACAGGTTAATAATAAATGTGAATAATGCATAATATATAATTCATTCTAAAGTGACGGTCATAGTAACCCATTAGTAATGACTCAAGTATTACCAAATCCTTCAGAAGTAATTACTAATTATTTGGATCAGTATTCTAAAGTGAAGATCATGGTAACACACTAGTAATTACTCAAGTGCTACCAAATCCACCAGAAGCCATTACTATCCAAAAACCTCAAATGCTTACAATGACGTAATAACTAGAAAGTTATCATGATCTTAACTTTATTGAACAAATATTGATCAAATAATAAGTACTTTAGAAGAATTTGGTAATACTTGAGTCATTAATAGTGGGTTAATATGATGACCTTCACTTTAGAATTAATTATACATTATGCATTATTCATGTAAGGTATGAATCTGTATATAGTAGTTGTTAGTAGTCCACTGGGAGGTATGAAAAATAATAGTTACCAATTAGCTAATAGTGAACTACCACATTCATCTGAGCACTATTACTTACAAGAAACTCTGATTAACAAATTAGTAAGTAATTAGTTGTTACTAGAGTGTTAATAATGCATTACTCAATTTGTTCATGTGTAGTATTCATTAATGACGGAACAGTATTCTAAAGTGTTACCGAAAGGACTGTTGGTAAATGTAATCTTTTCCATACTCAGATTTACAGGGATGTGGATATACAGGTAAGGTATTGTAGAAAAAACAACAGCAGAAAATTGTCATGGCGCACAGTACTGAGCTGGACCAGGTTGCGTTGGGAGAACCAATCAGCTACTCTGTAGAGTTTCATGACAGAACTATGCAATAGGCCTATAGTGTATTGTGAGACTTCTCTAAGCAAATTTCTTTGTGAGAATGGCACAAATGTGAAGATATTTCCAACATCCTCGATGAAAGGAAGCCATAGTGAGTGTTTGAATGTAAATGGGCCATTGAGGATAAAGTGCTGGTGTGTGCCACTCAAGAATTATGAATTGTGTACTTTAGACCTTCAGTCAACAGCTGAGAATGTAATGAGATGCCCTGGACCACAGGCTGGCCCACTTTATCATATGCCACAACATTAAAATGGCACTGAGGCCCCATACATCACCAGTCTATCCAAATAATGCCCTCACACATTAGGTGAGACAGTCTAATAGCAGGGGGTCACGGAGACTGGGCAAGAACTCTTTTGCAGTTTAAAATCCCATTACTGCTGTTTACAAACCCACCTTACCGAATTTATCATGCTTCAGAGTAACTTGTTTACTGACAGATGGTTTGCCACACAATTCGATTCTTTCCAATACCTTTCTCGTGACCGAGAGCCGATCACTCTCCAGGCTTGGGCAACATATTTTACATCTGAGGACGATTCATTTTATTTATCAGCCTGACAGTCAACATAAAGCAGAGAAATCAGCTGGATTCAAAGCTGTGCTCTAGAAAGAACAATAAAAATGCACAGAAACAATAAAAAAGTGTTTTTGACAGGAAGCATGCATAAAGTGTCATGTTTTTGGCTTAGGGATCTTTTTGACATTTCCAAATTCTTTATTGATAGATGACCCACAAACGGGATCCATGACTTTCGAACACAATGTTTGAGCGCCTTTGTATGTCATAAATTAAGCATGGTTAGATGTATTGAATAGCATGTCCCTCTCCTCATATTGCAACCAGATGTCACTGCATTTCAATTAAATTCAAAGACAGAACTACGTGTTTCATAAAAGTCGAGTTTCCTGAGCAGGTGCAGGATGATCAGAGTGTGGAACAATGCACTGGAGATACGCGATCTGTGTGGATCACTGATGACTGCAGACACAGTCCTCTCCACTTTTTGTCACTTCTTTGGCATTTGATTTATTTGTGTTTTGAATCATTGTTACTCTGTGATGGACTATCTATCCAGGGTGTTTGCCTTGACGCAGACGCTGGGTAGTTTCCAGCATCCCGGTGACCTTACATAGGAGAAATAGTTTGAAGAATGGATGGATCAGTGTTACTGAAGAGGAAATATCTCTTTCACATTTGAAAATTTCAGTTATAATTTGGTATTCTATAAATATACACTCACCTAAAGGATTATTAGGAACACCATACTAATACTGTGTTTGACCCCATTTCGCCTTCAGAACTGCCTTAATTCTACGTGGCATTGATTCAACAAGGTGCTGAAAGCATTCTTTAGAAATGTTGGCCCATATTGAGAGGATAACATCTTGCAGTTGATGGAGATTTGTGGGATGCACATCCAGGGCACGAAGCTCCCTTTCCACCACATCCCAAAGATGCTCTATTGGGTTGAGATCTGGTGACTGTGGGGGCCATTTTAGTACAGTGAACTCATTGTCATGTTCAAGAAACCAATTTGAAATTATTCAAGCTTTGTGACATGGTGCATTATCCTGCTGGAAGTAACCATCAGAGAATGGGTACATGGTGGTTATAAAGGGATGGACATGGTCAGAAACAATGCTCAGGTAGGCCGTGGCATTTAAACGATGCCCAATTGGCACTAAGGGGCCTAAAGTGTGCCAAGAAAACATCCCCCACACCATTACACCACCACCACCAGCCTGCACAGTGGTAACAAGGCATGATGGATCCATGTTCTCATTCTGTTTACGCCAAATTCTGACTCTACCATCTGAATGTCTCAACAGAAATCGAGACTCATCAGACCAGGCAACATTTTTCCAGTCTTCAACTGTTCAATTTTGGTGAGCTTGTGCAAATTGTAGCCTCTTTTTCCTATTTGTAGTGGAGATGAGTGGTACCCGGTGGGGTCTTCTGCTGTTGTAACCCATCCGCCTCAAGGTTGTGCGTGTTGTGGCTTCACAAATGCTTTGCTGCATACCTCGGTTGTAACGAGTGGTTATTTCAGTCAAAGTTGCTCTTCTATCAGCTTGAATCATTCGGCCCATTCTCCTCTGACCTCTAGCATCAACAAGGCATTTTCGACCACAAGACTGCCACATACTGGATGTTTTTCCCTTTTCACACCATTCTTTGTAAACCCTAGAAATGATTGGGCATTAAAATCCCAGTAATTGAGCAGATTGTGAAATACTCAGACCAGCCTGTCTGGCACCAACCACCATGCCACGCTCAAAATTGCTTAAATCACCTTTCTTTCCCATTCTGACATTCAGTTTGGATTCAGGAGATTGTCTTGACCAGGACCACACCCCTAAATGCATTAAAGCAACTGCCATGTGATTGGTTGATTAGATAATTGCATTAATGAGAAATTGAACAGGTGTTCCTAATAATCCTTTAGGTGAGTGTATATGTCACAGCGTAAGCAGGCAAGGAGCTGATTGTTGGATCCAAATGCAGCAAAAAAACAAAAAAAAACAAAAGGGTATCCATAGGCAGAACGAGCACAACACCTTTGCAAACATAAAGACAATACATGACAAGGAAGTGAGGAAAACTGAGGGCTTAAAAACACAGGATAACAAAGCAGGGGTGCGTTTCCCAAAAGCATCGTTAGCCAACTATGGTCGCAAGTTCCGTCGTTATCAACATAGTTCCCATAGTTTCCCGAAGCCATAGTTCCAACGAACATTCGCAAACAGCATCGCAAACTTGATAATCTTAATAATCTTTTGGTATGCTTTAATGAAGTACACTTATTTTATTTATGTAGTGGCTAACATGCTAAAACAGGAAAACCTGACTATAATTTTAACTGAAGTGTGTTATTCAATGTTACATCTGAAGTTAATATATTTTAAATATGCTAAATTGCAACTTCATCATTACAAATGTGTAATTACAAATATATTGAAATAATTTACATACAATAAATCATATTTTAGTTTAAAAAGCTTTTTTTAAAACAATTTTTCCATGTTACAGAAACAATAGAGGTGAATATGAAATTGCATTGCATTTAATATAAATTTAATTGAAATGAATTTGCAATTCATTTAAGTGAAAACATAAAATTTGATTCACATTTAAGTATATTCTTTTTAAGTATATCATTCCCATATTAAGTACTCTAAAGTGTACAAGGGTAAGTAAAAATTGTGTAGATTTGGACAGTTTTAGTTATTTTATTTGTTTGCAGCCATGTCCAAGTTGTTAGCATCTGTGCTTCAGTCTGTCTCTCCATCAGACCTTTATTTGTAGCTTGTTAGTGACTTTGTCCCATGACCCTTTTCTTCATGACAGATCATACCTAGAATAAATCAAGTCAATGAAAATTCCATTATGGTCTCACACCAATGCCCTATAACTCAATAAGCAAATGTGAGCCGTGCCCTTGCTGTTCTGGGGGAAGGCACGTGGGTGAAGCTTGTTGCAAGTGATGTACACTCACACATGGACGCATACAAATGGGTAATTGTGAAAGTGCTGTAGGCAATGTCATCAAGGACTCTCAGCTGGCCACCTCCTTGCTGAAAATATAAAATATAAATTTTTTTTTTTTAAAAAACATAAACGAGGAGGGTGACGGGCAGTTATTTAAATCCCACACTCTTTCACACATGCACAAAACCTCCCACTGGTGAAGTGGAAATAAAGTGCACTTGTGTAACGAAAGGAAAGCACAATAAATTACTGGCATTATTTCAGAGTGAAGCTTTCACTTGCTTATACATAATATGGGATTACCATTTCCAATCCATACATCATTCTAGTGAAGTCATTCAGGGAGCAAGACCCATCCAATCATGCAAGCATCCCTGCCAAAAGCTGTAGATTAAAATCTGCAATTGAGAATCCATTCAAGAATACTTAGAAGTGCCACTGTCCATTAATTGTTTGTGCATACAGTTGTCATAACCGCACTACATGTTAGAAACACATGCAGCTGTTCAAATCAAAAACCAAATGAAATTGATTAGAATGTTTATGCATCGTACATCACTAAGTGCTTTTTCTTTTGCCACCTCACTTTGACCTCCAGGCTATTGTTGTCTTTGATCAGTGGTCTCAAAGTACTAGGCTTAAGGAAGTCTTATAAAAAGGTAATTATCAGGGCTGTACAGAAGACTTCCCTTGATCTCAAATGATGGTTGTGTGAGTTTTCTTCTTCTCCAGGTCGAGAGGCAGCAATGCAGTCCATTATTGTGCTGTAAAAGAACAGGAAAGGATTATTTCCCAAAGTCTCCCGTCGCCACTGGTCCCGCCCAGCTCCAAGACTCCTTCGTAATTAATGGTCTCATCCAGCCTCCCTCACCTGCCTAAACCATCCAGTTACTCACCTTCGCTGGCACAATTCAGTTCCTCAACTTCTCCTTCGGTGAATCCATTCTGCTACTTGGATCAACCTTGGGCCTTTTGGTCTTCAGTTCAGCATTATTGGGATGCAGAGCCCATTACTCCACCTCGGCCTGTCGACCAGTTGGCAACACCTTGGCTCCGCGTCCCCTTGGCTTCACCTGGGACTGCCGTCCTTATGGCTTTACAGGCTCCCTCATCCCCCCGGCTTCACCTTGGTCAGTCGTCACTCTGTCTGCAACATGGACTTCTGGGCCTTTGGCTGTGCCTCCATCCATCCCTTCGGCTCTGTCGGGCTCCTCCTTTCCTCCGGCTTCACCTTGGTCCTCAGTACCATTGGCTCTGCCTCAGTCCTCCGGCACCCTGGGTCCACCTCGGCTGCTCCTTGGCACCGCCTGGATCTAGCTCTCCTGGCTCCACCACTGTTGGTCAGGTTTTTGGCTCCACCCTGGCTCATCCCACCATTGGTTCCGCTGTAAGCCTTCATCCTGGCTGTGCTCCGAGGTCTTCTCCTGGCTCCTTCCTCCATCACCTCCTCCCTGGCTGGAGCCCCAACCCTCCCTCCTCCTCCTCTTTGTTTCCATTATGGCGTGAGGACACGCCTTCTAGGAGGGTGGTGTAATGCCAGGGTTGTGTTAAGTTTCATTGTGTTATGTTTTTCTTTTCTTTATTTTCCCTGTGCCTGAGTTCTCGTTCACTGTTAGTTGCCATGATTTCTGATTTGAGTTACACACCTATTCCATGTTATGTTTAATAGTCTCTTTGTGTATTTAAGCCCTTAGTTCCTTCTGTTTCTTGTTCGGTGTTGTCTATGTTTTACGTTGTTGTTTGCTATGTGTATTATTCCTGTGATCTATTGCATGTTCCCAGTTAGATTTATGATTAAAGACAGTTTTTGTATAATTCTCAGTCATCATGTGATTACTACAGCCGTGTCCTGACAAAAGTAGGCCTATTGAAAAGATACATTTTTTCAGACAATAGTTTAACTTTTCATTATTTAACAAAAACAGGCAAAACTGAAAAAAAAAAAAAACAGTTCCATGTGGTATTTCCATGGAGTGAATGAAAAAAACAACAAAACAAAACAAAAAAAAAACGGTCCAAAATTTTGACATCCTTTCATCAAAAATAGTGTCAGGTAAAAGCAGAGGCAGACGACCTTCCCCTCATGGGCAAGTCCAGTCTGTGATTAGCAGCATTAGATCGATGTTATTATGTCAGATTAATTGCAGGGGGCTGAGCTGCACCCAACACACGCATCATTCTTAGCTCTCCTCCAGCCACCTGCTCCCCACGGTTCAGCTCACACCTCATGAGTCCAGCGCAGCCATGAGAGTTCCAGCAAGGTCAGCCAGATACATCTGCCCCAAAGCTGAGCGTCAGATTGCAAATAGGTATAGGGTCCAGGTTGAAAAATGGAAATAGGGAAAACAATCATTTTCTTCTCATGCAATAGGACAATGAGGTAAATGTCTGGCTTTCGAGTGTGGAAAACAAGAGCAGAACCAAACCTAGGTTTAAGCTGTAAGGAAGATGTTTTCCATGATGAAACCCATTCAATTGGCAAGTATTGCTGCAGTGCTTTAAAGATCTCTACAGTTCTTCTGATTAAAAGATCAAATGGCTCTTTTAAGCTTCCAGGTTCAACATTTGGCATGAATTCTTATGTCATACTTATTAGAAAAACATAAAATACTTTGACACATCTGGGTCAATGACCTGGCACTCATGTTTTATTTATTTATTTATTTATTTATTTATTTATTTTTTGGTTCAAACTATTAATTCATTTATTAATTTATATCTTACACACTTGAATGACTTGAATACATCTTCTATGATGGACATGTTTTAAATTTATGAAAGGAAAATGTGCACCAAGTTTTACACAGCCATTTTATTATATTATGGCATATGATATGATATTATGGCATACAATTAAAAAAAGAGTTTATTTTGTGTAATGGTGAAGAAAAATAAATTACATTCCAAAAATTATCATTTAACAATATTTGTAAAAACATATTGGTAAAATTTTACAATAAGCTTTCAGTTATCACACTTCAAAAACAAAATCAAGACTGCGTAAGGGCATAATATGACCCCTTTAACATTAGTTAATTTACTGTGAACTAATCTGAACAAACAATGAACAATTATATTTTTAATAACATTAACAAATAAATGCTGTAAAAATATATTGCTCATTATAGTTACCATTATACTCATTATTGTGTTACTGTCACAGATCCAACCATGTCCCTCACACCAGACTCAATCACTCCTCCCACACGGTCCCAATCACCCGAGTTCTGAAACACCTGTCACTAATCACCAACACCCTTAAATGTTGCCCTCAGCCTGCACTCACTGTCCGGTCTCGTCTCAGACAACCCGACTCCCACGCTTGTGGTTCCTATTCCGTCTTGCCTGTGTTCCAGTATTATCTCCGTGATCGCTTTCTTCCACCTGGACAACACCACCTGGATCTCCGCTACATTTAAGCCCTTTTCTGTCTCTCTTCAGTCCCTTCCGTGCCTCTTCAGTGGTTTGCTATTAATAAACATACCTGGATTCACTTACGTCCGTGTCCGCCTGTTTATCATGACAGAAGACCGGACCCCTCAGCAGACCGAAAGATATAACCGGCGGAGCGGCAGCTCCAGCAGCCGCTCCAGAACGAAACCCATTATTCGACTTAATGCAAGCCTTCCACCATGTCCTGCAGAGTGCTTCTTCTACATCTGCCTCACCCAGTCCCATGGCTCGGCCAGCGCCCTTCGGTGGTAAGGCGGAAGAATGCAGCGGGTTTCTTTTGCAGTGTCAGTTATATTTCAAATTAATGCACGTCAGTTTGAGACCGAACGAGCCAAGATCGCTTTTATCATCTCTCTACTTAACGGACGGCGCTTCAGTGGGCGCGCGCTATCTGGGATTCCAACAGCCCTGTCACGCAATCACTAACTGTATTCGTAAGTCACTTCAAGGATGTGTTCGGTCACGCTACTGACACAATCTCCACTAACGACCAACTTCTCAGTTTACGACAAGGCCACCAGTCCATCCAAGATTACTCTCTGCAGTTCCGCACCCTCGCAGCGTCAAGCGGCTGGAATGAGACGGCCCTACTGGCAGTCTACCGCCAGGGGCTTGACCCCCGGATCCGTGTTCACCTCTCCATCTATGATGACAGTTATGGTTTGGAAAGGTTTATTCAAAAATCCATCCTAATAGCACAAAACCTCTCCACCTGTTCTAGAGAAACCCCTGCCTTACACGTTCCGTCTCCACCAAGGGCGCCAGATCCTCCAGCACCAGAACCTATGCAGCTGGACCACTACCGACTAACACCTGCAGAGAGGGAGAGACGTATTTGCTTGCACCTATGTCTGTACTGTGGTGGTGAGGGTCATACGTCATACCCGCATCCAGTGTCCGACCCGACCACCACGCCCAGGGGTGAGTACGATTCACACTATGCCGGTGATCCACAAGATGTCCCTAACGAAGGTTCTAGTCACTGTCAATGACCTCTCCGTTTCAGCCTCGGCGTTGATGGATTCTGGCTCGGCGGGGAATTTCATATCCACCAACCTACTTAACAGACTGAAAGCCCGCAAGACCCGCCTTGACCGTCCCTTCCGAGCCCATAACATCCTAGGAAAACCCTGGGCCATGGATGCATTCGATGCACGTCTCCTCCCTATTCAGCTCCAAATCGGCTGGCTCCACCTAGAGGAACTTACTTTTCTGGTGCTGGAAGGAGCCACTACGGACATCGTCCTGGGGCGCCCGTGGATGTCCAAACATTCCCCGATGATCTGCTGGGACTCAGGTGAAGTGTTAAAATGGAGCTCTTTCTGCTTAACAAACTGTCTTTCAACCATCGTCAGGAAGTCCCAACCCGCTGAGACCTCCGACAGAATCACTCAACTCCCGCTCGCTTCCACATCCATTGAGAGCCCACAGAATTCTTCGTCGCCTCCTGAGATCCCTGCCGAATACCGGGCGTTCCAGGACGATTACCGACACCTGAACACGCTCACGGTCAAATTCCGGTATCCACTGCCCCTGGTCCCCGCCGCTCTGGAGCAGCTGCGGGGGGCTCGCATTTTCACTAAACTAGATCTACGCAGCACCTACAATCTAATCCGGATCAGAAGAGGAGATGAGTGGAAAACAGCGTTCATTACACCCTCAGGACACTACGAATACCTCGTCATGCCATTCGGTCTGGCAAATGCTCCTGCAGTATTCCAAGGTTTCATGAACGAGATCTTCAGAGAATTCCTCAACGTCTTCGTCATCGTGTACCTGGATGACATTCTTGTCTACTCAAAGAACATCATTGAACACCATCAACACGTCAAACAGGTCCTGACCAAGCTCCGCCAATACCACCTCTTCCTGAAGCTGGAGAAATGCGAGTTCCTCCGCAGCAGCATCCAGTTCCTCGGTTATATCATCACCCAGAGCGGCGTCAAGATGGACCAGGGAAGGTGAGCGCGGTACGGAACTGGCCCAAACCCACCTCCATCAAGGAACTTCAACGCTTCTTAGGATTTGCCAACTTCTATCGCCGGTTTATAAGAAACTTCAGTATCATCAGCGCACCATTGACATCTCTTCTACGAAACGGGCCCAAGTCTCTGTCCTGGACACCAGAAGCCAACCAAGCTTTCCAGACCCTCAAGCATGCCTTCTGTACGGCTCCTACCCTCAGCCATCCGGATCCCCAGTTGCCCTTCGTCGTCGAGGTGGATGCATCTTGTACCGGGTAGGAGCCGTGCTATCCCAGCGGCAGGGTGAGCCTCCCAAACTCCATCCATGTGCCTACTTTTCCAAAAAGTTGTCCCCGGCGGAGCGGAACTATGACATCGGAAACCGCGAGTTGCTGGCCATCAAGCTGGCCTTAGAAGAGTGGAGGCATTGGCTGGAGGGGGCAGTTCACCCATTCCAGGTGATAACAGACCATCAAAACCTGCAGTACCTACGGGAAGCACGAAGGCTAAACCCACGTCAAGCTCGTTGGGCACTCTTCTTTACCCGATTCAATTTCACAGTGACCTACAGACCAGGCGACAAGAACCAGAAGGCCGACGCTCTCTCTCGACAATTCTCCCCTGACCATGATCCACAACCTCCAGAACCCGTGCTCCCTCCAGCCTTGATTGTGAGCCCCATCCAATGGGCCCTGGACCATCAGATTGCAGAAGCAACTCGCGAGGAACCGGCTCCGCGGGGCTCCTGAGGGGCAGGTCTATGTACCATCTCGACTCCGTCTGCCCCTCTTGGAACAAGTCCACACCTCTCCGGGCTCTGGACATCCAGGCAGCCAGCGGACCTCTCGCTCCCTACGGGCCGCTACTGGTGGCCCAGAATGGACCGTGATGTCTCCCGCTACATCAAAGGCTGTTCCGTCTGTGCCACTTCCAAGACTCCACGCCACCTCCCAGAAGGCAAGCTACAGCCACTACCCATCCTCGCCGGCCCTGGTCCCACATTGCGGTGGATTTCTTGACGGATCTGCCTCCATCTGAAGGTCATACCTGCATCCTCGTGGTTGTTGACCGGTTCTCGAAGACCTGCAAATTGATCCCTCTCAAAGGGTTGCCCACGGCTCTGGAAACGGCGGAGACCCTGTTCCACCAAGTCTTCCGTCACTTTGGCCTCCCGAAGACATCATTTCCGACCGGGGCCCCAGTTCATTTCAGGGTTTGGAAAGCCTTCTTCCGCCTTCTGGGAGTCTCCGTGAGTCTTAGTTCTGGTTACCATCCCCAGACCAACGGCCAGACGGAACGAAAGATCCAGGAAATCGGGAGATATCTGAGGTCCTATTGTAGCCACCAACAGAACACCTGGAACCGGTTCCTTCCGTGGGCAGAATACGCCCAAAACTCACTCCGGCAGGATTCCACACACCTCACACCTTTTCAGTGTCTGCTAGGTTTTCAGCCCCGTTGTTCCCTTGGTCAGGCGAGCCCACGGAAGTGCCATCGGTCCATCACTGGTTCCAGGAGAGCGAGAGGGTATGGAACTCAGCTCACGTCCATCTGCAAAGGGCAGTCCGTGAGGCAGAAGACTCAAGCCGACCGCCGGCGTCGCCAGGCACCTCAATACCATCCCGGCCAACTCGTTTGGTTGTCGACGAGGACATTCGCCCACGGCTGCCCAGTCGCAAGCTGAGTCCCCGTTTTATAGGCCCTTTCAAGGTGGTGAGGCAGATTAATGAGGTCACATACCGGTTACAACTACCCTCACACTACAGAATTGCACCAACATTCCACGTTTCCCTTCTCAAGCCCTTCACTAAACCTCTTCTTCCTTCTTCCACAGAGTCTGGTGCTGAGGCCGTACCTCCTCCTCCTCCCATGGACCCGGCGGACCAGGACATCTACAAAGTTGCTTCTATCTTGGACTCTCGACGACGGGCCGGCACACTACAGTATCTAGTGGACTGGGAAGGGTTTGGCCCTGAAGAGCGTTCATGGGTCAACCGTGACGATATCCTAGACCCAGACCTTCTACGGGAATTCCACGCCAACAATCCCTCTCGTCCTGCACCCGAGGTCGAGGCCGGCCCGTCGTCGTCCCGCGCGGTCCTCGGAGCTGCCCGTGGAGGGGGGGGTACTGTCACAGATCCAACCATGTCCCTCACACCAGACTCAATCACTCCTCCCACACGGTCCCAATCACCCGAGTTCTGAAACACCTGTCACTAATCACCAACACCCTTAAATGTTGCCCTCAGCCTGCACTCACTGTCCGGTCTCGTCTCAGACAACCCGACTCCCACGCTTGTGGTTCCTATTCCGTCTTGCCTGTGTTCCAGTATTATCTCCGTGATCGCTTTCTTCCACCTGGACAACACCACCTGGATCTCCGCTACATTTAAGCCCTTTTCTGTCTCTCTTCAGTCCCTTCCGTGCCTCTTCAGTGGTTTGCTATTAATAAACATACCTGGATTCACTTACGTCCGTGTCCGCCTGTTTATCATGACAGTTACCAACATATTTGACCAATTTTGTTTGATTATTTTATAATAATAATTGTTATCTACAATTCACACGTTATTATGTAAATAATTATGTATTTATTATGTAAATAATTGTTAGAAACAATTCACACTTCATTGTAAATATAATAAAAAGGATTTAATTTCATTTCTAACTTGGCACATAATTCTGACTACATTTTTAGAGATTAATTATATACACTTTTAGATTAACACTAAATTTAATGTTGTCGCTTTTTTTGTAAAGAATAAGTACAATGAATAAGTATTCCCAACCTCATTAGAGTTCCATGCTCTTTATGGTAATAATAATATTGCAAATCTGTGGGAAAGTCAGCGTGTTTGTCACATTGTCAGAACACTGAAGGATGTATCAGGCCAGTGGCAGTGCAAGGTCAGCGTCCCCTGGTATTGTATGTGCAATGAACATGCACCAGTTTCCCCATGCAGGGGCCAGAACTGGGGGCCTCCAGAGGCAGGCCTAAGCGCAGATGCTTTAGCTGATGTCACTGCTGGCCATGCATGAGTGGATGCAAGGTTAGGAGGTGGTGCTTTGCCTTTCCCGTTGCTGGGAGAGAAAGATGCAGAAGAGACAAAGCTGCTGACATTGATGGCACAGCAAATGGAGGAGTGAGCCAGGAGACAGACTGACGCTGTGCTCACCAGAAAAAAAGAAAGCCCTATCCTGCCCATTTTAGTATGTATGTGTCCTTTTATAAAGTTTTAGGAGAGTATCTGAAGTATTACAGATTAAATAAATGCCCACAAGGCTATTAACTCAGACAATATTACCAATTATTTGACAATCTCTGTATGCAGTTTTGGATTTGTGCTTGCAATATTGTTTTGGGAATTCGTTTGATTTGGGAGTATTGTTTGAGGAAAAATATCTTCAGTGAATGTGAATGAGGAAATGCAATATATTGTCAAAAGTATTGGGACACCCCTCCAAATAATTTAATTCAGGTGTTCCAATCACTTCCATCGCCACAGATGTATAAAATCAAGCACCTAGAAATGCAGACTGCTTCTACCGTGATAGGTTGCCACCTGTGCAATGTCCATTTGTGAAATTTCCTCAATACTAAATATTATACGGTCAACTCTTAGTGGTATTATAACAAAGTGGAAGCAATTGGGAACAACAGCAACTCAGCCACTGTGTGGTAGGCCACATAAAATCACAGAGCAGGGTCAGTGCATGCTGACGTGCACAGTGAGCAGAAGTCGCCAACTTTCTGCAGAGTCAATAGCTACAGACCTCCAAATTAATGTGGTCTTCAGATTAGCTCAATAACCGAGCGTAGAGAGCTTCATGGAATGGGTTCCCATGGCCGAGCTGCTGCAACCAAGCCTTACATCACCAAGTGCAATGCAAAGCATCAGATGCAGTGGAGTAAAGCACGCCGCCACTGGACTCTATAGCTGTGGAGATGTGTTCTCTGGAGTGACAAATTCTTTGTCTGGCAATCCGATGGACGAGTCTCGGTTTGGCAATTGCCAGGAGAACGGTACTTGCCTGACTGCAATGTGCCAACTGTAAAGTTTGGTGGAGGGGGGATTATGCTATGGGGTTGTTTTTCAGGGGTTGGCTTGGCCCATTAGTTCTAGTGAAAGGAACTCTTAATGCTTCAGCATACCAAGACATTTTGCACAATTTCCTGTTCCCAACTTTGTGGGAACAGTTTGTGGATGGCCCCTTCCTGTTCCAACATGACAAAGTGTCGGTCCATGAAGACATGAATTAGCGAGTTTAGAGTGGAGGAACGTAACTGGCCTGCACAGAGTCCTGACCTCAACCCAACAGAACACATTTGGTATGAATTAGAGCGGAGACTGCAAGCCAGGACTTCTCGTCCAACATCAGTGCTTGATCTCACAAATGCGCTTTTAGAAGAATGATCAAAAATTCCCATAAACACACTCCTAAACCTTGTGGAAAGCCTTCCCAGAAGAATTGAAGCTGTTATAGCTGCAAAAGGTGGGCCAAGTCCATATTAAACCCATACGGATTAAGAATGGGATGTCATTAAAGTTCATGTGCATGTAAAGGCAGACGTCAAATATGTCCTGAAAGTACTTATTTGGAATTAATTTTATTCAATCAAGTTGAGTGAAAACAACAGACATTTCAAAAACAAACTTCTCAAACATGCAACCAAAATCAATAAAATAAACTTTATCTTTATAACGAATGTGAGGTAACGCTCTATATTAAGTGTCTTTAACTATTATGTACTAACATTTAATTCATTTCTGCAGTTACATCTATAATTAGAGTGTTGGCCCTTCCCGGTTACACTTTATTTTTTGGTGTCATTATTACAGTGTAATTATACATTTAAGTATTGAGTAATACTGATCAACAACATGTACTTACTATAAGGTTAGGATTCAGAATAGGGTTTGGTTTAGGGTTAGTTTCATGTAATTGTGCATAATTTACTGTTAATACTATAGTAAGTACATGTAACATATGTAACAAGGACATTAAATAAAGGGTAACACTTTATTTTACAGTGTCCTTGAAACAGTAAATTATGCACAATTACATGCAAAACCTCATCCAAAACCTAATCCTACCCTAACCCTAGTAAGTACATGTAGTTAATTAATATTACTCAGTATTTATAATTACAATATATTACACTGTAACAATGCAGCCTGGTCTCATCGTTAATACGTAGTTATTAATACGTAACTTTCAAAGACACAAAACATATGTTTTTGTAAGTAATTTATCTTAGCGAAAATGTCAAAAGCTCTACCAAAAGTAGTTCAGATGACGATGTGTTGCAGTCCCATTTTTATCTGGTGGTATAGTTTTGTATGGGGTACAGAGCAGATTTTAAGTTTATCAAGTATTAAGTATTATCCATTAAAATTTTAATCCTCACTGCCGCAAAACATGTCGTAACGCTTCCTGAGTGTGCGATTTTTACAATTTTGAATTCATATCAAGTCAAGCACAGGGTTTGACGTTTACACGGTCGCTGCTTAGAATGGAGATGAAGATCACTGGATAAAGGGCTAAATTTGGATCTGTTCCTCACAAACATATGGATTCTAAAGATTTGGATTACAGCAAACATATAAAATGTATGCTTTTTGTGAATTTATGTTGTGTTCTGGTGTATTTTATGATTGTATTGTCAGTCGCTGTATAGGAGAAATAATACAGTACGAGTATACTGCATTTAACAAATGTGAAACATTAATAAAACATCAAAACATTAATGCCATGATTTTAATATTCATACATGGGAACTGCTACACATTCACACGGATACGTAAATATTTTACGTTTTAGTGCTGTCACTACGTAAATATTGTACGCAAGTAAACATACGTGTGATAGAACCACACTTCACACGTTGAACAGTGACACATTAAAGTAAAGTGTAACCAAATAAAGTGTTACACCTTAACCCTCCCTTTAACCTAACCATACCAACAAACAGCTTCTAAGGTGTCTCATCCACAGAACAATGGACTATCCGTTTTATACAAAACACTGTAACTTGATAAATATAACTGATAAAATGGTTTGTTCAAAGTGCCCTGCAGAGAAGATCTCTGTGCTGACACGCCCTGTTCATGAAAAAATGTTTGCATGATTAATTTTATTTTCCTTTCTTGTATTTTAGAGCTCTTTACCAGGAGACAACATAGAAACAAAGTTTCTGCACTTGGCCAATAGAGGGTGATCTAATAGCATGAGAGTAACCAAAGAGGTTTCTGTCATTCAGAACAGTCACATCAAAATAAAAAGCAGATCAAGAGTGAGAGCAGTTATTACAGTAGCTTGATTGAGTTTTATTCATTTTAGATCAGACATTGTTAGAGACTAAAAACCACAAAAAAACAAAACAAAAAAACAAAAACAAATAAGTAACAAATTCTTTTAAACTGCTTTAACAGTTTATTGCTAAACAGTAGTATTGAATATTTTCATTGAATTCATATATACAATCTTTGGACATCACAATAAGAACCTTCATGGAAGCTGTTTTAAAGTTCACCCTTTTGTGTGAAGGAAAATTGTGTGTTGAAATTCTATGGTAATTACTACCTTGACATCGTATCTCATTTATGCTTCATTTTTTTCCCCTATTCTGTGCTCTTGCATTGGGCCATATTTTTTGTTGAAAGGTCTGCATGTGAAATTAATAGTCTTGGGTAAGAAAGAATAAGAATGATATGCATTTTTTCAATGAAATCGCCTTGAGCCTTGAGCTCACACCATATCTATTCATTACTGCATCAAAGAGAGCTCTCCTCCACCAGCAAAGGTAAATAGTTGACTGTCTCGCCCCTTTGAAAAGAAGAATTGAATAATTTCTCTACTCATCTCTTTGATTTTATTTTTTTCTTTTGCCAGCACCAGAACCTCTTACCCTGGTTTTCTCTAACAGTAATAGTCATTTTGCTTTTCTGAAATAGAATTCATCAGGGGTCATATGTCTAGACTGGATTTTGATGAGGAAATTAATAAGACTTAGGGAATGCATTTGGTGGTCACCGACCGTTCTGATTTTGTCAAATAGCCCCTCATTTTCTTTATGGTGATATAATTTTAGATTACCACTTCCAGTGAGGCTACATTAGCAGACCTGAATTATTCGAATCCACTGGATAGAATATACAGTCAGATACTTTTATTATACATTGCCGTCTATAACAACTTATTGTGTCAAGCCGCCTGTATTCATGCTTTGAGCAGACATACAATCTCATGACTGCTTTCATCTTTTAGAATGCCTCACTTTATTTTTTTTAAAGTACAAGAGCACCTGTCAAAATAGGCTAATTTTGTTGTTTGTTCAGTGATATTTAATCATTTCCATTTTCATTCCCAAACACTAAAACTAGAATAGCACTAGTCAATGAAAAAAAAAGATTTGAGAAATATATGCAAATGTTGGGCTTTTTTTTGACTCTAATAAGCAATAATATTACATGAACATTAAGGTAAACATGCATATGCAGCCGAAAGAAAGCAAAATGTTGTTGTTTGAACTGTGGCTGTAGTCTGTTAACTAGGTCATCACTGGCTGAATGTATATAACAGAACTATGTATTTCTATGTATTTATTCAGAATACATAGATGACATATCAAATGTTTAAACTGAGAAAATGTATAATTTTAAGGGAAAAATAAGTTGATTTTAAATTTCATGGCATCAACACATCTCAAAAAAGTTGGGACAAGGCCATGTTTACCACTGTGTGGCATCCCCTCTTCTTTTATAACAGTCTGCAAACGTCTGGGGACTGAGGAGACAAGTTGCTCAAGTTTAGGAATAGGAATGTTGTCCCATTCTTGTCTAATACAGGCTTCTAGTTGCTCAACTGTCTTAGGTCTTCTTTGTCGCATCTTCCTCTTTATGATGCGCCAAATGTTTTCTCTGGGTGAAAGATCTGGACTGCAGGCTGGCCATTTCAGTACCCGGATCCTTCTTCTACACAGCCATGATGTTGTAATTGATGCAGTATGTGGTCTGGCATTGTCATGTTGGAAAAGGCAAGGTCTTCCCTGAAAGAGACGACGTCTGCATGGGAGCATATGTTGTTCTAGAACTTGGATATACCTTTCAGCATTGATAGTGCCTTTCCAGATGTGTAAGCTGCCCATGCCACACGCACTCATGCAACCCCATACCATCAGAGATGCAGGCTTCTGAACTGAGCGCTGAGAACAACTTGGGTTGTCCTTGTCCTCTTTAGTCCGGATGACATGGCATCCCAGTTTTCCAAAAAGAACTTCAAATTTTGATTCGTCTGGCCACAGAACAGTTTTCCACTTTGCCACAGTCCATTTTAAATGAGCCTTGGCCCAGAGAAAACACCTGCACTTCTGGATCATGTTTAGATATGGCTTCTTTTTTGACTTATAGAGTTTTAGCTGGCAACGGTGAATGGCATGGTGGATTGTGTTTTCTGGAAGTATTCCTGAGCCCATGTTGTGATTTCAATTACAGTAGCATTTGCAGTGCTGTCTAAGGGCCCGAAGATCACGGGCATCCAGTATGATTTGATCCAGTATGCACAGAGATTGTTCCAGATTCTCTGAATCTTTGGATGATATTATGCACTGTAGATGATGTTAACTTCAAACTCTTTGCAATTTTTGTAGCATGAAGCTAGGCGGCAACATCACTGTAAAGCAGTTTCAAAGACTGCTGGGGCTCATGGCAGCTGTGTCCAATGTAATACCTTTTGGCCTGCTGTACATGAGACCCCTGCAGTGTTGACTGAAAGCCAAGGGGTTTTCCCCGAGCGGAAATCAGGGTAGCGCAGATGCCTTCATTCCCTATCAATATGGAAGAAACCTTGGTTTCTATTCCAGGGGACAGTGTTGGGAGCGTTATGTCACCGGAAATCTGCTTCGACAGATGCCTCCCTCACTGGTTTACCCAGGGTCTGTGGCAGGGTCCATCATCATTCATGGCATATAAATTGCCTGGAGATGTTGGCTGTGTTCAGGGCTCTGAGGAGCTTCCTCAAAGATCTCAGGGGTTACCATGTTCTGGTTCTCTTTCCTGTAGCTCAAACAATAAGAGTGTGGTGCTAGCAACGCCAAGGTCATGGGTTCGATTCCCAGGGAAAGCAAGAACTGACAAAATGTAAAAAATGTGTACCTTGAATGCAATGTAAGTCGCTTTGGATAAAAGCGTCTGCCAAATGCATAAATGTAAATGTCAGAGCGATGTCGGGGACCAGAATCAGGGAGCCCTGCTGGGGTTGGATGCCATGGTGCAGATGTGGCCGAGGCTGCGTCTGTATGCATTTCCCCAGATAGCTCTACTCCTGGGAGTTCTGGAGAGGGTCCGGCAAGATGGGGTCAGTCTACTCCTAGAAGCCCCGTACTGGCCAGCCCGAGTATGGTTCTCAGACATCATAGCACTGCTGGCAGGTCCTCAGATGGGGTCAGTCTACTCCTAGAAGCCCCGTACTGGCCAGCATGAGTATGGTTCTCAGACATCATAGCACTGCTGGCAGGTCCTCCATGGCAGATCCCTCTGAGGAGGGACCTGCTGTCTCAGGCAGGGGGCACAATATTTCACCCCCAGCCAGAGCTGTGGAAGCTTTGGGTCTGGCCCCTGAGGGGGTTTTTATTAAAAAAGCGTAAAAGAAATGCATAGTGACATCATTGCATGATTATGTCAGGAACCTATGAATCAGTTTTTTGAACCGGTTCATTGAGCCGAACTGTCCGAAAAGAAACAGTTTGTGGAAATGAATCAGACTTTGCATTACTAGTATATACTTAATGACATCATTCTGGACCCTTATCAGGGTCCTTGGAGTTTAAGTTTAGTTAATAGCCTGTTTAGCTGAGCCATCCATGGAACAAACAAAGCAAGACCTGCAGGAGTCACAAAGTTGAGGAGTCAATTGGTTCAAATAATTTCAAAGCTTTAAAAAACTTCACTACTGTACTCAAGCAAGAAAAAAAGCTCACACACAATGAACGCAACAAACCAGCAAAGACAGGAGGGAAAGGAGCACAATATAAGGGAGTAGAGCACATGAGGAACAGGTGAACATAATCAGGCCAACAAGAGCTAGACAAGAGCCGTTTCTCAATTGTCTGTACTTGTGTTCTCATGGACTTGTGAATCGTCATCAGCCACTGCTCAAGTACTGTTCCAATTCAAAGTTCACATCTAGTCAAGTATAGTTCAAATCTCCAGATGTGTCCTTGATCCCCCCCTTTTATCGAGGACGCATCGAGAGGAGACTTGTGTGGACTTCAGACAGACCGGTATCCCAGAATAAATCTCGCACCAACCAACAAGTGTCAGTAGTGGATACTACTATTATTGTGTCACGAAATGCAGTTTTAAGACTTTTTCAGGTGAGAATGTATTTGTTTAAAGCTCAAGTCTGTGGTTTATTTATAAACTCCTTTTTCGGAGTTGTGAGATCCAGTCGACCACCGGGTGCTCAGTGCTCGTTAACCCGCCGAGAGCAGCCTTTCCTCAGCGAGTCCTTCTGACATTTGCCTCTTCAATCTGTAGTGGTTAAACATGAGATACAATTCGTCTTGTGTATATCTAATAGGCGATCTTTGGTCTCATGAATCTACAATTTATTCCCTGGCAATTCGTTTTGGCTGAGGGCAGAGTGAAGTTTCATTCATTTCGTTGATCATTAAAACAGACATTTAACAAAAAGAGACTGAGTTGTGTTTTATGTCATATTTAATTTTATTAAAGTGACGATTATCACAAATGCACACGTATTGCGTCCACATATTAATATGTTTAATTTTTTTTTTAAATGTAGCTAAACCAAAAGAGGCAGGGTTGTGTTTTATATTTCGTTTTGTTATAAATATATGCAGTGAAGCCCTCAGTGTTTGTCGGTTCTCGTCTTTAGTTGTATGTGTGAAAGAGTTTCCTGAGTTTTATTATTAAAGTTTCTGTTTCCTGTTCATCCTCATCTCTGTGAGTTTATATCCTACACGCAACGTTACAGAAGATCTGACCGAAACAATTTTTTTTTTTTTTTTTGAGTTTTTCCCTGTTCCCCATGGATCTTCCCACTGTCCAACTTCTCTGCCTGGAGCAGGGAGACCGTCCGCTGGATACACAAACACTCTGGACTTTTTACATCTCGCGTGAGATGAGACATCTTTACATCTTTTTACAGTCCCATTACCCGGACCGCTTGCTCTGTATTTTTTACCACACCAGCCTGAGAGAGCGGTTGAAGGCACACGTTCCAGCGGACGTTCCTAAGGAGAATTTTGCTGCATTCGTGGAGTGGGTACTGGTAAACAACGACTTGCCATTTACCATCGGCCCGGCTGAGGAGGACAACATTACCAGTCCCACTCCACCACCGCCAGAGACCAGCCAACCACCATCAGCGAGTGACTCGATGGAGATGTTGCACGAGCCCACCGCAGACCGTGGAGACCGACCACACATGAGAGACGAGCCCATACCGAGGATAAGGACGGAGTGTGTCATTGCCTCGGAGCCCAGACCACCTACAAGGTCTGACCAGGTGCGTAAGCCGGCAACACCGTATGTCGCTAAAAGAGTGATTGTTGAGCTAGAGGGCTGGGAGGAAAGCCTCGCACACAACACCACCACCACTGTGGTAAAATTGACTGAAGTTTCTGGTGGCTATTTTGAGGAACTTAAGACTCTGCTTGAGGTAGATTTAATAGACCTTTTTTGGAGAGGTTTCTCCAGTGACCCCTGTTTCTCCAGCGTCTCCATCCTCAGAATTCATCAGAACAGCCTCCCTCTCCCGCCACCTCATTCAACCAGTTCCTCAGCCCCACCATCGCTGTCGACCTTCAGCCACTCTGATCAGTATGTCTATGTTTATCCTGAAGTGAAGTCACGTGATGTTAAGTGACTGAGTTCAGGAGTCTGATGGCCTGGGGGAAGAAGCTCCTCCTGAGTCTCTCAGTTTTGGCCATCAGGCTTCGGAAGCTCTTACCAGATGGCAGCAGCATGAAATGAGGGTTTGCAGGGTGATTAGAGTCCTTGATGATTTTAGTAGCTCTACCTTTGCAGCGTTTGGCGTAGACGTCCTGCAGAGACGGGAGAGCTGACCCTGAGATACACTCGGATAAGCGCACGACTCTTTGCAGGGCTTTGCAGTCATGACTGGTGCTGTTCCCATACCACAGTTAGAAAAGATAGAAAGAGTTAATACACTTTCTATCGCCCCTAAATAGAAAGTTTTCAGGATAGCTGGTGAAACCCTGAATTTCCTCAGCTGGCGCAGGTGGTACAGTCTTTGCCTGGCTTTTTTCACCTGTGTCTGAATGTGTGCAGTCCAGGTCAGGTCCTCGGAGATGTTTACACCCAGGTACTTGAAGCTGCTTACTCCGCCCCGGGGCCTCCTCTTGGCTGGCCTCTGGCATGTCATCAGGCTTTTCCAGCTCCAGGTTCCTCACTGGCTCCTCCCTCCATCCACTCCTCCTTGGACTGTTTTTCGTTTGGTTCCACTCCCTCCTCCAGAGCCCCCTCCCACCCTCCTCAGATCTGTTTATCAGTCTGTTTACGGCACAAGGACGCGCCTATTGGAGGGGGAGCTAATGTCACATGTCTGTTGTGTTCCTGTGTCCAAGTTTTCCCGTCTTGTTAATGATCTCAATTGCTTTGTGTATTTAAGCCCTCACTTCTCCCTCAGTGTTTGTCGGTTCTTGTCTTTAGTTGTACGTGTGAAAGTTTCCTGAGTTTTATTATTAAAGTTCCTGTCTCCTGTTCATCCTCGTCTCTGTGAGTTTATATCCTACACGTAACGTGACATTGTGTGGCTATTAATGTTTAAGATTTTTTTTTTTTTAATTATGAAAACGAAAAGAGGCAGTGTTTTTTTTATAACAAATTTCGTTTTATTGTTGCCTCAAATATACATAACCGGAGTAGCCAGAGTGAGCTGAGTGATCAAGAACGCTGTTCCGTTTGCAGAATTACCAGACTTCCTCTGGAGTTCGTTCTCCTGAGTCAAACTAGGCAAGTCTGATTTAATAAGGATGTGAAGTTTGAAGTTTGTGTACTTGGTTTTGAGAAATAGCCCATGACTAAATGAGGGGGAGTGGTAACAGGAAACAAGGAGGCAGGATGAGAGAGCACAAGGCCAGCACAAACAAAGACTCATTAAACTAACACAAAACAGAAAAAAGACTGTCAGATCAGGAACCTGACAATAAAATGTATGTGGATGGTATAGCCCAGCTAATTTTGGTTTAGAAGAATATGATCAATTTAACTTAATGAAAGAGGCTAAGCCCAACCCCTGATATACAACCCCACACCATAATTCCCTCTTCACCAAACTTTACACTTGGCACAATGCAGTCAGGCAAGTACCGTTTTTCTGGCAACTGCTAAATCCATACTCGTCCATTGGATTGCCAGACAGAGAACACGTCTCCACAGCTCTAGAGTCCAGTGGCGGCATGCTTTACACCACTGTATTCAACGCTTTGCATTGCACTTGGTGATGTAAGGCTTGGATGCAGCTGCTCAGCCATGGAAACCCATTCCGCACAAAGTTTGGAGGTCTAGTTATTGACTCTGCAGAAAGTTGGCGACTTCTGCACACTGCAGCCTCAGCATGCACTGACCCTGCTCTGTGATTTTTTACATGGCCTACAACTTCGTGACTGAGTTGCTGTTGTTCCCAATTGCTTCCACTTTGTTATAATACCACTAACAGATGAAAGTGGAATATTTAGTAGTGAGGAATTATCATGAATGGACTTATTGCACAGGGGGCAAACCCATCATGGTACCACGCTTGAATTCACTGAGCTCCTGAGAGTGACCCATTCTTTCACAAATGTTTGTAGAAGCAGTCTGCATGCCTAGGGGCTTGATTTTATACACCTTTGGCCATGGAAGTGATTGCAACACTTGAATTCAGTGATTTGGAGGGGTGTCCCAGTACTTTTGGCAATATAGTGTATCTCTAAGGGTCAGTGTACCTGCATTTGCTATTGGTTGGGTTTCTATTTGTAGTATCTCAAATAATCAAACATACTTTCAAAGAAAAAAAAATGAAAAGAAGAAAAAACTAAAAAATAAACGTTAAAAAACACATTTGATCTGTCAATTGTAAGAAAATGTGAGTCACAATAATAACCGTTATCTGTGGAATTACAGCAAGTTTTATTATCAATGTACTGTGTGCAAGCTTTGTCCTGTAACACATAATGTGATAACTACAAACAGCAGTGTGACATTCATGTGGGATTTACAGCTCAGGTATCTCATATTTAAAGTGTAGCCTGAACTCTCTGGAGGGGAATAGCTGTGACTTGTCTTGTACAATCTTAAGAAAGGTAAGCCTGTGTGACTTTCATTACTGGCCCCCCGATTAAAGCTCTGCTCACATCGGATGGAAGATTAGCCCTCAATCTGGATCCTGTGTGATGTCAAAAAATAGACGAATGCGAACATCAGGATTAAGCTGAATCAGAGGTGAGGAAAAAAGGAGAGAAAGGAAAAGAAAGTGGGAGGAAGAAACACTGTGCCTCTGTTCTTGAGCTGCCTTTGGCTTTGGCTTTTGGCTTGCTCAGTTGGGGACACCTAAATTTCATCTATATTACCGATCTGCCCGCATTGACACTATATGATACTTTAAATTAGCTGGATAACATCACCATTTCCCGTTCCACCACATCAAATCAAATCAAATCAAATCACCTTTATTTATATAGCGCTTTTAACAAGTCCAATTGTTTCAAAGCAGCTTCACATTGTTAACAGGAAAATAATGCAACAGATTTTGTACAGCCGTTCTGGTGAAACGGTGATGTTATCCAGCTAATTTCAAGTATCATATAGTGTCAATGCAGGCAGATCGGTAATATAGATGAAATTTAGGTGGCGACTTATATATATATATATATATATTTTTTTTTTTTTATTTATTTATTTATTTTTTTACTCATCCTAGATCTTTCAGTGAATTATTAACCCAAAACACTAATCAAATAATTTCAAGTTTTGATGATCTAATTATTTTCTTGAAATATATGGTTAGGAGGCCAAACATGAAATGAGACTTTGGCATATTGAAATGATATTTGGTAAATATTATTGTCACCAAGCCCTGAGGACAGAGCGTTTGGAGGCAGTGCCACCTACAGATGAAAAATTGGAATATTTTGAAATAATCAGGTCTAATTTGATGAGTCTGAGTCTAGTCTCTATATTTCCTGGGTCATACAGGGATAATTAGTTATAGGGAGAGATTTTTTGTTTGTTTGTTTGGTTTGTTTTTTCAAACTGAACCTTGGGACTATGCTACATGGCCTCACTCCAACTCGTCACATACTGATGCTTGGTCAGGACCCCTCGGCGTCACTTTTTAACGCACAGGGTACCCCTTTGGCATCACTTTTTAATGCACATGGTACCCCTTTAGCAACATTTTCTGTTGCACAGGGAAGTCCATTGGTTTCAGTTGACGCAATTGGTCATGAGACATATGAGATCCAATGCAATTTCACTATCAAAGCTGACGTAATGTTTCTTCGGGCGGCAATTTTTGAAAATGTGCATGATTTTTGGCTGATGGCTTGTACTTTTTAAATAAATTGTGCCTGCAGTCGGATCTGACTGTTATATTGTGTGTTTTATATCATGTAATACACAAATGGGTAGGTTTAGGGATGGGGTTTGGTATAGCATAAATAAATAAAAAATCTATATGTGAGTGAGACCAGGTTGGACTATGGTTTGCTTATATTTTCAGCAGATTGTGCTGAAATCTAATATCCTCTGAATCTTTAGATTGTGCTCAGGTTAAAACATGTCTGCTGTTGGTGAAGCTATTCCAATGCTGAAAAGAGGTGTGCTTAATTGTATTGAATGCGCATTTGTAGTGTAAAACTAATCATTGTTATATAGCTCAGCACAGTAAGTCTTATTGTTTAAATCTTGTTTTCTTGATTTACTGCGAGTACCATGTTTTACCATGCCTAATATCACTCTAGCTTACTGTAGTGTGCAACAAGTGTCTCATAGTAGCCGTCGAGCGAATGCACAGAGTAACATCATAACATAACTTTCAACACATGTATCTAATATGATAAAACAGCACTGCGTTACCTCACATACGCATGAGCGGGAGAAGTGGAAGCACTCGTCTGAGACATAATAAAAGCTCTGCGAAATCAAGATGTCATCAAGCTACACCTTTGTTTTGAATAAATGACCCCTAGCTACACATATTGTGGCTTTAACTACAATCAACATGCAATTAAGTGTCCAAAAACATTATATTCAATTCACACTTAAGTATGTACGTATATTCTTTTCAAATATATTATATTTTTTTGTAATAAATACTATTATTAAAAATATACTAAAGTGTACATCTTTTTCCACATGAGTATTCCTTTTTCTTTAAGCAAAAACAAGGATAACACAACATATGTCATTAGCAAAGTCTGACCATGATTCTAGTAAATTACCCCAGCAGTGTGGTATTTCTCTCACAACTGCACTCTTCACCTCCTGTATTGTTTCATGCAGCTGAGAAAGGGACATCTCTATGCCAAGCGTGATTATATCTCCACGCAGCTGCCTGTGTTCACAACAAATTTAATGGCCTCCTTCCCTGACTAATGAGCATAGCTGTCTTATGAGCATGGACATTAAGATGTTGTAATTTTGGAGATAATTAGTTTGCTTGTCAGTTTTATGTCCTGTACCCCTGTGGCATCTGAACATGGCCTCGGAGGTGTTCTTTGTTGTTAAACACAGGGGAATTTAGACTTTTATTTAATTAACAAAATCTATTCTTTTAGTTTGACCAGTACTCATTACTTTCCATGTCTGTGACGGTTAGTTCTTTGGCAAAGTCTTTCCAAGTTTAGTTTGATTTACAGAAGGAAAAAAAATTATTCATATGACCATATAGTTCAGTGGTTCTCAAATGGGGGTATGCGTATCCTGGGGGTAATCTGAAAAATTTTAAAAGTATACATATATTTAAAAAGTAGCATCCATGCAAAAATCCTTTAAAAATAATTATTTAATAAATATTTCAGGAAAATATAAGTATAAGTTCATAATGAATTTTATATTCAGTAGGCTATTCAATTTCATTATCCTAAAAACCCAGAGTCTCCCCCATACCAGGATGGTTTGACCCAACCTGTCATATGCTGCCTGGCATCACCTGTCAATCACTTGGATAATATGATGGAGTCGTGGTTAAAGCATAGCAGCAATTATTTTGAAAACACAGAGGGACAAGTGGCAAAGAAGGCCAAACCAGAGCCGGCAAAATTCCAGTCTTCTTTTTGATTCTTAAAAATATATTTTAAGATAGATATTTTATTTAATATCTTAATGCCATATATATATGGCAGGAAAGCCAAGCAGCTTTCCTGTAGCTCAAACAATAAGAGCGTGGCGCTAGCAACGCTAAGGTCATAGGTTTGATTCCCAGGGAAAGCAAGAACTGACAAAATGTAAAAATGTGTACCTTGAATGCAATGTAAGTCGCTTTGGATAAAAGCGTCTGCCAAATGCGTAAATGTAAATGTATTTATTTTTAGCAATTTCTGCTTTTATTTAAAATCAAGTTAATGATTTCTTTTTGAGAACAGATCTTTAATATGATCCCAAAAGAGGACACTTCATGTTGATAATTATTTTTATGTACACAAATCTTTATTTATAATTAAGTTCATTATTTCTTTCTTTTTTTAGTTATATCTTTTTATTTCCAAATAGTTGAGAGACCACTACAAATGAGCAGTGTTTTGCACATTTATGGAGTTTTAAATGGTTAATTTTATAGTTTCAAATGGTTATATGGTCACTGTTTTCACTACATTAGTTTGAATCACTACATTTTAGTGATGAGAAATATTTGCAATAAATTTAGTCATGGATTATTGTCATTTAAAATGTTTTTTTTCTTTTTCAAATGTTTGAATTTTGTATGCATTTATTTGTTCCAAAGTTTAATAAATCAGAGACTGATGGCACAGTGCTCTGTTTTAAGCCTTTTTTTTTTTTTTTTTCAACCAAAAATGCTTTGCACTGGTTAGTTGCACTTGGCTGAAAAAATATTTCACAGGGGTACATCGCTGAAAAAGGTTGAGAACTACTGATATAGTTCATGTTTACTGGCTATATAGCAATCATTAGCGAGAGAGTATAGTGCAACAAAAATCCTTCGGATATTTGAGAATAAACTAATAATATATAAAGAATAATCCATGTTATATATCAGTAATGCATATATCATATATCAGTAAAACTTTGATGGAAAGGTATGTAATGGATTACAATCAACCAATCAGCTGTCAGCTGTTAAATTTAAGTACACAATTAGATAATACCAATTTAGGTCAAGCTATTACCAAACAATGCTTAATTCTGTTTGGTCTGTGGTGTAAAAGGTCACATTAGCAATAAAAAAAAAAAAACACACTAGCAAAACATGGTCAGGTCAAAGTGTCTGAATAATTTTGGTCCCAAATTTTTATAAATTTTATTGGTAGTCCACTGTATAAAGAATTGTTGGGTGTAATATGTCACAGTTTACTTTATTTTGCTATCTTCATTTACATAAATGAACTATAGTGTCCTGCACCCACTAGTAAAAAAAATATATATATCCGGTGTCTGAATAATTTTTTTGACTGTATAGTTGAATAAATAGTGACAGATTGACTTATAAAGTGTCATGCTATATTTTAAAGATCAGAACAGAAAATGCCATGAAAACAAAGCAAGCAACTTGAAAATACTGGAAATTCTTACTGGGTATTCTACTCCAGTTCAGTGTTCAAAGTGCATACCAGTCATAGCATGAGACACATGGATAGCCACTGGGACTGCATAATCTAACCGACATGTCTCTTACTGTGCTCCCTACCACAGCCAGCTGTCACAGTTTGTTTGCTTTTTAAAACAATACTGTTCAATTATAGCAACTGCATTGACATCCCATTATGCATTTGGATATTACAATTGGTAAATTTAAGTTGGAGGGGTTCTTTAAAAATATGTGCCCATTTTTATGCACAGAAGGCTATGTCTATGCCAACCTCAGTGTCTTATTCAAAACCAATCGCTTAACCAGGCAGTTGTCCTTCTTCCTTTGATGTATTTCTTATTGAAAGTTTGCATGTGCCATATTGAATGGCTTGTCCCTTCTTAACATAGCCAATAGGCTTAAGTTTGTGTCCACAGTCACGAAGCATGATTTGTTTGTTACTTGCTATTGTCGGCTGTAACTGGAGGAAGAGACATCCCTTTATTCTAGAGAGCATTTCACTGGACAATTAGTAAAAAAAAAAAAAAAAAAAAAAAAAAAAAAAAGTGTACATGCCCCTGAGTGAAAAATTAGTCATTAATATTTTTGTTCTGCAACTAAAACTGAAAACCATTTGTTATGATCAATTTATTTCCCTCTTGTACCTCCCTCCACTCCAAAAATGCAATGTATGTGTGAAAAAAATTCCCCTGCATGAGGTCTTGTAAGCAAGAAACACATTTCAGCACTTACAATGATTTTGATTTTATACAAATCAATTTATGGAGCAAATATTTTGCTTTAAAGTGTCATTTCTGTCACTGAAAGGTAGGCATGCTTGCATCATTGCCTCATGTGCATAATCCTACAACAACAGAGAAAGTGCATACAAGTAAACGACAACACGATCATTGAAAGCAATTCATTCTTATTAATTCCCCTCCTGAGTTTTCTCTCTGTGATTATTCCTCAATGCCAGTGTAGCTTGTGAATTTCTTAAACACTGTTTACTGGCACGACTCCATTAACATGTTAAAGCTGCCATTATTCATTATGTTATAAAGAAAACAAAGCTAATTGAATTAGCCTTGATATGCACATAATAATTAAAGAGGATAGAAATTGAGATCTAAGCAGAACATTGTTTCACTCTCATTTCAAAGAGTGAAATGCATAACTCCTCTTTTCTGTTTGTTTAAATAGCAGACGACATTTTTAATGTTTTATTAAATAACTCAGTTAAGTGTGCTTTAGTATGTTAGTCAACACATCAAAATGATTGTACTATAAATCAGGACAAAATACTATTAAAACATGATGATTTAATATGTATTTTAAAGTAATTTTTTTTTTTTTTTTTTTTTTTTTTGACATTTGACTATTTTTTAAAAGTGTACTTAGGTGTGGAAACATGAAAGTGTACTGTCTTTAAATAAAACTAAGCACTCTTTTATTTAATTAATATCATATTATCGGCATGTACGGTTTTGTAAAAAATATACTTGAAGTAGCCTAGTACAAGTGCCCATTAAATACAATTAAGCATACTTCTTTTTCACAAGGCTTTTTCGTCGCTAGAGGTCACTTATTCAAAACAAAGGCGTAGCTTGATAATGCCTGGAACTGTTATTTTTGCCGCAGGCGACTGATTCCGCTTCTTCCGCTCATGCGTATGTGGGGTAATGTAGTGCTGTTTTATCATATTAGATATATTATCTGATTGTGTTGAAAGTTATGTTGTAATGCTACTCTGCGCGTTCACTCGGCGGATACTATGAGACACTTGCACACTGCAGTACACTACATCGATATTAGGCATGGGAAAACATGGTACTTGCGGTAAATCAGGAAAATGAGATTTTAACAATAAGATGAACTGTGTTGAACTATAAAAAAATGATTTGTTTTCTGTCGATGGATGTCTCCAAACAGTTGCTCACCTGTCTAATAAAACGAGGGTAACACGGGTATGATAGGCGATGCACGGACATGGTTCGTGTCCTGGTTAAACTGGTTATTTCTCTGGATTTAAATATTCTTGGAAACATTTAAGATAATGTAAGTACACAAGTCAACAAAATATATAACATTGTTCTAGTGGTTTTTGAATATTTTAATCCAAAAATCTTACAGAGATGTGCTTGCTGAGGAGCAGTGCATTTAAAATCTTTTCTCTCCAAAAGGATCAGCAGTTAGTAAGCAGTTAGAAATACTGTCTGTTAGAAACATTTCTTCAAATGTTTTCTTGGTCATTTTCAACGTAATGTATATCTTGTGGTTTGCTATATATAAATCATTTTAATTTAAATGAACCTATAGGAAACAATGGTTGCTTATGTTAAAGAACTTTAACCACACTGAACCAACTACTGGACCCACAAACTGAGCCCAAGGGGTTTCTTTGTCCCAACCATCCAAGGTCTCACTGACCTGTTTTGAGCCAAGGAAACCACACTGATTAAGGTGCTCACCTTTCTGCAGACTCTCTGTCCTTTACAACATATGGCAAACCTTGGAGTTCAAGGACACCACAGTTTCACAGATAATGGCTGATTCATTACCAGCACTGACATCAATCTTTCAACAGCCCCCTTGCTTCACCCCCTCCAGGAGCAGAGGGGACCTGCTCTCCACGATAATCCACTCTTAAATTTTACTATCTGTGTGAAAATTGTTTCAGTATGCTGCATGATGGTGCTCCAATTATTTCTTCAAATGTAGGCAGTGTTTTTCTTGCAGGGAGATTTAAGCATACAGATGTGTATTTGAACTGTGCCTTAAGATATTTAAGAGTACCTTTTGAAAGGGTGTCTGGGATATGGTAAAATGTTTTTCTTTAATGGAGACCAGTCCTCCCTCCATCTTTATCTTTTTTAACTGTCCTGTTTCCAGACCACCCCACTAGACCAAGGGAGACAAAGATACAGGCAGTAAATGCAAATGATAAGAGTGACATCCATTTATCCAGCAACTGCAGGGAGACCAGGTAGTGTTTTTTATTTCAACATCTCTAACTGTGATAAACATTTATCTACTACAAATTCTTTCTTTGAACTTTTAAAAAGTTGTAACAGCAATAGAAAGCATAGGAATCAGTTTGCACATGTGCAACTAAGTTCATGATTTTATCCTCGATGTAAAAACACAGTGTGATAATCTAAATATTTTAAGCTTGTGTGGCTCATTCAAATGATTAAATTTAAAATGATTGTAAATTTAATCTGATTGTGAATAAAATCATTCAATTTGTAAAATACTGTCACAGTCACTAGCTCACTAACCCTCAGCACTACACTTCCCAGTGTCCTCAGTGACTCTCACCTGCATGCATGTCTTAATCACCAGCACCCGATACTCATCACCCTCATCAACTCACCCTATTGCTGTGTCTCATTTCATTTAATTTCGAAGGCTGCGTCCTCTGGAGGACACATCCTGTGAAGGATGCAGTATACGGAGTGTCCTCAATCAGAATTAAACAAGACGTCCTTTGAAGGACACACAGGCAGGAAGTATCACGTTGCTATGCCAACACGTTCACAGCCTCGTTGCGCTCTCACACCAGTTATATGAATTATAACTATACAGATTATTATTATTATTTACTTGAAAATGACTATGAAATGTTTCTTGCCTTGAAAGCAAAGTACTGTTCTAAACGTTTAAAAACCACTAAACACTTTACCTTTATTTAACACTTTATTTTACTTTTAATCCTGTTTACCACATCTATCTGTTTGAGGTAATACAGCTTAAAAAACAAAAACAAGCTTGAAACTACTTACATTTAAACACCACATCTTCGCTTGCATGTATATCTTCCGGCGGCGCCATTTTTTCAAATAATATAAAAAAATATGATGGTTGTTAACGGCGACGCAAAGAATTGCGGGTTATCTGTATTTAACTATGTATAAATGTATTCTTAATCTATGGCCTTTGTAGCGGTCTCATCTCGTGCGAATATTGAATATTCAAATGCACATGTAAACTCCTCCATCGCAGAGCTGTTTAAAAACTCCTCTAACGGCTCTGCTCCATCGTTAGTTCAGACCATAGACTGTAAAAAAATATGGACGTAGTGCCCGTGAAGTCACCCATAGGATTCTGAAGAGCAGTTTTGAAGCGTTTTGCCATCTTAGCAGTGCGTCATGCCCGGATAACAGAAAATGGGCAAAGAAGCGGGACGTGGGTGGAGCTGAGGTGACATGAAGACTAACAGACAGCAGACAAATGGCTATCCACCTGTCACTCAAAGTGGCCACGCCCTTAATTATGCAGAACTTTAAGGCTTTATTTAATGTAAACCCATCTCACAGTTGTCATGAAGGCCAAAATTAGCTGTATAGACCAAAACCACAATCTATACCAGGCTGTACGTTTCTGCTGTAAAGTTGGGCATTTTAACATGGAGCTCAATGACATTCTGCTCCCTTCTGGAGCATGTCCCTAGTGGCCAGTCGATGAATTGCAGTTTAAGTTACTTCCGTATTGGCTTCAACAGAAACTGGGGGAGGTTGCCGCTTGGTTCAGACAGGTGATGCGACGTGCAATGACAGTTGGGTGATTTTTACTCTCCACCTGTGAAGTGATGTATCAATGTTCCCTTCTTCCCTATGCCATTTGCAGTACCCTTCGAACTGAACATGTTCTATCCCTTTGGATTGGAATCTCACTTAAGATGGCGGAATACCCTGTGAAGTCCACTTCGCAGTCCACTTACGGTCGAATGGAACGCACCCACAGCCTATATCTGCAGTCACCATCCTCTCTTCTGTGTCTGGCCTCGTTTGCTACTACAAGTAACAGACCCTGACCGCTAGACTCACCTGAGAACCTACCTATATGACTCACCCCACCCATCCACCCATCCAGATCGATCTTCTGTCTGCCTTCTTCTGATTCCCTTCGTCATCCCTCTGGATTCACTGTTTGTCAGCCTGCTTCACCATTCACAATCTCCAAGCAAGGCTGTAACCATGTCTTAAACATTGGGGTTTATTTTTATTTTATTTTTATAAAGCATAAAGAAACAGAACAGTAAATTAAATTCTAGGTCTAATTCTAGTTGGGAAATAATCCTTTTGGGACTATTTGCAAACAATATTTGCGTCAAATATACAAACCCGATTCCAAAAAAGTTGGGACACTGTACAAATTGTGAATAAAAAAGGAATGCAATAATTTACAAATCTCATAAACTTATATTTTATTCACAATAGAATATAGATAACATATCAAATGTTGAAAGTGAGACATTTTGAAATGTCATGCCAAATATTGGCTCATTTTGGATTTCATGAGAGCTACACATTCCAAAAAAGTTGGGACAGGTAGCAATAAGAGGCCGGAAAAGTTGAATGTACATATAAGGAACAGCTGGAGGACCAATTTGCAACTTATTAGGTCAATTGGCAACATGATTGGGTATAAAAAGATCCTCTCAGAGTGGCAGTGTCTCTCAGAAGTCAAGATGGGCAGAGGATCATCAATTCCCCCAATGCTGCGGCCAAAAATAGTGGAACAATATCAGAAAGGAGTTTCTCAGAGAACAATTGCAAAGAGTTTGAAGTTATCATCATCTACAGTGCATAATATCATCCAAAGATTCAGAGAATCTGGAACAATCTCTGTGCGTACTGGATCAAATCATACTGGATGCCCGTGATCTTCGGGCCCTTAGACGGCACTGCATCACATACAAGAATGCTACTGTAATGGAAATCACAATATGGGCTCAGGAATACTTCCAAAAAACATTGTTGGTGAATACAATCCACCGTGCCATTCGCCGTTGCTGGCTAAAACTCTATAGGTCAAAAAAGAAGCCATATCTAAACATGATCCAGAAGTGCAGGCGTTTTCTCTGGGCCAAGGCTCATTTAAAATGGACTGTGGCAAAGTGGAAAACTGTTCTGTGGTCAGACCAAACAAAATTTGAAGTTCTTTTTGGAAAACTGGGACGCCATGTCACCTGGACTAAAGAGGACAAGCACAACCCAAGTTGTTATCAGCGCTCAGTTCAGAAGCCTGCATCTCTGATGGTATGGGTTGCATGAGTGGCATGGACAGCTTACACATCTGGAAAGGCACCATCAATGCTGAAAGGTATATCAAAGTTCTAGAACAGAAGACATCCAGACGTCGTCTCTTTCAGGGAAGACCTTGCATTTTCCAACATGACAATGCCAGACCACATACTGCATCAATTACAACATCATGGCTGCGTAGAAGAAGGATCCGGGTACTGAAATGGCCAGCCTACAGTCCAGATCTTTCACCCATAGAAAACATTTGGCACATCATAAAGAGCAAGATGTGACAAAGAAGACCTAAGACAGTTGAGCAACTAGAAGCCTGTATTAGACAAGAATGGGACAACATTCTTATTCCTAAACTTGAGCAACTTGTCTCCTCAGTCCCCAGACGTTTGCAGACTGTTATAAAAAGAAGAGGGGATGCCACACAGTGGTAAACATGGCTTTGTCCCAACTTCTTTGAGATGTGTTGGCGCCATAAAATTTAAAATCAACTTATTTTTTCTTTAAAATGATACATTTTCTCAGTTTAAACATTTGATATGTCATCTATGTTGTATTCTGAATAAAATTCAGAAATCCAACTTTTTTGGAATCGGATTTGTATTATTAGTCCTGAGATTCTTCGCATTAATGAATAAATACATAGATCTGCAAGTAATATCTGAATTCGCTAGTGGTCTGGTGGTAGAATTTTTGTAAACCGTGTCAAAGGTTCCGGGTTCTAATCCGCCCTCACATAGTTTTTTTTTTCTTCTTTATTAAAATCAATCATGTTCATCAATGATTGTATATTAAGAGCAGGGACACGTTTGTGTGCATTTTGTTTTGTGATTTCACTGGAAAGAATAAAGTCTCTCATCCATCTCTGGCGTGATGACTCCAGTCTTTCGAAAAATCTTACGAACATCTATTTACCTAATATGACTTTGTATGCCAGAATTATAATCATACACTGTTTGTTCGTCGGCCAGAGGAGAACTGGCACCCCGACTGAGCCTGGTTTCTCCCACGTTTTTTTTTCTCCATTCTGACCCTGAAGGAGTTTTGGTTCCTTGCCACCGTTGCCTCTGGCTTTTGGCTTGCTCAGTTGGGGACACCTAAATTTCATCTATATTACCGATCTACCTGCATTGACACTATATGATACTTGAAATTAGCTGGATAACATCACCGTTTCACCAGAACAGCTGTACAAATTCTGTTGCATTATTTTCCTGTTAACAATGTGAAGCTACTTTGAAACAATTGGACTTGTTAAAAGCACTATATAAATAAAGATGACTTGACTTGACTTGACTCTCTCCGCAACAGCATTAAGCAATAGATTGACGCGTTCGTCTGTGTGTAAAGACTGTGTGTGCATGAGCCAAAAGAGAACATAAACCCTGCTTACTTTGATTTGATTGGCCATCTCAATGATTTTGACATTGACGGCCGCTGTTAGACCACTGAGGAAAACCAGACTAAAAATTTAACTTTTAAACATTTTGTCATCCTAATGACTACCAGATAAGCCACTTATTGCATTACTGACCTGTTTGCATCCCAACTCTCCTCTTTACATTTGTAAATAAAGACTTGTTATTGTGACTTCCTTCATCTGTCCTCTTCTGTTTGACAAATAGTTTCAATCCTTAAATTGGATAAACACCAATAAGGCTGGTGAAAGGTCAAAAAGCACTGGTAACTGTTTCTGTTTGCATCCCTCTGTATGTGAGGTTGTGATTTCCAGGCAGGCTGTCAGTCTGTTCATTGGATAAGATTTTTCCATGACATGTTCTGCAGGTTGTATAATTATGGCAGTATAGGTAGATAACAGATGTCAATCTTTTACAAGTCATTGAATAATTCTCTTAACCAGCTTTTGATTTGTTTGAGAACAATGCTGAAACCAATTGCAACAGAAGCCAACAGGGGTATACACGAAGGGAAACAATGGAAAAAACACGGTCGTCACGCATGGTCCAAAAGGGTTGTAGCCTACCAAGTCTGAATGAGTCATGGCGGATTCGCTATTTACATGGTAGAATTTGTGAGCAGAAAGACTGAAGCAGAGGAATCCTTTAATTTTTAATATTTAAAAATGTTTGTGTTCCTGTGTGTGTAACAAGCAGAGTGTACGCATGTTGTGCACCCACATATAGGTGCACATTACTAACGTGCCCTTTAAATAGCACAAAAAATACTGCGCCATTGACTTTAGACCAGGTTTTTGTTGGTCAATGGCACAGTCATTTTTTCTGTTGCCTCAAAATAGCAACACGCCGACAATGCGCCTGAACACACCTCATTTTCGGACCAGCACGGCCATGGGTGAACAGATGGCACGAGTGCATGTGCTATTTAAACAACGTGGCGCTAGACATGAAAATGATAACTGCGTCGGGCTGAAAAGTGTCTGTTGCCATTGGTTGGCATCTGACAGTGCAGTGTGATTGGCCTTTAGAATTTATGTTACTACTCTCTCATACCTCTGGAGTAAGAAAAAAAAAAACAAAAACGCATAAGTACATAAATTTGGACTGCTTTGGGATTTGGGGCACTGCATTCTAGGGCTGCTTATGAACTGCTACTGAAAGGGCTTCAAATTTGAGGGTTCTTTTTAGACATTATGATATTTTATACTCATGCTTTCCCAAAAATGACCTTCTCCCTTGAGAAACATAATTAACCTATGTCTAGTTGTTTGCCTTAACAGACATGCAGCGAGAGAGATGGTGGTCATTTGGGGGAAGGGTGTATCTACACCATAATACCAAACTCCGAAGGAATTTGCTTATTTTGAAAACTCTCGCTCGCTCCAGGCAGCTAACACAACCTTATTAAGAGTGGTCAACCGATGGAGGTAATCAAACAATCAGCTGAGAGCCTTTCTTTCTTGTCCCACGCACTGTGAGGTGAATTAATCATTTAACCTCATCAAATTTCATGCTATTTATGTAATATCACTCTATAATGCAGTGACTGTGATGGTTATGGGATGTTGTTAAATGGTCCTGTAGGTTTTTACTTTGTCTTAGTCAAACAAATCAGTGCACTGGGACATAGAAGCCTTTTGGTTTCCGTTATTTGTCAAAGGACACTGTGTCCCCAGTCTAGGATGTTTGTAGAAGAAGATACACTCACCTTATCAGAATGCCATTTACATGAAGGATCATGTGAACTGTTTAGTAGAATAATACATTCAAAGTAACATCAACAATTGGCCTATGAGTGATGAGCTGTACATGGATGGCTAAAAGGTAAATGGGATGTCAAATTCTTAATTTTTTTTTCTTTCTCTCTCACTCTCTCTCTTGCTCTCAACTCTGTCTTTGTCTTCTTCACACTCTGTCTGAGGCCATCTGGACTCTGGTGGTGTCTGCTCACTCAAGGTGAAAGTAAACTACAGCCTGCTCTGTCAGGACACTTGTACCTCCAAGGCCACTGCCTCAAAAAAAAAAAAAAAAAAAAAAAAACAGCAGAATGAATGAATGGTGTATGTGTTTTATGACAAACAAAAGAGAAACAATTATTTGTATGATTTCGATATTTTACTATTATGGCAATAATTTAGTAGTTAATCATTAATATGCAGTGGTCACACTTAAAATGTATGATTTTTAATGCATTAGAATATTAAAACAAGTGGAACCTGTTTTTTTGTCTATAAACAATTGTTATATTAGTGTATGTGTCATTGTCCTATTTGTCTTTTCTTTTGGATTTGGCAGAGATGAGACCAATGAACCAGAGAAAAACACAAAGAATCTCCTATTTTCTCCAAAACACACAAAGATTCACACGCACACACATAGACAGGCATCCTCCTGCAGAGGTGTAAATAGGCTGTAGGTGTTATTTCTCAGATGGATGATGAGAAAATGGCTTATTTTGTCTTGGGGGAACCATCTGTTTTTTTCTTTTTTAATTTTTATATAAACACTATGGGTGTTTATGTCTATTCTTCTGTGAATACTGAGAAGACAACAAGCTCAAACAAGTGCAATTGACAATTTATTGGACAACAAATTTCAAAGACATACCTACAGCATAAGACTCTTTGACCCATCTAAGCAAACACCTGATCCTGATCCACTCGTCTTCACTCGAGGTTAGATGCCGTCCACAAAAAAACAAACAAAAAAAACACTGGACTGTGCAGCTTTCCCATTGTTTTTCTAATATGTGCTAGACTGCATGGCATTTGATGTGTTTGACCACTGAGCATGCATCTCAGGCATAAAGCCTTATTTATACTTGCCGCGTTCGCACGAAAATGTGATATTGCTTTTACATAACCAGTAAATAAAGAAATTAATATTGAGTTACATTTTAGACTTACATTTTAGACACACTATTTTGCTCAGGCACTGGCAAGGACAGTAAAGGACGCTGGCTCACTACACATTGGGACACTGATGACTCTATTTCTGGCAACTTGACAACGTCCTCATTGTACAACATCATTACAAGTATTTATGAGCAACAGCAGAGCTTATATCTTTCTGACATTACTTGTAATGTTATTTAAAGTAAATTATGATAAATTATTTGCTTGTTACATATACGTGCAACATTTCATCTGTAAATAAATTAGAAATGTTAGCTAGATTGTGTTTATTAGCCTACCTGTCTAACGATGTATGTTTATGCTGAAATATAATAAAATAATGGTCTCTATTTATAAATATATCATGTGTCGTTATCGGTCATTATGCGTAGTGAGTTGGCTCACATGATTTAAGTTTCGCGCTTCCCAACTTCTTTTAAGGGAACATAGTGAGCATCGATGTACCTTTAGTAACCTTGAGTGTGCCATTCAATCACTAATTAAGTTCACCTGCTGTTCACCTTTAGTTCCCTGATTTACCTCTATGTATTTAAGTCCTCAGTTTCATTTGTTCAGTTGTCCGTTCTTCTTCATGTATACTGTGGTTGTTTTGTTTCACAGTGTTTTCAGTTCTGTTTAATAAATAGGCCTACATATTGCTGTGATGAACCTTTTTTTCATCTTCATTACAACCCAAGTGTGACAATAACCTTATTTCCAGCAAAAAGGACATGATATATATTGTTACTGTGAAGTATCATGATACAAGATGTTGGTCATATCACCTATACCTACTCCTTACTGCATAGCAGGAAAAGTTCCCCCACATTTTCCAAGTGATTTTTTTAATAGTTTCACCACAAGTAACAGACTACAGTGTAAACTGGTCAGAAATAAGGCTAACACTTTATTTTACAGTGTCAATGTTACACGTAGTTACTATAAATCACATTTACATATTTGGCAGACACTTTTATCCAAAGCGACTTACATTGCATTCAAGGTACACATTTTTGTCAGTTCTTGCTTTCCCTGGGAATCGAACCCATGACCTTGGCGTTGCTAACGCTAAACTCTTATTGTTTGAGCTACAGGAAAGCTTGTGAAATGATGCATAATTACATGCAACTAACCCTAAGCCAAACCTAACCCTATAGTAAGTACATGTAGTTACTTAATATTACTCAGTACTTAAATGTATAATTACAGTGTAACAAAGACACCTTAAAATAAAGTGTAAACGAAATAAGTATGGAAATGACTGCTCTTTGGCATTTTACACAGATGACACCTTAAGCCCAGTCTTTTTTTTTTTTTTTTTTTTTTTTTTGAAAAGTTGGTTGTGATAAAAGGTATCAGATATATAGATGTCTAAAATACACATGCACACAACAATGTCATCAGTCATTGTGAGAAGTAATGGTGGTGATGGAGAAAATAAAAAAGGTAAAAAAATGTTTTTATACTTTCTTATTTCCTACTGGGCAGGGGAAGGGAAGAGGTAAGTGAAATTAAAACAAAAGTTTTTACACCAAAATGTTCATTGCATTCAGAATAGGTCCAGAGAAATTGGTATGAAAATATGGTAGAAATATGCTAAAGAAATTGAAAGATTAACACCTGTGTAGGTGTTCAGCTACTTCTAATTGCTTTGATAGTATTTGATTTGTTTCAAAAATGTGTTACTAAGTTTTGAAAACAAATTTACTGTTATTTCAATATTTTAATGTAAAGGTTTTGTTTGTGAAATTGTAAGATAGTGATAATTTGAAGGAAATTTATACTTTTAAAACCAATTACAGTTTTGTAAAAAACTAATAATGTTTTTCATCATGGAAAAGTAATGGACAGTTAACTTTTTTTTTTTTTTTTTTTTTTTGTCCATTAAAATGACTGTGAAACTGATTCTAAATAATTACACTGAACTCAAATGGCTTCTTCGCTAAGTAAACCCATATCAACAAGCTCTCCATGCAGAGAAAACATGGGATAGATATCTGAGGTGTCTTACAGATGTTCCCTGAGAGGAACAATCAGTATTACAATCCATTACTGTCAGCCATCTATAGAAGTTTATTATCTCTGTGCAGTCATTGCAGACATGAACATTCAGAACAACATTCAGGAAACATGATAGGTGTTTTTGAAGAGACTGTACAAATGTTTTCAAAGTTCTCTACTCTGTTGTGTGTGTACACACACACACACACACACACACACACACACACACACACACACACACACACACACACACACACACACACACACACACACACACACACACTTTGTGATTGTAAAAATCAAGGTTGTTAGAACCCACACAGTTCAATGTTTTATTAGTCACTGCATGTCTGGTAAAATGTTAATGAAATGTTTGACTGAAATACACTGTACTGCACTGTCTGGGTGTGTTAAATCTTGGCAGTCTATACATCAAGTAAATAAAAAAATCAATTCTGATATTACATTTAGTTAATTTATTACATTGAATCTAGAGGGTCAGATCAAGTGCATTGCATTGTGGGATACAGTACTTTGTGTAACATACCTTGTGAACAAGATGCTTAATTTTATTGAATGCACATTTGTAGTGTACTTCAATTCTTAAAAGTATATTTAAAAAAATCATGTACTTCATAACTGTGTTGACTAAAATACCAAACTAAATTTAAAGTACTTGTACTAATTATAATTTTAACTAGTGTTTTACAAGTATTTCTGTAATAAGTGCTCTGATTCTCCTCAGCCTTCAGTATACGTACTACATTGCAGTGCTATGAAACTATGGATATCATGGTAGTATGCCCAGAGGCGGATTAAGGTGGTCAGGGGCCCCTAGGCTGCTCTTTGTGTAAGGACACTCTAAAAAATGCTGGGTTAAAAACAACCCAAGTTGGGTTGAAAATGGACAAACCCAGAAATTGGGTTGTTTTAACCCAGTAAATGGGTTGTTTAACCCAGCAGTTGGGTTAAATGTTTGCTTAAAACAACCCAATCACTGGGTTTGTCCATTTTCAACCCAACTTGGGTTGTTTTTAACCCAACATTTTTTAGAGTGTAATCATTATGCTTTTCTGGAAAAATGTATTTAGTGCCATACATGGTCCACACGCAAATATGGTGAACTGGCATATACACACACACACTGAGACAACCAATACTACAGTGTGTCTTCTACATTCCTTCAAGTGGTGGACCACCACAGTACAAAAAAATACCACCACACCACAGGCAAAATGAGAAATTGAACATACAAAACACAAATATGAACAAGCACAAGGCCAAGTGCTTAGAACCAGTCCTTTAATTAACAAAGATGGTGGAAAGATATTAACCTCTGCCACCACAGCCACAAAACAAAGGAAATATGTAACTATAAACAGGAAGGCTATCTGCATCAGTGCAGAACATCGTTTTACTGAGGTACAAACCATTGTGCAATACACTAAACTGTGTATAAAACAAAGCCATAATAAAAAACGGCAGATAAACAATCATTGCTTTTCCACCGTCGGGCCGAACGGTTCTTAGAATGGTAAGGAACGGTTCCAGTTGTGTTTCAACTTGAGCCTGGTATGGCACGGCACGATTATAAACCGTTCTCGGCCCGGAATTCTCGGCCTGGTTAGCTAGAACTGTGCAGTGACATTGCCACTCAGGTTTTTTCACATCTGTTGCCTGGCTACCAGTTTCTCTGTAACTTAGCTGGCTAAGCAAATGAGCGACGTAAATACAGATTAATAATGAAATAAAAACAAATATCTGATCGCCCTTCATAACGTGAAAAAAATAGAACCAGCTTTAAAGAGCAGATGCTAGCTGGCAGCCCTCCTGCTGTGGATCTTGTCCTCGACTGGATGAAGATTCAGCAGCCTTGAAGTATCCAGTCAATTTAGGGATATTTTTTTCTGCATATCTTGGCTACGTTGTTCTTTTTTACCTATGTATTTTCCAATTTTGTGCTCCACTATCGTACTTTCTTTTGGATATTGCCCATATAGCAATCGCAGTGACGTAAATTAAAATGATTGACATGATTTGACCAGCCGCTGATTGGACAGATCTATCCAATCACCTGCCTTTTTTGTGTTTCTTATGGGCCAATGAGGGTCTTTTTTGTTTGTGCTGAAGTAAATAAAAAAGATTATAAAAAAAAAGTCTGGCCAATCTGGGGCCCCTGCACACTAGCCTAGGCAAGCTTGTGTGCGTTAACCCGCACCTGAGTATGCCCTTCTAAACATATTAGCTTCACATTTCAGATCAGCCCATGTCGCTGAGCAGGACACATTAGCAATCAATATTGTTCAGAGAGCGCTATAACTCTGTTCTTGTGCCCTACTGAGGAGTATATAACCCTACTCAGTAGTCTTTCACATGCAATTAAGCTGTTTGTTTTACATGCATTTGTGGGTCCTGGAGGTCTGACAGACACAGGGCAGACCCTGCTCCCTATTGAGAACCATCTGCCGTACAGCCAATTAATATTCAGTAGGCCTTCTGGTAGAGCTTATATTCACATAACCTGCTCTGAGAGCAGCTGATGAAGGGGAGTTGCCTCTGAGAATCACAGGTTTCCTGTGTGGACAGGCTGTGACAATGTCAATGCTTTTCAACTTCCTATGTGTGAGATGCGTTAAACTGCAAAGGAGCAAACTGGTTTTCACTTGCACGTTCATGCGGTACCACTTTTAGCCTGGTGGATTGTCTTTGATTTACTCAGCAGTTGAATTAAGCAATAATGTAATCACAACATAGTATAGTAAAACCATGGGGTCAAGTATGGGGACTATAACTACCACCTTGGCTCAAAAAGTTCAGCCCAGTCTCCAATGTCTCCTGTCAGTCCCTCTGTTCATCCTCAGCATCCTCTCTATGGCGTGGATTCACATGGGGCTTTCTGAGAGCCATTTCCGCCTGGGAATGTGTATCCCCTGGTACCACCTCCGGCTGCTGATCCCGTCACTTCACCTCTGCCCGACACCCTGACTCCTCTGACTTTGCTCCTCCCTCCCTCAGCTCCACCAGGGACCATAAGGCTTTCGACTCCTTTGGGCGCCCTCTGGAACATCGGCTCTGTCTGGGTCAGATGTCGCCATTCCATCACCATGAACTTTCAGGCCATCCACTGTGCTCTGCCCCCTCACCCCTACGGCTCCATCTGGCTCCACAGATTCGCCTGCAGTGGGTGGTCCCAGCAACTCTCTGTCTTCTCCAAGGGCTCCTTCTCCATCAGCTTCGTTGCATCGCTCGTCACCACGTCGGTGTCCTCCCACTGTCAGCACATCCCTGGTTTCTTCCATCACCTTCTCTGAATCTCTGTTCCATTCTCACCAATCGTCCTTCACCAAAGCTTCCCTCCAGTAGTGAACTATGGGTGCGAGGTTGCACCTCTCAGAATTATATTCAGTTTAGTTTGGTTTTCTGTCTTTGTTAATTTCCTGTCTGCGGATTTGATGTGTTTCTATTGTTTCTGATTTGATTGCATTATCCTGTTCAGCTGCGTTCACCTTGTTAACCTGTGTATTTAAGTTTCTGTGTTTGAATCCTCAATTGTTTGTATCGTCAGTGTTATGTGGATGTGTTACTTTTACGTGGAGTTTCTTCTTTGTGTAATTACTGTTAAAGACTCCTTTCTCGTTGCTTTGAACTTCCACAAGTCGTAACAGATTCATATTTCAAATAAATGTTTCTATTCATCAAAGAATCCTGAAAAAAAGGTGTTAATTAGCATATTAGGATGATCTCTGAAGGATCATGTGTCACTAAAGACTGGACTAATGGCTGCTGAAAACTCAGCTTTGACATCACAGGAATAAATTACATTTTAAAATATATAAAAAATAAAATAAAATAAAAAACGGTTAAATTATAATATTATTTTACAATATTACTGTTTACTGCATTTTATCAAATAAATGCAGCCTAGAGAGCACACTGTAAGAGACCTCTTTCAAAAACATTTTAAAATCTTACTGCCCTTATTGATTTATTACCTGCAGGAAAAAATAAATTACAATCAATGTTTTTGCCAGTGCCTGATTTTTTTAGAAGGACCTTTAAATGTATGAAATGGACCCTTCATGCTGCTTTGGATGTTTCCATGAGCATGATCTCCTTGTGGAAATATACATTAGATTGCCTTGTGGAAAACAGGCTGAATACCCTCAACTGCATAATCTGTTATCACATATTAAATAGATATGAATGTCAATAATTATACACAGACAGTGATTCTTTCAAAAACTATTATGTAGAAATGAATTTATGACATGCCCTCTCTGTTTTTATCAGTCTCAATTTATTTTTATGATACCTAACATTAAACACTTGGTATTAAACAAATCAAAGTATAACATATTTAAATCAATCATTTTAAGTATGTAATATATTTTAATAATGCATGCCTCTTGAAGTAGATATAGATACTGTAATGAAAAATAGGAGCCATATTCTTTGTGCTTGAAAAGAGCGAGTTAAAATATAAAAAAGACAAGCATAACACAGGCCCCTCTAAGCTTCTTCTCGCTTGACCGACCTTGAATGAAGCCTCTGATGAGAAGAAAAGCTATTTTCACTTACCTCACCATGCAGACGTGCCAGTCCTGGAGGCCTGTGATCGTCACTGCTCAGCTGTGCTGTTTTCACCTGCCTCTATTTTACAGTGGATCTGTAGCCATAAAACTGTTCAATTAATGTATTCACACCCAGGGCTTGTGTTGTATTAGACAGCTGATATTACAGCAGGCATGGTACTTATCAAGCAACGGTGTGAAAAAAGGTGTAAGAATGGAGCATTTACTGTAGCAATAGAGTTTGATTTCAGTTTATTATTCACAATGCAGTGACACTCAGGTCTGCTGACTTTGAAATTGTGATTTGGCAATCATATTGGTAGAGGATAGTGTTTATTGCACACATATTACACACTTGATGCGAAGTGGAGAAGTTTGGTATCACCTTGAAGGGGTTTATTTTGTGATAATGACTGGCTGACTACACACATTATCTGGATTATTACACGGCTAGCTGCAAAATACATGGATAACAAATCGGCAAATTGATTGGAGTTATGAGAGAAGACAGACGCTGATAGATTGATACAAACATCATGAAACTAATACTGCCATTGTATCTAACAGGCAACATTTCCTTTCCTTTCTGTCCTTCAATCCGTGCAGACGTGTTTTTCTCTCTGCTCCCTGCTGGCTCTCGTGCTGTTTTGTTTTGTCTAGTGTTTCGTCTCTTCTCTTCTCTGACTGCTGCTTTGCTGGACTCCTGAAAATACTGAAATGGAATTGATTAACTGGTCAATCAGCGCGATCGACAAGATTCACTAAGGAAGGGTGCCCCGGGAGAACCCACCTGCCCGGATGGGACCTTTGCCGCAGGGTACGTACTGCCTTATCTCCCTTCGAGGGACGCATGGAACAACTGGCAAGTCCTGTGCCTGGAGGCTCTGTCCGTGGAGGATGCGGAAGATTTATACATGATTGGATTATTGATGGCGGGGTTCCTATTCTTTGGCTTTGGGATTGCCCTGACCTATCGGAAGATTGGTAAGACAGCTGCAAGCAAATTCACCCAGCCGCTGTCTGTGGAAATTAAAGAATGCTTCGGGGTTGTGTGTGACCGTCTGAAGGAATTAGATCAGAAAGTGATAGGAATTGAGGAACTGAACCGTAAATAACGCAGTCCGGACTGCGGATACGCAGGGTAGAGTGGGCTCTATCGGGGTCAGATCGGTGAACTTTTACGGACTGTAACCGGTCTGGCCATGAGGCTGGGACGTAATGTCTAGGGAAACTGCACAGACCGGACACGAATGCTGAGGACCAGATCTGATTGATTGATTATGATCCGGACAAATTACCGAAGATCATCAAATGGATTAAAAATAATAAATTGTATTTGCCTGACCTAATCAACTAGCCCAACGAACCTCACTTGGTCCCTATCTCTCGGTTGGGATTTCAGCCTGACAGCTTTGTCTGCTATCTTTCCCTGTGCACTGCCTTATCTCCCTTCAAGGACAAACCATAGAACTGAACTCGAAAACATCTGAAGTTATGGCTAACATTCTCACACAACACAATCTCAGACTCACTCGCACCATACATACCCGACCTTCCCTCCCCGTTCCATCCGTCTGCCTGTCTGTTATCTATCTCCTCTCCCACTCCATACAAAAAATCCCACCACGTGACCACGTGTACTGTGTCATGTTTATGTTTATGTTTATGTTTATGTTTTGTTGTGTTTGCTATGTAATGCTTGCTAAATTGCATTCTTGTATTTCTGGAGAGCGTAGGGCGGCGCCTGAATAATCGGCTGCGGCCCGGAGGCTTGCTCCAAACTTCATTTCGTTATACTGTACTTGTACATGTGTAATGACAAATAAACTTCAACTTCAACTTCATACAGTACAGTAGGCTCACTGCAAAGCGTGCCTTTACCAGCATTTTTGCTAAAACTTACCTATACTTACAATTCACTGAAATGAACCCTAGTGACCTTGAAACACCAACAACTTTTATTTCTTTTCACACAAATTATGATTAGTGGCGGATTATTGATTACAGTTTTTTTTTACGATCACTATGACAATTGTTTCAATACTTTTAGCAATTTTCCTAAACTTTTAACACACCAACAACACACAATTGCCAAAACATTTAATTTCATGCTCAAAATCACACATTGTTAACTAAACGCCAACACTAATTTTCAAAATACAATAATACACTAACACAATACAATATGTCTACCAAAACACTAACACATGTTCTCTTCCAACAGGAACATTTAGTCAATCATAGCACAATGTCATAAAAACACCAGGTGGAATTACAGAAACTGCATTATTTTTTGTCAGGTCTGCCCTTATACAATAGACAGTATATTTTATTGATCATAGATTGCGCGTCTATTGAAGCCTCTTCACATTTTTGTTTTGTTGGGTTTAGTAAATGCACACATTTTGTTTCTTTTGCTGCATAATTTCAATACAAAAAATGAATGACCCATCTCAGAGTAGCTTTATGGGATGCCCTTCAGTTTTATTTCATTATCAGAAATCCCCATGTTGACAATAGCAAGTTCCTGTTCTTCATTTAGAAGCTTTCCTCTGCCCCCTGAGGGAGATAGATGTTGAATCAGTTACATACAATTTACAATCACTATGACAATTTTTTAACAATTTTCCTAAACTCTTAATGCAGTTAGCACAACATCTGTCTCTGTAGGCTATACAATTAACACATTTCTTGTTGCTTTTACACAAAATGCATACAGTTAACACACATTTAAAATACTTGAACTTCTTTTACACACAAGTTCAACCAAGACCAAAACAATGGATTTCTACTGCCAAATTTACCAATGCTTTAACATTGTATGTCAGAACAGATAACACCATGTTCTAAACCTAACCTTATAAGGCTAAAGTCAAAGTGAACAGCAGTTCATATTGTGAATTGAAATGAAATATAACCCCTGTATTTTATTCTATTGTTACTGAGAAACAGCTGATTGAAGTTATGCAAATCTATAAATCACAGCTGATTCTCATCTAGGAATTGTTCAGGTGTTGATGTTCTTTCAAATCACATGACCATATGGTATACAGTAAAAGAGGGCCTCTTTGGGCTGATTTGTGTGAAAAAGGAATTATATAAAGCAACAAAAAGAAAGTAAGAAAAATGCCTGCACGAGGAAGAGGAAGATGAGTACCAGGACAAGGGAGAGGAGTGGGACAAGGGCAAGGGAGAGGAATGCCTGGACGAGAACAAGGTAGAGATTGAGGAGTTAGAAAGCATGGTGGCGCTCAAAGAAGGGCTAGAATTAGGGTAACTGATGAAATAAGAGCTACTATCACCATGTCATAAACCACAGGCTATCATACAGAGAGGCTGGTGAACGAGTACAGACAAATCTCAGCCGGGACACAGTGCCATCCATTATCTAGAATTTTCGAGAGACCAACAGGTAGAATATTGTATAAGGGCTTCTCCTACTGCAACGTGTAAATACTTTTATCATGTATTACAGTGACTGTATGCTTCTGGTCTCTAATATGTAACTGTATTTTGTCTAGCTAAGGATTCAACATCTATCTCCCTCAGAGGGCAGAGGAAAGCTCCTGAATGAAGAACAGGAACTTGCTATTGTAAACACGGTGATTGCTGATAATGACATAAAACTGATGGGCATCCCATAAAGCTACTCTGAGATGGGTCATACATTTTTTTGTATTGAATTTCTGAAGCAAGAAAAAAAAAAAAAAAAAAAAAAATCATGCATTTACTAAACTCAACAAAACAAACGTGGAGAGGCTTCAAAAGACAAAATGATCAATACAGTATACTATCTATTGTATAAGGGCAGACCTGACACATCAAATAATGAATTTTCTGTAATTCCATCTGTGTTAGTGTTTTTATGACATTGTGCTATGATTGACTAAATGTTCCTGTTGGAAGAGAACATGTGTTAATGTTTTGGTAGACATAGTGTATTGTGTTAGTGTATTATTGTATTTTGAAAATTAGTGTTGGAGTTCAGTTAACAATGTGTGATTTTGAGCATGAAATTAACCGTTTTGGCAGTTGTGTGTTGTAGGTGTGTCGTTGTGTTAAGAGTTTAGGAAAATTGTTAAAAGTATTGAAAAAATTGTCATAGCGATTGTAAAAAACTGTATTAGAGACCAGAGGCACACAGTCACTGTAATACATGGTAAAAGTATTTACACTTAGGAGGAGCAGTAGGAGAAGCCCTTATACAATATTCTACCTGTTGGTTTCTCAAAAATTCTGGATAATGGATGCCACGTGTCCTGGCTGAGATTTTGGCTATACTTGTTCACCAGCCTCTCTGTATGATATAGCGTATGTATGTATATGACATGGTGGTTTATGACATGGTCTATGATAGTAGCTCTTATTTCATCAGTTACCCTAATTCTGGTCCTTCTTTGAGCCCCACCATGCATTCTAACTCCTTAATCTCTACCTTGTCCTCATCCAGGCATTCCTCTCCCTTTCCCTTGTCCCACTCCTCTCCCTTGTCCTGGTACTCATCTTCCTCTCCATCGTGCAGGCATTTTTCTTTCTTTGTGCTGCTCTATATTGTTCCTTTTTCACACAAGATCGGCCCAAAGAGGCCCTCTTTTACTGTATACCATATGGTCATATGATTGAAAGAACATCGACACCTGAGCAATTCCTAGATGGGAATCAGCTGTGATTTATATATTTGCATAACTTCCATCAGCTGTTTCTCAGTAGCAATGGAATAAAATACAGGGGATATACACTCACCTAAAAGATTATTAGGAACACCATACTAATACGGTGTTTGATCCCCTTTCGACTTCAGAACTGCCTTAATTCTATGTGGCATTGATTCAACAAGGTGCTGAAAGCATTCTTTAGAAATGTTGGCCCATATTGATAGGATAGCATCTTGAACCCGATGGAGATTTGTGGGATGCACATCCAGGGCACGAAGCTCCCGTTCCACCACATCCCAAAGATGCTCTATTGGGTTCAATCAATTTGAAATGATTTGAGCTTTGTGACATGGTGCATTATCCTGCTGGAAGTAGCCATCAGAGAATGGGTACATGGTGGTCATAAAGGGATGGACATGGTCAGAAACAATGCTCAGGTAGGCCGTGGCATTTAAACGATGCCCAATTGGCACTAAGGGGCCTAAAGTGTGCCAAGAAAGCATCCCCCACACCATTACACCACCACCACCAGCCTGCACAGTGGTAACAAGGCATGATAGATCCATGTTCTCATTCTGTTTACGCCAAATTCTGACTCTACCATCTGAATGTCGCAACAGAAATCAAGACTCATCAGACCAGGCAACATTTTTCCAGTCTTCAACTGTCCAATTTTGGTGAGCTCGTGCAAATTGTAGCCTCTTTTTCCTATTTGTAGTGAAGATGAGTGGTACCCGGTGGGGTCTTCTGCTGTTGTATCCCATCCGCCTCAAGGTTGTGTGTGTTGTGGCTACACAAATGCTTTGCTGCATACCTCGGTGTAACAAGTGGTTATTTCAGTCAGAGTTGCTCTTCTATCAGCTTGAATCAGTCGGCCCAGTCTCCTCTGACCTCTAGCATCAACAAGGCATTTTCGACCACAGGACTGCCGCATACTGGATGTTTTTCCCTTTTCACACCATTCTTTATAAACCCTAGAAATGGTTGTGCATGAAAATCCCAGTAACTGAGCAGATTGTGAAATACTCAGACCGGCCCGTCTGGCACCAACAACCATGCCACGCTCAAAATTGCTAAAATCACCTTTCTTTCCCATTCTGACATCCAGTTTGGAGTTCAGGAGATTGTCTTGACCAGGACCACACCCCTAAATGCATTGAAGCAACTGCCATGTGATTGGTTGATTAGATAATTGCATTAATGAGAAATTTAACAGGTGTTCCTAATAATCCTTTTGGTGAGTGTATGCGTGTTTCAATTCACAATATGAACTGCTGTTCACTTTGACTTTAGCCTTATAAGGTTAGGTTTAGAACATGGTGTTATCTGTTCTGACATACAATGTTAAAGCATTGGCAAATTTGGCAGTAAAAATCCATTGTTTTGGTCTTGGTTGAACTTGTCTGTAAAAGAAGTTCAAGTATTTTAAATTTGTGTTAACTGTATGCATTTTGTGTAAAAGCAACAAGAAATGTGTTAATTGTATAGCCTTGTGTAACAGACAGCTGTTGTGCTAACTGCGTTAAGAGTTTAGGAAAATTGTTAAAAAATTGTCATAGCGATTGTAAAAAACTGTAATAAAGACTATTGCCACACTCAATTTTCCTTGCACAATACATTATGACCTCAAAACACTTTTACCATAATGAATGACTTGTAAACTAATACATTTTGATGTTTGCGCCACATAACCAGCCCTACGTGTAGGAGAGAGTGGGGTAAGATGAGCCATTTGTGTGGTCCTCAAGAGAAGGGATAACAAGGCAGAAATACAATGAAAGTATCTCAAGTAATTTCAGGATGTTTGCTATCGTTTTAAAATGATCAAAATGCATCTATGAAGGATTCTAAAAATAGGGCTTCTTAAAAATAATGGTTAGGTTAGGCCTAAATTGCACCATCTGGGTGTAAATTGACCATCTAAATGAATCAGATTCAAACCCATGTGAAATTTTAAAGATAAAGTTCTTTAAAGATAAAGAGCCAAAAGAAAGTACAATAGTGGAGCACAAAAACGGAAAATACAAAAGGTAAAAAAAAGTTTAAAACAAATTATGTTTAAATTTAAAATGTACAACACCAAAGTTGTAGCCTTCTCAAAAATAGACAAAACAGAGTTTGAGTAAAATAAACTAAGTTAGAATGAATAAATGTCACTGAAACTAATAAAAATGAGTCAAGATTCTTGGCATGGTAGTCCAGTGATAGACCGTTAGGGACTACAGGTGGAAAGATATACATGAATATGATTATGGTAAAATGCATCTTCTGTTTCTCATCAGAGAGGGATTTGGCATACTTACACTGTAAAATAAATTAACTGTTACGGAAGCATACTTAGACACAGAGAGATGGCAGTGAACAGGAAGTTATTTACAATCAACTGAGCGTGTCACATAAACCAGGTAAGTTGGCAGTTCAGCAGAAATGTGGAATTAGAATGTCTTTTCTCTTACAGGACCAAGAGAGTGTAGATGGAGTGATGACAGGTTAACAGGATGCACACACTGCGCTGGATGACCAGGTAAGGAATCAGCAGGCAGACACAGATAATGAGGAGACATGGAAGACACTGGAGCGTAATCGCTGGAGGTAATGTTGGAGAAGCTTCACAAGGAAGCAAGGTAAAAGTCTACTTCATATGAACAAGACCAGACCATGAGCTGTGGCGAGGTATGTGCTTAAATGGGTGAGGTGACAATGGTGCAGACAAGGTGCAGGTGTGCATGATTATGAAGTGCATGCAGGTGAGAGCCAAGGTGTCACGTTGACAATGCAGAGAACAGATGAGGATCCAAATAGCGAGTGCAAAATAAATATTTATTACGGACCAAGACTAAAGAAATAAACAGGTAACAGAATCACAATAAGAAATTAATAATGTTGAAGCAGGCAGGAAGATCCAGGAGACAGGGACACGGTGCAGCGCTGCTTAACAGGAAAGCAATGGGCAAGGACCAGGCAACGGGAACTCCAGGAAGTGGAAATCTTGACACACGACACCAGGGAAGATGACTGCACATGAGGACAAACTGCAACGATCGACAAACACAGATAGCAGGTGAGGCAATTATATAGGTAGGTGAATAAGGTGCAGCTGGCGGTGATGATTATAGCAGAGGTCAGTGACCACGCCTCCAAAACCAAACACACAATGGAGAAATGAGCCAGTGAATCCATGAACCGTGACCCTCCCCCTAGGAGTGTCTCCTGACATTCCCAGAGTAACCTACCCGTCAATTGTAATCAATAAGGGAGTGAACCAGTGTGTCCCTAGCAGGAACCCAACTTCTCTCCTCTGAACCGTAACCCTCCCAGTCCACCAAGTACTGAAATCCGTGTCCCCTCCGCCTTGAGTCCAGAATATGGTTGACTGAATAAGTGGGTTCCCCATCTACGAGTTGCAGCGGGGAGGAACCGGAACAGGCGGATTAATCTGGGGATCAAATATGGGTTTTAATCTGGATACGTGGAACACGGGGTGAATTCTCCCGTACGTGGGAGGTAGTTTGAGGCGGACTGCCACCGGACTAAGGATCTTGGTGACAGGGAACGGGCCAATAAATTTAGGAGCGTAGATGGGAGGCTTAGACCGGTGGCGGTCGGCTTGGGCCTTGGTGCGCGCCCCCACCCAAAGCAGAGTCTGTCGGGCTCTGCTCCAGATGTGACGACACCTCTGGACAAAGGCTTGAGCGGAGGGGACTGCCACCTCGGATTCCAGACTAGGAAAATTAGGTGGCTGGTAATGTAAGGACCGGTTTTACTGCTAAGACAAAAGCTGAGATCCAACACCCTGCATTAAAACAATAAAACTCAATCTGAAGAGAAGATCTCACAGAGAAACTGTAGGACACCGCCCTGACCAAACCCCTCTCCCCTCTCTACCTCCCTTTCCCCTTCCCCTGATTCAAGTCCCAGAATGCAGATATACTACATATGATTTATCTTGTGAATCTATTGTTTTATCCCTTTCATGTCTGGTGTCTTTTTAAAGGTCATAGTGCGATTGGTAAAATGGTCTCAACATCACTGAAGTCACTGATAGGGTTAGAAAGATTGAAACATATGAGACTTGTGTTCTCTTTTTGAGTGGTCTCTCCAAAGATATCTGATCTTCTCCCCCCAAACTAGGTGTTTGTGTTGCAAATAGTTACAACCCTTTGTTCTGGTCTGGGTATTTAAGGAAGGGTAGCAGGGCTGCCATTTGGGAACATTCTGTAGACAGAAGCCCCCATGCAGTGTTGTGTCAGTGTCATAAGAGACACTCACACACGCTGTATGAATTGTGCCAGATATGACTCTTTGAAACTGTTTTCATATTACTTAATTGTATTTTATGCTGAAAGTTGTGTACCATGGATTCATGTTTAATTATGTTCTTTAAGTTCTGTCTGGCCAAAATAAATGTTAATCTTGATTTATTCTGTATTTTTCATAAATCATTACTCAAGTAGTGTCGCATGAGGAGTTTTGTAGGAGTTTCCGTAAATCTTTCTGTCAGGGCAGATTCATACCGAGGACCCCATGACCGGAGCATGGCGCTAAGCATGAGGGACAATCTGATTTCTGGGTGTCACTGTTATTATCAAGTTACAGCTCTCGTGACTATTGCTAAAATTACACTTTCTGTTATGAGTAAGCATTTGCGACTCACTTAAAGGTAAAATAGTTCACTCTGTAATCCTCTGTAATATCAGAACTGACTAATTTGCGTCCGTGAGGTAATGTAATTATAATCGCGAGCATTATCCTCTGAGCGACTCCGGGTCCCATGGAGGAACGAGTATTTGAAATTAAGAGATACTAAGAGAAATCAAAGATCTAAATTAAATCACAACTAAACTTATGATCAGCTGTTAAGTTACAAATGTAACAAATGTAACAAAGTTACAAAGAATTGGAGTAAGATCAAATTATTCATGGAGTCAGATTTAAAATTCGATGGTCATAAATTAAGTGAATCCAACAGAAGTGCTGAGAAGGCGAACACGCAGAAGTCCTTCGACCAGGCCGTTAGATTCCGTCCTTGGGCTAACGGATGGACCTTACAGTAACCTATACTACCTTCAAACGGAGATAGACCCGTAGATGACACTGGCAATGAGTTATGTGCTCTACCCATGATTTCTGTTGGCTCCAGGAGGAAGGATTCTTGGACACCAAACATCATAACGTTCTCTCAAGGTCCTGGTTGGCTTGCTCGGTTTGGCCATTGCTCTGTGGATGGAAACCCGAAGACAGACTGACCATCGCCCCCAGTAATTTACAAAACTCTCGCCAAAATTTGGACACAAATTGGGGCCCCCTATTGGTAACCACGTCTATCGGAAGGCTTCAAGCCGACTTTAAACTCGCTCGGTAGCTCATCTGATACAGCATCACAGGGGCGAGTCCTGACTTGCTAAAATGTGTTTGCTTTTGTTAACAATATCAGTTAGGTCTATGGTTTAGGACCACTCAACGGACATTTCATTTCCAAACCATTGAGATACTTGAAACAACAAACATAATAATACATCAGCAGATTCACATTCATCTGTTTTAGATAAAATTTAACACGCTTTTAACGCCACACATTGCCATTGGACATTTCACTTTGAAAGTGTAGTAAAATGTTATTATTATTTTGCAGAAGAAAACTGCATTTATTGCGTTCACATTAGTTGCATTAGTGCTGTAACATGCACTTAATTTATATATTTATTCCTAATGTTTTAATAGACTTTACAAACTAAAAAACTAATCAAATCAAACAAGGAAATCAAACATGGATGACTTGAATTATTTCTGTTTTTAAAAGTGAGAAATCAGATATGGGCTTTTTCACTGATGAGAAAAATGTGAAGCATAAACATCTTTTTGGGAAGAGTTCAAGATGCTTGACTTGTCTCTTGCAAATACTTTTGAAATGTGTAGTCACAGCAATAAAATGGACTGTGAAGAGAGAAAGTTGTAAAACAGCGCAATGGGTCGTGTTTCAGAGAGGATGTTGATGTACAAAGTATACCTCCCAGTGTCCTAGTCCAGCTATTTACAACCTTGCGGCCAGATCTATCACATCATTTGTGGAGCATCTCGGGGCCCTCATCCCTGCAGGCCGAACCTTTGAACCTCTGGGTCCCTCCCTCCCTTTTCCGACCGCCCCATTGTTGCCGTCTTGGAAAACCATCAGCTGACAGATTTACTGCTGTGAGCATTAGCTGAACTCAGGAGAGGGTACAGCCTCATAGAGTTACACTCCAAGATGGCTCACCTCCTCTTTGGAGGCTCAATAATTTACTGTACGGGCATCTCTGTGAACGCAGCAGTAAATGTACTGTTACTGTTAAAGGAGATATGAATCGGACAGCTGCTCCGAGCAGATTCATTGCAGCACAGTTACCCTAATGACTCTGCTTGATGATATATGGCAAAGACAGATTGAACTGCTGTTTTTAAGACATCCTGAGAACTTGATTTTCTCTCCTGCCCTAATCATGATGGGTCTGTGAAAACCATCTTGTTCTTTCCTTTGCTTTTCAGACATTGCGTTTTATACATTGATCAGGAATGTCGGGATTACATTTATCTAATGTTTATAGAGTAATACATAAACTGTCATAATCCACTTGGTCTGGGCATTTAATTTTTCTGTTAGTAATCTTCTGTTATATCATCTGATAATCTTTACACAATGCCAAACATTTATTTTACTTCGGTAACACTTTAGCATACTGTTCCGTAATTAACGAATAACTACACGGGAACAAATGAGTAATGCACTTAAGATTCAACTACTATTTTCACAAAAAACTGTAAACCTTTTCTTACGATTTACAGATTTCAATTGATAGTAAAATTCCATCTGATTGAATTGAATAATCATTACATATTTTAAATGAATAATTGATTAAGGATTGTTAAAATTATTCAACTAAAATATGTAAAGATTATTCTATTTAAATCAATTTGAAGGAATTTTACTATTACAGTTTTTTTTTCAAACTATGTCTCCTTTTTTCAAAACTCTACACACAATTCCCAAAACTGCACACACAAAATGCAAAATGCCTCACATCTCCTTCAAAATGTAACACTGCATTCAAAATGCCATAAACACATGTCAGAACGAAGCATTTGCATCAAATGGCAAACACTTCTTTCATAATAGTACAGACAGTACATACTTAAGTGTGTTGTAAAATATTTGAGAATATTGTTTTTTATACTCAGAACACACAAATACACGGTAACAAATATATTTTATTTTTCCCACAAAAACAATGTACACAGTGTACATTCAAACCAACACAAAGTTGCACATACAGTGGTCTACGTACAAAACAACAGAAGAATTTCCTGTATACAGTTACAGTGAAGAAAAAAAAAAAAAAAACTATGCTGCTCCAAAACAGAAGAGCTCACCTGTTGCCCTTTTATGCTAAAGCTCTGTTTGCTAATAGTAAAACTGTGTGACAGGTGTTTGCCCATGTGATGAGTCAGTGTGCATATTTGATATATGTTGTCTCTTGCCAGGCAAAGGGAAAAACCTTATGTTGTGCCAGATCCAGTGTTGACAACATTCTCCACACCTTGGTCTTTCTCATCTTGAGCCTCTTCCTCTTCATCCACCATCTCTTACACATACTCTCCCTCCTCTCCCTCTCAGATTGTTTCCATTTATTGTTTGTATCATCATTCTTTGCACCTGTGCACTCTGAACTGGCTTATATTTTATACAATTGGTTTGATCACATCATTAGAATGTGTAAATGTGAAAAATTTTGAGTTATGTGTAAACTATGACAACTGTGTTTTAGTTGTGTTTAACTTTTGCCTCTTGTGTTTAGTATTTTTTATGTTTGTGTATGCGATATGTGTTTTAATGCATGAGAATGTGTTTAGAGTTTTGCAAAAAGAATGCATGCGATTTGCAAACAGTGTCTAACTGCCTAAAATTGTTTAAGGTTTTGCAGAAAAAGTGATTTATTCAACAGATTGGTTTAGGCAATTTGGGATTTAGTGTTTTATCATTTCAGAAAAATTGTAAGTGGGGGTCATAGGATTTAGGATTCTTTACCTAACTTAAGTCTCTGAGATACTGACACCTTGCACTTCTGGAGACTTTGAGTAAAGACTTAACTGTGCTGCTTACCTGTTGTTACCTGAAACGTCTCGGTTACGTATGGTAACCCTCGTTCCCTGAATGAGGGAACGGAGACGTATGTCGGACGTCACCGACGAATTGGAATCACTTCAGGGAGCCCCTATCAGCTTGGAGATATGGAGAACCAGCCAATGACTATTGGCGTGCGAGATTTGCATCTTGCGCTCCGCCCCACAGCGTATAAGCAGAAACGAAATGCAGCGCACCTTTGTTTTTCACTGAGGAGCCGAACTATTGACTCGGCCTGCAGTGATGGTACAGCAACTGTGGCGACAGGACGTACGTCTCCGTTCCCTCCTTCAGGGAACGAGGGTTACCATACGTAACCGAGGTGTTCCCTTTCAGTCGGTCAGGTTCGACGTACATCGGACATCACCGACGAATTGGGATCCCTTTGGAAAACGCCACAGTTACTACAACTTCCAGCAGCCCGCGAGAGCCCCTCAGACCCTGTCTGTTCCGGGCGGGGAAATTCACGCAGGGAAAGTCACTACTGCTGTTCCGCAAGACCCACTCAGCAGACTATTGGATAACGCTGGGAAAGCGTGCCCCGGGGGGCCGCTGCGGAAGCCACATCATGCCTGGAGGGAGTTACCATGTGGAGAATACATGTATGGACTGGCCATGGGCAGTGCAACATACGGAAGTCCCAGGGGTGGCCCCGGCCATTTTAGGCGGGGGAGCAACACCACTCTGAGATGGCAGAATGAGCTCTGCTGAGGGAAAGACACGGGCTCGCCGCAGGAAGCCGTACCGTGGAGAATACACATATGGGACCGCCGTGGGGGTCACAACATATGGAACCCAGCCTAACACAAGTTCCACCAATGCATACGAGTGTTAGACCTGGTGTTGTACACTCCGGCACGTCCGACTGCCGCAGATTGCGGAGGACTCGACAGGGTTCACCATTCTGGGGAACTCGACTGGAGCATATAAGCGCACGTATTCGTTCCATGGGGAAGGGAATGGCGCAGCAAGCCAACATTTAGAATGGGCACTTAGGTGTTACTTGCCTCCTTCGACACGGAGGTGAAGTGAACACCCCTGAACTTGGGGGGACGCCAGGCGAACTGAATTGCGTAGCCGAGTCTGATGGTACGGATGAGCCAGCGAGGCTCCCAGAGACCGTGCAAGCGGGACCAATGGCACCACAGACGCACCCGCTGGGCAACGAAGCGGCATGCAGGGACCCGACTCGGACGGCATGGTAGCGGCCCGATGTGGGGTCTGAGTGTGCTGTGCAACACTTACCTGCTTCCGCTGAGGGGGTGCGCAAGTGTAGGGAGGCCACTTGTGTGCGTCCCAAACACAGCCGGCACCCCCTGCTGGCGATTGGAGAGGCACCTGAGGGTGACAAGGCATGGGAACGTTGAACACTGCCAAGAGTGCTCTCTTGGCACCCTGAGATTTTGGAAACTGCTCTTTTTTCGAGAATTTGAATAGAATGAAAAATAGGAATTCTCCCCAGCCCTCCTCCGGGGGAAGGAGTGGTGCTGCAGCCATCTCCTGAAGAGCAGCCTCCTCCATCTCTGGGTGGCCCGTCTCAGGGTCTCTTACGACAATGCTTGCCACCTGGCTTGGCAGCGGCCTGAGCGGGCTGGATGTTCTTCCCATGGCTGGCTTCACGCCGACGTCCGGGTGGAGGCTGCTGCTGGGCTGGGGCGGGAGCGGGGGCGGCGGTGGCGGGCGGACGTCCTCGGTGACGAGCAGGCGGAGGTGCTGCGGCCGGCGATGGGGTGGAGGCAGCAGCTGGCCACCGGGGCAGTATGCGTTATTTGGCCTTTGTCTACTTTTGGGCGGGCCGAGAACTGCTGGGCAAAGCTCTCGACCGTGTCGCCGAACAACCTGGCCGGGGAGACGGGAAAGTCCAGGAACCGATATTTATCGGTCTCCCTCATGTCAGCCAGGTTGAGCCAGAGATGCTGTTCTTGGACCACCAGAGGTCCGTCGCCATCCGGAGCTCATCCTCAGTGTCTGTCCCTCATCCTGTGTGACAAATACAATGATTTCTGAAGGATCATGTGACACTGGATGAATGGCTGCTGAAAATTCAGCTTTGATCACAGCAATAAATGCCATTTTTTTTTCAAAATTGCATTATTTTAAATTGTAATAACATTTCAGAATATTACAGTTCTTACCGTATTAAAAAACAAACAGAAAACAAAACAAACAAAAAAACTGTATTTTAAAAATTCTAAATCTTACTGATCCCAAACTTTTGAATGGAGTGTATAAAATTCTGGTGCTTTGAAAGTTGTATCAGTTAAGCCTCTGATGTAAAAAGGTAACAGAAAGTATATAGCAAGGAAATTTTAACCAACAGCCATATTTTTTTCAGTCAGTCAGCAATGCTTTTTATGAGGAATCCAACCTCCTTGTGTTCAGCTAAGTCATAAATAAAATGCATTACGCAAGGGCCTGGATTACAGTATTGAGAACTTTGACTAAAATTCATAGGAGTTTGATTTGCCAATTCACTCTTTGAGGGAATAATGGAAAATTAATGTTTAATCCTATTAAGATAAGGATGTATTCTTGGACGCGTCTCTTTCTGCATCTCCACAGCAACCATCCACCATAAATTGAATTCATGACTGCAGAAGTCTCTGGCTTCCCTCAAGTCATTACCAAACCCATGAACAGCTCAAAACATACAATATTGCTATGATAGGGTGCTTATCTGATTTCCAAATGGAAATCATGTGTGAACTAAATCACTCTGAATAACAGCTCTGATGGTATTAAAGGGATTTTGCCTGACACTGATAAGTAAAAGCAGAAATATGTTTAGATTACATGACTGCCCTTGGTGATATCATCCACATTACATTAAAACAGCTTCTATGATTCTGAAAAGGGAATTTTTCACAGATTAAGGCAGGACACATATGTTGTTTTCTCAATCCTTTGGTCTCAGAAGTTGAAAAACAGTCAACAAAATTCTAAATTCTAAATTCTAAATAACATTTCATTCAAAATACCTAAAATAAATATAGATTTACATGGGTTAGCTGTGTGATATCTTGTTTATGGAAAAGTAGTTATATGTGTCAAATTTATAAGCTTGATCTCAGTTATTTGGTCATAAATGTATGATCATTTATAGTAGGGTTGACTAGTACCCGGTTTTCTGGTGGTTCCTGGGTCATTTAGTCACATGGCATGTACGGCTTAGGTGATTGGCTCAAAAAACAAATGTGTACAGAACTGAGCATCCATGAGTAAAGACAGCAAATTTTAAATAACATACCTCCAGCTGAGCAACTGCCATTGAGATGAATGGGAATACTAACAAATAGTTTTCTCCAGATGTTTTCACCTCCTTGAAAATAACATACCTGTTAAAAAAGAGTCTATAAAAATTTTGCTCCACTGCCAATGACACATTTCTGCATGTGTTTTGTGACCGCTATGTGCAATGACAGCAATCAATGAACAGAAAACCATCATCATTCCATAGAGGCTTTTATCTCTTCTCACACCACTTCCCACTCTCATTGTTCAACCTTCAGCCTAATCCATCAAGCTCATGGCTTGGATCCCCTCTCTCTATCTGGAAACTTCTATTGCAATGCGGTCCATAAAACACAACAACAGTTATTGCAATCTCACAATAGCATGGCTGAAGATCCCACCCTGTAATTAAACAGTGAACTGGGAAATGTATTAGCCCCTTTAGACACAGTAGCTTACATACATAATGAAGCATATCCCAAAACTTAAGAAGTGGAATGTCTGGAATGTTGAGAAGGAAATAATAAAGGATAACAATGCGCTGTAACTGTGGAATAATAGGGTGATTAATTGCAGTAGATGTAATGCATTTTCATAGACAAATCCAGATAAGTACTTGAAGGTTATCTTGTTTATATTCAAATTGTTTGCACATATGCATACAATGCATGTATAAAAGAAGAAAGAAATATGTTTGCAAGTCTTGATTATGGAATGGACAGGTATAATTTAAATAGATAACACATTGTCTGTGTTGTTGTCTTCTGTAGTGTAAATTAAGTGACATTATTTGCATGTTACACAACTCATGTTACAGTGGATAATAGCAAAGCCTGAATAATGTCGTTTACATTTCACTGCCGGTTGTATATTCTGTATATAACTGTGTATGTGACAAATAAAACTCTTGAATCTTGAATAATAAACCCCTTTAAAGGATTGTCTAAAAACATCCAAAGATGAGTAGCAAAATGCCTTTTTCTGAGATGTTGTATTTCTATATATTGGAACCCGAAACCTTAACTTTAGAAGAATTATTTAGGGTTAAAAAGGTGATAGCGATTGAAAGTCTTGCATTGTTTCTGTTTGTGTGTAGCACCCCATATTTCCTGAAGCATCCCAACTTTATTGTATTGTATTGTATTGTATTTATTTAATTACAATGTGCCATTTATGTCTAGCCCTAACAAATTGTGGGGTATTTTTGCATGGATCATTTTTAAATGTATTAATAAAAGTGTAAAGTTTTATCCAATCTTTCAATTTGTGTCATGCACACAACACCAGTAAACCTGTCAACTTTTACAAATCAACATAGGAAAGTAGGTCTGCCATACAAGTGAACTCTACATGCCAACTAATAACCACACTTTACTTTAACAAAAAGTTAAAGTAACCCTTTGGAATGCTGACCTGGTGGTAAATGCCTTACTGTACTCTAAATTGTTTTTAAAAATAGAACTGAGGTGCGTGTCAAAATATTTTCTGTGGAAATTGACAGCATGTCACAGATGCTGTCAAAAGAGCTTATCTTGTATTGAACCCGGAACATTCCTTGATGATTTTCACACACCAGCTCTCCTCCTGTTTCTTATGGCTCACACTGAAGGTCAGACTTCTTGAACTATCTCACCTGTCACACTTTGTCACCAACTAAATTTGAGCATAGCAAGGGAAGGAACTAACCTCACTTTATGGAATACATTTACAACTAGAACGACTCCGCTAAATGCCACTGGGGCCAAAAATCCACCGTGGCTTGGCGTGACTTATTGAAATGTAGTCCAGCATGAAATACCACCCACCATGCATTTCCCCTCTGTGCGGGCTATGTTCGTAGCTACTGTAATTTCTGGCCACCAATGGCCTATGACTGCTTTCTGAAATTATTTAGACCAAAACAAAATGGAGAAGAATGCATAATCATGGACACAATAAAAAAGCCCCATTATATGCATTTCATATGTATGCTTGATAGTTTTTACACTTGTTTTTACAGCTTATTGTTTACATTCTCATTGTTTACATTGTTTACATTCCCAGGAACCTGGGTGTGCTCTTTGATACCAATCTTTCATTTGAAAGCCACGTTTCTAACATCTGTAAAACTGCATTCTACCATCTTAAAACTATATCTAAATTACGGCACATCCTTTCGATGCAAAATGCTGAACAGTTAATTAATGCGTTCATGACCTCAAGGCTAGATTACTGTAATGCTTTACTGGGTGGTTGCCCTGCTCGCTTAATAAACAAACTCCAGCTGGTCCAAAACACAGCAGCTCGAGCTCTTACTAGAACAAGGAAGTATGACCATATTAGCCCGGTTCTGTCAACACTGCACTGGCTCCCTATTAAACATCGTATACATTTTAAAATCTTGCTTATTACTTACAAAGCACTAAATGGTTTAGCTCCCTAGTACCTGAGCGAACTCTTAACGCATTATACTCCATCACGTCTATTGCGGTCTCAAAACTCTGGTCAGTTGATAATACCTAGAATATCAAAATCAACTGCAGGCGGTCGATCCTTTTCCTATTTAGCGCCTAAACTCTGGAACAGTCTTCCTAGCATTGTTCGGGAAGCAGACACACTCTGTCAGTTTAAATCTAGACTAAAAACGCATCTCTTTACTATGGCTTACACATAAAACATTATCAATTTCTATTATTCAAATCAGTAAATGATTGTTAGGCTGCATTAACTAGGTCAGCCGGAACCGGGAACACTTCCCATAACACCTGATGTACTCGTTACATCATAAGAAGAATGGCATCTACGCTAATGTTAGTCTCTCTGTTTATCCCGAGGTTTACTACAGTCAGCCAGATCCGGGCCGTATCCAGATCAGATGGTGGACCAGCGCCTGGACATGACCAACGCATCCCTGAAATGTCTGCAGAGAACATGTCAAATAAACTCCCCCCGTAAATGCTGCATCGACACGACATCCTCATTAAACCCGTCTTCGGCGTGATGACTCCAATCTTTCGAATAATCTTACAAATATCTATTTGCCTAATATGAATTAAGACCTGCTATGTTGCCAGAATTATAATCATGCACTGTTTGTTCGTCGGCCAGAGGAGAACTGGCACCCCGACTGATCCTGGTTTCTCCCAAGGTTTTTTTCTCCATTCTGACCCTGAAGGAGTTTTGGTTCCTTGCCACCGTTGCCTCTGGCTTTTGGCTTGCTCAGTTGGGGACACCTAAATTTCATCTATATTACCGATCTGCCCGCATTGACACTATATGATACTTGAAATTAGCTGGATAACATCACCGTTTCACCAGAACGGCTGTGCAAATTCTGTTGCATTATTTTCCTGTTAACAATGTGAAGCTGCTTTGAAACAATTGGACTTGTTAAAAGCGCTATATAAATAAAGGTGATTTGATTTGATTTGATTCTCATTTACAGTGTGCATACCACAAAAGTACTGACTAGGGTAAGGTAACTAGTTAAGTTAAGGTTTAGGGGTAGGTTCAGGGTTAATGTCTTTACTATAATAAGTACATAGTATTTTCATATGAAGCATGACTGTAAGTGCTACCCTTAACACACTTAGGTAGACTTTTAAAAAGTGAACTTTGTAATAATGTCAAATTAAAAGTTTTACTTTAAAGTAAATTTTAAACCATTATGTTTATTTTGATGTGCTGAGAAGCATACTAAAGCACATATAAATTACTTTACGTGTTTATAATTTGATTATAATTTTAACTATAGCATGTTATTACATTACATATCACACATATTATAAAGGGACATTTAAAATGTACTGTTGTTACAGTGTAATTACACAGTACTGAGTTTGAATTAACGCTTACACTTTATGTTAAGGTGTCATTGTTACAGTGCAATTATATATTTAAGTACTGTGTAATATTAATTAACAACATGTACATTCTATAAAATGCTTAGTTAAAAACAACCATTTATGGGTTATTTGGCAACCCACTGCTGGGTAAATATTGGACAGAACACATGCTGGGTTATTTTTACCCAGCATGTTGGGTTTTATATTTATAACCCATTTGCTGGGTTGTTTTTTTTTTGAAAGTGCTGTGTCACTCAATTTGATATTGAAGTTTTTTCATTTTAAGTTATAAAATATATATATATATATATATATGGGTACATGGTGATCATAAAGGGACGGACATGGTCAGAAACAATGCTCAGGTAGGCCGTGGCATTTAAACGATGCCCAATTGGCACTAAGGGGCCTAAAGTGTGCCAAGAAAACATCCCCCACACCATTACACCACCACTAGCAGCCTGCACAGTGGTAACAAGGCATGATGGATCCATGTTCTCATTCTGTTTATGCCAAATTCTTACTCTACCATCTGAATGTCTCAACAGAAATCGAGACTCATCGGACCAGGCAACATTTTTCCAGTCTTCAACTGTTCAATTTTGGTGAGCTTGTGCAAATTGTAGCCTCTTTTTCCTATTTGTAGTGCAGATGAGTGGTACCCGGTGGGGTCTTCTGCTGTTGTATCCCATCCGCCTCAAGGTTGTGCGTGTTGTGGCTTCACAAATGCTTTGCTGCATACCTCGGTTGTAACGAGTGGTTATTTCAGTCAAAGTTGCTCTTCTATCAGCTTGAATCAGTCGGCCCATTCTCCTCTGACCTCTAGCATCAACAAGGCATTTTCGCCCACAGGACTGCCGCATACTGGATGTTTTTCCCTTTTCACACCATTCTTTGTAAACCCTAGAAATGGTTGTGCATGAAAATCCCAGTAACTGAGCAGATTGTGAAATACTCAGACCGGCCCGTCTGGCACCAACAACCATGCCACGCTCAAAATTGCTTAAATCACCTTTCTTTCCCATTCTGACATTCAGTTTGGAGTTCAGGAGATTGTCTTGACCAGGAGCACACCCCTAAATGCATTGAAGCAACTGCCATGTGATTGGTTGATTAGATAATTGCATTAATGAGAAAGAAATTGAACATATATATATATATATATATATATATATATATATATATATATACACACACATATATACATACATATACACAGGAAGAGTTCATATACAATATTTTTTTTTATTCAATGTCAGTCTTTTAGTGTCATATTTAGTAAATGTTTTAGGACAGGAGCAGCAAAAGCAGCCAATGGGAACCTGTGTGAAGAAAACTGCTATGAGTAGGCTGTTCCTTAAGTTCATTAAATCACAATCTTATATATTGATTTATGAAAAGTTACATAAAAAACAGCTTTACCTTGTGCCATCTTGTCTGTCAGATATTTAAGTTTCAACCCATCAAACCGCTAGCGCACTAGATCAACAGCACTCCTATTATAGTTAGTGGAGCGCACGGCAGGACAGCGTTGTTGCATCGTGTTTCAGTCCTGGTTGAGCATTCGTTTGGCGGGAGGTGAAACTTCCTGGTGGCGCTGGCGTGTTGTTCGACATTAGCTTTTAATTTAAACTGTACACTACAGTCATTTTCCTCTTTGTACAGTAATAATTTTATAGGAATACAATGTAATACAAACCTTAATTTCCCCTCAGAACAGAACACAAAAGGACCGTTGACAAATGTATCCAGTTTTAACTGGTTTGGTACAGACTACCCAACATTGGGTTACACTGACCTATTGCTGGGTAGGTATGTGATGACCCAGCAGCTGAGTTACAGAAAAACTAACCAGCACTGAGTAAAAATATTAAACAAATAACCAAATAAAATGACCCAGCAGGCTGAACCCAGCATTTGGGTTAAAAAAATAACCCAGAATTTTTTACTTTAGGTTAGGTTCGGGTAGGTTAGGGTAAGTTTAGGAGTTAGTTACTTGTAAATATGCATCATTTAGTGTTATTACTATAGTAAGTATGTGCAACATGTTTAACTACATCATCTTAAAATAAAGTTTTATCAAATTAAGTTAATGCAATTAGTTAATAAGTACTCTTTTTAAAAGTATGCTAAAGTGTACTAGTGTCATGATAGACTTGAGTACACAGAGGTTAGTACGCAGTAACAGGTTTTATTGAAGTCAGGACACGAAACAGTGAACAGGTGTAAACACAGGAAATGGTGAGAGGCTTAACTGGACTGGTGAACACGAAGAATATCTTGAAGAACCTAGGAAGCATGGAATCTTGGAATCTCTGGGAACTTGGAAGTAGAGTTTCTTGGAAGCTTAGGATTGCGAAGAGTAGCGAAGCAGTCTGTGTAGTGTGAGCTGTGACCAGACACTGAGTGTGGGGTGAGGGCTGATGATAAAGGGTTTCAGTGATGGTAAACAGGTGCAGGTGCTCAGTATTCAGGTGATTGGGAACGAGTGGGCGGAGCGTGGGAGTCTGGTGCAGAGGGCGTGGCTGAGTCCGTGACAACTAGCAGTTGTAGTTGGAACTAAATCAAGAATGTTTTTTTTTTGGTTTTTTTGTTTTTTCAAACGTTACAGATTCTGAAAGGGATATGCACACATATGAGTACCTATAACAGAAGTGATAGATGGTGAGTTAATGCAGGAATACAGAAGATTTGGATTTCTGTGTCAGGATGAATAGGTTGAAGAATCCATCAGATGACATGCAGCTTTTCAGGCCTTGCTGGGGGAAAGTGGCAGAACACAGTTGACCTCCCCAGTGGTAGTCCCCTCTTTTGTTTACCCACAACATCCCACCCTCCACAAACCCACAAGCCCGCAGTGCTGAGCTGACCCTCTACCACCACTTGACTTCTACCCAATTAAACCAATTTGTGTCAGGGAACCGGGGTGATCTGTCAACATCCTGAATCAAAGTGTTGTGTGAGAACACCAGCCAGAAGAGAGTGCCCTGGAGCGTGTGAATGCCTTGGGATCATGCTGATGAATGTTAGAGTGTTCGGACTAACTGAAGTGGTTACAGTGGCCTCAGAGCAACAGTCCATATGGAACATTCCCATATTACACAGCACACTGTCAGAGCCTGTGACTGATTTTGGGGTCGTTTCACAGAATGGATTTCTGATTTGCTATGAAATAATAACAAACTATTCTTTAATTGAGTCAACCAATTCCAGTTGGTCATCCAGAAGAATGCCTGTTTTTCATTATTTTTTCTCCTTTCCTCTTTTGTGAATACATTCAATAAGTTAGTGTTTAGGGAGCAGCATCATCTGAGCCAAAAAACACAGTAACAGGATTTATCCTGTCATCTTCATCGGGGCGTTCTCTATTTGCTGTCATCACTTACGTAAAATTTCAGCATTCTACCTTAAACATTGACATATCAATCCCATCATTCCAGTGTGCTGACCCACTGTGAACTGCTGGGTTGATCCGTGAGGCCAGTTTCTGAGCCCTTTATTATGCAGCCAGTTGTTTGTGGAAAACATCCATAAAAAGGGCTGCATAATCCCTAGTTGTTTTTATCTTAAGGGAAACAATCGTTTATAGGAGTACAGCAGTGCTTTGTCTTTGTGATGAATCACTCAGGCGCTGTGTAAATGCCGGGCTTTAAAATGGCCCCTGCTGACTGATGAGAGGGCCCACAACTGTATTTTAAAAGGCTGGGACTGATCCTTGGCCACTAATGGAGGGAATACTTAGTCATCTCAGCGGAAGAGAAGAGCAAATGGAGTTGGTATGTGTGGAAGTGTTGCTCAGGTTGGTGTGGTGTGAGTGGGTATCATGGCTGCATACTGCCAGGTGATAAAGAGAGTGCAGCACAATAATTTTTCATTGAGAGTTGTGGCTTAAAATTAAGAAACAGGCTAGATTACAGTGAAAAATGAATGGGCCAGGCTCAATTTGTATCTAAAAAGTGGAATTCAACCTTGTCCTGTATCCTTCACATGACTCCAAATGAAAAGAAAACTTAATGTGTTTGGATCGTGTCCTTTGAAATGAATGGTTTCCAAAAATCTGGAATATTTTCAAAGTGGAATTTAGGAGTTGTATTTTTGCAGTTCGTTTATAGGTGCTGTTAAAATTATTTTTTATAAAACTGATAACTCCAGCTATAAATTCTGTTTGGATTATCCGAGTTCAAAGGCATACAATGCTGACAAATGCACACCATACAGTTTATATGAGCTCAGTTGCAATGTTTACTTGGCTGCTGCAAACAGTCTACAGTTGTTGTTGGAGTATATGACTTGTTGGAGTATATGACTTGCTATATGATTTGAATAAGAATATTATACTTTATACATTTCATTATTAAACATTTTGCAGTATATGTTCACATTTAGTCTTTTATCATATTTCCATTGCCACAGTTTTATAAAAGCAAAAAGTCTGGTGGAGCATTGCTTTTGGTGGAGACTTGCCACAGCTCTTGGGTAAATTGAGTTTGAGTCCTAGTTTGAGGTCCTTTCCTGGTTCTGTTCCAATCTGCTCATGTCCTATCTATAAGACCAAAAAGGCCCAAAAACATAAAAAAGCCCCTCTAAGATGTGCATTACAATGATTTTAAGGGCTTACCATATGGCATAGAGTAAGAACATCTTGTGGTAAAATGTTTTGCTTATTCTTTGATACTTTGAATTGTTTAATTGCATTGAATGTGCTCAGTTGTATTTATGTGTATTGAATGTGTACTTGTAGTATTTTAAATATTAAAAAGTCTTTAAAAAGCAATAGAAGTACTTGTGAAATTACATATAAAGATGTATATAAATCCTACATAAGTGAGTCAAAAAAACTCTAATGTTTAGATAATTGTAATTAATATAATATAAACTATAATACTTACATTTTCATTTAATTGCAATTGACTTTCAATTAAGTGTCAGAAAACATTACATTAATTTTGCACTTAAGTATATTCTTTTAAAGTATATAATTTGTGTAATAAGTAAACTATGCTTAAGTGTACTTATTTTATGGCCCTTATTAACAAAGAAGAGATACAGTTATGGATATACTCTGATCATGCATAACATTATGACCGTTATTATTGGTGGTGGTCCCCCTTTTGTTGCCAAAACAGCCCTGACCTGTCAAGGCATGGACTCCACTAGACCCCTGAAGGTGTGCTGTGGTATCTGGCACCAAGATGTTAGCAGCAGATCCTTTAAGTCCTGTAAGTTGTGAGGTGGGGCCTCCATGGATCAGACTTGTTTGTTCAGCACATCCCACAGATGCTCGATTGGATTGAGATCTGGGGAATTTGGAGGCCAAGTCAACACATCAAACTTGTTGTGCTCACCACTGTTCCTTCCTTGGACCACTTTTGACCACAGACCACTGCAGACCGGGAACACCCCACAAGAGCTGCAGTTTTGGAGATGCTCTGACCCAATCGTCTAGCCATCACAATTTGGCCCTTGTCCAGCTCGCTCAAATCCTTAAGCTTGCCCATTCTTCCTGCTTATAACACATCAGCTTTGGGACAAAATGTTCACTTGCTGCCTAAGATTTTTTTTTTACATTTCACTGCCGGTTGTATATTCTGTATATAACTGTGTATGTGACAAATAAAACTCTCTTGAATCTCTAATATATCCCACCCACTAACAGGTGCCGTGATGAAGAGATAATGTGTTTTTCACTTCAGGTCATAATGTTATGCCTGATATATATATCGTGTATAACTGTATAATATAATATGTTTTTAAGAGTTCAGATACCAAATTTAATAGATAGACATTTTGGATGAATGACTGGAGACTTAAATTAATTAATCACAGTTTCCTTCCAGCTATAAATATTAGTTTTCCATTCATATGGGCTCCTCTAAATATTTCCGAAATACAATCCAATACTAAAAACTTTTGACTTGAAACTAATTAAATTCTAATAGCAAAAGTTTTCATCTTGAGAACATGTTTTAAATGTAAAAACTGAAACACAACTTAATTAAGACCCTAATGGTCTCATTAAATATGATCATATTATATTTTCAGAAGAATACATTGAAATAAAACACTAAATATATCATGTTTAAGGAACATAGACAGACAGCTCATTCAGAAGAAAGAATGACTGCTGGCAACAGTCCAGCAATGCTGTTCTTGTTTAACCGGCTGAATTACACTGTATTGCTGTCATATTGCTGCTCAACTAAATCCACTGATGTTATTAGCTAAATGATGCTGGCTAATGCTGGTTGCTTTATGAGGAACAGATTGCAAGACTGCAGTGCAGTGCTCCAATATAAACCATTGATACTTCTTTTGATGTCAGCTCTCTCTAGCCATTAGATTGTGCACAGGATTTGTCTGTTCATGAAAGTGTTCATCCACAAACAAAGCCAATCCATCTCAGTGTATCAGAAACACCTGTTCCATTTGATGCTGGTGAATGAAAGCTCTGTTCAAGATCTCTACTCTCATGAGTTCAGGTGCAGCTCCACTCCATTGTTCTGACTGACATGAAGTCATGTCATGTCATGTGTCAGTTCAACACAACTAGCAGCTGGCTTAGAGTTCACGTGCTGTTTTTAAGGGAGGAAGTATGATATCAAAGTCAGGTTGCATGCATTAGGGTAGACCAGGGAGTGTTGAAACACATTTTGACTGTAACTGTGTTTTTTTTTTTTTTTTTTTTTGGTTTTGTTTTAGTTTTAGTTTTTTTTTTGGGGGGAGTCTCTTAAATTTTGATGTAATATTCTCAATTGTCAACCACTAAGCCAACCACTCTAAAACAACACACTGTGTTACACAGAGACTTTTACTTCTAACGTTGCTTCAGGAGTATGGTGGCCATACTGTATAACTCTTGTGAAAAAGAAGTACACTTCACCATATTATATTGTTCTTCGGATGAGATGTTAAACTGAGGTCCTGACTCCCTGTGGTCATTAAAAATCCCATGGCACTTCTCGTAAAAGAGTAGCGGTGTAACTGGCCAAATTCCCTCCATTGGCCCTTACTAATCATGGCCTCCTAATAATCCCCATCCACTGAATTGGATCTATCACCCTCTCTCCCCTCCACCTATTGCTGATGTGTGGTGAGCGCACTGGCATTGTTGTACTGTGTTGTACTGTGGCTGCCGTCGCATGCTGTGCTGTCCAGTGTGGTGGTGGTTTAGGAGAGACCCCTGAGTGTAAAGTGCTTTGGGTGTACAATAGTACATATGAAAGCGCTATATAAATGCCTCATTCATTCATTCATTCATTCATTCATTCATTCATTCATTCATTCATTCATTCATTCATTCATTCATTCATTCATTCATTCATTCATTCATTCATTCATTCATTCATTCATTCATTCATTCATTCATTCATTCATTCATTCATTCATACTTGCAAGTGCAACTGAATGTAATATTTTCAGACACTCAATTGCATGTTACTGTAATTGCAATTAAATTAGTTTAAATTCATAGTAAATGCTAAAAAATAGATTACATAATACTTTTAAGTTAAATATATAAATTAACTTACTCAAAGATTTCAAGTTAAGAAAAATTAAAAAGTATAAATCTGCCAGTTCTGCTTATTTAAAACTGAATTTCTTGATGTGATGTAACTGCATTACCTTTTTTTTTTTTTTTTTTTTTTTTTTTTTTTTTTTTTTTACTTTTGCCAACATATTCGGGTTTACAGTGTGTAATTTTATAATTACTTCTACTGTATTTAATTTAATGTTGTTTGAAAAGTGTACTTCCAAATGTACAGTCAATTTTGTACTGTCAACTTCTTTAAAGCCCACATAAGATCATTAAAACAATTATTTTAAATATACTTCAAAGTAAAACTTTTAATTTGAAGTACACTTTTTAAAATTTAAGTGTGTCTGGAAACATATGTGTCCTCTCTTTTAAAGTACATTTAAGCGACCTTTTATTACATTAATTTTATATTAAGTATTATATTATCTACAAGTAAAGTTAAATATACTTCTAAGATCTGAAATACACTAAAAGTGCACACTGAATACAATTAAGAACATGTTTTTTTTTGTTTTGTTTTTTGTTGTTGTTTTTTTGAATGTCCAAGATAGTGGAAGATAGGGAAGATAGTGATTTTCCTCCTGTAGTTCAATAATTTGGTTTCAACACTCCATGTTCTCCCTTTATACCACTACACAATGCTCTTTTCTGAAAGAAAATGCTTCTAACAGATGCATAAAGATGTTTGGACATCTGATGAATGACCAAACATTTTAAAGCATTTGTATTGAGGCCTATAACCTTGTAGGCGCAGAATGTTTCTTTTCGCTTTCAGCAAGGCAATCATGCCTCACACACATGTTGCCCTTTGTTCGTGGCATTACGATTACAGTCTGCAATCCCCCAAGATTCAGTTCTGCAGTTTATACCACTAATTTATCTCTGATTGTAAGCCATACCCGCCCACATGACAGATATTGTTTACACAAGCCTTTCTCCTTCATTTCTGCAATATTTCCATAGTCCTGTAGAATTGGGCTAATTATTATCATTCAGGCTTACATGTGATTTTAATTCCAGAGCACATTTGCCCAACAAAACATGAACAGATTCATCATTTGTCCAAATACTTTTCAGTGTCACTGACATTTAACCTCCCTCGAGGTTAGCTGTTAACTGTTAAAGCTTGATAACTTCTCATTATGGATATTAATGCTCTAAATTTAAGTGTAAGTTGGTTGTTAGACAATCTCAAGGGACGTCTGTTTTCAAACTTGGTAGGAAAACATAATTTAAAGAGAGAGTTGGAACAGTTCTGTTTCCTTATAGGTGTGACCAAAGAAAACAGACCTCTAATTTGTAGAAAATATTTTCCCAGGTTACAAATAAGCCTCATGCATTATTTCAGTGTCTTTGATTAATTTTATGCAAGTACACGTCCAGAAGCATTCTATGAGCCATTTAGAAGCATATGCACCAATGAAAGCCTTCATTGACTTGACCAGAGTTTCTTTTTCCAAGTAAAGTGACTTACCACACTGCAATCAGTCTTTCAGCTGAAAGTAAACTGTAAGTTACGAAGGTAAAACTCAAAACATCAAAGTCGGCTCAGTCTAAATTGAAAAGGCATCTGCAGGCCGATGGCTTAAAAATGATAGGAAAACATCTGCATGGGGAACAGAACCAAACTTGCATTTTCATTTTCTAATTAACTGGCGCTCCATGTAATTTAGGTTTAAGCCCATATCCAAAAGTGATTAGAGAATAATGATGATGATTGTTTTAAACTGATTATTTGAAAGTAGGCTGTGGGCCACATTATGACTTTTTATTTTAAAGTGCAGTAATTTTTGGAAGAATTGCTCTGTTGATTCGGTCAGGAGCTTGTGAGCAGCCACGTATCTTTTCTTGTCTCTCATCCTACACTCTGAAATAAATTAGCGCTTCAGGCTCGCAGGTGCATGAGATCGACATTTACAGTGTGAGTGCCTTCTGTCACTGGCCTTCTGTCAAAGCTGTGATCCACACCATCTCGTACACTAATCTACATGTGAGGAAGCAGCCGTTTATGTGACTACACCTCCGGTAAGATTACAGACCCCCATATTGGCACTCTCGTAGGTTGTGGTTTTCAGTTGTGGTGATGCAGGGTCACCATCTTGAATTAGACATAGGGTATAAAATCATCATTGAGTTCCTGCTGGTGTAACAATGTTCTGAGTGGCCAATTTCTTCATACATATATATATATATGTCATCATGGAAGACTCAAACACAGACGTTAGATGGAACGGGATTTATTTCGGCAGGACACAAAGACAGTTGCGGATGCAAGGCAGTGAAGGTAAGGGCAATGGCAATCTTAACTGAAAGCGGTGTGGTGAAAACTGGCTGTCGAAGACTCGGAGAGGGTTTGGAGAATACTGGGAATGCTCGGAAGAGAAGTCCAGGAAATACACAGCGTGAGAGTTCTTAGGGTCGCTTGGTAGCGCAGGTAGAGTCCGGGTAGCGAAGACGAGACCAGACACAGTGAGCGAGGTGAGTGGTAAGTAGTGAGGGTGAGATTGGTTGCAGGTGTTCAGAATTCAGGTGACAAGGAACGAGTAGGCGGAGTGAAGGAGTCTGGTGCGCGGGGTGTGGCAGAGTCCGTTACAATATATATATATATATATATATATATATATATATGAATTCTTTTTTTCTTTTTTTCTTTCTGGACAGAGTTTTGCAGTCTTCTAAATACTAAATACAACGGGATTTGAGGGGGGTACATTTAAGATATCATCGTTCTAAACATCACTTTTAACCCTGTGTAAAGGAGCATTTCACAAATGTAATTTAGATGCAGTTTTTTATCCAGGGTTATGAATCCCTGCTTTGAAGTTTTTGCTGTGTTAACTCTGCATTGTGTTGCCAAAGTTGTACAGTGTGAAATTATGCAGTGTTAGAATGTTACAACCAGATGCTTAGCAACCTACAACCAATTGCGTGCATTATATTCATGCATTTTGGGCAGTCACGGAAACAACGTATATAAACAGTTGTTTCTGAATATGATAGCAAAAATGTTAAACGGCAATGGAAAACGCGACAATTGGAGTTTCATTCTCACCTTTATAGTTCGAAAAGTTCACTCAGAAAAAAACTTGATATTACAGTAAGCAATGTGTAATATGAGGACACGCAATGATACAGCCTTTATGTAAACAGGTCACGTGCTGCATTTGTCCAGCCAGTAACACTGACCCAGCAAATATGCAAATAAGGGCGTTAATCCAGGGATTAGGAATGTGCAGAGTCAAGCACCAGTTTATGAATACCCAGGATTAACTGTTAACACCGGGTATAGTATGAGCAGTGTTAAAAGTGAATAAAGATAACCCAGGAGTCCTTTATCCAGGGTTTAGAATGACCCAGGGTTAACTATTTTGAGTGTTAAAAGCCCTTTAGTTATTTAGTAACGTTTCTTAAAACAAGTATACTTTTAAAAAGTGCATTTTGTAATAGTCAAATTAGGATCTACTTTAAAGTACTTTCTACTAACAGTATTTGAAGTAAAAATGAGTATTATAATTGTATATATTATGTTATTAGATATTACTTTTAAAGATAACATGTTAAATGTACTAAATTACAACATCATTATAAATGTGTACAGTAATTATAGATATATTTAAATACACACCATACAAATTTAAAAATAAATGACATTTAAGTGCGTGAATGTATTCCCCATTCATTCCCTTTCAAGGGAACTCGTGCTGCGTCAGAGTAGCGATGCTATGTGTTTTTCCCACACTGTATGGTGAAGCTACTCTGAGGCACGAGTTCCCTCAAAAGGGAACAATGGTTACAGTCATTACCTAAGACGTTTTCTTTCTAGTTAATAAGAGAATGGCAATTTCTTATAGTTTTCCTAAAACACTGCTTTCGTAGTCATCCAGTTTGAAATGGAGGCTTCAAACATGGAGGCTTTTCAATTTTTCCATCACTGTGTTCTCTCCATATTTACAATTCTTTGTAGCCTCTAGCCACTACAATACGCTGGAAACCGAAAATAACTTCCGCTAAACGTTTCATTTTTTAATTGTTGCACCGAAAAAAAAAAAAAAAAATATATATATATATATATATATATATATATATATATATATATATATATATATATATATATATATATATATACTCGAATATCTGATGACCCAGAATATAAGACTGACCCCCATTTTCCAGACTTATTTTTGGGGAAAAAATGTGCTCGCCACCTCCGAACATTGCATTCTGTGACTCCAAATTTTTTGGCAGCTTTGTAATTATTAGATGATTCTGCCTCATTCACGACCATAAGTTTAAAGTTGGTGTCATAACTGTTTCGAACGTGTTGGTTTATTTGACCAACTCCTGAAGCTCTTTTCTCAAAATGACCTCTTGACTTCTCCATGGCGGCACTTTACTGTTTATTTCATATCATAACACTGTCACTAATTACGTCGCCTATCGTGTTGGCGCCCTCTACTGTTTCCCCTGCTTTCTCCCTTTCCCCCCCCCGTGATTTTGTCTATATCGCGAATATAAGATGACCCCCCATTTTCAGCCTATTTTTAGGACACAAACCTAGTCTTATATTCGGGTATATACATATATATATATATATATATATATATATATATATATATATATATATATATATATTGTGATTCACCTCGTAGCTGATTGGCTTGGTTCATGGCATATAACTCTTAAACAAAGACTATTTTAAAACCACAATGGGAAAAGTGAATGAAAAAATTATTCCAGTACCAGCGCTGCTGAAAAAGGGGGTGGGCACTGTTGCACTCTATGGGGCAGAATGGGAGTGGCTTTGGACAGCAACTAGTGCATTTTGGATTTTCTTTTTTGCATTCCTTTTTTTTTCGCATTCCTTTTTATCAACACTTAAATATGGGTAAGTTTCATAAAAAAAGCGACATTCGAGAAAATGAGAAAATATTTTTTTTTGTCAAAGACTAGATCCACATCAAATTCAGAATGATGATCAAAACACAGCTGGAGTAGATCGCCCTTAGCTCATTCAGGGTCAACATTTCATTCAGTAACATTAGGCAGTTTTGATTTATAAGATGTTTAATGTTGCTGATCACGTTATTTTACATATGCATATGCTTACTTACGATCGCTTGTGTCTCCTTCGCCTTTGTTTTGATCAGAATATTCTGTATTCATTCAGAAGATGAGTAATAGCGCCCCCTAGCATATATCAGTGAAAATTCTGTGTTTATATATATATATATATATATATATATATATATATATATATATATATATATATATATATATATATATATACTTACCTAAAGGATTATTAGGAACACCATACTAATACTGTTTGACCCTCTTTCGCCTTCAGAACTGCCTTAATTCTGTGTGGCATTGATTCAACAAGGTGCTGAAAGCATTCTTTAGAAATGTTGGCCCATACTGATAGGGTAGCATCTTGCAGTTGATGAAGATTTGTGGGATGCACATCCAGGGCATGAAGCTCCTGTTCCACCACATCCCAAAGATGCTCTATTGGGTTGAGATCTGGTGACTGTGGGGGCCATTTTAGTACAGTGAACTCAATGTTCAAGAAACCAATTTGAAATGATTCGAGCTTTGTGACATGGTGCATTATCCTGCTGGAAGTATCCATCAGAGAATGGGTACATGGTGGTCATAAAGGAATGGACATGGTCAGAAACAATGCTCAGGTAGGCCGTGGCATTTAAACTATGCCCAATTGGCACTAAGGGGCCTAAAGTGTGCCAAGAAAAAATCCCCCACACCATTACACCACCACCACCAGCCTGCACAGTGGTAACAAGGCATGATGGATCCATGTACTCATTCTGTTTAGCCAAATTCTGACTCTACCATCTGAATGTCTCAACAGAAATCGAGACTCATCAGACCAGGCAACATTTTTCCAGTCTTCAACTGTCCAATTTTGGTGAGCTTGTGCAAATTGTAGCCTCTTTTTCCTATTTGTAGTGGAGATGAGTGGTAACCGGTGGGGTCTTCTGCTGTTGTAGCCCATCCGCCTCAAGGTTGTGCGTGTTGTGGCTTCACAAATGCTTTGCTGCATACCTCGGTTGTAACGAGTGGTTATTTCAGTCAAAGTTGCTCTTCTATCAGCTTGAATCAGTCGGCCCATTCTCCTCTAACCTCTAGCATCAACAAGGCATTTTCGCCCACAGGACTGCTGCATGCTGGATGTGTTTCCCTTTTCACACCATTCTTTGTAAACCCTAGAAATGGTTGTGTGTGAAAATCCCAGTAACTGAGCAGATTGTGAAATACTCAGACCAGCCCGTCTGGCACCAACAACCATGCCACGCTCAAAATTGCTTAAATCATCTTTCTTTCCCATTCTGACATTCAGTTTGGAGTTCAGGAGACCACACCCCTAAATGCATTGAAGCAACTGCCATGTGATTGGTTGATTAGATAATTGCATTAATGAGAAATTGAACAGGTGTTCCTAATAATCCTTTAGGTGAGTGTACTTTTCCGTGATACGCATGTAGGCCTAGTATGCTAAAGTGTAGGCTACTTCTTTTTCACAAGGGTACTACTTGATCTCTAATAAGACCAAGAAGAACAATTAAAAGACTATCAGAGGGTAACACTTTTTCAAACATATTGGACCAATCTAAACATCCCATCATATTAAGCTACGGTTCTGGACGTGAGCAGCATGCTTTTCAAACCACTGTACACAAAAGGATTCCATATGTAGAGTACTTTCAACTGTTGTAGCAAGTTTTCCGATTGGTTGCACTCTAAACAGAACTGACAAAGCAAGGGTATGATTACGGTGTCAATACCTGCTGTGCAGACCATTTGACTTGTTTACATCTTGCATGACTGAGGCCTCAAAAACGCTGGTTGCACTCCAGGAGCAGATTTCAATAAGGATTCAGTATTATCAGCTAGCTCAGATGCATTTGAGCCTAATTCAAAGGGCCACATATTGGACTCATAATGTTTTGCAAAATGAAAGCCACTTCCAGATGAGATTAGATAATAACAAATCAGCTTGCTTTTTGTCCAAACACAACATCTGTGATGAGAAACATGTACAAACTTTGACTGGTAGAATTAAGAAGGATTAGACTTCATATCTACAAATATAAATCAGAGTGTCTATTCACACCAAGTGCAAATAGCGTGCCTTGTTGGCAAGTGCTATTCGCACTAGCTCCGCCTAACAATGCCTGGCTGTGCCAAACAACATTTTTTTAAAAAAACACTCACAATTCAACATCTTCAGTGGCGCAAGCAGTAAAGATATGGATCATTGTTTTGACGCGATCAACATAGGTTCGAATTAGCCTTTTGCAGAGATTTCTCTTCTTTCTCTCTTTTTCTCTTCTTCTATCTTCTTTCTTTTCTCATCACAATTCCAGTCGGAAAGGCATTTACTTTCAATAAAAATTGTGAAAAATCAAGTGCCTAATGAAATGTTAAATAATAAAAGCATTTATTGGGTAGGGTTATGGGTAAGTGTAGGGAGGGCTTTTAGTGTCCCTTTACGGTGGCATCCATTTAATAATTAAAAAAATAAAATAATGTACACTCTATATTATTATTGCATCCTGTTAATGTACAACAATACTGAGGTACAAATAGTATGTATCTGTCAAAATAAAGTATAAATTACATGTAATTACTGTTTATATTGCAAAGAACTGCTATTTTTAAATGGAGTATATCACTATTTTCACTTAGTAAATAGCATCTACAGCTATTTGCACTTAGTGTAAATATAATCTATCACTAAAAATATGCGTGTAAATAGAATCTAGTTGCTATTAACACTTGGTCTAAATAGAATCTATTGCTATTTGTGCTTAGTGTAAATAGCATCTATCGCTATTTGCACTTAGTGTAAATAGCAATTATCATTAAGAAAATATGCTATTTTCACTGAGTGTAAATAGAATCTAGTTGCTATTTACATTTGGTGTAAATAGCATCTATCGCTATTTGCACTTAGTGTAAATAGCCGCTGCCAATATAAATACTCAGACATCTTAATGTTCAAGCTAGAGAGATTCTGATCATGATAATGCCATTTGAAGGGATCCATTTTTATTTGATCATTTTTGGTCCAGTGGACTCTATTAAACTCTATTAATACACACTTTTATTTAATTCATCCACTAACAATGTCCAACAATTTATAAAGATTTATCAAGAGAATTCTGTCATCATTCTCACCATTTCCACCACATCTCAAATCACCATTCTTTCTGATGGTTAAGGAAATCACATTTTAACCATTTTATGGAATAAATTAGCAGATTAATTTGTCTTGTTAATTGTAAATTTAATAACTACTACATCCCACATACACACAAATAATATTTCACAATTTTTGCATACTTTGACAATATTACACCTTGAATGGAAATGAGACACAACAACAAATGTCTCATATTTCAATTCAAATGATTCCAGGTTATTTTTTTATGTAACAGAAAAAATAGTTAGTTTTAATAAAAATCAACCCCTGAGACATTCAAATGATTGTAATGAAATAAACACTCATTATGAAAATATTATGAAACTAAAAAAAAAAAAAAAAAAAAAAAAAGGATTAATATGGAAACTTTTTTATAAGCACCATTTTTTGTTTTTTATTCTGTAGTGGAAACAAAAGAAAAATCCAAGCTGTAAACTCAGAATTCTCTAGGAAAAAAAAAAAAAAAAAAAGGTCAAAATTGCGAAATGTAAACTGGCAATTGCAAATTTATAACACGCAATTGTGAGGGGAAACAAAGCCAGGATTGCGAGACAAATAGTCGGAAACAAGCTTTCATAGATTAAATCAATAGTATGGTATAAAAACTATTCTAATGATAAACTGAATTAACACTGAATATAAAAGAAACAGTTTTATAAAGATATATTTGCTGACCTGTAATCAAATTTTATTCCTCACTGTGATTTGGGGGCTCGAGTGATGAAAATCTCACACTATCTGGACCATCTATTGTACATGTTAAAGCTGCAGAAATGGTCATTTCTAAAACTGAAAGACAAAAAAATGTATATTTTAGCTGACTGGATAAAGTTATCTCCTCAGTTAACGTTTGCAAAAGTGTTAGTGGACCATCACATAATTAAAATTCAAAGAGTCATACCACCTTTCAAAGGGTAGCATGGCATGTTTGTTTGAAAGGGCCTGCCACAAGAAATCCTTCTGAAGCTGAGATCGGGGAGAAACATCTCACTTCAGATGAGACAGGTTAATCTAATTGCTGCAGTTTCTGACCCCAAAAACAAATCCTGTTTCCATTCACCACTCTCGTTTTCCCCATACAGCTCATCTTTTCCCTTCCCGTTTGTGGTTGCCGCTGAAGAGCTGAGAGTCTGGTAAAGATATCTGTATTTACAATGGGTTCATCATTGCAACATCTATATTTTGGTAAACTAATTAAAGAATGCTAGCAGTGATCTGCTTATGACATTAACAGAAAATCGAGAAGCTTTGGCAACATGTCATAACATGCTTGTAACGGCTTCTTGTCTGTGCACACTGTCCCCATAAGCCCTCCGTGATCTAAGCACTCCTAACAGTGTTTGACAGTCCAAAGCACTAGTGAAAGAGTCACGGCCAGAATCCAAATGGTCAGTAATTGTAAATGTCAGGCATAATTAAGAGGTGAATAAATAGCTTTACCTTTGTGCTGGGGATCAACAATGCAGAATCCATGAAAAACACGCTCTCTCTTCCCGACGGGAGGCTTTTGTCTGGCAGTGCACTCTGAGTGAACAAACCCTGTTGTGACAGTGCCTAATTGGAGAAACATGTTACACTTAATGAACAATAGCATAATAAGTGGTTTGTGATTCATGAAAGAGTTTGTTATCGCCACAACATCTGTTTCATCCAATAAGCAAACATGAAATCATTTCTCACTTTCCCATGAGATAAATAAAGCAAAAAATCTAAAAAAAATGAGAACAGAACCAATATGTTATAGAGTATGTTTACCACAGAGTTAAGAATATTATCACGATTCCAAGAAATCGCACAGATGCATAAAATGGACACAAAAAGGTAAAAGCTTAACGTTTATAATGAGCAATATAAGGCTCTTTCCATGAATACAGCATGCTTGCATGCTCCATATCTATATTTTTAAGCATTAGAGGCACAAAGTGCATTTTGGAAAGATCAGTTTGATAAACTATTAACATTCCCCTTAAATAGAGTTTTGCCTGTCCCCATATTAGAATTAATTGATTTAATTCTAAATGAAGTATGCTAAATCAATATTACTCTAAAGTGTTAATATTACTCTAAAAAAACATTATATATAGTATATAAACAGCATATAGGCTACATATATTTTACAAGTATTTTTGAGACAAATATATAATCAACAAAAAACGGTACAGGTAAATAACCATGTGTGAAAGCTTCAGTTGATACAGTTTTTAATGGTTATTTCTCTTTTGTTGTTTGTTCATAAAATAGCTTTGACCTCCTGGTGACCAACATTTTATGAAAGCAAAATATCTCCTTTTACCAACCATTTAATGATAACAACAAAAAGAAAATGTTCAGACCATTTTGTACTCTACAAAGAAAGAAAAGAAAAAAAGAGAAAACAAATAAATAAATTACACATATACATTTAATAATCTTATCTTGGACCAGATATGAAAAGCCTGATTTGAAATCAGTCCAGAAATGAGATTAGGGTCTCAAAATTCCCGAGGAATTACTATGTTTAAGGCTGGACCGGATTTCATGGTGGAAGGCGGAAAGGATTGGTCATGTCTGAAGAGAATGGAAACATACTGCACATGCAGGGGAGGCGAGACAAGCTAATGAAAGGAATGAAATTAAAACACAAAAACAACTGCGTTCCTCAAGACTAGTGGATTTGGAAGCCTCAAAGCAGACATTATAGCAGTTCTTCAGTGAATAATTCCACGTAGGGCCGCATGAACCTCAATGTCGAGAACCCTTAGGTCATAACAGTCACAGCTCCGTGTTGTTTTACAAGTGAGTTATGGCCTGCATACAGCCGATTCCCTCTGCTCTTCTCAGGCTGGTTAATGGCTCTGCTCTTGTGGGATCTCCTCCCAGCATGCAGCTTCCAGGCAGCTCTGTAGTGTCTTTGTTTGCTGGCCGCTGCTGTCAACGGGGAGCCTCGTCCACCCCGTCCCCCTGGTGTCCAGATGTTGCCTGGTCAACTGGCCCTCAGTACGGCAACGTGACCTGCTCCAGCACAGTTTACCTCACTGAAATCCAACCGAACATACTGTAGCATTTTCTGAAATAGAAACATCTGTTACTTTAACAAATTACACATTACTTTAAATAATTGTGCAGATCAAAATCAAATGTATTTATTTATTTATTTATTTATTTTGCTGGTATAACACATGTAACCCATCCATCCATCCATCCATCCATCCATCCATCCATCCATCCATCCATCCCATCCCCTTACTCTGTAGGGTCACAGGGACTTAAAACCTGCTTAAAACCATTTTTTTTGTGCTTCCATCCATCCATCCATCCATCCATCCATCCATCCATCCATCCATCCATCCATCCATCCATCCATCCATCCATCCATCCATCCATCCATCCATCCATCCATCCATCCATCCAGCTAACTTAATTCTTACCACATGAAGCCACATGAATTTTTACAACTACAGTGTAGCTGTGTCTGCATTTTAAGCAGAGATTGGAGAACGTATTTTAACATACCCTTTTTAAAAAAATTAATTGTGAAGTGGCAGGGCAAGCATGCTGCAACAAAGATCAATTGCCAACCAAAATGTCTAAACTCAAGCTAGACTCTTAAACTAGAGTCCAGATAATTAATATCATGCTTATTAAAGGGATAGCTGCTAAAATGCGGCAAACAGTCAAGAGCTATGGATCACTGTGGTCACACCTCCAAGTGTCACATTCAGGGTCAGCGGGGAAGTTTTCAGAGATCAGTCAGCAAAAGGGCACTCTATCACCAGCCTGGTCCATACCATAAAAGTCAAAGGGGAAAGATGATGATTGTTAGAGGCTTGTAAATCTTCTATAGGGTTCAGTTAACTGCTTTTGATCTGTGGCAGCACTGTATGAAATATATCTCCAATATGAGATCAGAGAGTGGGAGCTTTGGATGGGGGGCCAATTGTAAAGGCTGAACTGCAGTAGCTTCTGCGGCGCCAATGAAATGTCATAATCAGGAATATCGTGCCCAGAGACGAGCTCGAGCTGTGGTAGCCGGGTTTGGCTTTTGTATGATGAGCAGCCTCTTCAGATCACTCATCCTTTATCTGAAATCAATTATCATTGTGAAGATGGAGGCTGTGCTTGCGATAGACATCACAGACCCAGCTGTTGCCCTCTGTACTTATTAGCCTCACTCTGAAGACAACCATAGTATTAATCTGCAAACTCAGGACAAATGTAATTACACGTTCATTCAATAGCTGTCACACTTAAAACCCTCGCGATGATGTATTGTTGTGGGATGTACAGATTAGGGTTTCATAATTAGTTCATGTCGACATGCATATTGCAGAATAGCAGTGATGTAATGGACTCAAGCTAATTCTCCAAAACGGGGAAGGATGCCTGCTCTGGACCATGGAAATGAAGACGTCTGTTCTTCATCTCCGTGGCAAATGTTTGGAAATGAGTAAGTGTGCTTGAGTGGTTTTCAGTTGCCCCACTTCAAACAATTCAACACAATCAATCACAGGATCATCTGGTAAATTTTTAAGACATGAAAAGAAAAAATTAATAAATAAATAAGACTAATAACATCTGCTTAAACCATTTTCATTTATATCCTGCTGGAGGCACACAACCTGTTTGCTGCCATCTTTGCTCATGGGTACTTGGGAAACAAAGAACATGACAAACTTCATAGAGACTACACTGAGTTCTGACGTGAAAGGCAGCAGACAAAGAAACACGATTAACCCTCATTATGCATTCAAAATCTGCATCCAATATTTCCCAGGTCTGTTTGGACATCTAAAATTATATTGTATCTGATCAATAACCTCTTATAAATTAGTGAATTCTCAAAAATGTCTGTTACCATGTTATTATCATGTTATTACTACATTTACTTATTAATTTATTAATTATGAAAATGAGAAATTCACAAAAAAACTTTCATACAAGAAAACATTCAATATTTATGAGAAATTGTATTTGAATATGCATTTCATTGAATATACTGTAATTTAAAAGAACAGAATTTGAGAATTACCAGTATTAACTTATATGTATATATGTACATTCTTGCATAAACTTTTGATTAACCTGTGAGAAACAGGTGTTCATATTCATGTTTATCAACAAAATTCAGTCCAAAAGTATCTGTGAGATATGAGAGAGGCTAAATAGAGCCTATAGCAATAAAGTCCCCATTGATACAGGCGTCAGGCTTAAAAAAAAAAAAAAAAAGGCTATATCTCTTAAAAAGGTTCTTGTACTAAAAACAGTTTTAGAAATTGTGTGTCTCTCCTTTGGTTCAAAATGGACCTGAATGCATTATAAGGGTTAAGGGCCTTCTAAAAAAAAAAGTACAAATAAATCTATAAATCAGGTAAATCTAAATATTTAATCAGAATACAATGCTACTTTTAAGTAGTCATTAATAGAGAAAAAAGCTTTTAGTATCCAGAATGATGCAGTTAGCGCCTCTACCAGCAGGGGCTAACTGGGCCATAACCAGCCAAACAACATATAAAATTCTGAGTTTCGCACAAGTGATCCTTTGATTACATCAAGGATTCACATTTTTGTGGTGCAAAAAAACAAGCCATCACAGTGATTAATATGCTTCCCAAAGATGCAATATTAATTGTGCTGTAGAATGTCACAGGGTAATATTCATTACCTAGAGATTTGTATGAAATAGAGATGGAGAGAAAAGATTCTTTCCTCGGCAGTAAGTGGAAAAACCTCATTGTTGAGCATTTGTGATGATAATTTCCCCTACGCATCCGACAGATCATTTGTTAAGCAGACAAGAACAGAGAAGCGTGTTTAATCCCCCGACCTGTTTCCTACTTGGAGTGACATTGACTTTTCCCTTGGTTCCAGTGAGATTGACGAGCCAGTCCAGCCACAGTACTACAGAGACTCCCTCCGCAATGTATGTCTCAGCCATCATCCATTCTGGCACACACAGCGCACATCTTCTCCGGCCCATGCAGCGTGCGTGATGAAACACTGTTAGGGCAGCGCTCAGGCCCCGAGGCCCTGCTTTCAGTCATTCACGCCACCAAGAGACAGATTTAATTGTCATTTTAGTTGTCTTTGCTTTCATTTGCATGTTGCTGATTAATTTTTGAACACACAGCAAAAGCTTTCTCCTAATCAGAATTTTCTGTCTTCTCTTGCAGTTAAAATATCCTTAAAACAAGATCAATTTTTTTTTTTTTTTTTTTTTAAACATATATCCAACAATTCTTAAAACAAGAACAAAATTATTTGCAAATGAGGACAGATGAATAAACTCAGATACAGTATACACCGATCAGGCATAACATTATGGCCACCTTCCTAATATTGTATTGGATGAGCAGTTTGAGCTGCAGTAGCTTGTTTGTTTGATCGGACCACACGGGCCAGCCTTCGCTCTCCACGTGCATCAATGAGACTTGGCCGCCCATGACCCTGTCGCTGGTTCACCACTGTTCCTTCCTTGGTCCACTTTTGATAGATACTGACCACTGCAAACCGAGAACACCCCACAAAAGCTACAGTTTTGGAGATGCTTTGACCCAGTCATCTAGCCATCACAATTTGGCCCTTGTCAAACTCACTCAAATCCTTACGCTTGCCCATTTTTCCTGCTTCTAACACATCAACTCTGAGGACAACGTTCACTTGCTGCCCAACATATCTCACCCACTAACAGGTGCCGTGATGAAGAGATAATCAGTGTTATTCACTTCACCTGTCATAATGTTATGCCTGATTTAAATAATAAAAATTTGAGTGGAATATCAATAACTTTACAATAACTATATTAACGTCCACATGCACAATCATTTTCTGTTTATAATAAGCACATGCTGTAGTTCTGTTGTCTCAATGGATTGGCTGTCAATGATTTTATAAATACTTCACTAAAAATCCAACACAAAAATATTTTTTTTAGCACAATCCACAAGCATCTATTAAAGCAGAGCTTTTTGAGGACAGGAAAAACAACAGTAAATGATAAACACATGACATGCCAACTTTATCACTGACCCAAGACCCTTTCCAGGAAGTGACCTATGTGGACAACGCTCAATCAGGCCTGAGACTGCCAAAAGAAAGGCTGCTTATTGCTTTGCAAGGTGCTGTTCTGCTTTGTGCTACAGCTGCAAACAGCTGGAGGCTTTTGAAAGAGCTTGAGTTTTTTTCAAGAAAACTCAGCTGTCTTGTTTGTCATTCTCGTCATCTGATCCGTTGCACATGAGTGGAAGTTTAGAGGTTGTTTGACTTCAAAGTCTTGCCACCTACTTTGTCTCGGTGGAGCGCCCCTAATCCCCTACTTGTAACCACACCGTCGAGGACAGTGGACTCTTTTGCAATTTGTTTTGAAATTCATGACAAAGACTACACAAAACCTTCTAAAATTTCACCACTTTGAACTATAACTTACCATAGCATGAGATTATTATGACCTACTCACACAACCCTGCTGGAATGAAGCCAGCTATGAAATCAGACTGTAATCATTAGAATTGAACTCTATGACCTGTACTGTGCAGTCCAAACTGGACCGAGACAGAGATACTATTGACCCCCTTCCCCCTTTTGTGTTAAATACAAAGAACAAAGAAAAGGTAAATTGAAGAGAAAGTTTGCAAATTTATGAGATTGACCATGTGAACTCCTTTGTACAGATGGACAGATGTTCTTGCTTCCACTGATACACAAGGTTCTCAAACCATTAGATAACATGATCTTTAGGTTTTGTTCATGTCAGTCCAAGAGCTATTGTCATTACAGTTACATCAAATGTTGGGTAAGTTACTCTAAAAAGTAATTAATTACTAGCTACTGATTACATTCAACAGAGTAATTTGATTACTGTACTAATTGCTGTCTTTAAAAATTCTCAAGCTCAACCAGTTAAACAATACAAGGATTGACATGAAACTGCTCTTTTATTTCTTTCAAATAAATCTAATTGTCTATCAAATAAATCTATCTGTCTGTCTGTCTGTCTGTCTGTATATATATATATATATATATATATATATATATATATATATATATATATATATATATATATATATATATATATATATATATATAATACAAACCCGATTCCAAAAAAGTTGGGACACAAAACAGAATGCAATGGTGCGGAAGTTTCAAATTTCAATATTCTATTCAGAATACAACATAGATGACATATCAAATGTTTAAACTGAGAAAATGTATCATTTTAAGGGAAAACTAAGTTTTAAATTTCATGGCGTCAACACATCTCAAAAAAGTTGGGACAAGGCCATGTTTACCACTGTGTGGCATCCCCTCTTCTTTTATAACAGTCTGCAAACATCTGGGGACTGAGGAGACAAGTTGCTCAAGTTTAGGAATAGGAATGTTGTCCCATTCTTGTCTAATACAGGCTTCTAGTTGCTCAACTGTCTTAGGTCTTCTTTGTCGCATCTTCCTCTTTATGATGCACCAAATGTTTTCTATGGGTGAAAGATCTGGACTGCAGGCTGGCCATTTCAGTACCCGGATCCTTCTTCTATGCAGCCATGATGTTGTAATTTATGCAGTATGTGGTCTGGCATTGTCATGTTGGAAAATGCAAGATCTTCCCTGAAAGAGACAACGTCTGGATGGGAGCATATGTTGTTCTAGAACTTGGATATACCTTTCAGCATTGATGGTGCCTTTCCAGATGTGTAAGCTGCCCATGCCACACGCACTCATGCAACCCCATACCATCAGAGATGCAGGCTTCTGAACTGAGCGCAGAGAACAACTTGGGTTGTCCTTGTCCTCTTTAGTCCGGATGACATGGCGTCCCAGTTTTCCAAAAAGAACTTCAAATTTTGATTCGTCTGACCACAGAACAGTTTTCCACTTTGCCATAGTCCATTTTAAATGAGTCTTGGCCCAGAGAAAACATCTGCGCTTCTGGATCATGTTTAGATATGGCTTCTTTTTTGACCTGTAGAGTTTTAGCCGGCAACAGCGAATGGCACGGTGGATTGTGTTCACAGACAATGTTTTCTGGAAGTATTCCTGAGCCCATGTTGTGATTTCCATTACAGTAGCATTCCAGTATGTGATGCAGTGCCATCTAAGGGCCCGAAGATCACGGGCATCCAGTATGGTTTTCCGGCCTTGACCCTTACACACAGAGATTGTTCCAGATTCTCAGAATCTTTGGATGATATTATGCACTGTAGATGATGATAACTTCAAACTCTTTGCAATTTTTCTCTGAGAAACTCCTTTCTGATATTGCTCCACTATTTTTGGCCGCAGCATTGGGGGAATTGGTGATCCTCTGCCCATCTTGAATTCTGAGAGACACTGCCACTCTGAGAGGCTCTTTTTATACCCAATCATTCAAGATTCAAGAGATTCAAGAGAGTTTTATTTGTCACATACACAGTTATATACAGAATATACAACCGGCAGTGAAATGGCACATATGCCACCGGCAGGTCCGCTCCATAGACAGTGCAAATTCACAGTTAAAAACACAAGGAGGAAATTATAATAGAAATAGAAATACTAAAAATAGTATATATATATATATATATATATATATATATATATATATATATATATATTATATATATATATATATATAAGTAGAATTATAATTAAATCAAGTCAAGTAGAAAAAAGTAGAAAAAAAATAAATAAATAAAGAAGTGGAATAAAATAAGTGAAATAAACTGTGCAGTGAGTAAACTGTAGACTTATAAATATGTGGTTAACAGAAATGTACAAAGTATAATGTGCAAACAGGTTTATAACAGGTTGTTACACAGTAACAACGAGAACAAAAAGTGCAGTGCAATGTCAGTATGTCTATGTTTATCCTGAAGTGAAGTCACGTGATGTTAAGTGACTGAGTTCAGGAGTCTGATGGCCTGGGGGAAGAAGCTCCTTCTGAGTCTCTCAGTTTTGGCCATCAGGCTTCGGAAGCTCTTACCAGATGGCAGCAGCGTGAAATGAGGGTTTGCAGGGTGATTAGAGTCCTTGATGATCTTGGTAGCTCTACCTTTGCAGCGTTTGGTGTAATGTCCTGCAGAGATGGGAGAGCTGACCCTGAGATACGCTCGGATAAGCGCACAACTCTTTGCAGGGCTTTGCAGTCATGACTGGTGCTGTTCCCATACCACGCTGTGATGCACTGAGTTAATACACTTTCTATCGCCCCTAAATAGAAAGTTTTCAGGATAGCTGGTGAAACCCTGAATTTCCTCCGCTGGCGCAAGTGGTACAGTCTTTGCCTGGCTTTTTTCACCTGTGTCTGAATGTGAGCAGTCCAGGTCAGGTCCTCGGAGATGTTTACACCCAGGTACTTGAAGCTGCTCACTCTCTCTACTGGTGACCCGCTGATCATGAGAGGGGAGTATGTCTGTTGCTGTCTCTTCCTGAAGTCCACAATCAGTTCTTTGGTCTTGCCAACATTCAGAGAGAGACAGTTGTCCTGGCACCATGATGTTAGTTGCTCCACCCCGTCCAATTATGCCGTCTTATTGTTGTTGGAAATGAGGCCCAGGACAACAGTATCATCAGCAAATTTGATGATAGAGGTGGAGCTGTTTGTGGACAAACAGTCATGCGTGTAGAGAGTAGATTCAAGATTCAAGAGTTTTATTTGTCACATACACAGTTATATACAGAATATACAACCGGCAGTGAAATGTAAACAGGTCCGCTCCATGGACAGTGCAAATTCACAGTTAAAAACACAAGGAGGACATTATAATAGAAATAGAATAAAAAGTACTATGTATATATCTGTAGAATTATAAATAAATCAAGTAGAAAAAAATTTAAAATAAAAATAAATAAAGAAGTGGAATAAAATAAGTGAAATAAACTGTGCAGTGAGTAAACTGTAGACTTATAAATATGTGGTTAACAGAAATGTACAAAGAAGTATAATGTGCAAACAGGTTCATAGCAGGTTGTTACACAGTAACAACGAGAACAAAAAGTGCAGTGCAATGTCAGTATATCGATGGTCACGTGATGTTAAGTGACTGAGTTCAGGAGTCTGATGGCCTGGGGGAAGAAGCTCCTCCTGAGTCTCTCAGTTTTGGCCATCAGGCTTCGGAAGCTCTTACCAGATGGCAGCAGCATGAAATGAGGGTTTGCAGGGTGATTAGAGTCCTTGATGATTTTAGTAGCTCTACCTTTGCAGCGTTTGGCGTAGACGTCCTGCAGAGACGGGAGAGCTGACCCTGAGATACACTCGGATAAGCGCACGACTCTTTGCAGGGCTTTGCAGTCATGACTGGTGCTGTTCCCATACCACAGTTAGAAAAGATAGAAAGAGTTAATACACTTTCTATCGCCCCTAAATAGAACGTTTTCAGGATAGCTGGTGAAACCTTGAATTTCCTCAGCTGGCGCAGGTGGTACAGTCTTTGCCTGGCTTTTTTCACCTGTGTCTGAATGTGAGCAGTCCAGGTCAGGTCCTCGGAGATGTTTACACCCAGGTACTTGAAGCTGCTCACTCTCTCCACTGGTGACCCACTGATCATGAGAGTCCACAATCATTTCTTTGGTCTTGCCAACATTCAGAGAGAGACAGTTGTCCTGGCACCATGATGTTAGATGCTCCACCTCGTCCAAGTATGCAGGGGACTCAGGACACAGCCCTGTGGAGCTCCCACACTCAGGGTGATGGAGGTGGAGGTGAACTGGCCTATTCTCACCACCTGAGGCCTGCCAGTGAGGAAGTCTTCAATCCAGTGGCAGAGAGAAGAATTCAGGCCAAGATCCAGGAGTTTGGCGGTTAGCTTAATGGGAACTATGGTGTTAAAGGCTGAGCTATAGTCAATAAATAGCAGCCTTACGTAGTTCCCACTTTTGCTGTCGATGTGAGTGAGGGAGGAGTGGAGGACATGAGAGATGGCATCTTCAGTCAATCTATTGGGACGGTAGGCAAACTGAAGAGGCTTATGTAACCGAATCCATAATGTTTGTAAAAGTGCCTATTCAGTGTGTTAACAAAGGTGTGAGAAAATTATGACACAGCCATGAGGTTCTGGGCTATATCTGTTCTATAGAACAGAGTTTGCTGCCAATACAGTAAATGTTCTCACTGTACCATATGACTGAATCTGCTGTAGTTGACATTTATAAGGGTGAGTTACAGTAATGTGGCAGTTTCTACCATGGTAATCTGTTTACAGTATCAAATGGCATACATACTGCAACGTAAAATGCTGTCTTCCTTTTTGGATTTCTGATTAATAGTCATTGACTATTTCCTCTCGCTTATACTCTATTCTGCTCTATGTTTACAAATTGCAAATCTTTCTGTCCTACGTACCCACACACACTCACACACACATCTAGTTCACTATCTTTGTGGGGACGCTCCATAGAAGTAATGGGTTTTATACTGTATATTCTATCCCCTTACACTAACCCTACCCCTAAACTTACACATCACACAAAACTTTCTGCATTTTTACATAAAAAATAAAATAAAAATAAAAACACATTCTGTATGATTTATAAGCTTGTTTCCTCATGGGGACCAAAAAATGTCCCCGCAAGGACAAGGATTTGGGATATTGCCATCTTTATGGGGACATTTTATGCCCACAATGTAGAATTTACCAGGCCACACACACGCACGCATGCACGCACACACACTTTGAACATAGTGGTTATAATCTAAGATAAATTGCTTTTAATGTAAAAAATAATTTATTTCATGGTTATCCATATTCAAAATTGCAAACTATGTCTATAGAAACAATATCAATAGAAATCTATAGGTGTAATAAATGATTCATTGATTAACCATTAAGATCAGTTGGATTAAATAATAGACAAACGTATTAAACTGAACGAGAAGAAGTGCAGGTGCTGAAATGATTGGAAAAAAGTGCTGTTGTGATATTAGCACTATGATTTTTGATTATAATATAATTAATTAAAATTAATAATATAATTAATTATATTTGGTTATCCAGAAATTGCAAACAAGTTCTATGGAAACTATGTCTATATAATCAATATCTCTAGAAATCTATAGGTGCACCAAACATTCAGTGATTAACCATTAAATAAATTAAATTATAGACAAATGTATTAAACTGAACGAGAAGAGCTGCAAATCAAAAGTTTGATAGTAAGAGCTTTATGAAAGGCAGTTACTGTGAATGAAACATTTATATAGATGAAAGGATTTTAAAAGGATCATTTGTGATTGTGTGTATTGTACTAACATAATTGAAAATATGCTGAAATATTTGAAAAAGTGCACTTTTGATGATCTGTTGTGATATTGTGATATTAGTACTAAGAGTTTTAAAAATGTAGCCATTGCTTTTAAAAATTGCACCAAGCGATTAAAAAAAAAAAAAATGTGTCTGTATTGTCAGGTTTATGTTCTGTTTTCATGGACTGGCTGTATCCGAAAGTGCATACTTCCTACTATATATAGTAGGTGAAAAACAATATGTAACAAAAGTAGTATGTCCGAAATTACAGTACTCAAAAAAAAAAAAAAAAAGAGTAGGCAAAAAGTACCTGGATGACCTTTTTGTAGATACGGTGGACATTTTACTATCTCATGAGGCCATAGGAGAGGATTTGTAAATGGCAGTGAAGTGACATAACGCTGGTAGGTCTTGTGAAAATGACAACATGGCAAATAATGTAATACGTCTGGATTACATTCATTCTAAAATCATTCATACTTATTTCTTTATTTATAAAGCACATTTAAAAACAACCATGAGTTGACAAAAGTGTTGTACATAGAATAAGAGAAAAACAAATTAATTAAATATTAAAAATGTACAAATCAGTATAGTAGAACAATTTGACTTATATTTTAGACTAACATCATCTGAGAAGAAACAAAAAGAGAAGGCACTGTTTGGATGGCTACAGGGAGCTTGTTTCAGAGTATTGGACTAGCAATAGCAAATGCCCTATCACCATGGGTCTTCTGTCTGGACCTAGGTATGGACAGCATTCTTAAATGTCCCAATCTGGGTGGTCATGATGATTTGTGTGGATGCACCAACTCAGTGAGAGACTGGTGCAAGATTATGTAATGATTTAAAAACCAAAGTTAAAATTTTGAATTCAACTCTAAACTTAACAGGCAACCAATGCAATTAAATCAAGATGGGGTGATGTGCTGAAATTTATGCGTGCCAGTCAAAAGTCTGGTTGCTGCAATTTGGACCATTTGCGATTGCTCCATGGATGACCGATTGATCCCATAATAGAGTAAATTGCAATAGTCTAAGCGGGAAGTGATAAAAACATGGATTACATGGATTACTTTTTACTTGAAGTCTTTTTTTAGTGACAAAAATGATTTGACTTTAGCCAGATGATGAAGATGGAAAAAGCACGACTTCACTACCACATTAACCTGCTTATCAAATTTTAGACCAGAATCAAACCAAAAGAATAAGTTTTTTGCGCATGGGGTGACCCAGTGGGTTAGATAACCAAGGCCATAATTACTGGCATTAAAAGCATCACTAGATCGAAATAGAATGAAGCTGTCACATTCGGAGACAGAGAGAAGGCAGTGCAAAGGTGATTTATTGACAACACAAGTAAATTAGATGAATTCAGGTAAGTAAGTTGAATCTTGCAAACAGCTGGAGTGAGGAATGGAATCTTACAGATACAGGAGAGTGTGGATGGTGAGGAATCAGTCTGAAAGCACAACCTCGTTGGAACACTATGGAACACTCAGGAAGTCTGGAGAAGGGAGAACACTGGAGGTAAACCCAGGCTGCACACAGTTTGGTCACTTGGAAGATCATTTGGAATGTAAGGTAAGTATCACTTCACACAAACAAGACCGGACTGACTGAGGTGAGGTGTTTAAATAGCAGGTTGATGAAGGTGCAGGTGTGTGTGATTGTGAACTGTATGCAGGTGAGGGCCAGGGAGGATGATGGGAAATGTAGTGATGACATGGTGGATCTGTAACAGTACTCTCCCCTCCTGGTAGGTGCGGAGGAAGGGTGGGTGTCCTGGAGTCTTTCGAGGAAGGTGAACAAGCGGTGCAGACAGGTGTTTAAGCCTCTAGGACGGCTCCGGCAACTCAGGGGACCACGGCGGCTCAGAGAGAGAGAGAGAGAGATCAGGGAGCCATGGCGGCTCAGGGAGTTCAGGGAGCCAGGGTGGTGCACACCGTTCAGGGGACCGGGGCGCAGCCTATGGAAGGAGGAGCCATGGAGGAGAAAGAGGTGATGACTTCAGGGGGTTGACTGATGGAGGAGGAGCAGGTGCCAGTGGAGACCAGGTTGTAGGTCCTGGTCGTGGAGGCCGGAGGCGGAAACCATGGATCTACCAGCCATGATGGATCTGAAGACTGGCAGACCCATGGCGAGCACACCTCACCAATGGTGGACTGAGGGTGAACTGATGGGCTGACAGGAAGCAGCATTGGTAGAGATAAGGAATAAACAATGGGAGGAGGTGGGAGAGGGAGGCTGGGTGGGAGTACAGGAAGCCATGATGGTTCAGGAAGCCAGGGCATTGCAGAATATATACTAAATATGCATACAAGCCACGTCAGAAATTCAACTTTATTTCCAAAGCGCTTTATACAATATAGATTGTTTCACATCAGCTTCACAATAGTAACACAATCGTATTCTGCTGTAAAGGAGCTCTAACAAGCCAATAGTGTCATTATTCAGCTCAAGTCAGTTCACTATTGACATCATTCTTCTTACATCATAAGAAGAATGGCATCTACGCTAATGTTAGTCTCTCTGTTTATCCCGAGGTTTACTGCAGTCAGCCGGATCCGGGCCGTATCCAGATCAGATGGTGGACCAGCGCCTGGACATGACCAACGCATCCCTGAAATGTCTGCAGAGAGCGTGTCAAATAAACTCCCCCCCGTAAATGCTGCATCGACACGACATCCTCATTAAACCCGTCTTCGGCGTGACGACTCCAATCTTTCGAATAACCTTACGAATATCTATTTACCTAATATGAATTAAGACCTGCTATGTTGCCAGAATTATAATCATACACTGTTTGTTCGTCGGCCAGAGGAGAACTGGCACCCCGACTGAGCCTGGTTTCTCCCAAGGTTTTTTTCTCCATTCTGACCCTGAAGGAGTTTTGGTTCCTTGCCACCGTTGCCTCTGGCTTTTGGCTTGCTCAGTTGGGGACACCTAAATTTCATATATATTACCGATCTGCCCGCATTGACACTATATGATAATTGAAATTAGCTGGATAACATCACCGTTTCACCAGAACAGCTGTACAAATTCTGTTGCATTATTTTCCTGTTAACAATGTGAAGCTGCTTTGAAACAATTGGACTTGTTAAAAGCGCTATATAAATAAAGGTGATTTGATTTGATTTGATTTGATTGATTCAGTTTGTTTCCATAACTATGTAAAATTCACCAGTTGTGCATACATACTGTACATACAGTGCATTTGTGCACTACATGTACATGTGACAAACTCCTGTACACTCCACTGCACTGGAAAAGCAAAAGACGCAAGAGAGTAGCGTTTTACATTTTTCACATCTGTGTGTAGTTTGGCGTGTATATGGCTAATCATTTTGAGTTACTACACAAAAACACAATTTTTGGAAGAGTTAATAAAGTTTTGATTGAAGTGTTTGCCTTTGCAAGATATGTCTGACGTTTTGCATCTTGTGTGTGTGTTTTGTGGTTTTGTGTGTAGAGTTTTGAGAAATTGAGCCATAGTTTTAAAAACTGTGAGTAAGGATTTTAGAAAAACTGTAATATGTGCTTTATAAGTACTAATAAACAGCCAATATCCTAGTAATATGCATGATAATAAGCAACTAGTTAATATCAATAATTGAACCCTAAAACAAAGTGTTACCAAACTCTTTTTACTCAATAATAATAATAATAAATAATACAAATAAATAAATGGTAACACTTTAGTTTAGGGTCAAATTCTCACTGTTAACTAGTTTCTTACTTCATGCATATTACTAGGATATTGGCTGTTTATTAGTACTTATAAAGCACATATTAATGCTTTATTCTGCATGACCTTATTCTACATCCCTTAATCCTACACAATACCTAAATTTAACAACTACCTTACTAACTATTAATAAGCAGTTATTATGAGTTTATTGAGGCTAAAGTCATAGTTAATAATTAGTAATTAGTGAGAATTGGACCCTATTCTTAAGTGTGACCTAATAAATTAATTTGTAATAAATACATTTGTATTAAATTAAAAAGCAAGGAAGCAATATTTTCACTATAGAGGTCTCTGCCTTTTGGACCTGACTCAGCTCAAATCCCTGTACTAGGTGTTTCGCTAACAGTCCTCATAAGGAATCACAGCTCTGTATCCGAGGACCACATAAAAGAGCCCATCTCATATGACTAATGTAGTTCGCCTACCCTGTCTGACCATATTATCACACACAGCACTCCTGTGGCCTTGTTATACTTATGTGGGAAAGATACAGTGAGTCAAAGGCGTTGACTCTATGCTTATACCTGCTTGTCTGCTTTCCATTTCAGTTCATTATCCTCAGCCCACATGAGTCCTTCTGGAGCAGAGCGGCAGTAGATCACCTGCTGAACAAATTGAGCAGCATCCCACATACTGAATTCATTGCCTCTGAACCAAGCAGCAACGGCCTGATCTCCCCCACTCTTCCTGTGCCTGCAAACATCAGGCACATCTGCACCAGCACATCTGCTCCTTTTCAAGCGCTCTAGGTAGAGCAGAGCCTGCATCATTCATCCTGGGAACAGCCATATTTGACGGCCTTGGAATTCTAAAGATAGGTTGCATTAAAATCGCATAATAAATTACTTGCCTAACTATATCTGTAAGGGTATGAAATGTTTTATCGACAAAGGGCTGTAACATGGCCTTCTTAGAACAGAAGCCTGCAAACTAGTGGAGCTGCTAACCATATGTGCAATCCTAAAACTACATAAACCTTCGGAAGGCTTCGCTTTGCCAAAAAGTGTTGTCACTTTTCCCAAACACTCTTCTTCATTGTCAGATTTACTGTGGGAATATATTTTCGTATTTTGCAGCAATATGTTCCAAAAATGTCACTTTTAAATACTATAGTCTATTCCAAATAATGTCTTTGTTAAAATAGGCCTCCATTCCAACAAATGAGCCAAATGAGTGGAAGACTGTAATGTTAATGGAAAGAGAAGGATTTTTTTCTTTTTATTTTAATTGCACACTGAAAACTACAGGAGTCTTAACTTACTGCTGACGGATGGCAAAAATTACATCCTCTAATTAAATCCTCTCTTCGTGGCTGTCAATGGGTACAGTGTGTGCCAAATATCTTGGTGATTTGCAGGTTATTTTAGTTTGTTTGGGATGGAACAGTGGTAAGACAGAGCAGTTAAATCCCACAAATTAGATATTGCCTCCAGTTGTTGACTGTTAATAATAATCTGATGCCCAGAAAAGATTGATTTCAAAAGAGAAAAAGTAGGAAAGAAATGACAACTACAGTATGTCATGGATATAGGTCAATGAAAATGCATACAAAATCTATTTTAAAATGTTTATGTCAAATAGTTAATTATTATTAAATCTTTGAATTTATGGTGGTTTTCATATACTACTGTTAAACACTTTATTTTGATGTTTTTGAAAGTATTTTATGCTCAACAAGACTGCATTTATAAAATACAGTAACAAGAGTATATTATTATTATTATTATTATTATTATTATTATTTAAAGTAACTGTTTTATATTTGTATATAATTAAAATGTAATTTATTCCTGCAATGGCGAAGCTGAATTTTCAGCATCATTACTCCAGTCTTCAGTGTTACATGATCCTTCAGAAATCATTCTAATATGACGATTTGCTGCTCTAGAACCATTTATTAGTATCAGTTAAAAAAGCTGTGCCGCTTAATTTTTTGTGGAAACTGTGGAATCAATTTAATGTATCCTTACTGAATAAAAGTACTTATGTAAACAAAATCTTTTTGACTATAATAATTTAAAACAAATGATTTTAGACTAATCAAGTAAAAAGTAATATAAATATATGATATATATGTTTATATACAGTGCATCCGGAAAGTATTCACAGCGCTTCACTTTTTGCACATTTTGTTATGTTGCAGCCTTATTCCAAAATGGATAAAATTAATTTACCTTTTTAAAAAAAAATCCTTAATTATACAAACAATGCCCCATAATGACAACGTGAAAGAAGTTTGTTTGAAATCTTTGCAAATGTATAAAAAATTAAAAAGGTAAAAACCACATGTGCATAAGTATTCACAGCCTTTGCCACAGCCTCTTCCGCTGATCATTAGGGTTGGGCATCGTTTTGATTTGAACGATTCTGATTCCAATTACGATTTTACTTTCGATTTCGTTTTTTTTCGATTCTCGATTCCGATTCTTTGAGGGGTGGAGTCAAAACATGTCACAGGCTCATTTCACAGAGGAAAATTTTATTTTGATTCAATAATGAGTTTTAGTTAAGGGAGTTAAAGGTGAATGGAGTTTTACACAGAGTCGACACCGGTTTAGCAATAGCATTAGCAGCAGTTATATTAGGACTGCTACTAGCGTGGGCAATTTGTGTAACGCTACATTCATCTACAAGGGAAAAAATATAATTCACTAAAGACATATCCTACTGTGTTTATCTGAATAGTCGCCAGGACGTGCATTTTTACATATTTTTGACGATTTAAACCAAATAATCTGCAAAACTGATGAGTCTGACGATCGCATGCTATCTGAGTGAAAGGCGTGTGCACACGCTTCAGGTTAGAGTTCGGGAGCGCGAGCACGCTATTTTCTCATTCATCCATGGCTGCAACAGAACAACAGAACAAGCACTTCCGGAAATCTGGTGGTCACTATGGAAACCAAAACTAACGCGTTTGGAACCAATGATCGGAATCGAAAACAAATTTTCTAAACAATTCCAATGACGTCGTTATTTTTTAAACGGTTCCAAGTTGGAACCAGTTCTCGATGCCCAACCCTACTGATCATCCTTGAGATGTTTCTACAACTTGATTGGAGTCCACCTGTGGTAAATTCAGTTGATTGGACATGATTTGGAAAGGCACACACCTGTTTATATAAGGTCCCAAAGATAATTAACAGTGCATGTCAGAGCACAAATCAAGCCATGAAGTCCAAGGAATTGTCTGTAGACCTCCAAGACAGGATTGTATTGAGGCACAGATATGGGGAAGGGTACAGAACAGTTTCTGCAGCATTGAAGGTCCCAATGAGCACAGCCTCCATCATCCGTAAATGGAAGAAGTTTGGAACCACCAGGACTCTTCCTAGAGCTGGCCGCCCGGCCAAACTGAGCGATCAGGGGAGAAGGGCCTTAGTCAGGGAGGTGATCAAGAACCTGATGGTCACTCTGACTGAGCTCCAGCGTTTCTCTGTGGAGAGAGAAGAACCTTCCAGAAGAACAACCATCTCTGCAGCACTCTACCAATTAGGCCTGTATGGTAAAGTGGGACTCAGTAAAAGGCCATGATAAAAGAAAACGTGATTCAGGCCACCTTCTTCCATTGTTCATGGTTCAGTTTTGATGCTCAAGTGCCCACTGTTGGACAGGGGTCAGCATAGGCACCCTGACTGGTCTGCGGCTATGCAACCCCATACGCAACAAACTGCGATGCACTGTGCATTCTGACACCTTTCTAGTTCTCTTAATAGTATTAACTTCTTGAGCACTTTGCGCTACAGTAGCTTGTTTGTTTGATCGGACCACATGGGCCAGCTTTCGCTCCCCACGTGCATCAATGTGCCTTGGCCGTCCATGACCCTGTCACCGGTTCACCACTGTTCCTACCTTGGACCACTTTTGATAGATATGCACCAATGCAGACTGGGAACACCCCACAAGAGCTGCAGTTTTGGAGATGCTCTGACCCAGTCATCTAGACGTCAGAATTTGGCCCTTGCCAAACTCAATCACATCCTCACGCTTGCCCATTTTTCCTGTTTCTAACACATCAGCTTTGAGGACAAAATGTTCACTTGCTGCCGTGATGAAGTGTCATTCACTTTACCTGTCAGTGGTCATAATTGTATGCCTGATCTGTATGTATGTATATATCTTCTTTTGTGTTCAGCAGAAGAAATAAACTCTTGGAACAACTTGGGGGTAAATGATGACAGAATTTTCATTTTTTGGGTGAACTATCCTTTTAACAGTGTGAATATCAGCACTATATCCTGCCATGTTTTGGGGCGATGCATGTGAATCCTCTCACCAGGTGTTAAGGAAGACGCTGGCAGGCAGTCTGATCTGGGTCACAGATTCTGCTAGGCTTAGATAAGACTGAAACACACTATTATGTCTAGGCCTCAGGGAGCCCCACATGACTGCTCTTTAGATGGTGCTCTGCTCTCAGAGGGCTGGACACATGCACTATACAGTGGGTGGCTAATAGATTTATTAAAGTCATCTCTGTGGTGCACGAACCGTAAATGAACACCTGCTGATGCACCACCCACCTTGGACAAACAACTATTATAAGGTCAATGATAAATAAGGATGCCTGAGGTAATGAATAAGAAAAATCCCAATAAAATCCGTAGCATTTTATATACATATGTAAGTGGGTTATATACATACACAGTGGGTACGGAAAGTATTCAGACCCCCTTACATTTTTCACTCTTTGTTACATTGCAGCCATTTGCTAAAATCATTTAAGTTAATTTTTTTTTTCTCATTAATGTACACACAGCACCCCATATTGACAGAAAAACACAGAATTGTTGACATTTTTGCAGATTTATTAAAAAAGAAAAACTGAAATATCACATGGTCCTAAGTATTCAGACCCTTTGCTTAGTATTTAGTAGAAGCACCCTTTTGATCTAATACAGCCATGAGTCTTTCTGGGAAGTTTTTCACACCTGGATTTGGGGATCCTCTGCCATTCCTCCTTGCAGATCCTTTCCAGTTCTGTCAGGAGCCACTCATTCATTTAGAATTAAGGCCAAAAAGTTCGATCTTTGTCTTATCAGACCAGAGAATCTTATTTCTCACCATCTTGGAGTCCTTCAGGTGTTTTTTTAGCAAACTCCATGTGGGCTTTCATGTGTCTTGCATTGAGGAGAGGCTTCCGTTGGGCCACTCTGCCATAAAGCTCTGCCAGCTCTAGTCTGGTTCTGGTCGTCCCAAACGTCTTCCATTTAAGGATTATGGAGGCCGCTCTTAGGAACCGTAAGTGCAGCAGAAATCTTTTTGTAACCTTAGCCAGATCTAGCCACAATTCTGTCTCTGAGCTCTTCAGATCTTTGACCTCATGATTCTCATTTGCTCTGACATGCACTGTGAGCTGTAAGGTCTTATATAGACAGGTGTGTGGCTTTCCTAATCAAGTCCAATCAGTATAATCAAACACAGCTGGACTCAAATGAAGGTGTAGAACCATCTCAAGGATGATCAGAAGAAATTGACAGCACCTGAGTTAAATATATGACAAATATATCACAGCAAAGGGTCTGAATACTTAGGACCATGTGATATTTCAGTTTTTCTTTTTTAATAAAACTGCAAAAATGTCAACAATTCTGTGTTTTTCTGTCAATATGGGGTGCTGTGTGTACATTAATGAAAAAAACTTGAATGATTTTAGCAAATGGCTGCAATATAATAAAGAGTGAAAATTTAAGGGGGTCTGAATACTTTCATTACCCACTATATATATATATATATATATATATATATATATATATATATATATATATATATATATATATATATATATATATATATATATACACTTACCTAAAGGATTATTAAGAACACCATACTAATACTGTGTTTGACCCCCTTTCGCCTTCAGAACTGCCTTAATTCTACGTGGCATTGATTCAACAAGGTGCTGAAAGCATTCTTTAGAAATGTTGGCCCATATTGATAGGATAGCATCTTGCAGTTGATGGAGATTTGTGGGATGCACATCCAGGGCACGAAGCTCCCGTTCCACCACATCCCAAAGATGCTCTATTGGGTTGAGATCTGGTGACTGTGGGGGCGATTTTAGTACAGTGTACACTTTAGTACACTCATTGTCATGTTCAAGAACCAATTTGAAATGATTCGAGCTTTGTGACATGGTGCATTATCCTGCTGGAAGTAGCCATCAGAGAATGGGTACATGGTGGTCATAAAGGGATGGACATGGTCAGAAACAATCCTCAGGTAGGCCGTGGCATTTAAACGATGCCCAATTGGCATTAAGGGGCCTAAAGTGTGCCAAAAAAACATCCCCCACACCATTATACCACCACCACCAGCCTGCACAGTGGTAACAAGGCATGATGGATCCATGTTCTCATTCTGTTTAGCCAAATTCTGACTCTACCATATGAATGTCTCAACAGAAATTAAGACTCATCAGTCCAGGCAACATTTTTCCATTCTTCAACTGTCCAATTTTGGTGAGCTTGTGCAAATTGTAGCCTCTTTTTCCTATTTGTAGTGCAGATGAGTGGTACCCGGTGGGGTCTTCTGCTGTTGTAGCCCATCCGCCTCAAGGTTGTGCATGTTGTGGCTTCACAAATGCTTTGCTGCATACCTTGGTTGTAACGAGTGGTTATTTCAGTCAAAGTTGCTCTTCTATCAGCTTGAATCAGTCGGCCCATTCTCCTCTGACCTCTAGCATCAACAAGGCATTTTCGCCCACAGGACTGCTGCATACTGGATGTTTTTCCCTTTTCACACCAATCTTTGTAAACCCTAGAAATGGTTGTGCGTGAAAATCCCAGTAACTGAGCAGATTGTGAAATACTCAGACCGAGTAGAGACCGGTCAGACTCAGACCGTCTGGCACCAACAACCATGCCACGCTCAAAATTGCTTAAATCACCTTTCTTTCCCATTCTGACATTCAGTTTGGAGTTCAGGAGATTGTCTTGACCAGGACCACACCCCTAAATGCACTGAAGCAACTACCATGTGATTGGTTGATTAGATAATTGCATTAATGAGAAATTGAACAGGTGTTCCTAATAATCCTTTAGGTGAGTATATATACAGGTGCTGGCCATATAATTAGAATATCATCAAAAAGTTGATTTATTTCACTAATTCCATTCAGAAAGTGAAACTTGTATATTATATTCATTCATTACACACAGACTGATATATTTCAAATGTTTATTTATTTTAATTCTGATGATTATAACTGACAACTAAGGAAAATACCAAATTCAGTATCTCAGAAAATTAGAATATTGTGAAAAGGTTCAATATTGAAGATACTTGGTGCCACACTCTAATCAGCTAATGAACTCAAAACACCTGCAAAGGCCTTTAAATGGTCTCTCAGTCTAGTTCTGTAGGCTACACAATCATGGGGAAGACTGCTGACCTGACAGGAGGGCAAGACACAAAAGGTCATTGCAAAATAGGCTGGCTGTTCACAGAGCTCTGTGTCCAAGCACATTAATACAGAGGCGAAAGGAAGGAAAAGATGTGGTAGAAAAAGTGTACAAGCAATAGGGATAACCGCACCAGAGAGGATTGTGAAACAAAACCCATTCAAAAATGTGGGGGAGATTCACAAAGAGTGAACTGCAGCTGGAGTCAGTGCTTCAAGAACCACTACGTACAGATGTATGTAAGACATGGGTTTCAGCTGTCGCATTCCTTGTGTCAAACCACTATTGAACAACAGACAGCGTCAGAAGCGTCAGAAAGACAAAAAGGACTGGACTGCTGCTGAGTGCTCCAAAGTTATGTTCTCTGATGAAAGTAAATGTTGCATTTCCTTTGGAAATCAGGGTCCCAGAGTCTGGAGGAAGAGAGGAGAGGCACACAATCCACGTTGCTTGAGGTCCAGTGTAAAGTTTCCACAGTCAGTAATGGTTTGGGGTGCCATGTCATCTGCTGGTGTTGGTCCACTGTGTTTTCTGAGGTCCAAGGTCAATGCAGACGTATACCAGGAAGTTTTAGAGCACTTCCTGCTGCTGACCAACTTTATGAAGATGCAGATTTCATTTTCCAACAGGACTTGGCACCTGCACACAGTGCCAAAACAACCAATACCTGGTTTAAGGACCATGGTATCCCTGTTCTTAATTGGCCAGCAAACTCGCCTGACCTTAAGCCCATAGAAAATCTATGGGGTATTGTGAAGAGGAAGATGCGATATGCCAGACCCAACAATGCAGAAGAGTTGAAGACCACTATCAGAGCAACTTGGGCTCTCATAACACCTGACCAGTGGCACAGACTGATAAGACTCCATGCCGCATTGCTGCAGTAATTCAGGCAAAAGGAGCCCCAACTAAATATTGAGTGTTGTACATGCTCATACTTTTCAGTTGGCCAAGATTTCTAAAAATCCTTTCTTTGTATTGGTCTTAAGTAATATTCTAATCTTCTGATACTGAGATACTGAATTTGGGATTTTCCTTAGTTGTCAGTTATAATCATCAGAATTAAAAGAAATAAACATTTGAAATATATCAGTCTGTGTGTAATGAATGAATATAATATACAAGTTTCACTTTTTGAATGGAATTAGTGAAATAAATCAACTTTTTGATGATATTCTAATTATATGACCAGCACCTGTATATATATTTCACTTTAAAATGTGAAAAGTTCTTTTTTTTAGATTTTTTGAAAATCTAAAAATGCAGAAAGTTTTTGTGAGGGTTGTGTTTAGGGTTAGGTTTAGAATTAGGGAGATAATATACAGTTTGTACAGTATAAAAATAATGGAAAGTCCGCATAAAAAATGGAAACCAAACGTGTGTGTGTACAAAACAAGCACCAAAGCGAGACACTTTCTTCTTAGCATTCATTCTTTAGAAAATATTTAGAGAATGTTTATTATAAAAATATAAATGTTTCCACTACAAATCATTTTACATTAGTAAGACAAGGCCATCTACACACTCACACACATACACACGCACACACATCAATCTAAAGAAGGGGAACAGGACACAAAACAGTATTGCTCTTCAAAACCTCTTCTTCAACAAAGTAAAATATAAAAACACTGATAAGGTTGAAACATAACCATGTCATAACTTACCGAATGCTAGAGGGGGAAAATCTGCACTGTGTATGGTGGTTTGTTGTTAAGAAATAAATAAGTCATTATAATTGTTTTTATGTAAAAACAAATACAATACAAAAAATAAAACATAAAATATAATACAATGGAATTCTGTAAAGGTTGTACAGATATTTTGTTCATTCTTTTATACATACATACAGACATTTGTACAGGGATGGCCAGGCAAATGATAGTACCTCTAGAGTCACCATTGCTATCATCACAGGTCCGGTTCACATAATGTATGTACATGCTAACAGCAGGGGTAAAGCAACATTTACAGGCAGAATGAAAGGGACGTAGAGAAAAAATGGACTGTTCCTTCATAAGGTAGTGCAGTACATGGTCAGGCAGTCATGTGCACCATTGATTTTACGATGAGGATGTCTTAAGAAAATATTCAGATGATGATATGCAAATGTTGAGCCACTTAGAAGTGTATTAAGCCTAATGCCAATATTCACTCTCAAATTAATAAACGATCAGGAACCTTGTATTTTGAAAATGAGGGCTGTGAATCTCGAGTGTTCATGATCAGATAGCCTCTGTCCTTCAGAATACTTGGACCTTCTGGAAGATTTCATAGTCCTGGGGCCTCATTTATAAAAACAGATTTGATCTCAGAGTGTGTGTGTGTGCACGCTGAAATCCACACCAACGTTCATATTTATTAAAATGGTCTTAGACGTGAGAAAAAGTGCTTAGCGCCACGTCAGGTTATAAGCAGTCGGAGTACTGGAGGTATTAAGCAAATTCATGCCACTCGCCATTCTCAAGTAAAGCATTTGGACGTTGACTATTGTTTTTTATTTTTAAATTAATGTTAATTCATTAGGCTGAGTTTACGAGGCGGAGATCTGAAACCATTCAGCTGTACAGAATTTTGAGATCATTTGCGATTTATAGATTTCACATCTGGAAGAGAGGCATAGGCCTATGCACGTTTTTTTTTGTTTTGTTTTTTTTGTTCGTTCTCTGAATCACACACAGACACATTTGTGAAATTATCGTAAGATCAAATGTAGGATGGTTTCTATGCAACATTTCATAAATGAGGCTCCTGATCTTAAAATGAACTTCACTACAGGAAACTACAGAGCATGGCTATGTTCGGAATAACACACTACTCTTACTATTTTTAAAGTATACAGTGCATGTAGTGTGCACAGAATGCATATGTTCAGTATGTATTGAATATCCAGATGATATACTACTATATACTATCAGAGTACACTGCACACAATACTATATCCCACAATGCAACACGCTTGATTTAATCTTCATTTCCGGTGTGATGTATTGCAGGAAGTAGCTGTGATATTTGTACTATTCTTTTCCCCAAACCAGTTCAGCACAAACTCCGCCCTGCAGATTTCATTGGACATGTCTTGACAGGTGATTGAGCTGACCAATGAAATCAGCTGTGGGGTGGGTTTTGTGTTTAAAGTGTATGTTCACCCCTCAAAAAAATGGAAATTCTGTCACCATTTACTTACCCTCATGTTGTTCCAAACCTTTTCATACCAAACACATTTTAGTAACCAAACTGTTTTGGTGCTCATTGACTAAAGTGAAAACATATTCTCAAAATATTCTCAGTATATCTTTTTTATGCTCCACAGAAGAATCATACAGTCATACAGGTTTGGAATAACATGAGGTTGAGTAAATGATGACAGAATGTTCATTTTGGATGAACTATCTCTTTAAGTGGTTTGAAAAAAAAAAAAAAATCACATATGACATTTAATTGTCTTTCTTAACACATTATTTGATTGGCTGCCCAATGTTAAACTCAGCGTGGAACACCATTCACAACTCATTCTACTTCCATAATCTGATTTCCAGGGTATTCAACAAGAAACAAAATTAGGGCTGGTACTTTGTTTAATCAATTGAGAACTGATTGGATTGTGAAAAGTTGGTGTTGCCAGAATATAGTCCTGTGATTGGAATGAAGGGACTGAAAAATAAGAGGGATTTATGGCAACAACCGAAAAGATTATTAGTTTCTGAGGTGGAGCAAGTCATACTGGTATCAAGTCAATGTGATTTCTATTTGAATTTTTAACATATTTGGGTAATATTTTTTTCAAAATGATAATTGGATGCTGCTGAATTAAAGCTGCTGTCCGTAACTTTTTTTTTTGTGTTCAAGATTTAAAAAAATTATATAATGAGAATGTACAACATGAATCCATTTTCCAAACCGTGTTTTTGTCTTACCCTGAATCATTATGATACACTTACACTCACCTAAAGGATTATTAGGAACACCTGTTCAATTTCTCATGAATGCAATTATCTAATCAACCAATCACATGGCAGTTGTTTCAATGCATTTAGGGGTGTGGTCCTGGTCAAGCCAATCTCCTGAACTCCAAACTGAATGTCAGAATGGGAAAGAAAGGTGATTTAAGCAATTTTGAGCGTGGCATGGTTGTTGGTGCCAGACGGGCCGGTCTGAGTATTTCACAATCTGCTCAGTTACTGGGATTTTCACGCACAACCATTTCTAGGGTTTACAAAGAATGGTGTGAAAAGGGAAAAACATCCAGTATGCGGCAGTCCTGTGGGCGAAAATGCTAGAGGTCAGAGGAGAATGGGCCGACCGATTCAAGCTGATAGAAGAGCAACTTTGACTGAAATAACCACTCGTTACAACTGAGATATGAAGCAAAGCATTTGTGAAGCCACAACATGCACAACCTTGAGGCGGATGGGCTACAGCAGCAGAAGACCCCACCGGGTACCACTCATCTCCACTACAAATAGGAAAAAGAGGCTACAATTTGCACAAGCTCACCAAAATTGGACAGTTGAAGACTGGAAAAATGTTGCCTGGTCTGATGAGTCTCGATTTCTGTTGAGACATTCAGATGGTAGAGTCAGAATTTGTCGTAAACAGGAAGAGAACATGGATCCATCATGCCTTGTTACCACTGTGCAGGCTGCTGGTGGTGGTGTAATGGTGTGGGGGATGTTTTCTTGGCACACTTTAGGCCCCTTAGTGCCAATTGGGCATCGTTTAAATGCCACGGCCTACCTGAGCATTGTTTCTGACCATCCCTTTATGACCACCATGTACCCATTCTCTGATGGCTACTTCCAGCAGGATAATGCACCATGTCACAAAGCTCGAATCATTTCAAATTAGTTTCTTGAACATGACAATGAGTTCACTGTACTAAAATGGCCCCCCACAGTCACCAGATCTCAACCCAATAGAGCATCTTTGAGATGTGGTGGAACGGGAGCTTTGTGCCCTGGATGTGCATCCCACAAATCTCCATCAACTGCAAGATGCTATCCTATCAATATGGGCCAACATTTCTAAAGAATGCTTTCAGCACCTTGTTGAATCAATGCCACGTAGAATTAAGGCAGTTCTGAAGGCGAAAGGGGGTCAAACACAGTATTAGTATGGTGTTCTTAATAATCCTTTAGGTGAGTGTATAATAAGTGTTTATATTGGGACTATTTCAGACCGATCTGGTAGGAACCGCTGCGGAGGAGCACAGTCCCTGAGTGACTCGCCATAGACATAAATAGAGAGAAGTAGCTCCGGCTGCAATGTTCTTCCACAAGACACATGCAGTTCTATATTAACCACTAGAGCGCAAAAAGTTACGGACTGCAGCTTTAAATAAAGCAGAGTGATGAGGTCATGTGACAGTATTATTACAGTATTATTTGAAATCTTGTTGTCTAAACAGTCAGTATGTAAGCTAGTATTTTATTTCGAACATAGTCCATGTCCCTCATCATATCTGAGACTTCTGAGATCAACACACTGCTGGTATTCCGTCTGGTTTTTTCATGTGATGCAACCATAAAAATGCTTGGTTACACAATGATTTACTAACTGTTACTGACTCTAGTCAACAGTTTTTGTTCTTTAAAGTGTAATTGTTTATTATTTGATAATGAATTCATATATCATCTGAACACAGTGGTACAAACAAACATATGTCATGGGCTACATTAACAAATAAACCTTTTAAATGGCAAGTTTACTCAACGCCTCCTCTACTTCATCCCTGATTCTCGAGAATGGCTCTCTGCACTTGCAGATTAATGGTTTATTATCAAATATATAGCCAAATGTGTCAGATCCTAACAAGCATTACCAGATTGCTCTAACAGTAACCAGCTGTATTTCTCCTGCCTTTCTTCAGAAGAATTAAAGGGGGCTTTTCCACAAGTGGCCCAAAACCACCAAAACTATTGCCTCTCTGAAGTGCTACCTTCCAAAAGGAAGACGGATGCTTTTGCAAAGTTTTTCCTGAAGGATTTTTAACGCTCCCCTGCCACATGTGAAGAGCTTTTCATTAAATCCATTCAGATTGGACCGGCTTCCATCCTCTAGCAGGCTTTTGTCTATAAGAGCTATGTATCTTGACTGTAGACTCCTAATCATGAGGCCCACGTTCATCCGCACCTCTCGCGTCTCGCCGATAACGCAACATGTCAATCACTGGGAGACGCGCTCTTCGTCTTTGCACCTCGTGCCCGGGAAGACGTGATCATTCTCCGAAGGTTGTTCTGCTTCGCACATGTATTCAAGAATTGTATTTCCACTTCCTCTTTTCATTTAATGTCTATTTCCGGTCTGTTAAAGCCAAAGCAGCATCAATCTCATATAAGTGTCTTTCTTTTCCATCACTCGTTTTTAATTTTACACAGGAACTGGACCGTTCTTTGAGTGTGTTTCAAGTGTTGTTAGGCTGCTCACGATCTTCTTCTGAGGTCCAACGATCGTCACACCGACTTTCTTGAAGTCCCTGTGTGTCAAAGTGGAGAGAGAGACAGTGAGTATGGGTAATATAGCTCTCACGGTTTGACATATGTTGACATTAATGACAAGCCCACAGCGCCGCTCTGCTTCAGACTGCATGTGTCAGTCATGTAGGACGAAGTATTCCAGGCGGACACCATGCTGCCATACGCATACAATAAGTTGAGGAGCTGCTCTCTGGACTCATGACAGATTTTGCGTTATAACTTAAAAAAAGGGCTGATTTACAGCTTCCAGTGATGAGAAATTGGAGAAGCTGCTTCATTTTCTGACTTGGTTATTTCTACTGTAATTTGAAAGGAACAGCACTGTCAGGGTTACCCCGGAGGGAAAAAGAACGACATTTTTCATTTAATGAGATCCATGCAACAGCTGACAGAAGCCTGCATTATTTACAATCATGAATAGACTCTCCAGACTTACCATATGGATGAGTTCATCCCGCGCGCACATATCCTACCTGGTCTCATAGGAAAAACGTGACTCTACATGGGTTTTTGCACAATGTAAAATACATAGCTGTAGGTAAAGTCTTTGTAGTTTACAATTGAAGTGACCAGAAGTGGCGCTAATGGACCAGTTTACTCTCACTGAGACAAGGTGAAGGTTATGAGGGAATAATGACTTAAATTTTTGTTCTGTTCCACAAATACTGTATAGCTTCAGTAGGCTTAACATATGCTACAACCTACTGAAGCCATACAGAACCAACAACTGTTCAAAAGTTTGGGGTCGGTGAAAGATGTCAGAAACAGTATTTGATCAAAAATATTATTATATTAAAATAACTGTTTTCCATTTAAATTTTATTCCTGTGATAGCAAAGCTGAATTTTCAGCATCATTACTCCAGTCTTCAGTGTCACATGATGAGGTTTTATAAAAACCTAGGTCAAGTCACGTTTTCCCATTAGATCAGATTGCACATTGCAAAAATCACTTACATGAGCTCAAGTACAGGAGCTGTTGCAAAAGAACAAACAATAAATTCTTAGTATTGTCAGATCAGAGGATGCAAAAGCTGTGAACATCATTACAGCATATTAGTGCAAGCAAGTTTACATCACAACCTAGGTTAGGCTATGCACACCTCAGGCATGAGTTCTGTTAGAAACACTTCTACAAAGTACAGCATCGATTTAGTCCCGGAGTGGACATGAGCGCAAGCAAAAGCTTGAAGGAGCAGCCAGCAATAGAAAAGCTATGATCGAAACCCACCATCCAGTCTATAAGCTTTAAAGTGTTGTAATTCCCATGGACGGCTCCCACTCAGGGCACGTGGCTGCTGGTCTGACTTCAGTCAGACAGATTCTATGGGCAAAATAAAGCTTTAGATCGACTGACACACAGGCTGTTTATCGTCAACGCACTGCTAATGCACTGACATCAGCCGAACAAATGCTCACAATGTCATTCAAGACAGGCCTGCAACATTTCTGTGTGACAAAACTTCAACTAATTCGATGATTCTTTGGACAGGCATGTCGTCTGTAGCTCAGAGTAAAATGTTAAGATACATTGTGATCAGACTGAAATCAGGGAGTTACCGCATACCATTATAACAGCTGTAAAACATCTCTACTGCTTAAGGAATCAGACATGCAAACCCAGTTTGGTCAAATCATTTTGGTTTTAAAGCATCCCTTACAAAAAACTAAAAGTATCCTTTAGATAAAGATAACTTAAGTAAAGTTCGAATATAATTTCCAAGTATACTTTAATCATGATCTGATTTCTAAGTGAACTACTAGGGACTAAATTGCTCCACTTTTAAGTTTATAAAATTGTACATTTAAGTGTATTTTAAACATAATAGTAGGAGACTTTGAGTTGTTTTTTTTTTTTTTGCATTGCAAATATACTGTGAACTGCTACAAGTGAACTTATATGTTGAACTTTACAAGTGAATCCATACAATCTGTTTTCTAGCCCACTTTTGTTAGTTTATGAAAGTACACTTTGAAATATACTCTCAGTAAACTACTAGTTTAATAGTTTTTTATACTTAAAGTATACATACAAGTTTTCTTTAAGTGAATTTAACATCATATATGTACTTTATGCACACCAAATGTTTACCTGTTTCTGTATGGGTTAATAGCACTGTGTACAAAAATATGAAGTTCAGTTCCACCCCTTTACTAAATAGTAACTCTAAGCTATAGCACCCAAAGCTGATTTGTAACTTGATCATGTAAGTATACATCGATCAGGCATAACATATGACCATTCCAAAAATTGTGTTGGTCCCCCTTCTGCTGCCAAAACAGCCCTGACCCATCAGACAGTGAGCTACAAAAGCTTGTCTTTTTGATCGAACCACACGGGCCAGCCTTCACTCCCCACGTGCATCAATGAGCCATGACCCTGTCGCCGGTTCACCCCTATTCCTTCCTTGGACCACTTTTTTTATAGATACTGACCACTGCAGACCGGGAACCCCCCACAAGAGCTGCAGTTTTGGAGATGCTCTGACCCAGTCATCTAGCCATCACAATTTGGCCCTTGTCAAACTTGATCACATCCTTACACTTGCCCATTTGTCCTGCTTTGAGGACAATGTTCACTTGCTGCCTAATATATCCCACCCACTAACAGGTGCCGTGATGAAGTGATAATCAGTGTTATTCACTTCACCTGTCAGTGGTCATAATGTTATGCCTGATGGAGTACTACCTAAAAGAAGCCAATATGTGTGGGGAAAAAAAAATTAGGGGAGAGCAGGGTACAACCTAACGCTTTTTGACTTTCTCAGTTTGTGTAAATCCACTTGGGGTTCAGAGTGTTTATTTCTTCCCACATTGATTTCACACGTCTAGTACAATTATGTGGTTTTGTTTCATTAATACAGTGTATACTTTTTTCTTGATTTACCCCGAAAGAATGGAAGTGAAATGTGACAACATGCCCCATAGGTGGGGTGCATTGTAACATGTGAGGGGCACATTGTAACATCACCAAATGACAGCTTAAAATGTTTTAATGTTAAAATATTTTGTCAATAAAATACAATTATTAATTTAAAAAAAATAAAATAATGGCATCTTTTTAATAATTAAAAATAAACAATTTTTTGAGTTTGACAACAAACACATCGCTAAACACAGCTATACAGCATAGTTCAAAACATAATAATAATGAATAATTTCTGAACATTGACTCTCAGTCATTATTCACCCTTTTCTCATGGTTTCTCAAAAGAATTCATAAAAGTATAGAATATAATAGCGTAGTTCTAATAGGGGCTCATTGTAACGCAGTGTGACAACACACCCCACCTGCACACCTGGGATTTAAACCGCGGCTCATGTCTTCTGCTGTTAGATCAGCTTTAAAGAACCATCTCAACTGTTAAATAACAGATATAAGATTAAAATAATATCAAATTTGTCTTATTTTACATAAGTTCATTTTTCATCTCTGTTTTTTGTGTTTAAGTAAGAAATGTACTTTTGCTGTGGTTAAATATGTTCAGTGATATCTGAACATTTATTCTTAATTTTGGCGCATTTTTCTTATTCTCTAAATAATGTTGATATGGCAACTAGTAAATACACAAAGTTTTGTCATCCTGGCATGTGTGGAAAGTTTTAAACCATGCATGTTACAACTAACCCCACGTTAGGTTGTGCCCGCGCTCCCCTATTTAATAGATCGCTCAATCTAAGGAATAAGCACGACTACAAGCCAAGCATATTAAGAATACTAATTATACTTCTCTTAAGTATATCTCAATACAAGTACAGGCCAAACTTTTCTCTGTACTTGTCAGTATAAGCCAAGTTTACTTAAGTATAGTTTTTTTTTTTTTTTAAGAATACTAATAGCACACTTGTTTTTTTGTAAATGATCCCTTTAGTAGAACTTAAATTACAATTTACAATGTATTTATTATACAATATGAAAAAGTGTGTCACTATTAACTACCTTTTTTTTTTTTTTTTTTTTTTTTTTTTAAACAAAACACAAGAAGGTATAACCATTAAATGCTGCCTGCCGTGTAAATTCACATTTGTCTAGTCTAATGCGACTTGTGCTAAATAAGGTAAAACTTTCAATGATAGATTAAAAAGCTTAACGTTCTGTTCAATTGAACATAAAATTGCAATAAGAGGCCAAACATCTGGTAAACTAACTACAACCTCATCAACAACAAAAGTGTTACATATTGGTGCAGCTTTTAGGCTTTTTAGTAGTGGTTTATTTTGGTGTAGTTTTAGCTGTGGTACTGGTTTGTGCTGGTTAGTGGTGGTTGCTGTTTATTAGCAAAACTAAATGAAGCTGATTGGTCTTGCATGGTCTCACTGGTTGGTGGTTTTGCAGCAGAAGGTTGACTGTGATTAAACATGAATCCAAAACATATAATGGGGATCCTGATCTTTTCAGCAGTTCAGACATACATTAACATATTTGGAAAAACATATTTAAAAACACACACAATTCTGTGGCCAGCCAAAGAGTGGTGGTGTCCACTCACTACAGAAGGCCAAACAAACTGCATGTTAAATAACCCAATCTGGGTCATGGACAAGGGCCGCTATTTGCATGTGATTATTTATGCTGACATCTGAACAAAATATAAAGACAAGCAAACTTAATTACAGACTGCACAGTGTTTAGATGTTTAGTCCTGAGGGTACCATGCAGCACAGGACTGCCACTGTTCCGAGACTGGGCCTTTGATCATTTTGAAGTTATAAATGTCAAATTATTTACATTGTCAAATGCCTCGTCATTTGAATCGAAAAGTGGTCTCAGGAGATACTAACCAGACTAGGCAAGGTTTCTAATCAACATCTACAAAGCATTTCCCATAAACTCAGATCCACATTGCGGAGCAGAATAGGGTCTTTATTATTAGAATTTTGTTTGAGTCAGCTGAGAAAATCCAATACTGGGGATTATGGGAGGACAGCACTTTTATTTTTGGCAAGAGGTGTTTGACTTTTCTTCTTCTTCTTCTTCTTCTTTTTTTGCATTTATTGGATTGCAATAGAAGAAAAGCTCTGTCATTGGAGATTAATAACACATATAATGGCCATCTTTAAAGGATTAACCAAAGCTGGGCTTCATTTACTGGGAACTGATCTGTAAATAAATTTGTCATCGACTTCAACATCGGTTTTAGGCTGTTTTACACTAATAATTTTAAAATGTATCTCTTGTCCATTGCCTTGGACTCAAAAATACAGAATGTTGCACACAAACTATTCAGTAATAGAAGAATGACCATTAAAGGCCACCCTTACATTATTTAGCTTCTCAAACCAAATAAAGTGCTTTTAAACACATGAAAATTGTCACACAAAAAAAAAAAAAAAAAAAAAAAAAAAAAAAAAAAAAAAAGAACACCTTTTTGTGTTTCACAGAGAACCATATGAGTTGGAACAACAAGAAAATTAGCAAATGACAGAATTTTCATATTTGAGTGCACTGTTTTTAAAACTGGTGATATGCACAATATAAAACAAAAAGTATGTTTGTACTTATAATTGTTTATGCAAATATAGCACTACCAGTCAAAAGTTTCTGGCCAGTAAGATTTTTAATGTTTTAGTCTCTTATGCTCAGGTAAAAACATTAATATTATGAAATATTATTACAATTAAACATTTTCTATTTAAATATACTTTTAAATGTATTCCTGTGATGGAAAAGCTGAATTTTAAGCTGCCATTCCTTCAGTATCACATGATCCTTTTGAAATTATTCTAATATTCTGATTTGGTGCTCAAGAAACATTTCTTATTATTATCAATGTTGAAAAGTTGCTGCTGCTGCTGATGATTATTATTATTGCTGCTGCAGAGCAGGTACATTAACTTGCTACTGCCGATACATACACGACGCGTTGCTATTAGTATGTATAATATGCTGCTGCTGCACAAATAGCATAATATCAATTATCCCATAGCATATTACTATTTTTACATTATTTATAATGAAATAAATGCAGCCTATAATGAGCATAACTTCAGACTCCTTTCAAAAACCTTAATGAGACCAAACTTTTAACTAGTGCAGATTTTAGTTTTATAATACAAAAACCTGAAAAGCTCTTACTCTGCTGAGGTTTTGGCCAGTGTATCACAGGAGCTGTAGCTGACACCACTGAACGCATCTTTACAGGGTAACGTCCTTGCACTCTCCAGCCAATCACCCATTGTGTGAAAGGAAGTGATGTCAGTGCTGGTCCTGTCCAGAAGCAGATTTACCGGTCTGGGAAGAGATAAGAAAAACCCACAAAGTACTGTTAGTTGTATTGTGAATATTAAAGGTTAATTGTGTAATTTCTGCACCTGGAGCAGCACCAAAAGAAATGACAAACTTCACCCTTATGAAGCACAAGTAACATTCGTTTGCAGAGCTGATGCACAACAACTTTTTATGAGAACATACCCCATGACTGTTCTGTTAACTTGCTGACTCTGAAAAAAATACAACACTGAAGTTGTGGTCGTCTGCAATTCCCATCACGTTTGACAAATGTCATTTATGGGGAAAACAAGCTTATAAAAGTGCAAGCAAAGGGTAAACACAAAGGCCTTCAAATCCGATATGCAAGCTTTCCATAAGGAAATACCTGCAGAGAAGTGGGACTGATTCTCTCCATCTGTGTTATGGCAAGCATTCCCCAGGAAGAAACCAATACATTTAGGAATGTTTTTTCGAATACACTGTTTCTGATGACTTCCCATTGTTCACATTCCAGTGCTTGTTTCCATTGGTTAAAAGGCTAACACATTAACCTAAACCTTTATAAACCTACATAAAAATATGTATTATTACAGTATAATTAGCTTCTCAAACAAACATAAATGGTACTTTTAATGTTACTAGCACATATGGTATGCATATATATATATTTTATGGCATGCATATTTTAAAGTTGAAAGTGAATAATTTTTTTTTTTTCTTTTAATAAATCAAAATATGGTCATTAAAAACACTTAACTGAATTAAATTCATTCATTGCATAAAATGTTCTTGTCTTTGTTAATTCAGGTGAGACTCTCAAAATGCATGTCATGTCAAAGCATCTGAAATCCACAGTTCAGGGCCAAGATCACCTGATCAGAACCAGGGGAACAGATGCAAAGGAGATCACAATCCCTGTGGGGACTGCAGTTTATAGTCATGTAAATAAACAAATTAGAATACCAGGAAGTCCATTTAGATCCACATGTTCCCAGTGTTCCATTACTGTGTGATGAAAATAAAAGAATAATGTACGCTGAGTTGACTGGAAAAGAATGCTGAATGGATCCAAGTTACTTGGCAAAGGGGATCAGTAAGTGCTGACACAGCTCATTGAATAGAGCTGTCTGCAAGTACTGCACTGATGTGCTGGGGATCTTTAGAAATCATTTCCTAATGTCAGGAAAGACTGGCTGAAGTTTATTTTTAACAATATTTCTGGTGATATTAGTCTGACCTTCACAGTTTGAGTAGCACATTGAATGATGAATGTCTCTCAATGTGAGGCAGTTATTTAAGGATGGGACAGCGAGGATTACATTGGACTCAATATCAAACCCACAGTTTGTATTTATGTGCACAACAGTACTGTATCTAATTTCACATGCAAAGAGGGCTTTTTACATTAAGGGCCCTATCATACACCCGGTGCAAATCGATGCCAGGCGCGACGTCGCGCAAGTGTTTTTTTGTTAGTTTCAGCCCGACACAGTTTTCATTTTCACGTCCAGTGCCACGTTGTTTAAATAGCAAAATAATGCACTCGCACCCATCTGTTCACCTATGGGCGTGCTGGTCTGAAAATGAGGTGTATTTAGGCGCATTGTTGGCGCATTGCTATTTTGAGGCAACTGAAACGACTGTGCCATTGACCAACAAAAACTTAGGTCAATAGCGCAATATTTTTTGTGCTATTTAAAGTGCGTGTTACTAATATGTGCATATAGGTGGGTGCACAGCACACATACATTCTGCTTATTACACACACACAGTAACACAAACATTTTTAAATATTAAAAATAAAAGGATTCCTCTCAGGAGAAGTGTTTCCGCTCGCAAATTCCGGCATGTAAATAGTGAATCCGCCATAGAGCAAGTACAACTGGCTTTTAAAGGGAATGGGAGATCTTCTTTTTAAAGTGACCCATATCCGATATCTACACTTCGCGAAACAACCCAAGGTAGATGTACTGATCCGGAACAGCTTAGACTGAAAAGGAAGTAAAAACCACGCAATTTGCAATTGACGCAGACAAAATGATAATACAAGCTTTTGCTCTCCACACCTTCTTTATTGGTCAGCAAAACATTGGTCTCTTAAAGCGGAGAAAAAAGAAGAGAGCCAATGTTGCAGCCTGGGCATTGAAAAGAGTCATGTGATCGCGGTTGGTGTCCACCTGAGTTGCCGTCATCCTTCATCGTTGCTTTTTCAATGACGCATGACTCGCATACTGATAACTAAGAGATGTCCAGTCCTCTGTTGTTTGTTGTGATGTGTAGTAACATTCTTAAAAAAAACTCACAAGGTGAAAAAGAAACAAGCAGTTAACAAGGAGAAAAATCTTTGTTGTTGGGTATAGAAGTGATAGTTTAAACTCTGATGTATACACACTGCATTTGACTGCATCAGCTGCTGACGTCAGAGATCTGAGCCGTCACTCGACAGGAGCACAACAGGCCAGAGGGTGAGGAAGAAGGTAAACTCGGGCTCTCTGCTGTTTTCCTCTCTTTTCTTTTGCTTTCCTCTCTCCCCTCTGGTGTAGTGACCTCTAAATAACCGAGGCTGCTTAGTATCATGTTTTTAAAGTTCTCTTGGGATAGGAATGGGGGAAGGATGTTCCTCACGGAGAAACATCTGGGTAGCTTCGTCACGGACAAAAATGCATCTCTTGCTGTGAGGAGGCTCTGAGATTGTGCACCTACTCTTGTCCTAAGAGTGCCGACATTTTACTTCCGCGCATCTGCACGCCATCTTTCCGGCTTAAAGGGGTCTGGCCTTTATGTCTAAGGTCTATCCATGAGAATAGCAGGAGTGCAGCCCCATTAGCATGCAGGGCATGTAGATAAATGAGGTGCAAGGGCTTGGACACAGCTGTGGCTGTGGCTGCAGACCGGCGGCAGCGGAACCTCAGAGTGTGTCTTGCTCAGAGAGCCATAAATCACCTGGGCCCAATGCTGGTCCCCTGATCGGCAATGTTAAAAGCCAATCAGGAAAATTATATGCAAACTCCCAGGGACCCATTTTCACTTTCTTAAGAAACCATTAGTCACTGTTACATACTTCATAATAATAAAGCTCCTGGTTATAGCACTTACGTCCACACCCTTGCCGGACGAAACTTTTGGTCAACTGAGTCTTAAAAATAGGGAAAAAATAGGGAAATAGGGTAGGATAGAGATCTAAAAACAAGAGACTTCAACCTTTTCTAGGCCAAAGACTATTTAGTGAATAGAGAGATGAAATATACTAATTTAATATACTGTTATAGTATTATATACTATACTTTTTATTATGTGTGTGTGTTACCATTTTTTACATTTTGAAAATCTTTAAAATTAATAATTTAACAACACTTTTCAATGTAATCATTAGCAAATCTCAAAATATATTAATTTAACAAACTGTACATTATAATGTTGTGATGCCTATGTTCAAATGTAGCTTTTAAAACTATTAGTGTTAGTGTTTATTATTTTATTTTGTATTTATTTATACAAAATAGTATAGAATTTTAAAACAGTTACAGGCCATAACATGAAATTAGCAGCTTATCATGATTAACAAGAATTTTAATATCAGTGCAATATAAAATTCTTGACTTTGTGAAGGATAGTCAAGTTCATCCAGACCAGAAAGTGTCAAACCATTACAAAATAGACCTCACACAGGGGTATTGTCATGCTGGAACAGAGAAGGATCTTTCCCAAACTGTTACCACAAAGTAGATAAATCTAGAATGGCATGCGCAAGATTTCCCTGGAATCAATCAGGGGCTCTTGTCAGACTCATTAGCCAGGAGTGCTTGTATATACTTTTGACCATGTTGTGTATAATGCTTTGAATAACACAAGTACTGCATTCTGGATACTGGAGAAACAGGATGTCGGCAAATGTTTATCACAAACACTGTCTGAGGACTGTTTCTGAAAATTGGCTCCAAAAATAAACAGATTTTGTCTAGAAAAATAATCTGTAGAAAAAAATTGAGGTCTTATGTACATCTCAATTATAACTGTATGTGACCAGCTGTGGGAGTGTGTGATTATTCTAGACCTGAGGGGAAGACACAAACTGGAGTTTAGGAGGAAGCAAGAAACATTTCCTCTCATTAGGGATCATGAGAAGATGATCTGAGCGTGACATAAAGCAGAAGAAAGAGCAGAAGGCAATTTGGGATCAGAACAAGCATCTAGAACTCGGTCCAAAGGCAGTCTCCCTGGGTATGAAAGCAGCAACGTACCTGGATGCAGTGCTGGCTGTGATTTTGAGACTGCTGGGGTTGCGGATGAGCTTGTCCAGGATGCTGACGATCTGCTCAAATTTCGGCCGGTTGTTTCTATCCTTCTGCCAGCAGTCCAGCATCAGCTGATAAAGGGTGGCAGGGCATTCCATGGGTGGGGGAAGACGATATCCCTCATCCACTGCTTTTATCACCTGAGGCACATAAGAAAATATCGTCAAGCTGAAGTTCTGTGATTCTGTCTAAGGTGTGGTCACATTAGCGAAATAGTGCTGAAATTTGGTCTATTAATAGTTGAGATTAATTGTCTACTGTTGATAATGTATGAAGCACATCTCACACAGAAGTCACTTTCAAACCAAACAGCTTTCCTTCCGTCAATTCGGCAAACTCATGTGACCCCAATGCAACATCTGCATGGGGAAATCTTACGCCCTCAAGCGAAATTCCTGTTTTCATGAATTCCCATGAAAAAATACTGGATTTCACCCATGAAAATTTGCCGAACTATGGTAAATGTGACCACTCCTTAACATCTCCTCAATCCTTTCACAAGATGAGTGGAAAAACATGAGTGAGTAAATTATGTCAAAATGTCCATTTTTGGGTGAACTATTCCTTCAAAAGATGAGGAACTGCTAAACTATTTTCTTCAATTTCCTGTCTTTTGAGTGCCTCAGTCAGGACATATTTCTTCCTCTTCCCCAGATGTCACCATCCAGTATGATAAAACAAAAACAAAGCATATTCATCCATGCAACAACACAAAACCAGCTGCCCCAGAACTATTACTTCCTTTTGCTTTTCATCACTTGATCATCGGCACATCCACAATCCAGTTCAAATAAACTCTCAGGGCCTTATTTGCTCAGGGTGAAGTGACTGAACTGCAGTGATTAGGCACTGTTCAGGGTCAGTGCTAAAGAGCTAATAACAATATCAACACTGCAAGATTTCATAACAAACCACTACACATTTGACACAATTCCACACATGGCTCTTGTTCTTATCTTTCTGCAAAACTATAGCATTGGTCTCTGACTGTAAATCGAAAAAGCATGTTTTCACCATTGGTCACAATGTGTGTTCGGTTTAATGTTTTTGTGAAGCTGACGGTAGTTAGCTGAGTTTAGAACAGTGTGAATGGTCTAGCCATGCTGTTCAACAGCAAAGGTTGCTGGTTGATCAAGGAAAATCTTGCTGGTTTAATTATATTGTTCACCCAGAAAGGAAAATCCTGTCATTATTTACTCACCCCCAACTCAGTCATTTCAAACTCTTAGTGGCTGTTCACACAGAGCACATTTTTGCAGTTTTTGTTTTTCTGCAAATTACCTAGATTAGGGGTTCTCAAGGTGTTTTTTTTAGCCATATACTTCTTAGATGTAAAACATTTAGGGTACAACTGGGCTAAAAGTGCCCTGGGGTAAAAGGCACATTTGACGTTCTTCTCTTTTAAACCACTAGATTGCACAAAAATTCAGCTGAGCACCTTTCTGAACAACTGCATTTGACTATGCACATGGAAGTTTGGCTGATCCTTGACACAACTGTGGACAACAATGCAAAGTTGTATATTTATTGAACGAAAACAATTATTTTATTTATCAAAATAAACAGAAAATAGTGCAAACTTTGCTAAAGTGATTGTTTTGAAAAAATAAAAAATAAATAACTTAGAGATTATTAAAAACCTATTATCTAAAGTATTTGTATCAATACTTTGTGCCTTCTGCCCCATGCTGGTGAGCCTTTTACCTCGTGTCTGGGGTAAAAGGCCCATCTTGCCACCTCATGTATTTATAAAATCTTTAAACAAACAAACCACTTTTATACAAAGCAATTAAAACAATGACATTCCTATGTGTACATATACAGTGAATGCATACATATCCACCCCTACTCATACTCATATCTTCTCATAATTTAAAATTTTCTAATAGCAGTTGGCACAAATGGCATCTGGTACACATTTTTACTCGCCAAAGGTTGTCTAAAACATGTTCTGTGTGAATGGCCTCTTATGCTGTATTTTTTTTTCTCTCTGTGGCAATTTTTTTTAAGAGTCTTTAAATCAAATCAAACATTGAACATATGCCACACTGATCTATTTTGGCAGGGAAGACATTGGATTGATTTGCTGACAGCCGCTCTACTCACATCCTGATTGGACATCTCCCAATAAGGCCTTTCTCCGTAAGACATGACCTCCCATAGCACAATCCCATAGCTCCATACGTCACTGGCCGAGGTAAACTTACGATAGGCGATGGCCTCTGGTGCGGTCCATCGGATTGGAATCTTGCCACCCTATAAACAGACAAAATCCATCTGTCAAGGAAACATATTGCCATCTGTGACAATATACAAAACACATATTTTGTAATTACAATCATATACTCTAACTTTCTTATGCCAAATCATATAATCTGTATGCATTGGTGTTTAAAACAGGCCATATGTAAGGTGTCAGAGCTGGCAGAGGGGGGATTTTTGAGAGTGCCAAGCATCTAATGAATGAACGTTTGAAACAAGCTCTGGTACCATTAGGATTCGATCGTGTTTGAAATGGAATTGACTATACGTTAGTGTTAAGTGCAAAGTATACTTTGTGTAGCATATGCGTACAGTCGAACATGTAGCCTTTCGAATACTTTCGAATACATTTGATAGCGTGCACGAACACAGGCGGTCGGCACAAAAAAGAAAGTTTCATCTTTGTCCAGTGTCTGTGCTGTTTTTCTCCAGAAGCTATGACTGATATAAATGGCTTTGTATCCTTTTATTAAACTAAAGTTGCGGCTACCTCATAACCCCCTCATAAAGCGCTTGTAAATGCAGGCGTCTGTTGTTGTTGCAGACTCCTGTATTTTATTGTTGTTTTTGTTGTCTTTTTAGTTTCTAATGTGAAACAAGGGCCCAGACCAGTGTTGTCACCAACTGATTAGTGCAAAACAAATTCGATGTGCATGTGCGACCTGCGCATACTATTCTGGTGATGAAATTTGTGTCATCCACACTGTACACGGACCCTCGCATATGCGTAAAAACTGAAGTAGGGCTTCAAATGTGATTTTTGACTGGCCTCTAGTGCAAGGGACCCCTTCATGCAGCATTATTTTTTTATGGTTAGTGGTTAATTATGGTTAGATTTATCATCTTGTGCAGTCTTTACATTGCAAAGAAGGTGAATATACAGTAAGCAGCACATCAAGCAAGTACAGTTGAGTTTCCATTTACTGTATTTGATGAGCTCTACAATCTTCAATGAAAGAAAAACAAAAAAAAAAACAAAAAAAAAAACAACCTTTAACATCCATGGATTCTTTCCATTCCACAAATAGTTATTTATAGTAGAAAATGGTTCTTTAGATTTTTCAAATGCTCTTCACACCAAGAAAAAATTTCTCTTTTAAGAACTTCTTTGGGGAACCTAGAATGGTTCTTTGAAAACCCTTTTGGAACCTTTATATTTAAAGCCCCACTTAAGTGCCTTGAAATGCTCAGCATTACCTGATATGTTTTGTTATCTGCACTGACTTGCGCATATGATCCGCTCTGTGCTCTCATGTCTCTGGACTGGAGCAGACTGCTCTGCTCTGCAGAGGTGTGCATGAATCTAATGTGAAACCAGACTTAATTCGCCTCAACTGAAAGCATATTTACACTGTCTGAATTGTTCCCTATCCCCTATGTGCACTATGTGCCATTCACCATATAGAAAATAGTAAATGTGTGAACAAGTGACCGATTTCAGCCGCAGCTTCAGCGTCTATTTAGGGGACATGACACTTCAGATTCTAGAGAGCATTTGATTGGACAGAAGATGTGATGAGGAGCTGAAGTCTGGGGTGATATCATACAAATCTGTGATCCATTTTAGCGGAAGAGTGAGACTAAGTTTTGAATGCTTATATCTCCTAAATGCAAATTTTGTCATTGTTTTGGAACACACCAACTTATTCATTAAAGCTAACATATTCATACTAAAAGCTAAAAACTTGATTTCAGGGGGCCTTTAATAGCCTTTAATAGCCACACATATATACACAGCCACGTGACTGAGAGATTTATTTGTGATGGAATAATTACTTTATAATTGTATTGTTGTTGTACAGTTACTAATTTGAGTGATGACGGATATTTGATATTTGACGGAGTGGTTTGATACAGCGCAAGAGATGCAGATAATTTGATCTTGACCCTTAAGAAACTTTGTCACGTAACAAATCTGCTTCAAATTGAATTAAAAATTTAATTACAACATTGAAATAAAAATGTAAAGGGTGTACAAATACTATAAAAGAGTGAATATAAATAATTGGGAATCATGTTCATCAAAACACATTTCATTTATCTATTATAACTGTTATGTTGGTTTGGTTGTTTGGCTGTTTCCTTATAAAGGTCCAGAAATTTGTGTTTTTTTTTATTTAATTTTTTTATTTGTCAAGTTTTTGCCAGGTGGCTTTTTCAATTATATGATGTCATTACATTGCTGTCTTGCCACCAGCCAATTGCTGCATTGCTGATCGTGGTTTCGAGTATCAATGCATCTTCCCTCTTCAGTGAACACAAGAACGTGCAGTAATTTTAGACAACTTAATCCAGATATTTTAATCCAGTCCGCAAATTCGTTTTAAGAACCAAATTAGCCAGAGATCAGTTATCACGATTAAAAGATCTGGGATCTGTCAAAACATCTCAGCTATATTAAGCAAGGTACAAAGAACAGACCCCAGGTCTTTCTTTAAGCTAAAAAAAAAAAAAAAAAAAAAAAAAAACACAAAACACAAAACAGTCAACTGGCTCTTTTAAAAGCCGGGACTTCCAAAAATCACCATATTGAGAGTTATGATTTTCACAAAAAAAGTGGTCCAGTTAATCCTACACTATAAAAAAAATTAAACATAGATTACTGGAATAGTAATTGCACTTCAAAATTGATGTTTACAATTTTACTTGCCGTTTCTTTGTAATTGTGAAAATTGTTTCTACACCTTTTTTCCCTTCAGTGTATTATTCTATATTTGTTCATGGTTTGTGGTAGACCACCAACTTCATCGATCCTGTCCTCAGCTCTGAAAGCTGACTGGGCTTGTTTCATGTGCTCAGGTCCTCTTTCTCTGAGGACCTGCGTTGTATTTACCCAGCTCGGCTGCTGAGGTAACTCTACACTCAACCTTCATGAAGGAGGTAGACTGAGAGAGAACAGGGTAGAGCCAAAGCCAACCAGCAACCTGGCCAAGTCACACAATTCCTACCCCACATTCTCCAAACACAAGGCCTTTAAAAAATAAACCCACTTCTGCACAGGCCTCCCCATTGAGTGCGTACAAACAGCCCCTGCAAGATCACTGCTAATGAATGTAAAATGTGACACAATGTATCCTTTTGGTTTAATAGAAGTAGAAGGTGAAAGTTGCCAGCATTCTTGTGGGTTTGAGGTTCTCATAGCCGCACAATGATGCAGTGGGGGGTCTAGTTGTAACGGTGAAAACATACATTTACATTGGCTGTCGGACACAAGTACAACCAAGCAATTTGGGTTTATCTAACTAATAACATGTTGGACTTCCCCTCCCCAGCATATGCCATATATCAGTGTAACACTTATGTTAGGTGACACTTGTATTGGTAATTTAAGCAGCAATATCTCTTCAAGCCTCACATGCTGTGGATTTATGCCCGACTCTAAGTGTATTTATGCATTAGTTATCTCTTCTGATAATGAATGCTGCTCTTAAGGATGAGAGTGACGAATATGGTTATTAATCCCTGGGAATAACGCTCAGACATGCTGGCTGAAAGGAGACAGTGAGCTACATTGGTCAACCATGGCCTGGCCCACACAGAATGTGCTCTTCAGATTTCTCCAGAAATGAGAAGCCCATCAATTACAAAGTTCTACACCTTGTCCCTCGCATGTAATGTTAATGCTTTCAGCTACTAAAAAGTATAGTCCTCTCAACTCTTAACACATTTTATCGTGTTTAAAAGGTAAGAACCTTTTAAAGGTAAGGTTAAAAAGAACCTTTGGTTTAAGGCTTGCTAATAAAGCACTAAATCATGCTCCTTTCCTAAATCTAACATCTACAATTTAATTATTTATACACAGTTTTATTTAGCAGGACACATTTATTGATCAGTAAAGACAGTAAAGACACAATGTTGCAAATGATTTCTAGGCTGTACTTTTAAACTTATACATCAAAGAATAACATTTTACTGACTTTAAACTTTTGAATGGCAGTTTACAGTTTATAAACTTTAAACTTTTGAATGGCAGTGTACAGTTTATAAAATTGTTGCAAACGATTTCTAGGCTGTACTTTTAAACTTATACAATTATACAATTTTACTGACTTTAAGCATTTGGATGGTATTATGTATAGCGGTGTATAGTTTTTAAAGCACCTCTCTATCCTCTCATATCAACTTGAAATCAGATAAATATGTAAGGAATAATTGACGACGGACAGTTGAATTGAGCCTGTTATAATGTTATAAAATAAAGCACACCCTGTATAGCCACGACATGAAGTGAAATTATTCCACTTATACTATGGTTACCACACCTCAAGACATTGTTCAGATGTTGTATTTCAAGACATTTGTGAGGTTTTTGTCCTTAAAACGCTCTTATGTGTAGGACTAATTTCTTAACCATCTCATCCCATGCCTCCGTTGCTAATTCCAAAACTTAATTTTAGAGCTAGTAACAGAGGCTTGAGCCATTGATAGCAGAATAATGCAGTTATTAATTCAGTTATTAGACAGAGAGAGAGAGAGAGAGAGAGAGAGAGAGATTAAGCGTGTGAGTTACCTGAGTCTTTCAGTCTTTCAACAGTGTTCAGCAGCAGCTTCTCTAATAGCTAAAAAGTAAGTTTATCTGCTTCAAGAACAGCACCGTGATTACCTCGCTATAGTGAGAAATGCCATGTAGCTTTTTAAGTTGCTAAACGATTTTACTGATACAATCGTCAGCGCAGCATTGACAACATGTTCCTGTGCGAGGGGGTATCCATACTGTATGTGTGTGCATTTGAGTGGGAAAGAAAGCGGGAGAAAGAGAGTATGTGCTTTCTGTGCATAATAAAGCAGAATTTTGTGGCAAAAAAAAAAAAAATCATGGAAAAAAGGTTTGTTTTTTATCCTATTGTTTACTATATTTATTTGCTTGGTCAGTGTCATTGTGGGTTTTGGTTCTTTTGCTGTTGTAGGTTATAAAAACTTCTGAAAACAGTAAAATCATTTGGCGAAGTAAAATGGATATGTAATGCGGTCGAGACCTCCCTAGAACTACTTTAGCTGTGTGTTTCCCTGAAAATAATTGCATGCCTTTTGCAATTGAATGTTCGTCAACCAATCAGATTTAAGCATTCAACAGCTCTGTAGTATAAGGTGAAAATAAATTCCCCAGACAACTATTAAAAAATGCAACTGGAGTATATTCCAACTTCCAAAAATGCGACATGACATCTGAACAGATAAGACATGTAAAATCATCTCATTTAATAGGAGCACTTGTTATTGCTTAATTTGACTGCTGAACTGATAAAATAATAATAATAATAATAATAAGTTTAACTTACTCTTGTTGTGTAGGCAGCTTCTGGGTCGTCCTCCAGGACTCTGGACAAGCCGAAATCTGACACTTTACACACTAGGTTGCTGTTGACCAGGATGTTCCGAGCGGCCAAGTCTCTGTGCACATAACCCATATCCGACAGATACTTCATACCAGATGCAATGCCACGTAGCATGCCCACCAGCTGAATCACTGTGAACTGGGCGTCGTGTTTCTGACAGAGACGGGAAGAAGGGAAAAGTCAAATAAGGTGTTTTATATCTACTGTATAAACAGAAGTCATGCTATGGGTTATAAAACACGATGGAACATTGGTGACTCATATCTCAAAACACTGCCTGACATTTCCAAAGACATCTGTCATGAGCTAACTCCATCTCACGACTCATGAAATGATTTTGCTGAGAGTAGCAGATCCTTGACTTAATAAATATGAGCGTTGGACTGTCTGGTTCTATCCACGGTGTGCAGCAACTTGTTGAAGAATATAAATAGGATGTACACAAGAACACATCACTGACTGCATATCTGAACTGAAGCCCACTGGCAGGCTCACAGTGTTTACACTGCTGCGTGTGAATAGGCCTTTTATATGAAGAATGATATGCTCAGGACTTGGAGATAAACACCATGGGAGGAAGCGCTTCAGTAGGAGAGGGAGAGACTGGCCGGATGAGCGAGATAGCATTGATTTGTCAGGGAGCTCTGGAGAAATGGCTTTCCATACCAAAGAGAGGCAAACTGCAGTTTTTAAAGGAAAAGTTCCAGAAAAGGTTTTTACTTATCTTCATATACAGTAGTTCCAAACTGTTATGACTTGATTTCTTCGGAAAACATAAAAGGCAACATTTTGAAGAACGTTCTGGTCAATCTTACAGTATATAGTATATTAATATGATATGATATACTATAGTATATAGTTTTTCAGAAGTCAGATCGTATATACATCTACTATTTTATAGTAGATTTTCTATTTTTTTCAGAAGACTTATTTATATATATATATATATATATATATATATATATTGTTTTCTTCTTTTAATTCTATTTTTCTTTTTCATTTTAATTAGTTTTAGTCATTTTGTTGTTTTATTTTTATATTTTTATTATCATTTTTGCTTTAAAAATGTATACATAGCTTTTATTAATGTTTAGTTTTTAGTTGATTTAGTTTTAGTTATTTTAGTACTTCAAATTAAACTAAACAAAAATTAGACATAAAATAAGTTTTAAGTGTTTTTAATATATATTTTATTTCAGTTAATGTTTATTTTATTTCAAGATTTTTGCTAAAGCCCCATAGAATATGACATAATGTAGTCCATAAGACTCATCCATTATATTTTCTGAAGTCATATGATAACTGCAGATAAAGGATTTTTTCAGGTCTGGAACGACATGAGGAGTAAACAATGTCAAAATCTTTATTATTGTTTGAACTATTCCTCTAGTTGCAAATTTTGAGTTTTGCTCTTTCTTCCTCTCATTCCTTGTCTCCGTCCACCCTATTTTTGCTTTCTTTCTATGTGAGTGTTTATGTACTGCATACAAACTAAGTTTGGATGAAAATAAACCCTGGACCACCTGGAAGAGAAAGGAGCTCAGAGAGGTTCAAAGGCTTGCTAATAATAGTGACATGAGCAGTGGCGAGGAAGCGTGTTCGAGGGAGGATGACAGATCTCTTTGATAGAGTGCAGGCCAGGCTGCAGTGCGCAGGAAATTGCTGCAGAACACTGCAACTTTTCTCTCATTTCTGGGAGTGGGATCCTGTGCAGACACACGTGGAACGCAGTTCATATAGGTCCTTCTAACTCTACGGCTTGTTTGTTCAGGTTGTTTTAATAATCTGCCTTTGCATACTCATTTCAATAGAGTGTAACAGTTAGTGTCCACTTTTTTGATGCTCTTGATTCCGGAAGTAGTTTTCTAGTTCAGTATTTTTCTAGTTTATTTTTCTAGCCTTGGTGAGTATATAAGATACTTGTGATTAAACAAAATGTAAAAAATCGTACCGACCCCAAACTTTTGAACAGTAGTGTACTGTATATAAATACTGTACTGAAGTGCCACAGGAGTGGGTGGTCAGTGCTGAGCTTGTTTTCATGGGAATAGTGACTTCTCTGATTGGTTGATCTTTCTACAGGATTATGGGTAGTGTAGTTCTCCAATAGGCAAATTTTAACACAATTTGTTAAGGATGAAGTTTAAAACACATAGGGCCCTATCATACACCCGACACAATGCAGCACCAGGCGTTATGTCAAGTGTTTGAAAAAACACCAGGCAAGTGTTTTTTGCTAGTTTCAGCCTGACGGAGTTATCATACCTGAGCCGTTGTTTAAATAGCAAATGCATTTGCACCCATTTGCGATCTGAAAACGAGGTGTGTTCAGGCTCATTGTTGGCACGTTGCTGTTTTGAGGCAACTGAAAATTAGTGCGCCATTGACCAACAAATACCTGGTTTAAAGTCAATGGCGCAATATTTTTTTGTTATTTAAAGAGTGCATTAGTAATATGTGCCTATAGGCACATGCGTACATTCTGCTTATTACACACACAGGGACGGGCAGCAAATCACAAACATTTTTAAATATAAAAAATAAAAGGATTCCTCTCTGGAGAAGTTTTCAGTCTTTCCGCTTGCAAATTCCACCATGTAAACAGCAAATTCTTCATAGTGCAAGCGCAACTGGCTTTTAAAGGGAATGGGAGATGAGACTCTGATTGGTTTATTGCACGTTAAATCGTGTCCTAACTACATGCGGCGCGATAAAATTCCAGCGACAAGCAACTTCTATATTATGCTGCAGCTCATGGTACTGTTCTTGAAAGGTTTACATATTCTGGCTAGAAATTAATCTCTTTATGGAGAAAATGAATGGAGAAAGGCCTTTTACTTACGTAACACAAATGTTGCACTTCATGATCACACTGTATATATATATATATATATATATATATATATATATATATATATTATTAATTGTAGTGCCCAAGTCTAGACCTCTGGACGTTTAGAAATTGCATTGAACCTAACCCTAAATAAATGGTTGCACTCCTGAATAAAAATGAATTTGTTCCCGATTTTTATGAGCGCAAGCTCCATCCAATGCATCAAATTCTGGCGCGTTCGTTTTGTTCTACAAATAGCAGATTGTCTGGCATGCCCTGCTGGTGTAAACTGTTGAAAAATGACACAAGCCTGATAAATTCATATGTCAGGTGTATTAAAGCCAAGGCAGGATGGCCACAGCCAAAGGTTAAGCTGGCCCATTTAATGAGCTCATTAGCGCATTTATCAGCACTTTTCAGATGGGCCATCCCACAGCCCGTTGTTTGCTTGTTTATTTTCGCAGTGCGAGTGATGGGCTAAGAGGAAGTCATCTGAAGGACAGAGCATGCCCAGTCTGTTTAACTGGCACGGATGGGTTGGCAGGCGGCGAGCCAGTCTCCCCAGTGCCGTTTCAGTCTGTGCGCAAGCGAATCCACACTCTCTATGAGCGTTTCTTCTGAACACAAGCCTGGTCTGTTCTGTGTGAGAGAATGAGGCCATTGTGCATATAGGCTCAAGTGAAATTCTGACACTACAAAGTGCTTGAAACACAGGTAGTGTCAGTGTCTATTTAAAGAGGCTTGCGCCTCAGCTTCGAATACAAATGTGAAGAATGTGGGTGATGTTACAAACACAAAGGCACCGTCAAAAAAAAAAAAAAGAATCTCTCCGCAGCAAATAGAGACATAGGTGAGGCAGCGGAGAGCAATTTGTGTCTATTTGTATAAATGAGAATAAAATGTTCGGAGAGCTTGGGAGAATTTAAGGCATGCTGTGATAAGCAGGTACAGTGAGAACGCAGGAGAAGCTGAGACGCAGATGGGTTTTTAAATGATTTTAGGATGAGCTCTCTGTGCCTTTCCTCTGATCATACATAATGGAGTCTCATTAAATGCGCTCAGTGTGTCACACTCACTCGCAGGAAGCCATCCAAGGAGCCGTTCTCCATGTACTCGGTCACTATCATCACGGGTTTACCTGAGGAGAGAGAGAATTCAGACATGTCTTAGTCTAATCGAGACAAGATGTGCCAAAATTGAGCTGTGCTTTTCTGCAATGCTGTCATTTCTGTTGGAAGGTTAAATTACCCAATTTGCAAACTAATGAGCTTATGTTGGACAAAAGAAAACATCTTCAAAGACAGAATCTTCAAAAAAAAAAAAATAATACATTCAAAGGCATGGATAAGTTTGACCTTAAGTTTAGATTTATATGCTCAGCAGCATTAAGACTTTCAAAGTTATTTCAATGACGACACTGAATCTGTCCAGAAGAGATTCATGAGTGAACTGGTCATGAGACCTGTCAAGAACATTCCTGTATTGCAAAGTTGAATTTTCAGCATCATTACTCCAGTCTTCAGTGTCACATGATCCTTCAGAAATCATTGTAATATTTGGTGCTCAATTACCATTTCTTATTATTAAAACATAATTTTATTTCAGGATTCCTTGATGTATAGAAATAACCACATTTATTTAAAATACAATCAAATAAAATAGTTCAATATTATTAAAATTGCTTGAAACTGGTAAAGTGGTAGGCTAAAACTTTTAAATTATCTTTTATGTGTAAACTTTTCTATTACAAAATTTTCTAAACTACTGTAGTATGAGATGACATCGATATAGCCATTTTTATATATATATATATATATATATATATATATATATATATATATATATATATATATATATATATATATATATATATATATATTTTTTAAGTGACCTGGATGAGTTCCTGACAGGTTTCATGAGATTCACTCATACAGTACTCAGCGCTACATGTGGGTGTTATAAAAGGCTCCGGGTTAAGCAGCTGAATCTTTTTAATAGAGTTTGAGAGGGTGAACAGATCAGTTTGATGGCTACACACCAGGTTTTCAACACATCACAGACATTGTCTGAGGCCCATAACAAGAGCAGGGGTATTGGAGCAGGGGTGCACCTCTTCACATGACACCTCTGACACCATGAGGTCAGCAATCATAACCATGACTTACTGTGACTTCAGGTAAATGAGAGTTTCCTGCAGGATGAAAAGAGTCTTGGGCTGAACTTGGACAGACCACAAGGTCAACTGTCACTGTCTGACAGCTTTATTTTCTCTGTCCTGCTGCTCGTAAATCACTGGTTTTATCATCTGCACTTTATCTGCTCCTTATTTCAAAGCCTGTACATAAAAACGACTTTATATCAATAATAGCCTGATGACCAGCCTGTGTTGTCACGATATGTGCAGTAGTTAAAATGTGATTAAGTTACTTGAGAAACAAAATTGTGTAAAATAATCATGTGCCCTTGTAATTTTTAATCAAATTAACTTATGCATATTTTTGCAGTGACATCTCTTCTCTGATGATGTGTTTACTGGCTCGAGGGCGGGACATCTTGTCACTCACACGAGATCATAGCAAACCACAAAGATTCAATGATCCAATCAATTCCCAATGGACAATGTCCCGACCTACATTTTTTTTTTTTTTTTCTTATTTGAGAAGCAGTTTCTATTGCAACACTATCGCATTTCACATGTTAAAATGTATTTCTTAATAGGCAAGAAAAATAAACTTAAGTAAAGATGTATTCTCTATAAATCTGAATACAATAATGAAGTCTTATTAACTCAAAATTTTACATTCCAAAAATGTATCTTCTTATATTGATAATTTTTTTAAATATATATATTTTTACTAGAAAAATTGCCAAAATGCTGATTTATATATATATATATATATATATATATATATATATATATATATATATATATATATATATATATATATATATATATATATATATATATATATATATATATAGCACGTGTACTTAATAATAGTGTAATAATGTTTTGCTGCGTACAGTTAAAATATTACACAAACTGTAGTGGACTAGTCTTTAGATTTCAGTTGAGCTGTTTTTATGGTTTCTGATAGCAAAAAAAAAAAAAAAAAAAAACCTTCCTTTAACCACACATCTATCCTGTAAACTTTTGATCCTGAAATCCCACTCGTAATCAGTATCCTGGCCCCTTAGTCTCTGTGAAGCAGCAATTGCAGCTCCACAAATATTTTGCCTAACGCAGGGCCAAAATCAGCAGGTTAAATGGGGTGTGAAAGTCTCTGGATTATTAAGAATTAACAGGGCAGAGTTAATAAATCACGTCACGTCAGAGGCTACAGGAGACACATGCCAACCTCCTCTGGCCCCACGGCCCAAACTCGGCACCCCAGACTTACTTTCAGTGCACCACCTCCCTAAATACACACACACACACACACACACACACACACACACACACACACACACACACACATTACAAAGCCTTGTTCCTTCACAGCAACAGCCACATTTGACAGTCATTTACAATGAAGTTTCCCATTATTTACAGTCAAAAACTCTGAAGCGTGAGCAAAAAAAGATTTACTCAACCAACATAATCCTCACTTTATGAGGAATTATGGACATGAAAGGAAACATTACATTCCTTTCTGAATACTACTTAAAACAGAATGAAACAAAACTTGGCCAGGAACAGAATGTTTTTCACTACCGAGTAAAAAATGTGAGGATTTATAAAAAATAAATAAAAATGTTTGCCTGAAAGAAAAACAAGTAAAAAGACTAAAATAAAACATTTGATTTTATTTGAAAATTATACATCATCTTTTTTTTTTTTTTTTAAATACTTTTACATTTAAAATGTAACAAATGTGTAATTATTATTTTTTTATAAAAATACACTGTGTTTGATTACTTCATCATATGCTTTTGAACAATATATATTGCGAAATGCCCTATTTAAACATGAATTGTTTTTATGGTGCTGTAATTTTTTGGGTAAAACACTTTCCTCCGTTTTTAATATCTAAAGACTATAAATAAATGTGTAGGTTGATGTCCCCAAAATGTCCCATGGAAATAAGGCTGCAGACAAAAATACTGCTGTGCACATCATCCGTGTTTTTGTGAGCATGTGTAAGTGATAGAACGTCAAGTATACTGAAGAAGACGAAAATATAACTAAGACATCATCTGTGCTGTCCGTCAATGGTGTATACTTCGAAGGCTTGCACACTCAAGATGGAGCAAAATGCGTAAAATTAAATATACCTGGGCCATAGCAGTCTGTTTAAAGTTAGATAAGGAAAAGTGCTGAAAAAAAAAAAAAAAAAAATGTTCTGCCTATATTATGAAAAGAGTCCCTGAAGAGGATTGTGGAATGGATTAGAGAATTTTGCTTTGATCATGCTACATAATAGAGACTGATCTAGGGAGATTTACAACCATAGGTGATTTACAGCCCTATGTGAATTGTCTCTCGTGCTGGACATTGGCCCAACGTTACAAGAAAGAGGTCAATAAAACAGTGGCTTTCTGTGCAATGGATTTGCCAACTTCATGACATTCACTAATATTCCATAACTGGAAACAGCTAATGTTTTATATGAGATACTCCCAAAAGGATGTGCTCTGAACTAACATCTCTGAAAATCTAAACATGATAAATGAATCTTCTGAACAGATTCAACTCACTGTATAGCACAGGAGAATTATCACATGTTTTTCATATAGATAAAAAGAGAGAAAAAAAAGAGAGAAAAAAATTCTAAATCATTCATCTTTCTCCTTTTAACGTGGGATAATAAAACACGGTATTATGACTAAATTTTAAACAGGTGGGCACACTGAATATGTTTAGTCAGTGAGTGGAATGTTACTTACTTCGTGTGACCACACCCTCCAGCCTGATGATGTTGGGGTGGTCAAACTGTCCCATGATGCTTGCTTCACTGAGGAAGTCCCGCCTTTGTTTCTCTGTGTATCCTGCTTTGAGAGTCTTGATGGCCACACAGATCTCCTTCTTAGACGGTAGCTTCAGCCGGCCACTGCACACCTCTCCAAACTCCCCTGGTGAAAGATGTTTATTTTTAGAGAAAATTAAGGCTAACAGGAGAAGCACTGATTTCTCTTCTAATTAAACTGTATTCACGTTAATTACCTCTCTTGACTGCAGTTGATATATTTAAGAGTTACATCTTAGCTTTGTCTGTCTAAGAAACAAGACATAATCATCTGTGGGGAAATGGGACAAAACGTCCAAAATGAATGTATTATTGGAACTTTTCATTTATATTCTGGTACAATATGCTCTAAAGCGGGTTCTTTATGTGGGTTGGAATGAAATGGGCTGGAATCAAATAACATTTTTATCTGCCATTTTTATTTTAGCAGCAATGTATTTTACAGTATTTGTGCATAATTTCTGTAAAATAGGTTTAAAAACATACAGATCCTCCATAGGTTTACACTAGCATTCAAATATTTGTAAGTAAGCAAGTATGATTTTTTTGTTTTGTTTAGAAAGAATGTTAATTTGGTAAAAAGTGACAGTAAAGACATTTATAATGTTGTAAAAATTATATTTCAAACAAATGCTGTTCTTTTGAACTTTCTATCTTTCGATCTGTTGCTAGTACATTAATCTCTCTAAACTTGATGCGTTTTACCAAGTTGATGTGGGCGTTGACTCTCACGTGCATTGATCTCCTCAGAATTCGCTAAGTTACAGTTCATTTTTTGACAAGTATCAGAATGGACTTCATTGAGAGAGAGGCGGCAGATCGTGCATCATGTTTGCTTTCTTTATTTTGCAAAATGTCTGTATGACCAAAACTGACAGAGTATTTTGAGTCTCTTTCGCACTGAATCAGCACTAAAAATGTTTCTTGCGCACTAAATTGGCATATTAGAATAACTTCTGAAGGATTGTGTGACACTAAAGAGTAATGATGCAGAAAATTTTGCTTTGCCAGCAGAAGTACATTTTAGAATATATTAAAATAGAAAAGAGTAATTTTAAAATATAATGATATTTCAGTTATATTCAGATAGTTATATCAGACTTTGTGGTTAAGGCAGGTAGGACTGGTCAGTAATTTTTTAAGGCGGAGCATAATGATCAATAAATCCTAGCCTTAAACTGATTTCTAGGGCACATATGCAGGTGTAAGGAAAACTTCAAAGTGCTCAGCAGGAGTTCAGATCTCCACAATGTTCGATGTTGACAGAGACTTGGATGGACATTTGGGTAAAGATGATGTCACCACCTAGACATCCAGGCCAGGGCCGTGTCCTGTTTGCGTAATTCGATGTGCAATTACTTTATTTCCCATGCAAGTTAAGAGAGATGGGTGAAATCCAGGATTGATGTCTGGAAAAAGTTAGCCAGAATAATTGCAAGCTGTCTAAACAACCGCCATGCTGGAGTTGGCCAGTGCTCAGATGATGTTGACCATCTTAAATATCAACCTGGCTTAATCCTCAGCAGTGATCGCTCTGATAAGCTATGCAGATAAATGAAGGTCCACCAAAACCACGCTAATAGATCATTTTCCAAGTCACCTTTTTATGTGCAAAAGTGGATGAAAGCTGTAAAATGCAGATTTATAATAGAAGTTACATTTGAAACAGGCAACGTGCTTATTTGTAGTGCGTAAGCCCTGATGTTTGTGTGCTGACTTTGCGGTGGTGCATCAAAAGTGAACGTTCCTTTATTTGCTTGGCGCTGCTGCATTGTCTACAGAGCCATGAATCACAAGGCATTATCTTGATATGTGCTTCGCTGTTTAAGACATCAGGGATGTGGGGAAAGAGAGAGAGAGCTGTGGGGGGTGAAATATAATATCCCAGCCGGAGGTGTGCTCTGCTTACCCATGCTCCTCTGCTCCAGCAGCAGGCAGTCTATTAAAGGCATTGAGGCAGTGAGGATGAGCACTGGGAGGGACCCTTTCCCCATCTCAAAGCCACACACCTCCAGCTGTGGTGCTAAATGATTCTCATTTACACCACCTGCCATGTTTGTTACAAGTGTAATTTTGTCCCGGGCAGGTAACTTTGTTTCATTGCACCAAAGAGTGAGGGATGACGCCGCATACCTGCCCCAACGACTTTGTCGATGGCAATACAAGACGCTTCCAGTTCCTTGGCGAATTCGTGCACGGCTTGACTCGGATCTTCATAAGTATGTGGGTCCACATAGGTCTTGATGCCAGGCAGTCTCACTGAAAAGAAAACAAAATAAACTAGATTTAAGGAAATGCCGGTGTTTACGAGGCAGGGGGTTCCTGTGTAGCTTTGCTGTTGTCGTGACATTTATTGCTTCTTTCTCCTGTCCGTTGGATGTTAGTATCAACAAACAACAAGCATTTTATAGTGTAAAGACCACTATATGGTGGAATAGGTAAAGAAGGAAATGACCGGTATTAGTTTGGTACGGAGCCCGCCACGTCACCTATAGCAGAAAAAAAAAAACAATCCATGCCGACCGTTTTGCAATCCGTTCCCTCAGTTTATAAACCGTGATCACGAATTCTTAAACTGTTCCCTCGGTTTAACAAATCGTGCCCACGGATTAATAAACCGTACCCACAAATTTCCAATCCGTGCGCTCAGATTTTACAAACCGTACACTCGGTTTTTAAATCCGTTCCCACAAATTCATAATCAGTTTGTAAAAACTTCACTCACGGATTCATTTTAGAAGAAGAACAGCAAACTCCCAGGTCCGTGTTAACGAATTGTATTGTTTTATTGTGTATTATTCATCAAATTATATTAACTGCAGTGATTCTCTATAAACAGGTAGGTCACATTTACCTTTACTCAGCAAAATTTCACATTTTTTTTGTTACCAGATGTAACAAAATATGGTGAATGATGCAGAAATAATAACAACAAAACCAACTTTAAATATCTGCTTTCCAAAAGTCTCTTCGTCCATTTTGGATCTTCAGTTTTGCTCTGTTTCTCACTCAAATTTTTTTTTTTTTAAATGCAAGCCTTTTTTCAAGATTTACACATTTCAATTAATAGAAAAATTTCATCAAATTTAATTGAATAATCCTTACATATTTTTTTACATAAGGATTATCCAATTCAATTTGATGGTGTAAATAGACTATGCTGTTACTATGTTGACTATGTAGACTATTCTATGTTATTATTGCATCCTGTTAATGTACAACAATACTGAGGTGCAATATAAATAGCTAATTTCAATTTACACATATTGCAAAGAACTGCTACTTTTAAATGGTGTAAATAGAATATATCATTATTTTCACTTAGTGTAAATAGCAGCTATCACACTTTGAAAATATGCTATTTTCACTTAGTGTAAATAGAATCAAGTTTCTATTTACACAGTGTAAATAGCATTTATCGCTTTTTGCAAATAGCTGCTGCCTTAATTGAAATGCGTAAATCTTAAAAAAAATGGCTTGAACACTTTTTTTAGAAGAATCTCTGCCCATACTGCTGAATCAAGAGGCTTGCTATTGGTTGGCACTGCAAATTTATGTGTCACAAAAATTGAGCCTGATGAAGCAAATTTATTTGCCACTAGATGTCCAACAGCAAAAATTATTCATCATGCCAATTCTCATTGAAATGATGCTTGTGAAATTTTCCCGAGCAACAATAAAATGCGACCACACCTTAAAGTTGACATGAAATGGAAATTGTGATCATCTTTTCTTCTGTAATTGTGACATATCTGAGTGAAACAGCTTCTGGAATGAGAAAAAGTTTGGGCAGAACTTTTTGTTCATCAGGAACTAATTGGGTCATCGATTTTGTGCACATGTCATCTGAAAAGAGATGTTTTTACATTAAAGATTACTAGTCTATGGTGACTATAAGACTAAAACTATCGACAACATTTGTTTGTATGTTTATCAATTCAGGCTGAATTAACTGCAGAAGTTGGACATTGTGGGTTAGGATGTTAGAAAAAAAAAAAAACTAACTAGAATGTGTGCAATATCAATACAGTGCTGCTACGCACTGTAAAAATACTGATGCTTGTGAGCACTATTTGCTGTGCTTGGGAGGTCCAGTGGGAAAATACCATATTCCGTCACAGAGGTTGTTGATTTGAATCTAAACTATAGGAAGCTAAGGTTGTCAAGAAACGTAATTTGCTGGGTTTCAAGATGGATAGGTCTATTATGGATGACCTAATCAGTTACCTAAGCTATAGTCCTACAGGGCACCTCATGCAGGTTAATCTAAGAGAAATTGTGTGGGCTCCCATTAAATTTCCTTCCTGATGCCTCTGCCAGTGTGAAAAATGGTAGCATATGGACAATTGGTTTGCTGTTACTTGGGAGCAAAGGGATATTATAAAAACCTCTGTCGTTACTGGGTTCTTGTGGGCTGTCTGACATTTAAAAATAAATACCACTGCAAAACTTTGCTTTTATTTTTACTATTTGTAAGGAATGGGTATTAAATGCCTGGAAAGATCCTGAATACTTGCAAGACTGAAGAATTATTGAGAGAGATATATATATATATATATACTCACAGTGGCCGTTGCCAAAGGGCAGCCTCTTTTCATCTGGATGTTTGGACTTGCTATATCTACACAACCTGTCAATTAAAGTGATGAAAAGCGTTAATTATTCTTAACAGCTTTAATTGGAACATTTTTCTTCTCTAAACGATGTACAAAGAGACTAAAACCTGAACAGACAAAAGTCAGAGCCAGGAACAACTTGACTTGTTTTGCTTTGCTATGAGGCATGACAGTATTCTGGGGTCTTATAATAAGCCATAGATTCATGTGCCCTTTCAATGGTGCAGTCTGCCAAAATCAGCCCCTCTGCATGACATGACACTTGACTCTCAGGGTGCCCGTTACATTCGGCAAAGCAGGGGCAGGAAAAATAACAACGCTTCTGCCAAGTGAATCGTCTACAACTATATATAGGCAGCAGACATGAAGGGGCACACATTTTCATACTTCATATCTGAAGGGTGGAAGATCAAGGGTCCTGGGGAGAGACTTGAGACAGGAAAGTGACAGCTTCAAGATGTGCACACTTAAACCCTTGCGTGAATGTGGTTTGAGTGACAGACAGACCTGCTAATCACAATGTAGAGCACTACAGTGAGGAGGATGATGGCCACAGCGGAGGAGATAGCGATCAGCACTACCTGGCTGTTCTCACTGGAGATGGAAAAGGCTGGGGAGAGGGAGACAGAGAGAGAGAGAGAGAAAGAGAGATTTTTAGGTACACATTGGACAGATCATGTAGCTTTCAAGGGCTTTCTTTGCTACTCAAGGTCAATTAACACAAATGTACCATTTCATCAGATTGTTTTTCTTTATTTGATCAAAATAATGGCATGATCTGCTATTAATCCTAATACATAATTACTCACAGACAGAAAAAAATTAGAAGTAATTTCCCACATTTTAAGTTGTAGCTTAAACACCAGAAAAACTAAATAGTTTTAGCATTTATATACATATGTAATGTGAAAAATACAGTTATTTTGTTTGCTCCATAAACACCGTCTGTTATCCTTCAGGAGATGACAGTAAATTTGAAACAATTCTGTAATATCAATCCATTCTTAATCAAAGTTGAATGCAAGATTTTAAATATGTATCATAAATATGTGACATGACAGCACATGTTTTTTTGTATTGGATGGTGTTGACACATATTGAGTGATGACAAAGAAAAACTCATTTATGAGAAAATGGAAGCAGCAGGAGGTTGCATGGCGATGTAAATCAATACCTCTGAATATACTGAACAAATTCATCCAAAATAATTTCTATATTTTTAGAGCAGTAGCTTTTTGTCCCAGTACTTAATATTCAAGTTATCAGATTAATACATCAATGTTGACAAATAAACCACTGATTTAACATTTATGATGCAACTCATTTCCAACTGATAATTATTTTACACAATGTATGCACAATTATCTCTTCAAAAACATTTCCTTTCATTATGGAATATCTGGTGACTGAGAAACATAATTCCACATTTAGACCTTTTTTCCATAGATTATGATCTCAGTTGTGCCTTGGTGTACATTTCGCACCAGCTATATGTGTAGAGGCGCCTATAGATCTCTGATCATGCCCAGAAACCTGTGGAGAGCCACTCACAGTATCATTTCATTACATGAGTGTGCATTGATTTCCTATAAATGCTTCATTAGATAAAAAGGCCTTCAGCAATGCTGCACCACAATATAGGGTTTACAAGTGCTTAATAGTGTTGCAGACAACAGCTGCCAGCCATCATGGGACAAAAGATGCAGCATGTATCGTTTTAATCAAATGGTTTACTGTGTGAATGACTTGCTAGACAGTGTATGAGATGAGAAACTAAGAGAACTGCGATTATATTCTCTGTATTGTTTTTTGTTCTGCACAGCTGTGAATGGATTGAATGGATCCGGCATGGTGACTGGGGAATGTGGCTGTAAATAAAGAACAGTATGACAGGAAGTAAGTAAATGCTTACAGTCTGGACTGGTCTCAAACTCAAACTTGCGACTGCTACTGCCGTAACCGGCAGCGGTGCGCGCTCTGATCTGCAGCAGGTAGGTGGTGTCGGGTTTTAGTCCGTTCAGTGTAACATTTGTGCCCTTTGACCTCAGGATGGTGTAGCTGGTTTCTTGTTCCTGCTATAGGAAATAAACCAAGAGGAAAACAAAGGAGATAAATTAGTTTCACCAGAGCATAAATATAGTTTGCCTGCAATAACAATGCCCAATTACCAGAGAGAGAAAAAAAAAGAAAAACAATTCATGAATCAGAAGCTGAAAATCCAGAATTATTTTAGATGAATATGCACTGACTAGATATATTTAAAATAATGTAGGCCACTTTTTACTGGTAAAATAAGACATTTGGCATTATCAGGACCCACTAATATTCCCCCATTGCATTATTATATATTATAGTCAACATTATAAATAGTACTGTAATGTAGTACTGACACTAAAACTCTGTAAACTAGATTTTTTCATTTTGGGTGAACTATACACAATATTGCCACTATCTATGACTATCTATGATACATGTTGTTGCAGTTTAATATATATATATATATATATATATATATATATATATATTGTATACATATATATATTGTTACACTAGTAATATATATATATTTTTTTTATTGAAGCTTAAGAGTCAAATTTTTTTTAAAATAATTTCCTACTCCAGTAGATGCATGTTTACCACCTACACTGAAAACAGCTGTCTAGGATATTACTAACATGGATTGACTTGCTTTAAAGAGACTTCAGAGAAACTCAAGGCCTTGTCTTAAACAGGAATAGTGAGTGTTTGAAGTAAATCATATCTCATTAGAGACATACAAAAAATCTGTCTGTCTGAGATCTGACCATACGAGCGGACAGGAAAGGGACGTCCCGTCTGAACGGGAAAATGCATGCTCATCAGGAGCATCTAATGCTATTTGGGACAGTGCCAGCTCATCTTAATATACTGCCACCTTCATTTCACATTTTTATGGTTTTTCTAAAGATTTCTGTGGTACGTTGAGCCTCTCTACAAGCAAAAAAAACCTAACTGATTTATGGGGCGTCTTTGCTTTCAAACCATTGTTTCCAGATGTTTCTCTGACTGGAAAAAAGAGGCAGGAGTGGAATGAGAAAGAGCGGAGGTTTCAGTTGTTTATTGTAGGAGTCCAGAAAAGGGGGAAAAACATCCCACAAACAGAGGGATCACTCATTTGCCGGTATTATCCAGCACATTCATCCATGTAACTTATCAGTCTTCAGCCATAGCTAGTGTTATGGCAGAACTTCAAAAGTTAATTTGCATTTTGCTCCATCGTTGACCTCTAAGAATAGCTCACTTATCCACACTGTAGATATTGAATTTCCCCACGCTGAAGTAATTAATGGCAAATGAGATTTGAGAGCATCTTTTCGAGGGTCGGCAAACAAGTAACAGATTAAGCTCTATTGGGTTTCATGTCTAGACTACACATGCTAATAGGATTCTTGATGCGGCCTGGTATGGACCATAATTGTCAGACGTCACTAGATGAGAGATGAAGTGTACAGTTGCATATGCTGGATTTCTTTGATTATCCCCTGCTTATCCACTAATCAGAAACAAATAAAACAGCAATAAAAGCACAACAACGTGGCAGCAAACAGACAAGAAACAAGGCTTTTAAAATGCTACCAATTGATCAAAAGTGACATTAAAGACTTTTACATTGTTATAAAAGATTTTTAAACATTGATAATAATAAGAAATGTTTCTGGAGCACCAAATCAGCATAATAGAATGATTTCTGAAGGAGATGCATTTAATGCATGCTTAAAAATAATCTATTTTAAAATGTAATAATATTTCACATTATTACTATTGATCAAACAAATGCAGCCTCTGTGAATACAAGAGACCCCAAACCATAAAAGGATTTTTTTTTTCTCAGGTTTTGAATTTGAGAAATTGTGATTAATGCTAATAGAATGTTGTCATATAAATAATTGTGGAATTATAACTATGTAATAAATAAACAAAATTAAATTAATTATATATATATATATATTATATAAATTAATTATATTATTATTTTTTTAACAGACCAAGTAACTCAGATCATTTGGCTAAAATGTTGAAATCATGACCTCAAATGTATTTCATATTTCTAAAGCCTAAGAAATGTGATAAGCAAAAATAAAAGAAACAAATATGCACGCACAATATGCATCCTAACTGCTCAAATACACATTTCACCACATAAGTAATAATATTTGACATTGACCAGACTTATACAAATCAAAAGCAGACCTCTGGTTTAGTTTGAACATTACTTAGAACATTCAAAACAAATGAAAAGCCATATTTTATCAGCATTGCATGGTTTTTATTCACATGTCTTTTCACACAGAGCTGTGATGATGGTGTTAGATCATAGATGGTCTTGTATTTGGCCTTATCTGTCAGTGCGGCTGAACTTTGGAAGTTTTGCGATCTCAGAATCTTTTTAGCAACCATGGCAATTTCAGGAAGGAAATATAACTTTTAAAAAAAAAATATTAAGTCAAGAATTAAGACTGTTTCTATAAAACAGCTCCAGAAGCAATATTTTGGAAAGGGGGTATTTCGGCTCCTCTCACGGCACTTTTTGAATGAAGAACTAATCCAAAACAGCTCTTTTCTGGGGTGCCCCGAAGAGCCTGTAAGTGTCACCAGCGAACATTTGTTTGTAAAAAGTGATTTCATCTGTATATCTAGTAGTTTTATAAATGCGATAGGACATCTACTGACACAACCCGTGATGGAAAGAAACATCCATATGATGTAGCAGGACTCTAGTGGAAACCCAGTGACTAATGCAAACATCACATTTGATCTGGATCTGACGACAATCATTTCTACTCCTTTCCTGAACGCAGCACAGAAACCATTTCAAACCTTTGGACTTTGAATGCAAAGCCACAAATGGAGCACATCAGGTTTTATGGTTTGAGGAGGCCTCGAATATAAATTCAGTCTGCCACGGAAGACGAAACCAATACCTTGCGTCGTATTGTATGCGTCTCTGTTTGAGTCATAAATCTTTTCACAGGTTGTCACCGTTCACTGCTCACGACATCATGTGATCAGATGAAAATCATATACAGGTGTGTCTAAATTTTCGCTGCAAAAAATATATTCTTACCATATGTCCTAGGTCCGCATCAGCCACCTCCCAGCTCTGGGGTTTGACAAGGCGTGCAATTGTTACTTTTCGACAAGTGCACTATTGGTGGAATTTAATATGCTTGTCATGTTCTACTTTGACAGTCTAAATATTGCAATCTGGGCTTACAGCCTTCCTCTCCTCTAAAGAAGAAATTCTGTAAATATGAAATGGCTTTACCAAAGCATTCCTTCCATCTCAGTTTGTGGAGAAATAAACATTCTCAAATACACTGCGAGATCAATATGATAAACATACAAAATAATCTCAAATGTGCACCATTTCACTTGCATGAAGAACATTGAAAAGCTCTATCCGTCAATAGTGCAGATTTCAGAGTGTTGCCAAAAAGACGAGAGCGATCGGGATGCTGTAATGTCAGGGAAACACAAGCCAGAGTGCTCAAGTATTTAGAGATGCTTGAATTGTAAGGCTCTTTCCTCTTTCATAGCATTGTTAATTTGATATATACACACAAAGAGCAGAGTATTTCCCCTCTGGCATATAATCAAAAAGAGATTTATTTTAAGTGAAACAACATGGACCTCTTGGACCTCCGGATGATGACGCTTTCTCACAGGAGCTGCATCACTCCAGTTACCATGCATCTCGATGCCTTTTTAAGAATCCATTAAGCGCAGTTTGTTTGATTTTGTGCTATACAACATTATGCAGTGTAAACATCATGGTGATTTTGAACTCTGCCCATTGATGCCACATTTTCTTTGAAAAGTCACTTAGCAAATCTGGCTCTCTTTTATGAGGTTTATATGTTCAAGTCTGCAGCCAGTGTGTCAGTGAATCCGGTAAGAAGATTTGGGGCCCCCTTTCCTTCTCAATGTGTGTTTTGTGAGGGTGAAGGTGGCTTGTTATCCTCTGCCAGCCTAGATCAAGGGGCACCAAGGGTCTTACCAAGGGTGTCCCTGGCTTTTCCACATGGCAGCACCAGTTGTGTAGGATTTGGGCGACTCCAGCTATGCCTGATGAAGCAATGCCTCACAAGGTTGTGTAATTAACAGGAATCAATGGAGAGGAGGACTAGATTTTATTGTGAACGGGGAAAACTGTGCCACCCAGGGTCAAATGAGACATGGAGGATTTCAGGAGCCCCTGAGTGTACCTGTGCCAGACAGTGAAAATAGCCCACGATGAGCTGCCTTTTGCTTGCAAATAAGGGGATTAGGGCCAAGCGAAAGCATTTCCACAGGCAGAGATTTGGGCCTCACTGATCTCACAAAGATCCTCTGTATGAATCTAACCAACACCAGTAGATGGAAAAGCAATATCAGCATATTTGGATTTAATGTAAATGTTGAACACATTCTGAATGTGCAAATCGGCTCAAGAGAGTTGAGTTGTTATCCTCAAAAGGTCAACTCATAAAGTTTGCCTGTTCAAAAACAATTCAGGTGAAACATGCAAGCCTAACTTTCTTCAAGTAATTCAAACTGTTTCTATGGCTAACTTAGTAGCTCATTCTACAGAAGCTTAGGTTACATAACGGTTGTTTTTTGTTCAGTGCTTATGTTCATACGGTAAATCTGCGGCAGTAATAAACCCTGTTTGGAAATAAATCCCCGTTAACTCTAACTTAACAAATAATGCTTACTGTGAGACATCCTTCCATTACACAGGGTGATATATTGAATATTCGCAATATAGTATCATTCAAAAGTCAGTATGATTGAAAAAATAAAACACTTTTATTCCGCAAGGACACATTAAATTAATCAGAAGTTACAGAAAAGACATTTATATTGTAACAAAAATTATTTTATTTCACAATAAATATTAAGCTGTATATTAAAATGTTTCAGCATATTAGAATGACTTCTGAAGGATCTAGAGGACTAGAGTAATGGCTGAGGAAAAATCAGCTTTGCATCACATGAATAAATTACATTTTTAAATATTAAAATAGAAAACAGTTTATTATAAATTGTAATCATATTTCACAATATTACTGTTTTTACTGTATTTTTATCAAATATATGCAGCCTTGGTGAGCATAAGAGACTTTTAAAAACATTTTTAAAAATATTACAACCCCAAACTTTTGAAGAGTATTGTATTCTATTCAGCAATTATTTTGCCGCAATATATGAAGCAAACACTGTGCATAATATTATGTACTTTTTGGCTCATTAAGTTTCATAAAAGCATGTGTTTGCATGAATCAGTTTGTTTTAATGAATCTAGTCAATAAACTTGTGTCAACATATAACATTTTAATTAAATAAATAAACTAAATGTTAAACATGCATCTTTTTAAATTCATTTTAACTGTTTTAGTTTGAATATTTTGTTCATATCTGGCCACAATGATTGTTGGGTTGAAAAAAAGAAAAAAAAATTGAAATCAATCACCTCAAAGTAAACACATAACTCTCCAAATATATTTTATAAATTGTCAGAAGGCTGATAAATATCTAGATATAATTTTTCTTTTTGCTATATCACTCAGCCCTAGTATTTGGGGAGCGGAAAGCGCAGACTGAAATGAGCTGCTAGTACAATATTGGCATGAGCTTTCAATTTTGAACTTGTAAGACCTTTTTGTCATGATGAAGATGAACCATGTCTTGGAGACAACCAAATCCTGTCTACAATTTCACTATGTGCGTCTCTGTGTGGTCATACAGTCAAGCCATTTACCCACAAAGCTACGGAATGTTTTTGCTGCGGGAAGAATTCTGGATGGTTGCCATTGGATACTGTTCTAGGGCTTTCTTTCACACCCTCAGATCCCCTGCCAGTTCGGGAGAGGAGTCTCCCACAATGTCAGGGCCTAGTTAAGTTCCAAACCCAGAGTCGCGATTTCTTTAAAGTGAGGGAGACGTTACCCTCTTCACCTAGGAGCAGAAGACATCACAAGATCTGACAGCATGAAAGAGCCCTCTGAAAATTGACCCTAAAAGAGCAGCGCTGATGTGGTACAACAATACTAACCCTCAATCAAGACTACGGCTCATTAATCATATGGCATCTGTAGGAAACCAGCGGAAGGGCCGACTGGAGTGGGTTTGTGACAGGAGAGGAGAGATTGTGTTAAGGCTTTATTTTTATTTTTTTAGATGGGCAAGCATGGGCTTGCAGCCCATAAGGGCTTTAATGGGCAGGTGGTGTTTAGATCAGTGTCTCCAGTGTTACAAGACCAAAGCCGAGTTCATCTGGCACTTTCACAGATTGTTAAGAAGGCTTAAAATGAACTGACCTGGTCAGCGAGTACTAAGCACTGCCTGTGCACTTCCAGCACAAACTGAAAGAAATCTGTGCAGAAGGCAGACTCAGAAAGGAGAGAGAGTTCTCAGAACATACATACATAGTCACAAATTAAACAAATACATCTGCTTGTTCATATTCGTTGATTTCAAATATGGAACTTAAGCTATGAGAAATTGTGTGCATAAATACACAATCCCGATTAAATGTAAACCCACAGAAGTCATGCATTTTTATTACAATTATTAATTATTATTTTCTGTCTTGCTCTTTGAATATTGTAATTTTTTCCATGATCCATAATTTTTATATTGATATTTAATGTTACTATTATTAACAACAACAACAACAATTTGTATTTAACAGCATTTAACAGTTTATTGAGGCAAATGTAATAGTTAATAGAGAGAACTGGATCCTAATCTAAAGTGTGACCAAAATTATTATTGATAACATTAAAACGGCTTTATTATAAATATTTGTATTTCTGTGTTTTAGTTTTGGTATAAAAGAAGGTATTATAAAAATGTATTACACTTTAGATCTTTTTTTAAATATTAAATTTGTAAGTATTTTTATTTATTTATTTATTTATTTATTTATTTATTTATTTATTTATTTATGTATGTATGTATGTATGTATGTATGTATGTATGTATGTATGTATGTATATGTATGTATGTATGTATGTATGTATTTATGTATTTATTTATTTATTTATTTTTATACAGAATATATAACAGTTTTTTTAAATATATATTATTGTTTATATGGCTACATAAGGGCCAGGGTGGCACTGGCCCACTCAGATTGACAGCTGGTCCACCCAATCAAGTGAGAGACAATTATTTATTTATTTATTTTTTAATTTTTTGTGGAAAAGGAGAAAAAAAAGAATCATGCGTACATGACAACCGGTACGTGACGGTTGAAAAAGCATGAAAAACAAAAGTTCAGAATTTGAATAAAATGGATTAAATATCGCATAGAAAGGGCGCAAAGAGTGGTCCCTTTAATCACTAAAAAACTGTCACTCATCTCACCAAGTTACAATATAATCAATGAAGCTCTCAACACTTTACAATGAACCCGGCATTGAGCAGTGAGTGGATACTAACACCTCTGATTGGCCATTGCGCTCAAAAAAATCAACAGACATGTCTGTGATTGGCTACATTGCTCAACGCTGCAAAACAAATTGTAAATAGAAACCTTTGATGCTTTTCAGAGCGCAAACACAGATACGCACATGATCGCTTGCCAAATTGCAAATGTGCTATTATTACGGAGATCTATGATTATTTATCTTCGTCTTCATTGGTTATTTTATGAATGAATTTTGTTGTTTTCATTAAACTGTTGCCTGACAAATAATTTTTATCCCATGTATTGTAAAATGATGTTATTCGAGAGGTCCACCCTATTTCAAGGTCCAATCACTTTAAAATTTCTGGCCTCGTCACTGGTGTATAAAGTTCTAATAGAGTTTCATAGTAAAGAACGTCACAGTGAACAGTTGGGTAATTCTGTTCAGGTGGCTGAAGGGTCTGTCCAACAGAAATAGGTTTTGCTCACAGCAAAAACAAAAAATAGAGAGAACATTAGTACCTGCTAAAATTTTAATTTCAGGCAAACATCTCTCAGCAGAGCAGACAGACTATTTCACCTCAAACAATCAAATTAAGCCACATACACTAATGACTTGAAATGCTCCCAGGTATATGGATGTGCACTCTGGACCAAGATTCCTAATGAGGCCAAATAAAAAGAACTTTGTGATGACTTCAAATTAAAATGTCAATGCAGTGCCCACAGCGAGTCAAAATTAAACTGCCCCCACCTTCTCATAGTATTTGACCTCGTAGTCTAAAATGATCCCATTGGGTCTCTCTGGCTCCATCCAAGACAGTGAGATGCTGTTTCTTGATGTTCGGTCCTTCCTGATGACCGTCACTGCAGATGGAGCTGCAGAGAGAGAGGGAGAGGAACACACACAAAAAAACCAAAAAACAAAACTCGGATTAGCTGTTTCCACTCTGTATTACAAGCACATAAAGCCTAAGGTCACAGGAAGTTCAGCTGACATTTTCATTCAACAATTTGCATCCTGTGAACTGGTTCCTGTTGACCTAATCGAGTTTGCTCTCCACTGGGGGCCGGTTTTAAAGTTGGGAAAGTTGGAGGACTGAAAGACAAATTGATGCAAACGGGCAATGGCTGGTCCCTGCAAACAGTGGCCACTGTTATGTCAAGTGAATACCTCTAAGATTGAGGCATGGCTCATTATTTCAAGGTTTTTTTTTTTTTTTTTTTTTTTTTTTTTTTTTTTGCCAATGACCCCCAAATGTGATGTGATCCAAGTCCGGGAGATTTTTTTAAAGAAGTCTCCTACCAAGTCTGCTCACCAAGGCTACAGTTATTTGATCAAAATACAACAATAACACTGTGAAATATTATCAAAATGTCTTTATTGTCCCTTTTGATCAATTTAAAGGATTAGTTAACTTTAAAATTTGTTACCCCATGATTTACTCACCCTCAAGCCATCCTAGGTGTATATGACTTTCTGATGAACACAATTAGAGTTATATTAATAAATATCCTGACGCTTCCAAGCTTTACAATGGCAGTGAACGGAGTTCACAAGTTTGAAGCTCAAAAAGTGCACCCATCCATCATTCAAGACCGCCTTCCGTATTCAACTTACGGAAAAAGCGTAACTGGCGTATGACATTGGATGTAGCGTAAGTATTTTGAACTGCGAGAGGCATTACACTTTCTGCGTAAGTTGTATACGGAAGGCAGTCCGTCAGAAGCTAAAAGAATTTTATCTTATCTTTTCATTTTTGGGGTGAACTATCTCTTTAAATTCATCCCTTTTAATTAATCTTCACTGTATCATGTTTTTTGATCCGTGCATTTAAGAGGCTTTATGAAGTTTTAGCTTGTACAAACATGTCTCAGAACTCTTTCACTGTATATCTTTTAGCAGTTTTCTCACGTAAACAACCCTAAAATCTAACCAAGGTCAGGTGAAGCAGCATAATTATTCAGGGCATCCTTGAGAAAGATTAGCCATCTAAATTGGCCATCCAGCCATCCACCAATTAGTCTTTTATAGGTTTTTTTTTTTGTGTTTTTTTTTGTTTTGTTATATAGCTTTGCACATCTATAACTGTGCTACAGGCATACGGCTCAAAAGTCTCCCTCCACTCTGGCACTTCACATGGTCACAATCTGTGATCGTAATTCAAGTCAGAGTTTGGCCTCGCTCTCCTGCTGCCTGGCACTCGTGTACTTTTTTTAAGTTTACAGCTCTGTAATTGCGAGGCAGCAATGAGGCCATGGAGGCATCTGACTTGCCTGTGTTTTAATTTTATTAGACCACAGGAAAAAACATGTTGTTCTTTCAAATGTTCAAGCTTTCCTTGATTGCGATTATACAGTCATGAAATACTTCTTTTCCCTTGGAACTCGTTTTTTTTTTTTTTCTCTCTCCCCTTTTCGTCTTTTTCTCTTTGTTAATGAATCCAGATGGGCACAGTCTGTTTCAGTTTGCAGCCCCCCTACACAACCCTCTTCCCAACTGCACTCTGATAGGGGAGGTATTATTGAAGTTTTAGTGGCCACAGTTTATGGAAGCTATGATTTATAATGTCTGGACAGCAGGCTCATTTGACACTGTGTATCTTTCTCAGCGTTTTCACAGTGTGAACAGACTGACTTTGTCTTAAAATCAAAGGAAAACCATTGGTTTTGTTTTGTTTAGCTTGAAGTATTAAAAACAAAGCTAAATAAACTAAAATTAATAAATAAAACTATATAGAGATATTAAACACAAAAAGAAAGAAAAAAACAGAACAGAAAACATAAAATATATAAAAAATCAAATCAAATTAAAAATATTAACAGTATATCAATGATACAAAAAAAAAAAAAAATTCAGACACAGCTCAAGGGTGTATGATGCCTTAAAATGACCCTACTTAGGCAGCCGTCTTGGTTATAGAATCATAACCATAATCTTATAGCTCTTTCCTGTCGCTTTCATTTGGAGGAAACATTATTATTTTAGATTTAGTCAATGATAACTCTGGTCCAAAATCGCCTCAATATCCTTATATGGTGCACTATTAGAGAGGACAGCCATTTGTAGTGGTATCTGGAACCATAGTGGACATTATGAAGTGCACTCATTCAATCCCATTATGCACCACAATAACAAGTATACATGTACAACCAATGCACCCTCAACGGATAGCTGCTAGAGAATACCCATGTGATCATTTCAGTGAATCTCATATCCTGAAAGAAGAAAGGTGTCCGCAGCACTTCTGATGCACAATGTCCAAATTCTCTCACTGGTTTTTATTCAATCATTATATATATACAGTATATTATTTGAGTAATGCAAGGAATAGTAAATGAGGGCATGGGGACAGCAATCCCAGATTGGCCTAAAGCCTCGATGTGAAAGATCGTGAAAGAACTGCTGTCTAAGGTACTGTATTCACAGAATTAGCGACAATTTGCGACAATTTGCAACAAGAAAAAATCTAAATTGGTGGACGAAGTGATAGAAATGTTGATTATAATGTATTCAATATTGGTAAGTAGTGATAAAATAGTTTAAATTATTTTACTATTTTATCCAATACTGTGTTTATTATTTTTCGGGTTTTGATTTGTTAGCTTACACCATGCTAACACCAAACTATTGAAAACAATTGTGAGTTGAGTCCCTTTATGTGAGAAGTGCTAATTGTGCGGCAGTAGATCTTTCAACATGATGTTCACTAGGTTTTGGAACTGTGTATATTTCTTGGCTTTCTCCTTGTGAGCAGATCACCTCCAACTTAAAGCCAAAGGAAATCATCAGTTCCCACAAACCTTCCATAAGAAAGCAACAGCAAAAATAACCACACGATTATGTATGTGGGATACTGCAAGAATATTCAGTTACGAAAATTGCAGAAGGGAGGGACCTTGCTGTTCTGCTACATTCTGTTTGAACCCACAACCTCAGAAGAGGATTATATTCAGAGCTCTGCATTTACAGGTGTGGCTGACGGTCATTCTCCTGCACTTGCAAGTATGCTGCAGTTGAGACATAAGCATTTATAAACAATCTCAATGAAGTGCTGTCGAGATCATGACATGCTGCAGAACACAGTCTCAAAATGTCCTCCACAAGGCTCTGCGGATGTGGGACAGAGGCATGGCATTAATGTGGGTGCCCATGTCTGCGCCAGACCTTCCTTTTCTTTGTCCCTGCCCTTTCCCCAAAAAAAAACTCTACAAAATAAACAGAAGAGGCAACCGCAACAACGTATTTGAAGAATGCATGAAATGAGTCATGGAAAAACTTCTGTAATGCCATGATCCAGCTAAACACTTCCACACAGATCAGTGTCCAAAATTAACACTTGCCAAGTGCCAAACGCAAGCAAAATTTGGCTTCGGCTGTTAACATTATGAGGAACTGAAACATTTTTTATGGTTTAAATCAAATTGTTGGAATGATAATCTGACCCTCTCTGGTGTAACATGAGCAATTGTAATGAAATATATGCAAACCGCCTGGTAAAAGTCCATTGACAATTTCCTTATAATAATAATAAAGGTATTATATATATTATATATATTATATAATAAGTCTCTTATGCTCACCAAGGCTGCATTTATTTGATAAAAATACAGTAAAACAGTAATATTGTGAAATATTACAACAATTTAAAATAACTGTTTTCAATTTTAATATCTTTTGAAATGTAATTTATTCCTGTGATGGCAAAGCTGAATTTCCAGTATCGTTACTCCAGTCTTCAGTGTCACAGGATCCTTCAGAAATCATTCTAATATGATGACTTGTTGCTAAATAAACATTTCTACCTGTTGAGTAATTTAATTTAATTTAATTTTTTTTTTTTTTTGTGAGGAAACTGTGATACATTTTTGTAACTGTGATACAAGGATACTCTGATCAATATAAAAGAACAGCATTTATGATAAATAGAACTCTTTTGAAAAAAAAAGTTTGAAACCCTAAACTTTTCAATGGTAGCGTATATAGGGACTATTCCTTGCATTAAGCCACCAAACAAAAATATGATGTACAAAATCTCATTTAATTTTGTGATTGGTGGAGTCTCGCTGTGAGATGGAGAGAGGCCCCTACACGTATATGATCTTTTGAGTTAAATAATGATTCTTAATAAAATAATTATAATAAACAGTGCAAAATACTGTTTTATAGCTGGTAAAAAATATTTAAGTCTGTGCAAGGGAGAACAAAATGAACTTTTAGGCAGAGTAGAATGAGACTTTTGGGATTACCAAACGTTAGGTTGCACCCTCTTCTGGCTTTGCTGGCTTTGCTGAAAATCTCTGCTCTGCCCTGGCACGACTGAGAGGTCAGGTGAAGCAGCCTGTTAAGACGGCAGAACTGTCAGGTCTCAACACAAATGTTTTACAGCTCTGATGAGGTTGAGAGCCAAGCAGAAAGCACCGTCCTGACATGGAGGGTAGCTTACGTGTTCTGTCTCCCTTGGGCTGCGGAGCACATGCTGGCTCTGTTTAGATGGATTGGGCTGCGCTGACAGCCCTCTGAGCCCCTCGTAAATGTACTCTCTGCAGGCCCGACTCACTGGATTGGCCATTCACACATCCATCTCCTTGTTCTGTCTGTGTTTTATAGGACAGTAAAGGAAGCTGGATTACTTGTCTAATAGCAAGAGGAACAGAGAGGGGTCACGATCTTCCTGGGTTTGGTTTCTGAAACAGCCCAAACTAAAAAACTGAACTGCAAAAACAGAAAGTGAGGGTGTAGTGCAGTCTCTTTGCCTGCTGAAGTCAAACTATGCTTCTTTGTACCTTTGAAAGCAAGTGAGAATTGTGAGTGGGAGTGTGTATGTCTAATGAGATTAATAAATTGTTAGAGAGTAATAAAGCCATAGAAAGCAACAGACAATAACTAAAAACAAATGACAAAAACATAGAAAGAATGCAATTTAAGGTTTTTAAAGTGTTCCTCCGAGACATTACTGAAGGACTAGAAACGTTAAATCCATATTTACTACCCATCATTCTGAGCGGCCACAAATCTGTCACCTGAAATCCTTGTCTGGGGAAAAAAAAAGAAAAGAAAAAAAAAACACCTTTAATGGAGCTGTGACCTAGCAACACCAGGAACAAACCTTAAACTCACAATACAATCTGGTGGTTATAGTCAGGGTCATTCCAACAATGCAATGCATTTTATCACCTCATCTACCGTGTCTTTATATATCGGATAAAATATTAAACTCAGAATTTTTATTTAGTTTTTTATGCACTAAATCCTAAAATGAAAAACATGCTAATTACTATAAATAATGTATGAATATTAGTAATATATGAATCATTATTTCAGTATGCATTGCTTTTTATTTTTCCACTTTTCTAATTGAAAAGTTTCAAACTAAACTTTTTTTTTAGGAATAATGTTATTATTGATTTTCCTGTGTCCTCAATATCCATAATTGTAATCTTTTGTAACATCCTAAAAGCCAGTTTGTTAATGTTATCATCCTCCAGGACAATTTATTGTGTGGGGAACCAACAGCTCAAACAAACATATATTACCAATGTATTTGATTATTATTATTATTATTTTCTTCTTTTTTATTTTATTTTATTTATTTTTATTTTTTTGGAATGATGCGCTTTTTCTAGTTTACAAAAAATCTAAAATCCTATAATATTAAACATGACATAAAATGAGTAATGACTAAATTAACAATACACACTACCATTCAAAAATCTCTTTCAATAAAGTAAAATGTTAATATTGTGATATCATTACAATTTAAAATAAAATGCAAAATGTAATTTATTATAGTCATTAGCTACTAATTGTCTTTATTAACATTTAATGTTTTTAATGATTTAACTGTAGTTAAAGTCTGAATGTCTGAAATAATTTTAATTATAACAGTCACATTCATTCTCAAAAGTTACAGAATGTTAAAGGCTATGAATATTAGGAATGACCCACAAATACTGAAAATGTTCAATGACTCAATCAGGGAATACAATGTAGCATTGATGGTCAGTACACTGAAGCCTGTAGTGCTGTATCATTCTGAAAGAAGACGCCTTTCTTCACAGATAAATCAGCATCTGTTCTACGACAGAAGATAAAAGATCTACTGAGTGATACTGCAGTCCTCTCACAATGACAGTAAGGATTTTATGAGGTCTCAGGCAAAGTCAACTGCTCCCTCTGGTAAAAGGGTGCAAAACTATCAATCCCTAGCCTTTGAACTTCTAGTAGTCCAAGTTGTCTTCTGCCCACTATTTCATGACACCAGACCCCAAAGCCTGTAAGCTGTGGACCAAAGCCTACTCTAAATCATCATGGCAGAACCTGTACCTATCACTCCACAGACAGCACTGAACTGACAGTGGCCTGAGCCCCACAGGGCTAGAGAACAGAAAAACTAGTCTTCACAAAGGAAGTTTGCATGGAATGAGAGGCAGATGGCCTGCCGTTCAGCATCCCTCTGCTTTAGTAACCTGAGGAGTCGTGACCTTCAGTCAGCTATACTAGAGGCCAACACCTGCAGAATGATATGTTCACAGACAGCTGTGATAGCGCGGGATGAGCAATAGGCTTGTGGAGGCATTAAATGGTTCTTTTCTTCCTTCCAAATGGAATTTTGAGCTTTGTTGCACATCGCTGAGAGGAAATTGAATTGTCTTGTGAATATGTCTCAACCGATCTTAGGGGACCATTAAAACATTTCGCTCAATCAATGGAAATCTTTGAAGATATTTTTTCTTTTAAGAAGTGTAATTCTTGAGAATATTGTGTTAATAATATCCCATTAGAAGACCTGGGATAATTAAATGGATAGTTCACACTTTCATTCTCGTGTTGTTCTGAACCTCTATGATGTTCTTTCTTCCATGGAACACAAAAGGTGAATATCTGAAGAAAATCCTGGCTGATCTATTCCATAATGAATGGGGTCTAGGGCTTTAAAATGGTAAAAAAATTTTAATTATCATAATTATATATATATATATATATATATATATATATATATATATATATATATGTATGTATATATATATATATATACAAATGTGTGTGTGTATATCGACATTTCTACAAAATTATATTATGATGATTCTTGCATGTTTTGCAACACTTTTTAAGTGTCCATGGAGTGCCGCCAACAGCGTGTTCAGTTTTATCCATAAGAGATTGTGAATTTGGCAATGTTTTATTACATTGGTTGTATTATCACGGCAGTTTGGAAATGGAAATGACAAGCGAGTGGCATTAGAAAGTTAATGCTCTATCATGTTTGAAAATAACTTAGGCTACCATCTACACTAAACCCTACACTAAACCTAACCGATAGTGTTAACAAAAGCAAACATGAGATAAAAACAAATTTTCTGAAGCAACCATGCCATTTTGGCTATTTTAAGTCTTTTATCGTGACTCGAGTTTCACAAGACTCGTACATTAACGCTTCACATTGCAAGTGCAGTGCTGTACCAGGTGAGCTAGTCAGCAAGTTTACTATGTAAGGAGATCGTGAGATATGGTAAAAATGTTTTGAGGTCATAACATAGTATTGTGTTTATTAATAAATAAGTCTTTATTAATCGATAATCTGCCAGTGTAATCATAATTTGGGTGGAAAAGAATAAGACTGCCACTAGTGTTTATTTCAGTTGGAAACTGTAATGAATTGTATGTACAGGTACATTTTTGGAGGGCTGCAGAGTTCAGCTCCAACCCCAATTTAACACACCTGAACCAGCTACAATCAAGTGCTGTACCCAAAAACAAGTAATTCCCTACTATATAGTATGCAAAAAACAGTACGGCAACAAAGTAGTATGTCCGAATTTATAGTATTTGAAAAACTGTAGGTGAAAAGTACCCGGATAACCTACTACTTCTGGCAAGATTCTGAAGTGCGCATTCGATGGACACTTTACTATCCCATGAGGCCATAAGAGAAGATTTAAGAATGGCAGTGAAGTGACCCCAACTGATGCTAGGTGACATGACAGTAACAACATGGCAGATCTAGTATGTCTGAATTTAATTCATACTACCCATATTTATATTATATAGAACATACTTTTTTAATGGTCACAAAGTAAGTTCAAATTCAACTGTAGTACCAACTGTAGTACCTTCAACTTGCCTCAACACACCTGTCTGCAAGTTTCTAGTATGCCTAGTAAGACTGAAATCGCATAGTGTCTGAATAGACTCTGCATGACAGTGGCCCTCCAGGAGCAGGTTTGGACACCCATACTATATATAATGACAGAATAATGACACATTCAGTGCGTTTACATGCACCCTCATAATGAGATTATAATGGGATTTTTACCCATTTGGCCCAGTAGTGCACAACAAAATGAAATGTACAAAGGAAACATAAATTCACAAAACAACAAAATCAAGCCACAACACAAGAAAATCAAGCCACAACACAATGGACTAGCACTCGCAGCGCGCTAAAAAAACTTTTCCTTGCCACTGTTCTATAGATTCGGCAGTCTTACAAAGATATAAGTGTATGTAACCATTGTATATCGACATGAAATATTAATTCAAAATCACCTACATACAATATAGCTGCATACTTATACAGTACTCGAGAATGCTTTAACCCGCTACCATGGCGCATGATGCCTAAGGGAACATCTACCAATTCCACTATTTGGTTGAAACGTATAATTTGTATTAATTAAAATGACTTTTAACATAAAAAAAGACCGATCAATCAAGTCTGTTTTTAATTTTAAAAGTAATTTTAATTAATACAAATTATACGTTTCAACCACCTAGTGGAATTGGCAGATGTCCCCTTAGGCATCATGTGCCATGGTAGCGGGTTAAAGCATTCTCGAATATAAATATGTAGCTATAATGCATGTAGTTGATTTTGAATTAATATTTCATGGCGATATACAACGGTTACATACACGTATATATTTGTAAGACTCGACTCTAGAACAGTGGCAAGGAAAACAAACTTTACTCAGAGTGTCCCCTAGTGGTCGGGAGCATTTCCTCTGTGTTGTGGCTTTTTTGTTGTGTTGTGGCTTAATTTCATTGTGTTGTGGCTTGATTTCGTTGTGTTGTGAACTTATCTTTGCTTTTTAAATTTTGTTGTGTTGTGCACTACTGGGCCACCGTAGATTTTGGCAATATTGCGATTAAACTTTACCTCATGTAATCGCAATACTTCGCTCAAACTAATGCGGTTAAACTCATAATCGTAATAACCATAATCACATTAAACTATGTGGCACTATTAAACTATGTTAATCGAAATAAACAGGCATGTAAACACCTTAATCACATTATTACCGCTCTGAACAAAGTGCACATGCGTGGACGTACACAGATGCCGTGTGCTGTTCACATAACTTCATGAATGAACTCCGTGACATTATTCTGAAGTTTTCTCTTCTCCAAATCATTAAATTCTGTCAACACAACTCGCTGCACAGTCTCTTCTCCATATCTTCATCCAGACGGTACGAAGAATGCGATGGCAGCTGGCAAACCCAGCATTTCAGTGTTCATCACGGCGCTGAATAATATCCAGTACGTCCATAAAAATGTATTTTGAATTTGATGTGAGTAGATTACATCGGTAACATGCATACTGTATGCCTATCTGAGTGTGGTATAACCATACTTAGAGAATATTCAGAATAATGAAAATTTTATGTAAACTGGAGTGAAGAGTTCTGCTCATGTCATTTAAACATCTTACTGCGATTAAGACCTTGCTCTGATTTTTAGAAATAATTGCATTATTGGTGCACATGTCAGTGATGCCATTTGCCATAAAACACCATTGGGTCTGTTTTTTTTTTGTTTTGTTTTGTTTTTTGACAGTTCCAGTCCAAGTTCATTCCATGGAAAATAATCAGGATATTCTTCATAAATATGCTTTTTGTGTTTCACAACTGAAAGAACATCATAGGGGTTCACGATATTTGTGAAGTGAACTATTCCTTTAACAATAGTATCAGCTAGGATTAGAGACAAACCTGCTTGGTTGGTAGTGATGGTGACTGCAGCATACTGGCGGATCGTGGGGGCCAAGAAGGACACTCCATTTTGGGCCTCAATCTCAAAGGTGTAGTTGGTGTGTGCCAGAAGGTCTGCCACGGTTACTGTCGTGTTAGTGAGACCGGAGTCACGGGGCAGGAAGCGCACAGCACCTCTGCAGGGTTCACACTGTCTGGGACCCGGCCAACATCGCTTACAGACTACATTAAATGTCACGTCCTTCCTGCCTCCGCTGTCAGCCGGCCAGTTCCAGTCTAGAATCACTGACGTCTCATTAATGGCAGAGATCACATTGCGTGGGGCAGATGGAGGTCCTGTGGAAAGAAGATATATGATATAATATTTATTTACTCATAATTTTTTTCTTTTTTTAAATCAAGCTATAAAAATAGAGTACAAAACAATTAAAATCTATTTGTGTTGACTGAAATACAATTATGACCCATTGGAAACCATCTCTTAGACATTGATGAGATTATAGTCACCATGAATTCAAAACTGCCAATTAATTCTTATTGGATTCTTTTAATGGAAAAGTGTGGTGTTTATTATAAATTATTTGTCCATGTAAAACTTTTTTATTTTTTTATTCACGTACCCATGTAATCTTTAATCAAGATAACTTCCTCAAAATAACATCTCTTTTCTTCCCTGACGAGGGCAGGACAACCTGTCACTCACATGAGATCACAACAATTGCAAATGAGAATGATCCAACAATCCAATCAATTCCCGATGGACAAAATCAAGTACCGCCCTATATTTTTCTTGATCGAGAAGCCATTTTACTTGGATATAACAATAGGGAAGCAAAGACTATCGCAGCTTCTTGGCGACTTTAAATGGAGAGGAAATGGAGACACCAATTTTACAATCAAAATTGTATTTGTCTCAATATGTGCTCAACTGTTTTCATTGAATTATTTTAAGATCTACATTTATTTAATTATTTATTTACATTTTCATGTAAAAAAATTGCCTAAGCAAAGGTCTATTTTTTCTTTTCTTTTTTCCTAAGGGATGACAGGAGAAACATCTGGGACAAAGTTTATACTTAAATGAAACACAACTGAGAACTCCATTAAATCTCATGAGCTATGAAAGAGCAATAAAACGTCCCTCTGGGGAAGTACGTTTACTTTAAAACGTGTGGGTTTAATCATTAAAGTCATCAGTTATGGATGGATACGGAATTTAGGCAGGCATGTCCTTCCCCTTGTTAAAATGTTGGCAAAGCCTCTAGAATTACTCCAGAGTTCAGAAGTGTCCTCGCTGGATTGTTATATTAACTTTAAAGATTGTCCCGATAAAAAATGGGGTATGAAGTGTGGCCAGCAGGCTCTATACTGATTGAAATAGCAGGCCTTGACATCAAGCTGTTATTTGAATAAGTGACGACTTCTCCATATATGTGTATGAGAGTGAAATCTCAGATTCAAGTCAGGAGATGGGCACAAGTTCAAAGCCAGATTGTAATAAATAATTATTTTAGAATATTTCAAGAATTTAATATCTGACCTCTGGATACAATTCCTCCTAGGTCTGCCTTAAAGATAGTGACAAGTGAAAAAATGAAGAGCAGTTGGTTTGATTTGACATGAATTCACACACTGAAGCCCAGGAGCTCAGAGAAGGTTTCCTGCCTCTTGAACCTGCATCATTTTGACAGACATTTTGTCTGAGAAGGAAAGTGGGGGAGAGATAGGATTTGATACTACATTAAGAAATAGAACATTACACAAAGGAATCTCCTCCACAAATTCGCTCCGGAACATTCCAGAACACTCCCTGTTGCTTTCCCTTGATTCCGACATGACAATAAATCAGTCGTTTAGCTTCAAGGTCAAATACAGGATTCACCACACTGGCCTTTTTAAAAGCACTTTCAGAAAGAAGAGCAAAAATCCTTAAGGAATAATTCACTCAAAAATGTAATTTTATCAATTATAATCATATTTGCCAGCTCTTGCGGAGGGAAAGACTTTAACTGAATGTCTTAAATATCAGTCTGGTCTTCACATGTATATGACTTTAAGAGACATATGACTTATATACCAGTGGTTTTTGCCCCTTACTGTCCAACACAATATTGAAGCCCACCGGCATTTATGATGCGTTTATGACAAAGCTGCATGTTTTCAAACTTGTTTTTAAACAGAAGCTAGTAGTGTAAATGTGATATATATATATATATTTATATTTATATCACATTTTGAAAAGACTGATCCTTGAACTACTCTTAGTCTATCAGTCAGTCAGTAGCATTATTATTAAAAAAAAAATTGGAACCTGGCAGTGTAAATCAACAGCCGCTTTAATTTTACATCTTCATTAAAGAGGTCATGAACTGTTTATTTTTTATACTGTTGTCAACTTATGACGTTCGCGTGGTTTTTACATTCAAAAACATCATAATGAATAAGTAATAGGCTATTTTCTATCCTGGTTTTGAGCCTAGCTCCTGAAACGCTCGGTTTTTATGGGCGTGCCGCATTGAAGACTTGGAAGTAAACGCCCACTGCTATGATTGGATAACAGTTTTGCATATTATAATGAGCTTCGACGCCCCTGTCAGTACACATGGGGAATTGTTTTGAAACCTTCCAATGTGGAAAAATGGCAACTGGAATGATTCTCCTATACATGTTTGACCCAGAGTCTGATCCCGAATCACAGGACAATGAACCAACAACAACTTAAATACAAAGGGTACTCCAGCCTGTGACAGCATGGTAAGTTATCGTTAATTATGTTTAGTTAGACACGTACACATAATCAGTAGATATCAAACAATCTGTAAAAATTCAGCACTATCACATATGAGTTTTTTTTTTTTTTTACTCACACAAATGTGTTGCACCATTCCTGTCGGATCCGGCACAGCATTGTTTTTTAATCTCATTCTGTCTGCAAATCCAGTCTCTTGTTTACAAAAGAATCCGCAGTGAAATGAAGCGAACAAATGCGCAATGTCTTACCCACGTGAGCTGGAACGTCAGTAAAAATAAAGTTCATGCATTGCTAATATTGGAATCCGAAGGAAGCTTATGCAGCGTGGTTCTTCCACAACCAGGCACTGCGCAATATTTTGTAATCTTCAACGGCATGTTTATTGCTTGGTAGCTCGATCCAGTTTAGCGCCACATAGGCCTATGTTATTTACCAATTACATGTCATGCACAAATCGGTGGATGAGGCTACAGAATTAGACATTCTTCTTCTGTAGTGTTTCGCTGCTGTCTGACGTCACAGGAAGGCAAATCTGGATATCCCTCAATTTATGAGCCAGCGGTCAATAAAAGCTTTTATTTGACTAACATGGAAGTTAGCATGGAAGATAAGGATATTCTTATATTACCATGACCTTTTATATATCAAAAGCTCAAGGAAAAGATGATTTCTCAATTCATGACCCCTTTAACTAAAACTATTAGAAATAATTTCGAATTTGAATAATTTCAAACTATAACAAATTATTTTAATTAACAGCAATATAGCTGATATAAAATCAAATCTAAATAACGGGTGAGTAAATGATGACAGAATTTTCATATTTGACTGAACAATCCCTATTATTATTTTAAAGTATAGTGGACTTTTTATTTTACAACTCATCCCTGATCTTTCCTTTATATAAAAATGAGTATCATAAAAGGAGGTTTTCTGTGCCAGTACAGATATATATATAAAAAAAAAAACATACATAAAACAAAGTCTCTTTTTATAGGACGGAGGAAAAAGTAGTTATATGTCACTAGGTAACATCTTTGCCAGAGCAAGGCGTCCTTTGATCCTGACATTTAATAGAAATCACAGTGAGCAGGTAATGTTAACAGACTGGCTCGGCTGTTAGCGAGAGGATGTGAGGTGTGCCAGGGTAAGCCATCCGTTACACAGACAGTTCAGTCTGACAAGCAGCCCACAGAAGTGTGACTACAGCCTTCATATTAAAGCCGACCTGAACAATCACCACCACAACATGACAAACCCATGAAATTCTCTCTGTGACATATGGAAGATGGTTGCATCGGTTTTGATAAGTGGTACAATTATATAACATGTCCGGTGTTGGCATTTCCCTCACGTCAAGGATTTACGCTGCAGAATATCGCCTTTATGAGGTCATAAAAAAGGAGACAGGCAGAAATAAACAAGTCCATTTATACGTACTAAAAACAGGCATAAATATGTATGCCTTTGAAACGTTCATCAGTGATTAAATGCCGACCTTCACTGACACGACATAGAATGCAACATAAACTGCAAATTTTACAAAGCAATAATTCACATAACAACTGTGCGTTTAATGCAGCTATGACCTGAATAATACACGCAAAACAGAGAGAAAAACCATCTCTGTAGAACTCAAAATGACCTTCCGCAATTATTGCAGATAATATCACGCATCGTCTTCTTTTAATTGCAGTTCCGCTCTCAGAGCTGCACTTAAAGCGTATCTGTTCCACTGCCTGCATCTGAGCAGATTCTATCAAGATAAATGTATAAACTCGAGGGCTATGACAGTATGAAGTGGAGAAATTAAAGTCGTACACTCTGTTCAAGCGTTTTCCTCTCACTATACCCATCAAAGTCTTAAACTAACATTGGCAATGAGTGCTTAAGTGGAAATAAAGACTCAGTATTGCTTCTGACAGCCAAAATAAAATGCGACTCGCATGAGCGTGGCATGATCCGACGTGCTGACTATTTCGGATGTCACGTAAGATACACCCTATTAAACTTGGCCGCAGAATTCAATAAGGCTCTTGGTGGTTTTATGTGATATGAATCAGCACTGATAGCAATGCAATGATTTATGGATAATGTGTTTTGGAATGCTTGGCAGTCGCTGCATGCATCTGTCTACCATCTGCGTGCTTCTCCATAAAAGAGAATGGGTTAGCTTGCTCCGCTGCGCAAACCCGAGGAGGCCCATCGGTTGAAACGGTTAAAAATAAGCAAACACGGACTATTCTCGGTAGGATAGTTTGAAGGCCGCAGAGGGGGTATCGGAAGCTTTGTCAGAATGAGCCAACACAAATTCATCAATCCTTGAACAAACATCATCCTTCAAAAAGCTCTGGCGCTTCTGAGGGCTCCATGGCTAACAGGAACGCTGCGTTTCAAGTAACATAAATAGTTATCTGAATAATAACATAACTTGTAAATGATTGTGGATATTTTTTTATTTGCCATCCTATACCTAAAGGTCTACCAAAACATGAACATTTTGCCATTTTCTCTCTTCTGTTGAACACAAAACAAGACACAAGATATTTAGAAGAATGTTGGTAACCAAACTGTTTCAGTTCCCATTGACTTCCATTGTATTTTTTTTTTTTTTTTTTTGTCCATATACTGGAAGTCAGAGCTTGACATTATCACCCACCATCCCGGCAAATGCGGGTGGATTTCAGCAGTGGTGTGTAACACAGTCATATGCATTTTATATAAAATATATACATTTTTCAATTGTAGTCTTTTATAAAGGCATCTGAAATAAATTAAACTAGTGCAATGTAGTGTTGTCAAAAATATTGATTTTTCAATATATAATCGATACTGAAATAGGCTATCTGAAACACTTCCAATACTAACCCACCTCCCCTCACTCATTTGTTTCGTTTGCTCTAGATGAATATTGTTGGTGTTACAGGGCTTGAATTTTGGCGTGGGATTTTGCGTAGTGCGCATAATTTTACTCATTCCCACAGATTTTGTGCTCATGCCCAAAGTGCGTGCACATAAAGCTGCCTCGTACTAAACTGAGTTATTTTTTTGCTGCTTATTGCGCTTACACAATTAAATACACACAAATGAATGCCAAAATGCCAGTGTAGGTAAATATTCACGTAAAAACAGTCAGTTACAGTTGAGAAAGAAAACTTATGTGTAACAGTACAATGTGTCCATGCGTCAGGTCTTAAAGTGACAGCAGCCTAATATACCTGTTGCCAAATGAGATTATATTTAAAATATCTATATAGAAGTTTTTCCCATAGTATCGATGTCAAAATTGATGAAAGAAAAGCAGTGTAATTTGCGGTGAAGTTGAACTCTCTCTTTAAATGTAAAGTTTAACCTATAGAATCTGGAGAAAATGTTATGTAGGTTAGCAACACGTACGGGAGCAGGCCATAGAGGCAGGATCCTCTTCTGAGCGGAAGTAGTTTTTCTCGCAGCCACAGTGGACGGAGCCCTCCTGGTGCGTGTAGCTGTGCGGAGGACACTTGGAGCACTTGACGTTCCCGGAGGAGGCCTTATAAAAGCCGGGCCGGCAGGCTGTGGAGACAACAACGGGAGAGAAGACAAATTAGGATGCTGGGAGACTCTAGCCAACATGACCATTCATTACCCCATTACTATGCTGCCACTTTTAATGGAGCGAATCATTTCACATGACCATATGCATCGGTGGACACAATGGAAAGACATTTAATCATCTGCATGGACTTAAACAAACTAATAGCTGTACCAACAGCGCTGAGATGTGCGTACGGTCGGCCACACGCATATGCGAGTGAACATTATGACCTCATAGGAAAGAAATATTGTTTCTAAACAGCAACAAGATTAAATGGGGAGCAAATGGAGATTGTTTCTTAGTTCTCACAAGTGTCTCCTCGAGAGATTTCATTTTAGGAGGAACATTTTTATGTTTCAAAGTTTATGTTTGAATGAAATATAATTAGAAAACCTTTTTTTCTTCAGGGAGGAGAACATTTGAAAAGCTAAAGTCATAGCTATGTGATAAAGTATGTTTAAAAATACTTTTAAAGTCTCCTTTAATGTCATATTCAGTGACTGTTTCATGAATTATGCAAATACACCTCTTATAATGAAAAAAAAAAAAAAATCTTTGCTATTAAAGTGTACTCATCAGCTCATCCATCCCTATTCATGAGAATCCCATTCCATTACCCATAATGAAGAGGGAAAATCATGATGAGCTGGCTAATTACTAGGGCTCTCACACATCTGTATTCCACTCCCCAGGTTGGCAGGTTCAATACCTGATACAGTTGCTGAACCAAAGCTTCAAGTCAGCACCGTCTTCCTAGAATCAATTGAATTCTACTTCAGGGCAAGAAAACCAAAAGGGGCTTTATTATTATAGAAGCAGCAAGGTCAGGTTCTTCCCTGGGAATACAGCAGAAAACCATCTTACCATTTAATAAAGGCTTTCTTGGGTGGGATGTATGCATCCGCTTCCAACATATCAGTGATGCTTATTATGTTTATTATCTCACAGTCGACATTCCCACCACTTCAGCACACCTGATGCCTGATGCTTCTCCTGAGAGCTTTTCTTATGCATAGTGTGAGCAGAAGACGGCATGGAAAGTATCTGTGATGCATGTGAATGCAGGTTTACATTAACCTGTTTCTCCTCTGAGACTCTCCATTAGGGACTGCACAAAATGAGGCTGATGAAAAGGGGGGGAGGATAATAATGAGGTGCTCTTAACAGCGTTTGTTACAGGAAATCTAATCCGACATACTTTTACCTTTGCAAATCAGAAAACACAGAGTCCCAAAAGTGATAAAAACACACCTGCGTAGTCAGAAGAGATCTGACCACAGAGGAACATTTTATAATGCAGAGGTGGCTTTTTCAGACACTCAGAAAATGTATTTATTTTACAAGATTTTTAAACAATTGGATTAGGTCAAATTAAATTATCTTTAAACTTAAACCAAATCTTCTCATGCCAGTCCAACTTAATTTAATGTTTTATTTTGTTGGTGCTACTTTTTTATTTATATTGTTTTATTTGTTTACTAATCAGAACCAGCATTAACTTCTTGAGCAGTTTGAGCTACAGTAGCTCGTCTGTTTGATCGGATCACACGGGCCAGCCTTCGCTCCCCACGTGCATCAATGAGCCTTGGCCGCCCATGACCCTGTTGCCGGTTCTCCACTGTTCCTTCCTTGGACCACTTTTGATACTGACCACTGCAGACCGGGAACACCCCACAAGAGCTGCAGTTTTGGAGATGCTTTGACCCAGTCATCTAGCCATCACAATTTGGCCCTTGTCAAACTCGATCAAATCTTTACGCTTGCCCATTTTTCCTGCTTCTAACACATCAACTCTGAGGTCAAAATGTTCACTAGTTTTATTAATTTACTAAGGTTTAATAGATTTTCTTATGTTGTTTTAATTTAAACTACTTTAAGAACTAGTATAACTGAAATGGAATTCTGTCATTTTTTAAAATAATTATATGATGTTTATACATGGAATAGTTAACTTGTTTTATAGTATTTTAAATTGATCCACTTTTTTTTTTTTTTTTTCTCTTAAAAATCCTGGTGAAAAGTTCTATGTTCTCATTGTTAACTAAAACTAAAGCTAAAACTATTAATAATACTATAATGGTATGAAAAATAATACCAAAATAAAACAGGTGAGAATTACAATAGATCTAAGTAAGAGAAGTGTTGACATACAGTATGAATATGTAGCCTCTTTTGTGGATAGTCTCACATAATTTGAGTTCATGTTTAGAATTTTGATTGCAGACTTCAGTAGACAAATCTGAGCACAGTGCGAGACATTGTTGAGATCTCATCTGTTAAATGAAAATATGTAATAAGCAAAATTGTTCCATTATAAATGTTCCAATATAGCTGAAACAATTGAGATCTCAATTGTCATTTTCTTTTCTATGTGGTTGGTCAGAGAAATATACAAAATACATTTTATTCCAATCAGCCTTGATTTTGCGACGCCCTTGACAAGCAATGACCGTTATTTATATATAAAAATAAATTACACAGGCCAAAAATAAACAAAGGATATGCAAGACAAAGAGTCTCTTGGGTCAGTGAAGCAGGTGATGGAGCGAAAGGTGCCCCACTTTCCGTCACGAGAGCTCTTGTACTTGACAGCTCTTTAATAGAAGCCTGGGAAACCAATGGCTCTCGACAACATCATCCTCTCATCTCTCCAAACTCTCATACTGCATTGAAAGGCTATGAATGACATTACCCAAAGCTGTGCCTGTGCTTCCTCCATGTAATCCAAAGGCCTCAGATGTACAGGGGAGCGCTGAGTGTGGGATGATGTATAAGTTTGTGTGTCTAACACGACGTGCTGAGGTGGAAGCGCTTTGTGTGTGTGAGCGAGACTGAGCTTGGGGGCTGTTATTGATTACACGTGTGCTGCGAGGAGACGTTGGGGCTCACTCCCGGGCTAACAGGCACGGGGAAGGGAGTGAGATCGCTACAGAGGGGCGCGGAGGTGATTTCTCATCCAGGCCTCCCAGCACACACTCCATACGCACTTGCTCTTAACAAGAACACACACATGCTCTCCCAAGAGCGTCCGTTAATAAGGATGTGAGAGATGATCTTATTACTTTGTCGATCTTTTCTTCACTATATTGATGATGTTTGATGGTGGGCCGGTCGAGTAAAAACAAAGAACTGTGAAAGAAACTTACCATAGGATAGAAAAATCAATTGTTTTATCAATGAACTGAAGAGCAAATGGGCCAAAATTTTCAGAAGAGATCTCAACAATAGCCGCTTTTTCACTGTCGGGCCAAACCGTTCTCATTGCTTAACTGTTCCATTCCGTGCCGATCCAGCCCAGTCCACTATGGGGCTGATAACAGAGCTCTTCTGAAAGTATTACAAATGCATCAGTCGTTGCGAGAGTTTACAGCGAGCTTGGTCAGCTACAGAAGCTGTGTCCCAATTAAGAGGCTGCATCATTCGAAGACCACATTCGAAGGCCGATTGCATCACAGCAGGACAAACACGGCTGGCCCATTTCAAGGCCGCATTTGAATATATATATATATATATATATATATATACATACATTTTTTTACATTTGTATCATTAGCTACAAGTCATTAGATACAAGCAAGTTGAAACCCAATACTTACACTGGTAACACTTTATAATAACTGCACACTATGAAGCATTAGTTAAGCATTAGTAAATGGGTCATTCCTGGTATGCGGTAACATTTTGGCTTCATAAGTGTTGGGGAAAAAAAGGACATGATTTTCATGTTTTTAGCATTCTACGAAAATAGTGACATGTTTAACTACTAGGAATATATATTGGTCAATCTCAGGGACTAAAAAAATTATTATTATGGGTAGATTCATTGTTCAGACACTGGCCGTGAAGGTATTCCACCCTGTTAGGGACATATACAAACCCGATTCCAAAAATGTTGGGGCACTATACAAATTGTGAATAAAAAAGGAATGCAATAATTTACAAATCTTATAAACTTAATATTTTATTCACAGTAGTATATAGATAACATATCAAATGTTGAAAGTGAGACATTTTGAAATGTCATGCCAAATATTGGCTCATTTTGGATTTCATGAGAGCTACACATTCCAAAAAAGTTGGGACAGGTAGCAAATAAGAGGCCGGAAAAGTTCAATGTACATATAAGGAACAGCTGGAGGACCAATTTGCAACTTATTAGGTCAGTTGGCAACATGATTGGGTATAAAAGATCCTCTCAGAGTGGCAGTGTCTCTCAGAAGTCAAGATGGGCAGAGGATCACCAATTCCCCCAATGCTGCGGCCAAAAATAGTGGAGCGATATCAGAAAGGAGTTTCTCAGAGAAAAATTGCAAAGAGTTTGAAGTTATCATCATTTACAGTGCATAATATCATCCAAAGATTCAGAGAATCTGGAACAATCTCTGTGCTTAAGGGTCAAGGCCGGAAAACCATACTGGAAGCTCGTGATCTTCGGTCCTTAGATTGCACTGCATCACATACAGGAATGCTACTGTAATGGAAATCACAACAGGAATACTTCCAGAAAACATTGTCGGTGAACACAATCCACCGTGCCATTCGCCGTTGCTGGGTAAAACTCTATAGGTCAAAAAAGAAGCCATATCTAAATGGCTTCTTTTGGCGTTCTTTTGGTGTTTTCTCTGGGCCAAGACTCATTTAAAATGGACTGTGGCAAAGTGGAAAACTGTTCTGTGGTCAGACGAATCAAAATTTGAAGTTCTTTTTGGAAAACTGGGACGCCATGTCATCCGGAATAAAGAGGACAAGGACAACCCAAGTTGTTCTCAGCGCTCAGTTCAGAAGCCTGCATCTCTGATGGTATGGGGCTGCATGAGTGCGTGTGGCATGGGCAGCTTACACATCTGGAAAGGCACCATCAATGCTGAAAGGTATATCCAAGTTCTAGAACAACATATGCTCCCATCCAGATGTCGTCTCTTTCAGGGAAGACCTTGCATTTTCCAACATGACAATGCCAGACCACATACTGCATCAATTACAACATCATGGCTGCGTAGAAGAAGGATCCGGGTACTGAAATGGCCAGCCTGCAGTCCAGATCTTTCACCCAGAGAAAACATTTGGCGCATCATAAAGAGCAAGATGCGACAAAGAAGACCTAAGACAGTTGAGCAACTAGAAGCCTGTATTAGACAAGAATGGGACAACATTCCTATTCCTAAACTTGAGCAACTTGTCTCCTCAGTCCCCAGACGTTTGCAGACTGTTATAAAAGAAGAGGGGATGCCACACAGTGGTAAACATGGCCTCGTCCCAACTTTTTTGAGATGTGTTGATGCCATGAAATTTAAAATCAACTTAGTTTTCCTTAAAATGATACATTTTCTCAGTTTAAACATTTGATATGTCATCTATGTTGTATTCTGAATAAAATATTGAAATTTGAAACTTCCACATCATTGCATTCTGTTTTTATTCACAATTTGTACAGTGTCCCAACTTTTTTGGAATTGGGTTTGTACATAGTTATCACAAAATGTTAATAATGTAAATGTTAAACAATAACAAGCTTTTCTTGGATAGTATATGTCCCTTTGGCCATCATGGTGTTTTTTTTATTTTTGTTTTTTTTTTTATTCTTGAAACAATAACAAAACAATTATTGATGAATAGAATGTCTTTATTATTAAGAACAGGTACTTTTTGTACCCATTTTTGCCAATAGGATGGTAAATAAAAAAAAAAAAATGTGTTCAAAAACATATACTGTATATGCTGTTAATGCTCCTCACCTCCCAAAATAGGACATTTAATGTTGCTGTCAAATTATATATATATATATATATATATATATATATATATATATATATATATATATATATATATATATATATATATATATATATATATATATATATATATATATATATATATATATATATATATATATATATACATATACATATGTATATAGAATTTGCAATATACACTAAATACAATTTATTCTATTAGAATTTAGAATTAAAGACCTAACAGGGTGGAATCTAACAGGGTGGAACATTTTAAGCTAAGTTAGCTGTAACTCAACATTTAGCTAGCTAACCTTCTACAGATAAACAGAACTTTTATAACTATGTCAGATATGTTTTACTTTTTTTTTTTTTTTTTTTTTTTTTGACCGGACAAACATTTTTCATAATATTTTTGAAAGTTTAAGAGTGGGACAAGCAGGATAACATAAAAATAAAAAAAAAAAAAAAAAACAGTAGGAGTGAGAGTTGAAGCTTACTTAATTTTGTACAGTTGAATTCCAGCAGGAAAAATAAATGATGTCATTTCCTGAAAATGGTCTCAATGGAATTGTGGTCTTTTTGGAAGTCGAGAAAGTACATATAACAGGGTGGAAGATGACTTCAGGGACACAGTAAATTAAGAAAATTGTAATAATAATAATAATAATAATAATAATAATAATAATAATAATAACTATAGTTTCACATGATTTATATGTATGGTTAGAGGTAGTTTAGCCTAGTCTATAACATAATGTAAACATATTTTGAGGTTTTATCATTTCATGGTTTTTAGTTCTTGTGGAAGTTGATTACTTTGCACTGAGGACATGATGAAATTGAATGCATACATCAATAACAAGGTGTGTAAAATACAAAATAGTATTTTTAATGTCTATTATCTCTGTTTAAGTGATAAAGAAGACCTAAATCTACAATTTAAGCCATTTATTATTATGAATATGTGGCTCATTTTAGAGAAAATATGAGTAAATAAATCATTGAGACAGGAAAAGTCACTGTATACCAGGAATGACCCAAATAGTTAATTCATCATTCATAAAGACTGTTTAAAAACAGGCACTCCTTTTTTCTTGTTTTAAGCAAAAAAATCACTTAATTTTGGTCAAACTTTGAGAAAATAAGACGTAATAAGACAAAACTGATATCTTCATTAAATGATGTGAACCATGAAATAACCTCAGAGAAATAACATTTTCCTGTGGGAAGGGGTAGCTATGTGATAAAATACAATAAAAAAAAAAAAAAAAAAATCTCTGGGCTACAGGATAGAAAGCTGAAAAGACTCTTATGTCATTGGTAACTGGTGATATGATATAAGGACAGATCTCCTTGTGACTAAACAGGATCCTATCAATCAATAGAAGCATAATGTGATGACATGACGGTAAGTGCTGGCTAGATTCACTTACGGTAGTGTCTTTATACAGTAGCTGGCAGTGAGGGAGAGGATACAAGGAACAAATGCATTCATTCAGCACCCCCTGTTCAAACTAATTGCCTGTGAAACTGTATCTGACTCGTTGGCCTTCAAAAGAAAAGCCCATAGTAGATGTCCCTTCCCTGGGGAGATGAGAACAAAGTCCTTAAAGGTCAGATTCTCATTCCCGTTATCACATACAAACTTTCTGATGTAAAAGTCTAAAATTAGGACTGTATGAGATAATGAAAGCGGGAATTTTAAATTATAGTTACAACATGGATAGTAAAAACACATTTTATACACCTTAAATATAATAATAGTAATAATAATAATAATAATAATAATTTATAAAAAATTCTAAGTATTTTATATAAAGGCTTGTTCACAAGCCTTATTATATAACTGTAACAAATTAATGTACTATACAGTAGATTTAAATGTAAAAACTTGCATCAAATAGATTTATTTATGGAATCAATTATAAATCAATTATCAAGTAGTGCATCCTTAACATTGAATATTAATGCACAAGAAACCATCATGTATAATTAAAGAGAAATGCAGTTGTCTCCATCCCAAATCAGAAGACGTTTTGTCCCTTTCTACTTGGAAAGCAGAGCTTGGTTCATTTAATTTATAAAGTTTAAAATGAAGGTTATGTTGAGTTGAGAACCACTAAGCAAGCATCATGGGAAAAGCCCCAAACCCAATTAAAGTGCATGCATGGGTTTCATTTCCACTGCTAATTCAATCACTGCCAACACTGACACCTCTAGAGCGCTCTGTTCAAATGACCTCTGACCTTGATCAATGCCTGCCTGGCACTCCTGCACAGCCAGAGGCCTGACAGTGCCTCTCTAAGCATATTCACATTGCATGACAAATCTAGTTTGTGGTCCGAAAGTTTTAAGCCACAACGGACTAAATAAAGTTTCAAAGTTTAAACATCTTCTAAACATGCTAACAAGTTACATGTGATCATGTGTTGAGGATAAACAAACAGAGGAATACACAAACAAATTCCTCAGCACAAATGCACAATTAAACACACATTCATAAATCACACATTCATATATGTCTGAATTGTGTTCGTATAAGCAACCTCTCTTCACTCAGTGGTCCATTTGTAACCGCGGGCACTTAGGAGAGCTCAGCTGTAGCACTCAGAGAGGCCTGAAATGTGATCAGTGCTCCTCTGTTTGTCCTGGAACCTCTACAATGGCACTCTCAGAGGAGAATGAGGCCACCTCTCCGTGAATCAATACACGCTGCCTTGTAAACAACACCAATGACACCACCGAAATACCCGATTTTATGGGCCTTTTTTTATATAAAAAAGGCTTCAAGAACACATATATGGCCAAGGACATTAATGTCGTATCATCATCTGCATGCTTGTTGTTCAGCAGTGGTTCTAAACTGATTTCATTTCATGACCCAGATTTTGCATACAAAACAGGAAGATTTCAGCCTAAAATCAAAATTTCAGCCTAATTTTTTTTTTTTTTTGCATACAGACAGTTAAACTTTTTTTTTTTTTTTTGGTAAATGAAATAAAGCTGAAATAAATTAAATAATAAATATTAGATGAAAAACTTAAATGAAAATGAGAAATTCTAAATAAGTTTAAGAAATATTTAATATAATATTAATATTTTAAGAAATATTTACTTTATTTAAATATTTAAAAACAATAATAAAATAGCAAAAACACATAACAACATCACTAAATCTAAAACACATACATATATACATTATATATACACATTATATATACACACATATATATATATATATATATATATATATATATATGTAAAAGCTATTTGAAAACAATAATAATAAATATTTATTATTACATCATATTAAAAATACTAAAATAACATTTGCAGTTTTCATGATATGGTCAGGAAACAGATGAGGCTAAAATCCGAGCATAATATATAGCAGAACCCTCATATGGAACCTAAAGTGCAAATTTTTCATTATTTTCCTGTTTACTAAAAAGAAAATCCAAAAGCTCTGTTCTGGGAACATTCTGAGAACCAAGCCCTAACATTCCCAGAACATACTGGGAACCAATAATTGGAAAAAAAACTCTACAGTTCACAAAGCGGAAAAATGTGTTGTGGAGAGGGAGCCAGGCTCTCCATCAGCTCTCTCAGAGTGAAAGGAAAGGTCAGTGAAGGTTTCGCTCCACTTCGATGGTGCCAGCGGTAAACAGAGCAAGTAGTTGAGAGTGTTGACTAAACAAATGATTTCCTGGTTCCATAGACCAGCTCCCACCCCTTCCATTCCACAAGGTCAGAGCGACTCTTGCCCCCCTCCTACTCTCCTCTTTGCGTCTCCTCTCACTCTCCCACCCCAGCTCTGGGTAAAATTAGATTTGATCAGGCATCCTGTGGGACAGCTATTCTTCTGCGTTAGAAATGGCAGAGCGAAGCCCCCGCTGGAGCCCATCGCACTGAAGATGGATATTAGCATTGTAATACGTGTCGTGCTTCTGGGACTGTTTACAGTTCCAAACATGTGTTTCCGCCCTGCTTTTGCAGCATGGCTATAATGCCTCCAGTGTGCCCGCACCTTCCCGATCCGCTCATCAGTGGGCTTTCTCATTCAAATCAGCTTGAGATCAGACCGCTTAATTAGGCCGCACATTTCCCAAAGTGAAGCTCCAATGTGAGGAGCCTCTTTAAGACCCTTTTGAAATGAATGAGCCTCCACTCCAGAAACATTACCTTGTAGTTACCAGCACAAACACCAACAGAGGCCTGAGAAAGCTGATATGAATTACTGTCGTAGAAAGCGCCAGCTCGGCAGCTCCCTCTTGCATCTGCTGGCAAGCAAACAGAGTGAATTTGTAATTTGTTTTTGGGGGGTTCGTTTTGATTAGTTCTGGCTGTGATGAATGCACTGCATCAAGGCTAACAATAAACATTTTGCTCTGACATTGCTGCATCTTAGTAATGCTCGCTAGTTCCTTAGTGTTGGGTTCCAAACACCATTGACGCACCATGATATGTTACAAATGTACTCTGCGAGGCTAATGAATAGTTTTGCAGGCGCTCCGCTAGGAATGAGGAACAGCGACGCCATTTTAATACAATTATCACACAGCAAATGACCACATTGGGTAATGCATTTGCCTTTAAAGATCCTTATAAATTAATTACAGACCTCTGTGGTTGATTCCTCTTTGTAAATCTGTCAAAGAGAATCATAATATTGTGCTTGCGCTAAAAGCGCTCTAATTATGATTCAGTAATGACTCAGAGCAGAGCGGGTCACTCATTGTGAGAGCCCTGTGCAATCTAACTGGCATATTTCATAATTAGAGAGCCAGCAAACGAAGGATTTTGAAGCATCTTGTCTGTGAAGTGGGATAGAGATGCAGCTCCACCTCATTAAAAGCAGCATTTCATTCCTGTTCAATGGCATAATCCTGTCGCTACGGACGACAGTGTGGTGTCTCACCGCTCTATTAAAGGAGAGATAGCTGCATACTTTCCCAGAGTTTCTCACTTTCTCCTTCTCGTGACATCTTTCTTAGGCAACGATACCTATTTACACACTGTCACGGAAGCCCGTAACCCTGCCACAGGAGGGACACACAAGCACACACAAACAGACATGCTCATCTGCATTAATGTGCCGTCTCATGCGAACCCTTCAGGCTCGATCCCTCGTCTTGCCCTTCATTGTGAGGCCGAGAGCTCCCCCGAAAATGAATCCAAATCTAGCCACCAAAGGCTGATTAGAATATATGCCAAGTGAGAAATGTAAAACTCTAAATTGGGAGAAAACACTGGCTCCAATACTTGTAAAAAGTGTGTATACATGTTCTAATTTTGTAAACACTTTACAATAAAGTCTAATTTGTTACTGTCACGTAACAAAGAATTACGTTTCATGTTCATGTTTCATGTTATTATTTTGCTATGGTCACTGTCTTATTTTCTGGTTTGCCATGTGATTCTCATGCCCTTGTGTGATCTTGTGTCATACTGACATTGGTTCATTGTTTGATCATTGTTCACAGGTCTCCCTTGCCTTGTCTAGTCCTTGTGTATTTAAGCCCTCATGTTTGCCATGTGTCTTTGTTGAGTATTGTTTGGTGTAACCCATTGTTGGTGAGTTCTTTGTCAAGTCTGGGTTCAAGTCAAGCTCAAGTCATTGTCTGTCTTGTATCTGTTCCTATTTGTCAATAAAACTGCACTTGGGTTCATTGCCTCCAGTAGTGATGCAAAGTCCGATTAATTTCCGTGAACTGGTTCTTTTCGGACAGTTTGGCTCAATGAACCGGTTCAAAAAGCCAATTCATAGGTTCCTGATGTCATCATGCAATGATGTTACTATGCATTTCTTTCATGCTTTTATTTATGCATTTTTCAGTGTCATGTTATATCAAGGAAACATTCAAATAAAGTAATCTGTGTCAATGCATATTGAAACAATCAAAGTCATTTGCGTGAGTGCATGTAGCTGATTATTGCCTTTCATTCACTTAAGTTAATGGTGTTTGTGGTTACAGTTTCATTCGTGGATCCTTTGTGTCGGATACGACTGAACAATATTGAGTAGCCTAGACATGCATAAATGCGGATATGTTACATGTCTAAAGTAGCCTATAAACCAGTGTTATAAACTTATAAATTTGGCTTAACAACTTAACATATAATCTGCATGCACAATAAACTGCAGTAAATGTATTTACATCTCTCGACAGAAAGGTTTTTGTAGGTTTAAATAAAATGTTAGTCATAATAAGCATATTTCCAGGACATGCCTCAGGCTTGCATCGCCAACTCAATCAACGCAAACTTCGACAGATGTTTGAACCGACTCTTTCGCTTCTTTTTTAGTCAGATGTGCTATTTCGGCTTTTGCGTTTTGTGTCATCAACCCGGAACTAAAGTTTGATTAAGTTCGATTAATGAACCGGCTCAACCGGTTACATGCTGAGAACAATTCGTTCAAGAACTGAACATCACTAGCCTCCAGTGGACTAAATGTTACAGTTACCATTTGTTAATGCAATAACTAACATTAACTATGAGCAATATATTTTACAGCACTTTTAAAAAATATATATAATTATTTTCAGTGCTGAATTTGTTTCAAGAATGTTTCAAGTTTGTGAATGAAAGTCATTCTCTGTCCCTCCATTGGCAGCAACGTAACTACCACTTTGACGCTTCAAAAATTTCATGAAGAGGTCGTAAAAAACTAATCCATATGAATTGAACGGTTAGGTATACATTTTCTGAAGAGACATGATCACTTTGTATGATGAACAGATTGAATTTAGTCTTTTATTCACATATAAACATTGATCAGAGAACATAAACAGAAGCTCAGCCGAACCTGCTTGATGTATGAGAATGAACCTCATTGGTTCTTGCAGAAGCACAAACGTGCTGCGTAACATGAGAATGAACCTCATTGGTTCTTGCAGAAGCTCAAACGTGCTGTGTAACACAAGAATGAACCTCATTGGTTCTTGCAGAAGCACAAACATGCTGCATAACATGAGAATGAACCTCATTGGTTATTGCAGAAGCTCAAATGTACTGCGTAACACACGAGAATGAACCTCATTGGTTCTTGCAGAAGCTCAAACGTGCTGCATAACACACGAAAATGAACCTCATTGGTTATTGCAGAAACTCAAATGTGCTGTGTAACACATGAGAATGAACCTCATTGGTTATTGCAGAAGCTCAAACGTGCTGCGTAACATGAGAATGAACCTCATTGGTTCTTGCAGAAGCTCAAACGTGCTGTCACACACGAGAGTGAACCTCATTGGTTCTCGTACATCAAGTGAACATGCTTGAGCTTCTGTTTACCACAACTGATCTGTGAGTTGATGAATGTTTATATGTGAATAATAATCTGTTCATCATATAAAATGGTTGTCTCTTCAGAAAATTTTGACTAATCCGCTCAATTCATATGGATTAGTTTTATGATCTCTTTATGAACTTTTGAGATTTTTTTTATTAAAGGATAACCAAATGAAAGCTTTTTTTCTTTAATATAATTTGCTAACTAAAATTTGCAACCCTGAAATTTGCATGTTGGACATTCTCTCAACAAACTTCTCTTTCCCCTCAGTCAACACTGAAAAAAAAAAATTCGATCAGGGCTTCTTTATGCAAGAGTGTTTTGGTGGGCTGCTTGGGCAGTATATGTTATAGAGATGCTATGGGACCACAGATTTATTGAACTCTTGGTGATGGACCTCCTTTGCAGGGACTGTTGTTTCCAAGGCTTAACTGTACATCAGTGTTCTTGTCAGTGGTTAAGGTCAGTATGTGCTGTGTGTAAAGGAAAGCGTAGTTCTGTGTTCACAGCTGGACGCATGTGTACAGACTATAAACTAACACAGGGAACAGCTGCAGGCCCCAATAGCAACATGCATGAGTATGTTGGGGCCATTAAACAGTTCCTGATATCCACAAACATAAACAACACAGTGAACACAATCATACAGAAACACACTATTAAAATTAGGACAGTTTCAGTGACGTGATCCTATCCTCCCATAGAATACTATCCCTTTTCCTCAATCAAAATCAAAAGTGCTTTACAATATTTCATCACTAATCTTAGTGCTATGCTAAGTTAGCAGACTAATCTTTTAGCTTGCAAATTAATGGCTAACTGAAAACATGTTTAATTTTGTCATTTTAAGCTTTGGTGTTTTTTTGTACTTAGAAAAAAATTAAAATAAATGAATGAACATTTCATGATCAAGGTGGTACACATGGTAATGTTTTTTGTTTATAATTTCTAATCAGGCACCAAATAGAATAACCATAAAAAGTTGTATCAGCAATGGAATGCCTTTTGGGCTCTAAAATCTGTACTGAATGGAAACGTCAATATGCCAGATATTCATATAATGACCAAAAAGTATATTCAATGGAAGATAAATATTTCATTGTGGTTATTATATTACAATTCTTGTGATAATAATCAAAATATTTATTGGTGTCTTTTATGGCCGTTGCCACATTTGCATTATGCCTAACATTGCACACTGATGAATTTTATTATATTGCTGTTTTTGCTGTTTTATATAAAAAAGTAAGCTACAAGATATTATTGTGTTAATATATTACATGAATTTTGCTCTACATGGACACATTTGAAACTGAGCTAAACGTATGCAATAATGTTCCTGCATCTTTCTCGCTAAGGCGCTAGATGTGACTGGGTCAGTCAGTAATTTTAGGACATCATTTTGCCGAAATCCCCTGACACGTCTCAATAAGCCACCATGATGCCTGTAGCAAATTGAGAGCAGGAGAAGAAGAAAGAGGGAAGAAAAAGAGAGAAAGTAGCTTTGAAACAACTAAGCCTATTAACATAATTTTCAAAGCCTTTCAGAATGCGAGTCCTCCTGTCGGAGCCATCCCTCTTCCTTGGTGCCATTGTACTGAATGTACTGCTCTGCTACAGAAGCCAGCACAATGGGAGCCCTGCATCGGCCACCACCTAATCCCCTATTGTGGCAGGTTTATGGCCGCCTCTTTTTCCGGGGCCCCTTAGGACCCTCCATTCCTCTGGAGCTGCTGGACCACACGGAATCGGCTGCCACTGATAAATCTCCACCGCAGACAAAGAGATGGCGGGTCAGCCAAGGGTTCAGGGATTGTGCTGGCCACTTTTAATGTACGCTGACTGTCAGCCACAGGCATGACTGATAACAGAGGTATTATTTTCACAGAGGAGCAGTGCCCAACACCAGCCATAAAACCTCCTATTCTAATCCAAATGACCTCCCTCTGGCTATTGTGGAGAGGACGCGCTTCCGTGCAGAGCTCAAGTGCGATAACCGTGGCCAACACAGCCGCGAGAGAGGAGGGATCCGTCCACAGAAGAATTACTGTCTATCTCTCCATTGTGTCCCTGTGTGGGAGGACTAGCTGCCAACAGCCGACAACAAGGAGGTGTTCCATATGCCCACCTCCGTGACGCTGACAGAACATAAAAATTCAGGTGGCAGATTCGCTATCTGCTCAGCGTAGGTCCCTTTCTTCCCCATCGCGTTTCCCCATCTCTGGTGATAAAAAAAAAAAAGAATGAAACGCCTAGAAATTTAACGGCCCGAAGAAATTATTAAAATGCTTATGCTATTACTCCACCCACGTCATCAATGAATACATGCACATGAGATCCGTGTGAGAGAGGCATACGCTTTTTGGCTCCGTTGCTGAACTTCTACTGTAGACATTTGTCTTTTAAGGCAGCATCCTAACTTCATATGGGACTGATTTGGAACACTCTAGACTCTTTATGGAAGATGCAACTCATGCCAATAGAGTCTGATGTTGCATGTTGCTAAGCTAGCAATGCAAGGGTACAATAAGCATAAAAATACACCATACAAACAAAGAAATATTGGTATTAATAATCCACATTTCTCCCATGGCTTCCACCATATTGGATACATTTTTGTTACAGAGCTAGATGGGACAATATCACAATGTCACAATGCATTATAGGCTTGCCTTCTTCACAAAGGATGCATGTAAGGATGCCTTAGATTTTGGCTAAAATTAGCTGTCTTAGGAAGCAGTGTAATTAATGTTATTATCATAATTACCTTTTGGAAGTCTTTGCAATGGGGACCTTTACTATCAATGCTTATGTAGGCAGTTCACTAGGTTTTGGAGCAGAACATTTGAGTGTGTGTGCTAGGTAATGGAGGAGAGAGCACTCTAAACAAAAGCCTGCACGAATGACCAGCATGTGTGAGGAATAAGTGTCCTCCTTTCAAGAGTGCTAAAATAGGTCATCTCCAACAGTTCATAAAAACAACACTGAGCTCCAAGAGAGGACAGCTCACTTCCTCTTTCACCATATACCAAAAATATATTTGCATTCCATGCGCAGGAAACAAAATATCATGATTATCAGGCCCTAAAATCATTATAAAAAATGCAGTTAACTCAAAGATGAAAATTCTGTCATCATTTACTCAATCATTTACCCTCAAGTTTAAAACTGGGATCACTTTCTGTGAAACACAAAAAGTGTTTTTCCTTTTTTTGTGTTTTTTGGGAAGAATATTCTAGCTGTTCTTTTTCATATTATTAAAGTCAACTGGGATGATTGCTGTTAAGCTCTGAAAGTCATACACTTCGGAAGGACATGAGGCTGAGTAGATGATGACAGTATTTCTTTAATAGCCAAAAATGTGTAAATGTGATTTCACAAATCCCAGCTTTATATACATCATAGCCTTGATTAATAACCAGTCTTACAAAGTGTGACATGTCATTTTATTTCCACAAATTTATTTACACAGCTGAAGTCTTGCTTGGCCAGAGTATGTTCAGTAACTTTATCAAGGGAACTGAAGTAATGCTCGGCAAGAGGATGTCAACCACTGCGCTAGAATCTGTTGAATTTCTAGAAAGTCATTGCCAAACCACAGCTTTTCATTGTAACCATATGGCCAGTCCCCATGGTCACCTTCCCTCTTGCTTCACACCTGCTGTTTCAGCCCAAACATGAAGCTATTCAAATAGCACATGAGTGATCACTCATTTACTGGAGATCATTATCAAGAACTCATTTAGTTTCCAAATGACCTGGGGACCTTGCTAACCAACACCCAATATTCTGACCAAATCATTAATAAAAACTACATTTGCCTTTCCTGAAAGAAATACCAGTGCTTGCAAGGCAGAAAAATGAGTAGTGTTAAAGTTTTAGGTTTTAGGCATTGGTTCTGTCTGAATAAAATGCTGCATCAGAGCCACTTTGTCATGGTTAGTGTATGACAATCAGCCCGAATTTCATTTTAAAGTTCAATACTTAATATTTAAAGCAAACTGTAGCCTGATAGTTGGATAGTTGCTGGAACTGTACAAGCCTCAAGTCTTACCAAATTTCACAGTTCTACAGCAGGGTGTCCAGTCCTGTTCCTGGAGGGCCAACGTCCTGAAGAGTTCAGCTCCAACCTGCCCCAAATATAATTGGGTGAATGTTTCTAGTGATCCTGAAGACCTTGATTAGCTTCAGGTGTTTTTAATTGAGGTTGGAACTAAACTCTGCTGTGGATTAGTCACCATGTTCTATAGTTATATAGATTCTTGCAATGATGATTTGTCACTTGCTCATAATGAAGCTGTAAGCATGAGTGCCCCTTAGGAGGCCTTGGCTGCCTGAATATAAAATATCCGGAGAAAAGATCAGGTTCTTCAGCGATCAGCAGCTCCTGCGAGGGTCAGGAAGGGGTCTGACGCCCACGCCGTTACGGGCAGCTAACAGAGCGAGAATGCTATTTAGATTTCTCCGGCAGGTGCCCCGTTCCAGCCTGGGCAGAGGGGCCCACAAATCAATCTTCTGTGTCGAGCCACTCCGCAGGGTGTCCGCACATTTGTTAAGGCTTGCCTGCCAGCCAGTCCCCATTCGTCTCTCTGAGGGGGCCACTCTAGGGGAAAGGCTGTCTCACCAGGGGCTGCGTCGTGCAGGCTGGGTACAGGGAGCAGCGCTGCCATAAATCAGAGGGCCCCTGCACAGAGCTACACTGCGAGGCTGTCAGGGTTGGAGGAGACGCGCCACCGCAGGTGATCCACAGACACCGTGGCAGGACAGCACCGAAACATCAAGAGTCTCTTCTTACCTACCCTCAGACAGCTGTTGAGAATGTCCCTCTCTTTCTTCATAAATACCAATGCTCGCACTGACAGTCGCTCACGCTATGCTCTTCTGTTTGTTAACAGTGTGTTACATAAAATGCCCTCCTGCGGCTCGGTTCCTGAGCCATGGATATTTTCTGATGACACAGCAGAGTGGTTGAATTTATGAGACTAGAATAAACCTTTTCTGAAAAGCACAAGTGCTTGCAAACAACCTCAGGCTTTGTCAGAGATTAAATGTGAATGCAGCGGGTTGCTTGATGCCAGCGCTTTGACAGTGAGAGAAGAGGAGGGAAAAATGCAGAGGTTTTGAAATGAGCCAAACACCAAGGGACCCTCTTTGAGACAAGCAAGCTCCTCTGGGTCCTCCTTAGTTATCTTGAGCGCACCAAGAAAGGGAATGCTTGAGGTAGGCTGACATTCTACACAAACCCCCTCTTTATACAAGGAGAGGGGCAATTATCAGACTGTTTGCACCAGTCAGGGGGGCAATTACCTGAGAGAAAGGTCAGAAGCAGTGTTCTGTTCCAGTTCCTCCTCCACAGGATTGATTGCTCACCTGGGTTCATCACTGGTGCTGATACGCATGGTCTCACACGATTTTGTCCCCTTGGACTCACTGAGATATCCTGACACAGTTCTCTGACACAGTTCTTCTTCAGTCAGCTGAAAGAGTTAACTTTGCTATGTTGTTCTTTAGTTGCTCTGACATAATACATTTTAATTAATAAATATTAAAAATATGGTGTATTATAGAATAAGATTAATTTTGATTTGCTTCTGTTTTATTTTGTCTATTATTTTATTTTTTAAAAATAACACAAATTTACAAAGTACTGTACCCTGATTGTCAAAGTTAAAATGTATTGGAATTGGTTTACTGAACAAACATGTCTGTCTTAAAAAATTGCCACTGCACACACTGCAGTTTTGCTGTTGTAATTGGGGGGATATATTTGAAGTATTTACACCTTTGAATGCAAAATATGTTAGCAAAACTTTTAAGAATAAGGTTAGAATTATTGTTCTCCCATTATAATCTGCTCTGTCTAGTTGATGCACATACACTGACTCTCGCTTATTGAAGAGTGCAAAGTTAAACATAGACTCTCTTGCTGTCAGGATAATTCTTTATCTGAAATGTAAATACTTGCATGAATTTGTAACACTTACAAGTAGACTAAGTATACAACTATAATATGTACGTTGTGCGCTAAGGAAAATCGTCTCAAATGCATTAAACAGCACACACAGCAGGACAAGCCATGTAGGCTTATGACTTAGTTTGAAGCGCTTAATATAATGCACGTCTCATGTTTAAGGCAACTTGTGTACTTGTCTGGCATCAACTCACTCTGTGTCCACTCTGTGAAACACAGTTTGAAATTACATAGAGCAGTTCCACACAGTGGTTCGAATAACTGGATTTGTTCAGTACACATTCTTACTGAACCGAAAGACCCTTCCCGAAAAGTACCATTGCACTCCTAATATGTACATAATCAGAGTTGACATTTTGATTTTTAAAATTATTGAAAATATTGAAAAAGAAGCAAGAAAGCCAATGAAGACAAACCTTCAGACTTTTGTTCTTGCTAAATTTCATCTGGGTTTTTAATATAAAGGGGGACACGAGGCTATGCCTTTTATCACAAAACCCATTGTTCAGCTTGCTTCTGCTTACCCTTCAATCTAACAACCGTGTAGTGCAGAGAGAATACCTCACACCTCCAGACAATTCTCGCTAAATTACTGTTATAAACTCACACATCTCCCAGATTCAATCTCACAACCTACCTGGACTTAGAATTTCTCTTTCTGTCTCTCTCACACATTCTTCCTGTATCCTCAGGGTTCCTGCTACTCGAAGAAATGCTCATACAGCAGAACACAACTTTAGATAAAAAATCATTTTGTGGTAAGTTTTGAGACGTCGGCATAAACTTGGATCACGTGGGAAACAATGGCTTTTCACTGTTACAATACAACACGACTCTTTCTGTAAAATGCATTGACACTTTTTAGTTCTTCTCAGTGCACAACAATGTGCACCGACACTAATCAAGACATTAATGAAAACCATGTTTTATTGCCAGAAAACAATATTGTGGTTACAAGTCAATGGGTTTGTACAATAAGTGTTTTTGAAAAAGAAATAATCACAGGATTCACCAAAGGGTTTCAGGTTAATGGCATTAAATCTTTGAAAGATATTAAAGGGGTCTTGAATTGAGAAATCAACTTTCCCTTGAGCTTTTGATATATAAAAGGTCATGGTAATATAAGAATATCCTGTAAGTTTCAAAGCTGAAAATGTCCTTGTTAGTCAAAGAAAAACTTTTATTGACACCAGGCCCAGCAAACGATCGATCTCAGAATATGTCGACCCTTGATGTCATCATATGCTGAAATGCCGCCTCAACATAAGATGAACAATGCCTGATTCTGTAGCCACACCCACCGACTCGTGCCTGACATGACATAGGCCAACAAAGAGCTAAACCGGATCGAACTTCTAAGCAATAAATATGTTGCATAAGCTTCCTTCGATTCCAATATTATGAATGCATGGATGAACTTTATTTTTAATGAATATCCAGCTCATGTGGAGAAGACATTGCGCGTTTGTTCCTTCATTTCTGATCATGGATTTGTTTGTAAACAATTTTTTTATTTTTTTATTTTGAACAGATTTGCAGCCAGAATGAGATTACATAAATGAATGAAGCTAATGTGAGTAAAAAGTTTTATTTTTTAATTTTTTTATTTTTTTATGTGATAGTATTGCATTGATACAGATCGTTTGATATAGATATATTGATTATGTGTCATATTTTAATATAACTCTGATTGTATTCGTCTTAAAGAAGAATGTCATATACATCTAGGATGGCTTTACGGGTGAGTAAATTATGGGATCATTTTAATTTTTGGGTGAACTATCCCTTTAAGTGTCTAAATAATTACATAATCTTTAACTTAATATTTACAATTCAAAAGTTGGGGATCACTATGAATTATTATTTTATTTTTTTATTTAATTTAATTTATTTATTTTGGTAAAGAAATTGATATCCTGCAAGGAGTCATTACATTTTAAAGTAACACTAAAGACATTAAAAACCTTACACAAAAAGTATGTTACAAACAAATGCTTGAAACAAAGAATCATTGAAAATACCACACTTTCACACTTTGTTTCCACACTTCATTATGCAGCTCAAACATTTCCAACTATCATAATAGCAAGAAAAGTTTGACCAAATCAGCATATTAGATTGATTTCTGAAGGATGATTTAACATAAGAATCTTACTGATCTTTGCCAGATCAGATGACCAGATTTGAATTTTAAGGCAAAAAAAAAAAAACAGTAAAAAAAAAAAAATTATTTCTGTAATAATTGACATCATGCCACAAATGCAATCAAATAAAGCTTGAACGGAGCCAGAAACATTCCTTCAACTCATCTGAGTGTGAGGTTTGTAAAGTCGAGAAGCCAGGGAGATTTTATAGATGGAGGCCTATCAAGGGAGCAGCCTTGGTCTCTGGCCTTTAGCAACTCACTATTAGTTACACTGATAGATCTCTTAAGACATCAGAGGGGAGATTAGAACACACTTTACTGTGAAAAACAATCCCTTCAGCGGGCCCCTCTACCACAGCCTGATCGATGCACACTCAAACAGGCCTTGTCAGGACTGGGCCAATTTGATTGGCTGGCGCTGAGGAACAGACAGTAGACAAGCTGACAGTGACCCTCCCCATAAGCCTCCCATCGATCTTCTGAAGGCCCTGCACACACAGAGATGCTGTCTGTCCCCTGCTGCTGAGCGGCCACTATTGCGAGCACACAGCATGTCACCGTGGCGTGACACATACATGCCAACACATGCCCATGTACACACATGCTGTCTTTCAAACATGTGTGTTGAGGGAAGAAAGAGAATGACATGCTGCATAAATAGGCATTAGGCTGCGTGAAAGGTTGTTTTGTTTGGAAAATTCCTTCTATTCTCAGACAGCTGATGACTGCAAACTAAAATGTTATTTTCTACAAGGCAGATCTTAGTGGGAGATTTCGAAAAAAACATAAGTTTTCGTATGATTCACATTTAATTAATTTGAAATTGCCACCTTGTAAAATAGTTATGTTTTCCTGTGAGATCTGGTTGACAGATCTCATGTAATTGTGTTCATAAGTTAGTGTTTTTGAGTATGAGACTATGAGAGCACATGTGAAAAAAAGAAAAAAAAAAGTGCATTGATAAATAATTTATAATAAATTCTGCAATATTTCATAAACAAACACTGTAATTCCCTTTATATGGGTAGTAATCAAGCATCTCTTGCGCATCTGCAAATGGTACAGAATGCAGCTGCCAGGCTCCTAACCTAACAGGCTCCGAGCACATTACTCTGGTTTTAATTTGTTTGCACTGGCTTCTAATTCGCTACTGAATTGATTTTTAAGGGTTGTTACTCTTTTTTTAATCCTTGAACGGATTAGCACCTGTATATATTGAGTTGTATGATGAGTTACTATCTGCTCACAATCCAGGAAAGTATCTTAGGTCATCCAGCCAGACACTGCTAAATGTTCCTCAGGCTATAGGCTGAAATTGAGAGGTGATCGTACTTTTGCAGTCGCTGCACTGAAACTTTGGAACAGCCTATTAGAATTGCCCCTACACTACATGATTTTAAAGCAAAACTCAAAACATATCCATTTTCTCTTGCTTTTAAAGATGTTTCTGGTTTTGTTTGTAATTTGTTATGTTGTATAAGGTTGTATTTGGATGGTTTTTGATATACTGTACAGCACCTTGGTCAACAACTGTTGTTTTTAAATTGTGCTATATAGTTATTTGCAGATAAACATTTTTACGTTAATTGTGCTTCCACACAGCTCGTCACCATATGAGATTACCATACAAGAGAAGAACACTAAAGACATGCATCTGAAAAATATGTTGCTTGAGCATATAAGCATGCCATCTGCGGAGTGTCTATTTACACCAAGTGCAAATAGCATGCCTTGTTGGCAAGTGCTATTCACACTAGCTCCGCCCAAAATTGCCTGGTTGGTCCACACAAAATTAAAAAAAGATATATTTCAATGTCTTCAGTGGCGTAGTCAGTATAGTTTAAGGCTTATGGAACTAGGTTTTGACACGATTGACACAGGTTTGAATCTGCCTTTTGCCGAGCTCGCTCTTCTCCCTTTTCCCATCACATATCACATCTGAAACACATTTACTTTCAATAAAAATAAAATAAAAAATACAAAATAAATAAATGGAATAGTTCATGGAAATAAAGTGCCTAACAAAATATTGAATAAGTATTTATTAATAAAGTATTTATTGGGTGGGGTTAGGGGTAGGTGTAGGGAGGGCTTTTATTGTCCCATTAAGGTGCCATCCATTTAATAATTTTATTAAATATAATAATTTACACTCTGTTATTATTGCATCCTGTTAATGTACAACAATACTGAGGTGCAAATTGTGTTACTTCCGAAATAAAATATAAATAGCAATTACTATTTACACATATAAGAACTGCTACTTTTATATGTTGTAAATATAATATATCACTATTTTCACTTAGTGTAAATAGCATCGCTAAGAAAATGCTGCTATTGTCAATTAGTGCAAATAGAATATATCATTATTTTCACTGCAAATAGCTGCTGCCTTATATCTGCCACGAAAGTAGCTGGGCCTTCTTTTCTATATTTGCTGAATCAAACTTGATAGCTATTAATTAAAACTATTATAAATTTAATCTAGTTGCTCTGATTTTTATTTTATTTTTAATTTTTTTTAATGAAAATATTAAACAAAAATCTTCTGTGATGTACCTTAAATATTTCTGGCTAATTAAAAGTAGTATACTTTCCACATTTTAATAATCCATTCTGCATATTTCTCCTGTTCTCTGCAGTTTCCATCTGGCCCTGCATAACAGTCATTCCATAGGTGTTATGCAGAGAGGAATTGTTGATACAGTGATGGACCCACAGCATGTTCTTTCACAATGTAACATGGGTGGTAGAGTCGACATGCTTCTGATGAGGGGGTTTGTTAGGGGGCGAAGGCCCAGAACAATGCGATTACAGTGGGGCTTCCAGAGGCAGAATGTGATGAGGAAATCATAGGATTGGAGGAATGTCCCCCTACTGGGCACACACATGGTATTTCGCTCTGTTTCACCTCTCCTCGCTCACCGCTGTGGCTTGGACAATGAGCCCTGCAAAGCCCATGACCACTCTCGCTGGTGCAGGATTGCAAAAACCGTGTCAGAGAGCCAGTGGGCCCCATAACTCTGCCTGGAGAGCCTTTATGCCATGCAGATATTTGGCGTCCACACATTCCTTTCAGCAGGACAAAACAATATAGGCTCAATCTGGATGGTTTTTCGGCCAACCGATTCTTACATTTAATATGCATAATGACCATGCATGTAAATGGCTTTTACGGCATCATAAATAGAGCCTGACGCAGATTCACTGACCCTACGGCTCAACTGGTGTAAGAGTGGGCCATGATGATAAATGGCTCCTATTTATTGGCATGAATCTTACTTGGCAAAAATATTGGCTTTGGATGAACTTCCCTCCGCTCTGTTAATGTATTTCGAGACCTCCTCTGGCATTGATTTATCCTAAATACAGCAGCAATCATAATTAGCCCAATTAAAGTGATGAGTAATAACCATCCCGATTCTTCATACACCTGGAGACAATTTTCTGATGCTCTACACTATGGTGCATTAATTACCATTGATCCACAGCATGCAATTTCCATTTGCACATTGTTCTATAAATCTCAGCTGTAATTTACACTGAGCAAACAATTATACAAGATTAGTATTCCTTTAGTGACGGTTGCACAGAGCTGGTGTGTAAAAAACGTATACTTGCAATGCCACTGTGGGAATCAACGAAAAACACATCATATGTGTCATACTAAACAAAGTAAAGTTTGCATAAATATATTAAAACATCTGAAATCACATGTGTTATGTATGATACTGTGATTAACACCTAAAATTCAACAGTCATATGCAGTGTGATCAGATATCACTATGAGACACTCATTTGCATAATAACTACATGCAAATGACACTTAACAAGCAGTCATATCTATTTAAATGTAAATCAATGCATTCATAGGTCTGTCCTCATTAAACATGGCAGGCTGTTAATGCTGACGTCAATACCCAGACGAAAGAAAAATCACCAATGTAATCTCATTAATATCTCAGTGGTTTCTCCAAGACAGAAGTGAGATTAAAAAGACAGCAAATGGACAATGGCTAAAGTCTCCTGATTTGCAAGTTTTTTTTTGTTTTTTTTTCTCTGGAGAGACAGGCCCCAGTCTCTGTGTGTGTGTATTTGTCATGGTTGGTTTGGGGATTTAGTTCACGTTTATGTTTACGTGTCTTTTATTTTGTAATTTTGCCTCAGTAAAATTTCCTGGTTTTTGTCATGTGATCTCCTTACCCTTATGTGATCATGTCATGTGCTTACTAGGTATGTGTCATATTCTGATTGTCTTGTTCTCATTGGCTGTTTTTGTCATGTGATGCCAATAGTCCTGTATATATATATAGCCATCATGTTTTCATTGTGTCTTGTTGAGTATTGTTTGTTGTTCCTGTAATCTCTGTTGGTGAGTTTGTCAAGTTTGCGTATGGTTCATAGTCAAATCTCATTGTATTCCTGTTCACGCTCTGGATTTAATAAATGCTGCACTTGGGTTCATCTACACTCGCATCCAGTGGATTTGTTACAGTATTCAATAGAACAGCATTTAGTTTAAATAGAAAAATGTCTTTACTGTCACTTTTGAACAATTTAGTGTATCCTTACTGAATAGGTGTACAGAAGGAAATTTTTATATTATATTATATTATATTATATTATATTATATTATATTATATTATATTATATTATATTATATTATATTATATTATATTATATTATACACTCACCTAAAGGATTTTTAGGAACACCATACTAATACTGTGTTTGACCCCCTTTCGCCTTCAGAACTGCCTTAATTCTATGTGGCAACAAGGTGCTGAAAGCATTCTTTAGAAATGTTGGCCCATATTGATAGGATAGCATCTTGCAGTTGAACATCCAGGGCACGAAGCTCCCATTCCACCGCATCCCAAAGATGCTCTATTGGGTTGAGATCTGGTGACTGTGGGGGCCATTTTAGTACAGTGAACTCATTGTCATGTTCAAGAAACCAATTTGAAATGATTCAAGCTTTGTGACATGGTGCATTATCCTGCTGGAAGTACCCATCAGAGAATGGGTACATGGTGATCATAAAGGGATGGATATTGTCAGAAACAATGCTCAGGTAGGCCGTGGCATCTAAACAATGCCCAATTGGCACTAAGGGGCCTAAAGTGTGCCAAGAAAACATTCCCCACACCATTACACCACCACCACCAGCCTGCACAGTGGTAACAAGACATGATGGATCAATGTTCTCATTCTGTTTACGCCAAATTCTGACTCTACCATCTGAATGTCTCAACAGGCTCATCAGACCAGGCAACATTTTTCCAGTCTTCAACTGTCCAATTTTGGTGATCTTGTGTAAATTGTAGCCTCTTCTTCCTATTTGTAGTGGAGATGAGTGGTACCCAGTGGGGTCTTTTGCTGTTGTAGCCCATCCACCTTAAGGTTGTGCGTGTTGTGGCTTCACAAATGCTTTGCTGCACGAGTGGTAACGAGTGGTTATTTCAGTGAAAGTTGCTCTTCTATCAGCTTGAATCAGTCAGCCCATTCTCCTCTGACCTCTAGCATTAACAATGCATTTTCGCCCACAGGACTGCCGCATACTGGATGTTTTTCCCTTTTCACACCATTCTTTGTAAACCCTAGAAATGGTTGTGCGTGAAAATCCCAGTAACTGAGCAGATTGTGAAATACTCAGACCAGCCCGTCTGGCACCAACAACAATGCCACGCTCAAAATTGCTTAAATCACCTTTCTTTCCCATTCTGACATTCAATTTGGAGTTCAGGAGATTGTCTTGACCAGGACCACACCCCTAAATGCATTGAAGCAACTGCCATGTGATTGGTTGATTAGATAATTGCATCAATGAGAAATTGAACAGGTGTTCCTAATAATCCTTTAGGTGAGTGTATATATATATATATATAAAATTTCCTTCTATGTAGGTCTGCCATCACAAAATATGATTACTTTCTAAACTGTGCAGCATAGAAAAAAAACAATTGTCTGAAAATTGTTAATAGTGCTCTGTTTCAGACATACACAACCTCATAATCTGTTTTCCATTTCTTATTAGAGTCATTGTACTACGCTGTTGTGGTTTCCAGTCATCCATCTGACTTTACTGTTAAGTCTTAATGTATGGTGAGTGTCAAAACACCGATATAATGCGCAATTAAACACGACTATTACTTGTTTCATAGACATGACTCTCTATAACACAAGTCGGTTTCAGCTGTGTAAATGGTGCAAGCCTTTTTTACTGGGAAATGAAGAGGTTCTGATGTCATGGTTTTACTGCTCTGCTCTGGGAGTGAGTCTTTTCTTTGGCATTATAATCTCTGAGGAGCACAATAAATGAGCAGTCTTTATGCTTTAATTGTGTAACACTGTCTCAGTGAGTGGGTGGGGCTGGCATTCCACTGGCAAGCCCAGAGAATCAAGGGAAGTTAAAGACGGATAAAATCTGCATCTCATCAGTTCAACAGATTTCAGTGGTGATTAAAGATCCACCCTGTCAGTCAAGAGAAGTTTTTGAAGTTTAACAAGTTAACAAGGAGCCAGTACTGCTTTTGAGTGATTCTGCTTTTATATACAGTAACAGTTCAATAAATGAATATTGAGTAACTTCAATTTGAGAGATACTTTGTTATCATTGTCAAATAAAGATTGTTCTAAACAAACCCACAAAAGCAACACTAACGTTAAGCAAAACACAGTAGAGTTGTTTTGAATGAATCAGCATTTATGAATGACTCAAGTCAATGGCTGAATCTAAAATAGCCCCCTATACCCTTAAATAGGGCACTATTTGAGGCTACAGCCATTTCTAGTGGTGTCCGAAACCACAGTGGACGTTGAGTGCACTCATTCAATCCCACATTGCGCTGCAATAAGTGTACAGCCTATGTGTACGCAGCAGCTGTCCAAATTCGCTCACTTGTTTCCATTCACTCCTTCAAGTGAACTGTATTAGTGAACTAAAGTAGGGAATAGTGATTGAGGGTTTAGAGGGTGATTTCGGATTCAGCCAATTAATTACTCAGGAAGACCGTAACTTGTTCTGTTCCTGAATGAATCTGTGTTTTACAAACCCGATTCCAAAAAAGTTGGGACACTGTACAAACTGTGAATAATAACAGAATGCAATGATGTGGACGTTTCAAATTTCAAAATTTTATTCAGAATACAACATAGATGACATCAAATGTTTAAACTGAGAAGTTAGGAATAGGAATGTTGTCCCATTCTTGTCTAATACAGGCTTCTAGTTGCTCAACTGTCTTAGGTCTTCTTTGTCGCATCTTCCTCTTTATGATGCGCCAAATGTTTTCTATGGGTGAAAGATCTGGACTGCAGGCTGGCCATTTCAGTACCCGGATCCTTCTTCTACACAGCCATGATGTTGTAATTGATGCAGTATGTGGTCTGGCATTGTCATGTTGGAAAATGCAAGGTCTTCCCTGAAAGAGATGACGTCTGGATGGGAGCATATGTTGTTCTAGAACTTGGATATACCTTTCAGCATTGATGGTGCCTTTCCAGATGTGTAAGCTGCCCATGCCACACGTACTCATGCAACCCCATACCATCAGAGATGCAGGTTTCTGAACTGAGTGCTGATAACATCTTGGGTTATCCTTGTCCTCTTTAGTCCAGATGACACGGCGTCCCAGTTTTCCAAAAAGAACTTCAAATTTTGATTGGTCTGACCACAGAACAGTTTTCCACTTTGCCACAGTCCATTTTAAATGAGCCTTGGCCCAGAGAAAATGCCTGCGCTTCTGGATCATGTTTAGATATGGCTTCTTTTTTGACCTATAGAGTTTTAGCCAGCAACGGCGAATGGCACGGTAGATTGTGTTCACCGACAATGTTTTCTGGAAGTATTCCTGAGCCCATGTTGTGATTCCCATTACAGTAGCATTCCTGTATGTGATGCAGTGCCGTCTAAGGGCCCGAAGATCACGGGCATCCAGTATGGTTTTCCGGCCTTGACTCTTACGCACAGAGATTGTTCCAGATTCTCTGAATCTTTGGATGATATTATGCACTGTAGATGATGATAACTTCAAACTCTTTGCAATTTTTTCTCTGAGAAATTCCTTTCTGATATTGCTCCACTATTTTGGCCGCAGCATTGGGGGAATTGGTGATCCTCTGCCCATCTTGACTTCTGAGAGACACTGCCACTCTGAGAGGCTCTTTTTATACCCAATCATGTTGCCAATTGACCTAATAAGTTGCAAATTAGTTCTCCAGCTGTTCCTTATATGTACATTTAACTTTTCCGGCCTCTTATTGCTACCTGTCCCAACTTTTTTGGAATGTGTAGCTCTCATGAAATCCAAAATGAGCCAATATTTGGCATGACATTTCAAAATGTCTCACTTCCAACATTTGATATGTTATCTATATTCTATTGTAAATAAATATAAGTTCATGAGATTTGTAAATTATTGCATTCCTTGTTTATTCACAATTTGTACAGTGTCCTAACTTTTTTGGAATCGGGTTTGTAAATGAATCTGAGTCTGTGTTTTTGATCATTTAAATAATTCAGTGACTCACTTAAAGACAGTCACTTGTTTAGTTCCTGAATGAATAAGCATTTTTTAACAAATTTGTTAAAGGTGCTGTAATACACATGCTGAAAATCATTATAAACAACTAATACACATGCTGAAAATCATTATAAACAGCTAATACACATGCTGAAAATCTGTCTGGACAAGCGAGAGCTGTGAGAGAACGGCACGAGGCCGGTGGTGTGAGTGCTAATGAGCCTCACACCGGTCTTGTATCTCTCACGGAGGAGCTTGGATGCATAAAAGAAGTGACGACAGTGAAGGACGAGAGAGGATCAGGCCTGGACGCTATGCTTTGTTTGGTTTATGTTTTATTATGTGTATGCGGCAGTATTCCGTGAGGAGGCTGCCGTTTTTACTTTTTGTGTTTAGTTTTGTTTAAAGTCTTTGAATGTTGGCCGGTTCCCGCCTCCTTCTCATAACAAATAACTCTCTCACACAATTGTTACAAAAAGAGTGATGCAAAAAGAGAAAAGTCCAAATGCTGTTGGACTTTTATTTTAGCACTTATGGAATGACGCATGACCAATCAGATTTGAGGACTGGAACTAACCGTTGTATAAATATATAGTCAAGAAAATTTTTATTTCTATAGCATGTTTAAAAGCAACAGAGTTACATACAGAGTTACATACAGATTTTTTTTTTCTGCTAAAGTGAATGGTACGGTCAAAATAAGCTGCATTGTGGACCAGACTTTACACTGTTGGTCAAAGGTCTGGCTACATGAGATAACTAAAACTCTACCAAGACAGCTTAGGAATCCAGTAGGTAGATCATCACCCCTTAAAAAACAATTACTGAACCATCTGTGGGTTCTGTTTCATTCCTTTTTCACAAATACCTCAAAAGTGAATCTTAGCGGAAAACGTATGAAGGTTAAAAGGAAAACAATCCTGGAAATATTTGCTGGTCAATTTTCCATGATGGGTATATTAATCTTAGTGGACTGCTCTCTGTGGCATTTGGAGTTGCTCTCCACACTCCCTAGCACCGGCCGTATGTGTTTAAAGACACGGCTCACAGACAGTGGCTTCCTGAAAGGTCAATGCACATCTCAAAGGCATCCCACAACCTTTAAAGGTCTTCTCTTTTGTCCCCTCTTTAAGTGGCAGATGCATCAAAGAGCGGTCTTTGCTGTTTGGAGCTTTTCGCAACAGATGGATTACAAGTTCAGATGTACTGGATAAATTAAAGTGCAAAATGATGCCTCAGGGCTATACTTTACAGCTTTAGCTCCAGATAGCATCTCCGCTGAACATCTTAAATGAAAAAAAGTCTCTCTGTTGAGTCTCAGCTCGTATTCAAGCTCCTGGCTTTCATCATTCTAAGCCTAAGAGCGAAACATTTTTTCCGGGTAGCTATTGTAGCCTCCACGCACTGCTGCTCTGGAATATCCAGTGTTATGCTTGGCATTCAAGGTGGAGAGCAGACTCAAAGGTTGGAGAGCGGCGCAAGTGCACTGGAGCTTGAAATGCTTTAATAAGCTGAGGGTGCAGAAATTGTGGTCTCTCTGGAATGATGCATGGACTCACCAGACTGATCCACACTACGGTGTAAAAGGAAGTGTGTGTTTGTCTCTCTGATGTCAACCTCTCTACTTCTCCAGCTGGTGGGGGTGACGCAAAACCATCCTGTGTGAACTTTGGACCTGGTTTCCTCCTGTATTTCTCATCTTTGTCGTGTTTGTCCTGAAACGTATGCTTTTCAGGGCTAGTGGAGGGCACATTTGACAGCTTCACATCATTGGACAAACTTGTGTCCTTGTGCGTTAGAGGTAACTGTAATAAGCATACTGTAGATTCAAGTTCAAAGATATGTGTAAATGCCATCTGTGTGCATTTCATTGGGTTCATGGGGATTCTTAACCTAACTTTTTTGTGTAGCTTGTGTGGTAATTTGTGTGGCTGGTCTAGGAAAGGCGTGCTAATATAAATGGACTTAAAATGAAGGAAAGTCGTATTTAGGGATTTCACACAGACCCGCAGGACCCGACACAGCAGAGTGTGGCGGGTCCTGCGGGTCTGTGTAAAATATTTGATGGGCGGGACAATATTTGATGGGCGAGTGTGGGAGGCTGTGGAAAAATAAAATGATTTTGAAAAACAATGTCACGTTTCTATTTGCAACACGTTTTTGCAGTGTTGAGCAACGTAGCCAATCCCAAACATATCTGTTGATTTATTGAACACAATGGCCAATCAGAGGTGTTTCATTTAGAATCCACTTACCACTCAAAATGAGTTTTTGTTCAGCACTGAATTCTGCATATTCGCGAATCCTCTCATTATAACAAACAATGTGTGTACATTATGAGAGGAACTTTGTGAGATTGCAAGGAACTAAAATGAGTGACAGGTTTTTAGTTACTAAAAACCTGTCACTCATTTTAGTTCCTTGCAATCTCACAAAGTTCCTCTCATAATGTACACACATTGTTAACTATGGGGGTACATAGTCCCCCCATAGTCCCATAAAGGGAGCACTCTCAAATTATGCATGTAGTAGCCTTTCTGCTTTTCTGTTAAAATGAACAATTTGTGAATGTAAATGCTTTAATAAGAAATAATTTAAATTAAAGTGTTTAGCTGGGATGTGCAGGTTCTTGCTAGGTGGCCTAACTTCATGGACTTAATGAAACAAATCAATGTGAGCTTTTGCAGGTGAGAGCGGGACAAAACATAAAATGCTGCAGGAGGGAGCGGGAGAAGGTAACATATTTTTGCGAGAGAGGGCTGGAGTGGGACAGAAACCTGCGGGAGGACTGAAAAATCCATCCCACAAAAGTTTGAGGTCAATAAGATTTGATTTGATTTTTTTAAAGAAATTAATATTTTTTTAAGCAAGGACACACTGAAAATGATGTTACAGTAAAGACTTTTATAATACAAAACGTTCAATTCATCACCATTCTGCAAAAAAAAAAAAAAAAAAAAAAAAGTATCATGGTTTCCATAAAAATATTAAGCAGCACAACTGTTTCAACATTGATAATAGTAAGAAAAGTTTCTTGAGCATTGAAATGGCATATTAGAATAGATTTCTTTCTGAAGTAATGATACTGAAGATTCAGCTTTGCCATCACAGGAATAAATTATATTTTAAAATATATTCAAATTTAATTTAGTTTACATTGGTTAACTACATTAGTTAACATGAACTAACAATATTATACAGTATTTAATAATCATAGGTAATGTTAATTTCTACATTTACTAATACATTATTAAAATCAAAAGTTGTATCTGTTAACGTTAGTTAGTGAGCTGTGAACAACTGTATCCTGACCAAACAATTAAAAGCTGTATTTTTAACTAACTAAGCATCACTCAAGTTGTTGTCAGTTATTTTGCAAAAAAATTGTGTCTTTCCCTCAAAAGGTCTTTAAAAATACAGCTTTATTAAGGAGAAAGTATTTGGGGAAAATCTGGGAGTTGGATGGCTGCCTCTTTCTTGCAGGAGAGGGGTGGAGCACAGCATGCCCACTTCAGCACATGGACACCCGAGGCTATCCCAGGAGGCAATGGTGTAGCAACCAACATAACTGTGAGGGGACATGCCCTTCTTACTTTTTGGGAGATAATTATTATATTTTAAAAGTTTCATTTTGCTTGGCCATAGTTCAAAGAAAAAATCATGCAACCATTAAATCTGCTTCCTGCTAAAAATGTTACAATTCTGCATAAATCTGTGGACTCTATATGAAGGGTGGACTGGGTGAACATCACAATTAATTTTCATGTGCAAAGCAGATAAGTTTTATATTGTGTCCCTCCACTTTTCAGACAATACCAATGCCCTTGCCAAGATGCCTGAAAAAACAAAAGCATGTGGAGACCCATGGGATTCCGCTGCATCATGCGCTCATTTACAAAAGCAACAAACATGTGCAGGACAATGCAGGTGTAGTATTAAGCACTTTTAGTACCTGAAGCATAAACAATGTATATAAAGTGATTACAGTGCAGGATAATAGCCAGAAACAGTTCCGCTCAAAGAAACAGTCTGTGTCAGGATATAAAGAGTGTAACAGTACTGTAAATGTCTGCGGTGTAAATGGAAGTGCACTTTAAGACCTAATGAGAGACAAAGGTTATGCTGTCATGTGCATTACATCTGCCCGCTTCTCTCTGGTTAACTATAATGATCTGACTGAATCGAAAACGCTGCTGAGGCGCCACACAAATGAATCCCCAGCAGACATGCTGAGGTCTCATTGCCTAACACTGTGATTAAGATGAAGCACTCAAACACAAACAAAGCAAAGCCACATCTAACTTCAAAGAGCACGGTCAAGGACTCTTCCGATTGCTCCGCTATGGGAGCTCAGGCGACATGAATGACCGAGCGAACACAAGGTCTGACTTAGAAATACCAGTGTGGCCTCGGATTGTTTTAAAATAAACTTCTGTCCAGAAGAAGTGTCAGAGGATGTGACAGTATGAGAATTCAGAGAATGGCCCTCTTGTATTTGCCCTCACTGTATGGCCAGGTTCCTCACAATCTGATTGGACGAATCGCATGAGCCACTGGCATTGCAATATATAGCCTACACACACACACACACACACACACACACACACACACACACACACACACACACACACACACACACACACACACACACTTTTGTGGGGACTCTCCATAGACGTAATGGTTTTTATGCTGTACAAACTGTATATTCTGTCCCCTTACACTAACCCCCATAGTTAACACTAGTCCCCATGAGTTAACATGCATATATACACACACAATTTTTTTTTTTTTTTTTAAGTTTCAAAAACACATTTTACAAGAAAATACTATTTCAGTCTTTCTTTTTTTCTTTTTTTGAGTGTAAATTGTCTCTACTCCAAGTTTTTCTTTGTAAATTTAAAAAAATATATATATGCGACCCTGGACCACAAAACCAGCATGGGTATATTTGTGGCAATAGCCAGCAATACATTGTATGGGTCAAAATGATCGATTTTTCTTTTATGCCAAAAATCATTAGGATATTAAGTAAAGATCATGTTCCATGAAGATATTTTGTAAATTTCCTACCGTAAATATATAAAAAAGTATTATTAGTAGTAATATGCGTTGCTAAGGACTTCATTTGAACAACTTTAAAGGTTATCTTTTATCTATTTTTACTTTTTGGTTAGAATCTGAAACCCTCAGATTCCAGATTTGCAAATAGTTATATCTCGGCCAAATATTGTCTAAACCATAAATCAATGGAAAGATTATTTATTCAGCTTTCAGATGATGTATAAATCTCAAAGAAAAATATGCCCTTATGATTGGTTTTGTGGTCTAGGGTCATGCATATATACAAACATTTTTAAATTATTTTTCTAGTAAAAATATCTAGACTATAAAACAAAGACACAGTTAGGAGAATATCAATATTAAAATATTAATATTAATAATTTATTTCAGAGAATATTTCCTAATTAAGTTTTATTCATTTATTTTATTTGTATTTATTTATTTATTCATTTTATTTATTTGTATTTATTGTCACATGAACCTTCAGAAATCATTCTGATATGCTGATTTAGTGCTCAAGAAACTGTGCTGCTTAATATTTTCATTAAAACCATTTCATGATTCATGGTTCTTTGATGCATAGGAAGTTCAAAATAATTTATTTGAAATTGAAATCTTTTGTAACTTTTGAAAGATTAATTTCTTTCAATTAAAAAAAAAAATTGACACCAGACTTTTCAAGAGTAGTGTATCATATTTTAAGGATGAATATTTTTACAGAAAAACAGGACAAAAACACCAAGCATGTGAACGCTTTCCTGAAACATGCGAAAGCAATAAAGGAGCATAGCCTTCGTCAGGAACTCATTAATAACAGTGCTGTCAAAATTCAAGTATGATTTCAGAAAAACAGACATCCAGCACTGAGAGAGGCTTCCATTGTGTTTTGTCCTTGTGAATGATGTGCTTCCCCCTGTGTGGGGAGAGACAGTGAGAGAGAGAGAGAAGGGGGAAGAGGGGGCGGCTCAGTCCGAAGCAGGCCTGGAACAGTGGTTGTCAGAAAGGCCTTGTCCTGCTGTCAGGCCAGCACCACGCTCATCGATCACAGTCACACCCCCTTCCAGCCCGTGTCCCAACCACCATCGGGGGTCCATGCCGCATAAACAGCCCTATCCGCCGCTTGCATCTGCCGCCTGGGGCCTGCATTCCAGGGCCTGCAGAAACCATCTTTGAAGTGAAAAGCACTGGGTCTGCTTTAGAAAGAGTCCTCTTACCCTTCGGACTGCCTCTTACTCCAGTGCTTTGGAAGGTGAGGCCATAAAGGAACAGTTGGAAAAGCAAACAAGCTCTGAAGCCCTGAAAAGACTCATGCGCACAGAGCGCCAGAACAGCCCTGGCACTGTAGAACTCATCTTGGGCATTGTGATTTGTGGCTTTCTTCATTTTAATTAATTCTTGAGTCAGGACTTCAGAATGGTGTCTTCAGTACAAATGTAGCTTCTATAAACCCACACAGGTTATTTAGACGGCTGCTTTCCCACAAGATTCCTGCTCAGCTGATGTTTGGTTGAAACATCATTATTGCTACAGGGGCTTCTGAGATTTAATTAGTTTTTGTTATAGAAAGTGGAATTATGGGATTTTCAAAAGTCAAATATCTCCTTGGGTGTTTACTCGGATGCATCAGGAAAAATGCAGCTGGAAGACTACACAAATAACTCACTGCTGAATTGATTTGTTTGCAGGATTAATTGACTTTTTGCACTGTAACAACATCCTTTTGGTTTTATAATTGGATTATACGGACAACACTATTGACCTGGAATAATAAACAGCATTTATACTAGGACTGGGCCATGTGACGATATATATATATCGTCACCCCTATATATATACATATATAGGGGTACATAAATTATGTAAAATGTATGTGTAAACTTTTTTCAACTAATGAGTAAAGTAACTTTTTTTTTTTTTAAATTCCCATTTATTGACTGACACCTCTCCTGTCCCTTATGTTGAGAGAAATGGAGAGTAAATGCAGAGGTGTTGCGTGCGGTATGTAAACATTATAGTTATTGTAGTTCTAGATGTGAATGTCTAGTCTCAAGTGAACGTAAACAAATGGGTGAAAAACAAATGTGTGTCAGTATATTAGATTCGTACACTAGGTCTTAGAGAGACAGCAGCCTAATATACCTTCTGCCATCTGTTCCATTATTGTTAATCAAACAACAAATGACAAATAGAAAATCACTCACTGCTCTTTACTGACTACATTTTGCATCTTTAGTAAGAATCAATTTATATGTAATTCATACAGTGAACACTGTGAGTATTTATTACATTAAATAAACCTACTGCACCCCCACCCAAAAAAAAAAACTTTATATATTTTGTATCTTTGTTCTATTGTTTTTGTCCTATTGTTTGTAAATTGATTTGTTCTCATTTTTTAAAAACAAAAATAACATAAAATGATTATATTGTGACATATTATCATGAAATCAAATTTCGGTAACTTTATTTTACAGTGTCATTGTTACATATGTTACATGTACTTACCATAGTAATAACAGTAAATTATGCATAATTACATGCAACTAATCCTCAACAAAATCCTAATCCTACCCTGACCCTATGTACATGTAGTTGCTTAATATTACTCAGTACTTAAATATATAACTACACTGTAACATGACACCTTAAAATAAAGTGTAACCCAAATTTCTTATATTGTGAAATTTTGTTCATATTGTCCACCCCTAATTTTGACCATGTTTCACTACTGTCTGCTGTCAGCAGAACTGCTCTTTTCCATGCCTTGACCATTTGGATGAGTAGCCTCTCATGGTTTATATGTTGCAAGCACATCCCGAAGTAATCTCACATCATTTGGCCATGGAAAATGTCAAGACTGAGATTTTATGGTGGAAAATGCTTTGGGGTCACATATTCGTTGGAAAAACAGCTAAAAAAATACTCAGGGAGTGAGTGTCCCCTCGCTTGAAATTGATAGAAAAACCAAATGCAATGAGTCAGAGGTACAATAATAGCTTCCATCTGGGACCTGACCCTAGTTTACAAAGGATAATTCCAGCATGAAAGGCCCGCAGCAAACCTGAAAATGACGGCGATCTTAAGAACAAAGCTTTGGTCGTGTGTGTAAAAAGCCAATCTGTCCTGCGAAGGTGTTAAACGATTACCAGACCAGGTGAAACCAATAAAAAACAAGGACAAGTCTTAGTATGTGTCTTATTTTAAAGGATAAAACAAATCTAATTTCCGCTACAAAGATTCTGAGTTACTTTGAGTTCTCTGACTTAGATCAGCTTTATTCATTGGGCTTCCCTCACTAAACGGATAGACATGCTTCTGAGTCAGCTATTTTTTCCTCAACTAGTGGGTCTGACACTCTGTCATTGTGAATTATAGCACAAACCACTGCCCTCCTGTTTCAAAAGGAGACAATGTCAAGGGGGCAATCCCATGAGTTGTGTCCGCAGAAAATACCCAGGTTACATAATGCACACATTTAAATTACACAAGTTGATTTAAATGAACATACTATATAAGGAAAAACTGTGTTAAGTCCACTAACAAAGATTCCAATCAGATTCCCTAAAACTCCTCTCTCTTCTCTTCTTCTACCTGACCTGGTCAATGATTTCTGGGGCTTTATTATGTTAGATCCCCAATGATTATGTGCAGAGTGCAGTGCATTTTCTGATGCCTGAGCAAATCCAGGTCCTGTCTGAAGCCCCATTTTGCCCACTCATTACTGCCAATGGCCCTAACAAAGGCCCAAAAGAAGTGAGGCAAAAAAGCAGCACACCAGGAACACTGTTTCGCATCGCAAGAGAGATTTGGTCAGTGCAACCTACAATAGCCATTATTTCGGGAACACTGGTGTGGATGGCAGGGTGGTGACTGGGGATTTCAAAATCTCATTCAAAGAAAGGTCAAAGAGTGATGTAAAACACGTGGTATGAGATGGACACGCAAATACAGCCTTTGATCCACCAGCCAGGACAATCATCCACCGAGATGGCGACACTCCACTATTTCAACCCACTTACGGTGAATCGGTCAGAATCCAGAGGTGGAAAAAAACAACACTCTGGCCTCCCTGTATTACCATTACCCACGATTACGATTAGGGTACACTAATTGTGCAACGAAATGAAAAATCTGCACAGATGAAAATCTATTAAAGTCCCATCATCTGCTTGAGTGAGAGAGCATGACCCTTGAAGGAGGCCTCACTGCTGTATTAAGCTTTTTCAGGAGTGTTTTTAATTGTCCATCGAGGTGAGCACAAACTATCCTAACTAACTGAATGCTCTTTAGGGACTTTCAGTCTTAACAATCAGTGCATAAAATTAATGAGCTGTCCTGCTGCTGTGATTTGAAACAAAGCCGGGCAAGCGAACACGTTCCCCATCTGAGCCTCATGCTTTGGGTATTGCAAAACTCAGCCTCATTATCACCACTACCAACTCAAAGGAAACTCAACACTCAAAACGCACGAACAACACAACCACAGCGAGAGCCGTTGATTTTGGAAATACTATTCAGAACAGAGCAAACAGCCTATAAATTAATTCCCGGCATCTGCTGCTACAGCCATCAAAGCACTTCTGTAACAACAGTTTTGTCTTCAACAGCACATTTCAAGATATTTTTGTTGTATTTCAATCAACTAAAGTGAGGTGTATATATATATATATATATATATATATATATATATATATATATATATATATATATATATATATATATATATAAATTGAAATAAATTAAATTAAATAACTAAATAAAGCCTAAACTTGACATAAACTCAAATCTAATTGGAATGATTGGAATGTTGTGCTTCATGAAATCACATTTACCCTAGAGATTTTGTAAGCAAAATCAGTAAGATTTTTTAAAAGAAATTCATATTTTTATTCTGAAAGGATGTGTTAATCAAAAGTTACAATAAAACCATTTATAATATTACAAAGGAGTTATGTTACAAATAAATGCGGTTCTTTTGAACTTTTATTCATCAAATAATCCTGAATACAAATGTATCACAGTTTTAAGTTGATAATAACAAGAAATGTCTTGAGCAACAGATCAGTGTATTAGAATGATATCTGGATCATGTGACACTGAAGTCTGGGGTTTACAGGAATAAATTATAAATTAAAAATATATTAAAATAGAAGACAGTTATTTTAAACTATAATAATGTTTCACAATATCACTGTTTTTACTGTATTTTTATGCAGCCTTGGTGAACATAAGAGATGCACATTTGTACAATGCTAAACTGAAGCTATAGGGGGATTTTTGGTTTGTAGTACAAAAAAGTATTCTTCTCAATGTGAGGGACGCCAGTAGAACTACATCAGGACAGAAGTACAGCTGCTTTGAAGTGGTGCATCACTAAACCCTATCAGCCCCCAAATCTGCCTGAAAACCAAGAATAGCCTCCATCAGGCTGTATTAAATCCAGCTTTTGGCTCAGAGGTTTCAATCCAGCTTTAAGGGCTTGTTAAAATAACCCATCACACTTTCTGCCGCCGCATTATTAAGATCTGATAACTAATCAGGGATAGCGAGCACAGGGATTGTATATCTTGGTAAATCCAGCCGGAATGTAAACCATTGGCACTCTCAAAGGAGCCCCGTGGCAGCTGCGAACATGGGAAGCTTCGCAAAACAGACAGACATCCGGCTCAAATACTCCTTTTATTTGCTGTTTTAAGATCAAATTATGGTTAGAAGAATTTCACACAGATTTTAGATCGCTGACTCGGTCCATTTCATTATCATAATGGCCTGTAATTTCCAATCCTGGACCAATTTAACTAAACAGTGCAATACAGCAGCCATACGGCAAAATTCGGATGAAGAATATGCGAATAACAGCACAGAGGTTATGATATGGTGCAATATTTCTATACACTCTTAGTGCTGACACCGTTACAGTGGAGTCTTTCTGTTAGCGATAATGAACATGTGAAAATCTACTTAAGAATCACCCCTAGGTCTACGGCTCTACCGATGCTGATAATTAAAGTAACCTTCATTTCATCTGTTGGAAATATATCACTTCTCTCCACAAGTTCACACATATTAACACAAAATCACACTCATTTACACACAAGCTCACACCCACACGTGCACATGCATACATGAATTTGTGTTCGCATTAGAGGAACGGTTCATTTGCATATCCCTTTAAAAATATTACGTGCACATTAAGGATCTAACTTCCTTTTACAGCTAGGCAAAATAGAGCAGTAAAAACATATTTTTAAGCCTTCACAATCAAATTACTGAATCTCAATAGCTTTATTGAGAATTTACTTTAAATTATTTAAAAGGGTAATTCATATTTATCAGAGGAAACACAGAAAAAGTAATCTAAAAGTAATCTAACCATATTTTTCACTAAATGAATACAACAGGGAATGATTTTCGATAATTTTCATTCATATGAACCAAAACAACAATAAAAAATATATATATATATATATATATATATATATATATATATATATATATATATATATATATATATATATATGAAAAATTAGGTACTTCCAAGAACATTTTTGGCCTTTTGGTGGAAGATGCCCCACTCTGTTCCTGACACACCTTGCATATAGTATTTTAAAATGATGATATAATAAATTATTAATTCAATCAGAACTAATTCATTTAAACTGACAGCATGAGCTGAATGAATGAATTATTATTATTATTATTATTATTATTATTACTATTATTATTAATATGCTAATTAAGTTTTGTTCATCTTTATGCAAAACTAAATGACATGCTCTTTAGGAAATTTAATTATCAAATAAAAGTTCATTAAAATCATCACAATATTCTAAATGATGATTGATTTTTATATCACAACCAAATTCATATGAATATATTGTGAATATTACATATGTTACCTAGCACTTTTCTCTATGACTATAAAATGATATAAAAATAATGACAGCTATCCGAGCTGCTCTGAGACACTGAAAACACTGGATCATGAGCAGCTCACGTGTATTAAATGAACACAGTGCCATGCTTTACTCTGAAACACAGCACATATATATTATGTAATTAAATCACTGCCTTTGCGATTTGATAATAAGCTAATCACACTAATCACACTAAGATTGCGATTCTAGTTTTATTTCAATGAATCGTGATGATACAAAAAGGTCTAATGCTTTTATTTACTTTCTTTTAAATGTTCAAACATCAAAATAATCTCAATCTTCTAATGAATCCTTGATAAATTGTGTGCTATGTACTATTCGTGTCCAGTTCAGATATTGTAATTCAACACACAAAATTTTAGTCTTCTGCATCTCAAGTAAAACTTTTCAATCCAAATTACCCAGGCATTACCCAGGAAACCGCATGCAGCAGTTGTACTCCACAAAGACAAAAAGCTATTAATTATTTAAGAGGGGCTCCCTTAGAGAAGCATCAAAACCCGCTATATGACTCATCCACACTTAAAGTGTTGAAATGAAGGTCTGCACACCTCAAAATATCAGAGTCACACTTGGGCTCCCTGCCGTAATCAATCCGTTAGCACAGCGGGCCTGCCGAGAGATTTGTGACTTAGACCCTTCCTCTGCACATGAGTGTACGACGCAGCAGCTGTCACGCTCCGGTAATATAAGCCCTTATTAGTGTCCATTAGGCTGCACTGAAACTAATAAGAGATTGTCAAATACATCCAAACATTCACACAACTCTTCAGAAAACAGAAGGGCATGGTGAATCACCCTCTTAATGCAAAGCTCGTCGACATGATCACTTCCATCACAGGGTGATCAAGAGGAGGAACAGTAGAGATTTATTGACGAGATAAAAATTAAAAATAAAAATAAAATCTACTTGTTAGGTACACAAAAATTATACTGAGAATAATTTAATAACCACATTTATTTGATCACTCAATCAATAATTCATTCATTTGCTCACTGATTCAATTAATCAGTCAATAAATCATGGGTTATTATATGTATATACTGTTACAGATTTCATTAATATGTTTCATTAATTTTTAATTTTATAAATTTCAATTTTAATTAATTTTTTTGTAATTTTGTTGTGTGCTTTTGTGATTTTTATTAGTTTTTTTTTTTTATATATTACTATTTAGATTTATTTTTATTTATTTTCAGTTAGTAATTGTAGTGCTTCTGCTTAAGCTTATTTCAGTTAGATGCCAAGGCAACATACAGTCAAATAAAAATTATTCAGACACGGATATATATTTTTTACTAGTGTGTGCAGGACACTATAGTTCATTTATGTAAGTGAGGATAGCAAAATAAAGAAAACTGTGACATACCCAAAAACCCTTTATACAGTGGACTACCAGTAAAATTGATACAAATTTGGGACCAAAATTATTCAGACACTTTGCATGTTTTGCTTAAGTGTTTTTTTTTGTTAGTTTTTTGTTTGTTTTTTTGCTAATTGCTAATGCAACCGTTTACACCACAGACCGAACAAAATTAAGCATTGCTTGGTAATTGGTTGATGTAAATTGGTATTATCTAATTGTGTACTTAAATTTAACATCTGACTGGTTGATTGTAATCCATCACATACCTTTCCATCAAAGTTATCTGACATTATTAAGAGGAATTTGTTCTGACAGTTTAACTCTGAGTTCTTGTCATATTTTATTATTTTATTTTGTAAACTATAGTGAATAAACTGTGATAATGTCTGAATACATTTTGGTTTGACAGTATATATATATATATATATTCCAAATTACAAAATAGTTTTTAATAGTTTTAGATTTAGTTGAACTGAACTCTAGCTGAACTCATTGTTTCAATCACTCAATTCACAATCATTCAAATCAAAATCATTCGCTCATTCATCTCATTTACTCTTTCATTATTTCATCATCACTTCAATTGTTTATTCATCCACTCATGCACTAGTTCATTCACTTATGTACTTATCAGCACCCTCCCATTGCCCTGTCATTATCATTTAAATCCTAGAGACACACTGAATCACTTGACAGGCGTCTGGTTCTACACACCACAAATGGGTGTTTGGATTGATAAATTGTATGGAGCAGTCACCTTCAGAGGCATCAGTCCTACACTTCTCCTGCCAAACCACAGGCTAGAAAACTAGCCAGCAAAAATGCATGACCATGCACAACTATTTGAAATGTATGGTCAGGCCTCAGACATCAGCATTTGTATTCAATTTCATCGTGTTTTGGCTGATCCCACGTTTCATTCCACTCATGGGGTAAAACGAGAAACGCCAAAATCACATGTGTTTCATATAAATCACGTTTGATGAATAAGGAATTAGGAGAGAAAAATTGTCTGCTTACACATATTAATGAGGAACTTTCCAAAAAGATAGATTCCAAATTGTTTTTTTTGTTTTTTTATAACAACTTGTTGAATATAGCCAAGTAGTGCTCACGGACAATCATAATAACCACGTTAGAATGATGTTCATTTATCGGCAGTTTAATAAGCCATTTAACAAATTTAAAGTGTAATAACTACAAGCAGAATGTGATAACAAATGATCTTCCAAGGGAAGGATGTCATCCCTATAACTTAAAACACCAGGTCAGAGGTCACAGATCCTTAATGATTTAACCACTATCTTCCTACTTCACGGGCCAATAACAATACTAGAACAAGAGGTCAAATTTAGCCTATCATTGCTATGGTTAATAAAACCTCAGGAACAACAGTATACTCATTTTTTAGAGCAGTGAAAACTGTAGTGCGGTCTTATTTTCCTCATCACTTCGCCTATGGCATGCAAGTCTCATGCATCTTGATGTAAACACCCTCATGACCCATTTTGCAGCTGCTCCACATATAGTATTCCATAACAGACACAAAAATACACACAAACACAGACGTCTAACAGAACACAAACCAGCAATCAGGGATACTCTCACATCAAGAGTACAGTTAGACAGAGAACATCTCTGAGTAGTGCTGGAGTACAGAGGATAGACACAGAGCATTTTATGAAGAGCAGAAGTGATTTCTCCAGGGAGACAGAGTAACTTAAAGTAATAGCATGGGCAGGACTGAAGTGCTCAAACCAGCTGCCAGCCAATCTATTATCAGCTCTCTGAACCACAGCAAAACTCACACATATACACACCAGACACAATGTTGTTAGGGCACCTTCAAACTAAAGCTGTGCTTTTTGGGGTGAAAACAGACTTCCAAACTTAGGTTTCCATTTGAAAAAGTGGTCTATGTGTGAAGCAAATACAGTAGAGTTCATAATTGGTATAAAACACAATAACAGCTTAACTTGTGGAACTGAATCGCTATTGATCACATTCCCATTCCTGAGCATGTTCCTGACCATTTCTCATGACCGCTTCTCTCTGAATAAATTGTGTTTGAGAGCAGCTCTGCATTCTTTCAATGCAGCTACGTCAGACAAACGCAAATGTGGTTTTGTGCGAATAAACTTTTGAATTCAAAGGGGCAAATACATAAATAACAGTGAAACTACTGTACTTGTGTTAATGATGAAAAAGCAAATAGTGTAATGGACCTGCAATAGTGGTTCAGAAAAGGCAAACTCCCTTCAAAAAATTTAAATAGAACCCAAAATGGAGTTAAACGCAGGAGTTATTATTTATAAACTGACCTTCTTTTAAAGTTAAATTGATATAAAAAACAGTGTCCATAGTGATAGAAATTTTTTTCCAAAATCTGTACCTTCAGGTGTACAACAGCTTGTCACTGGGAAAGTACCCTTAAAATATTAATATGTATCTTTAAGGTACTACTTTGAACCTTTTAATGGTAAATAAAGCACCCCTAAGTAAGGATACTGCCCCAGAGACAAGATGTTGTACAATTTTTGCACAAACAGCATTTACATTTAAACCCAAACTCTAGCATTACAACTCAATCTAATGCAGAACAAGGAACTATGGCCAAGATCTTCTCTTTTCATCACTTTACAATGTTTAAATATGAGTATATGTGTCTTTAGACTATAAAAAAGTTCACATAAAGCAGTGGAAGTCTCAGATGCTTTACATCAAACACACACACTTATCCCTCGTCAATGACTAACGTACATCTATTTGTGCGTCTGATGAGGTGATTCAGAGAAGTGTTTCACAAGCTTAACTGCTTCAAGCTGCCCTTTAAGGGGGTCTGCACCACAGATCTCCCCTGTCCTCGGCTACACAGAATTCTCATATTCCTCTCTCCAGAGCATGGCTGACAGATCAGAGGTGTGTCCGTATCTGGGAAAAATCCATTTGCACTCAGAGCACGGGACAGATACGCAACTCACCATGGAGTTTAGAAACATTTCCATCGTGAGCCAAATGCTTCGCCATTACAGACAATGAGCAGCATAAACAAATGAATGGTATTCCAGGGACACACTCAGTTGTCCTATTTAGAGCTGCTGTCTACAGAGCCGGTGCTAGTACATTACGCTGATGAAAGGAAGAAAATGGGCCGTGAAATGAAAAAAGGCACTGTAAGGAGAAAAGTGTGCGTGTGAGAGAAAAACTTTACCTTGGCAAGCGACTCCCCGCTCTTCGTAACCTATGTTGCACAGGCATTTCCCAATAGGCACCAGCCACTCTCCCTCAGTACTGCAGTACATTTTTGGTGGATCCTCCTCCCTGGAATTGTTGACGCAGGAACCCCTAACTTCCACCAGCGACTGAGAGTCCGTGGGTACCGTGTCGGGAAACATAGCCAGGTTTCTCACCGTAAAAGGGCATTTTTTAAAGTACACCCGCACCGAAACCAGGGCCACGCAGGCTCCCACATCCTGGAAAGCCAGGTAAAAGCCCTTCTTAGTCATGGGCCCCACCTCACGGACCTCTGTGTTTAACTTCAGGATACGGTCACCTAGGTCCATCTGAGTAAAGCTCTCATCAGCGGCGATGGTGTCTATTTTGGAGAACTGGTGTTCGCGGAACTTACTTCCCTGGTCTTCATCTGTCTCCAGGTAGTGTAAGTTGAACGTCTCTTTACAGGTCAGGACCATGGGAATGCTGTTGCAGTCTCTCAGGGTAAACTTGAGCTCCACATAGATCTTCTGCGCTGAATTGCGAGGAATCCAGTTGGTCCTCAACCAGTTGTTCTGGCTGTATTCCATCACGTTGCACACCTGGAAGGTCCGGATGGGTGTGTAGTGCTCATCCACACCGCTAATTTCCTCCCACTGCAAAAAGAGAAAGAAGTTAATCAAATCTATTCCGAGGGAAACAAATGGCTACTGTACTCGTACATTTCAATGGAACTGAGACGAATGTAAAACACCTGAACAGCAGGCTTATTTATTTCTCAAACACATTTGGAATAATGAATCGTTTCAAATTAATATCTCTCCTGTTCATATAATTAATGTGGGACATAATTAACGAGGCCCTCCACTCTGAGTACTCTCCCTTGTAAGGCGAGCCTGACAAATCATTTTGTTTTGTCACTTGGGGTGTCCGGAGTCACAATGCGGCCAGAAGTCTTGAGGTTTAACGTACACAAAGCCAAATAAATGATGAACTGAGAGGCAGTGTTTTCTATTACAATAATGGAGTAGTATATGGCTCTCCGTCAAGCTGAAGTTTATAAAAGCCCTTGGCTGAGTGAGACAAGGCCTCTGGAGTGGCTGCGAGCTGTTCATTACCCAGCATAACAAGTGTGCCCTCAGACTGAAGAATTGCCTATTTGTGTTTCAACTGTGAGAGTGCTTAATGAAACACCCAAAAAGCTTTCAATTTTTTTTCTTCTTCACATTGATAGATACACAGCCTTTATTTTGGAAGTAAAGCAAAATGACTGAACTCATTGACAGCTGGAATTCCAACCACATATTTTAATGCAAAATTTGGGATATTTCATGAATAATGCTCAGAAAACAATGAATAGAAAACCAAAAGGGAAGAAAGTTTCTGAAATTTACATATATGGAACGGCTGCCTCCCCCTTATTATCAGCACCACCTCATCCCTTACATTGCCGCCCCTTCGCCAGGTTCCTGATAGGAGTGAGTGTGAGAGAGAGGTGGGCATGGTAACAACCAGGTTGGGGTCACGTGATGAGACACACCTGAATCTAATGGAGCCTCTGTTAAATACTGAATGTTAAATACTGAATGCACCTCTCCTTGAGGGACCAGTCTCTTTTTTGTATGCACGTACGCTGGTGTCCTCGAGGGTCCAGGAAGGGGAGCATGGAGGGATTCCTGCACCGCCATATGGACAATTGTCGATACAAGATCTTGACCAAAAATTCATGCACCTCTTGATGGAAATAAAACTTGATATGTTATTTCCATCATGAGGTGCATCAATTTTTGGTCAAGAACTTGTATTGACAATGCAAGAGTCCAGCACTCTGTAAAGTCTTCTCCAGCACATCCCAAAGACTTTCAATGAATTTAAGGTCTGGACTCAGAGGTGCCAATTCATGAGTGAAAATGATCATGATCCATCCCAAACATTCTTTCACAGTTTGAGCCTGATGAATCTTGGCATTGTCATCCTGGAATATGGCCATGATGTGTCTTCCTACATGGTTGTTTAAGAAATGAAAAGCTACACAATCCATCAATTAGGGTTAAAAGAACTGTTGCCAAACATATAACATGCTAGAAACATAATAATCACTGCAATAATGATCAAATCATTGACTCTTAAGCATTTGCCTATTTAAATCCAAACAGCAACTTTTTCTAAAGAAAAAATGTAGGGCGGGGACTTGGGTCTGTCCATCGGTTGTTGATTTGATAGAGCTCAATACAGGTCAATACAGTCGATTGTGAGAAAGGGATGGGGTTTAAGCAGATTAAATGACTGAAGAAGTCTTGCATATGTGACCACTCATCAGAAAGAACTCTGTTTCACCAAAAGACGATCGAGATGACATTTTGATTAAAAAAATAAAATAAAAAAAATAATGGAGTATTATTTTATGAATAACAGGCATCCCAATTCTATGTAAATCTTCAGGCCTGGCATTAAGGCAGGATCTAAACGAGGCGTTATGATTATAGAACAATGGAATCTGCTTCTGATATTGTTGAAGTTATGAAGTGAACAAATATGATGCAAATTGAAATAAATCAATGGAAATTTCAGCTGGCCATTTGTCTCAGAGTTATTTACTGAGCCAACCGGTGTTCCCTAGCATAGCTGATGCTCCAAATGAAGTCCAGGTGCCTGGGCTGTGCCGCATTATCAGACTGTATAGAGAAGGACTGTACTGAAACCATGGCTGCCAAAATAAATGAAACATCATATACGATGTGTAAATCACACACACTTGAGAATATAGTGTGGACTGTCTGCTGCCATGAATGACATCATCACCAGCACAAGCCAATCTCCTTCAAATAACTCTACTTTATAATGCATAACACTCGGTTATAGAGAGGGAAAAACTGTAAAAGCCTTGTCTGGATATCTCTTTTATGGACAGCAGCTTCTCAAGGCCGCATTGATTTCTCAGAGATCACCAGACTACGATTGGACACCAGTCTGTATTTCCTTCTCCACAGCAGGAGACGTCAGCCCTGCGCTTTGCAACTTAACACTCAACGGGCAGACTGAAGATGACTTTAGGTTTCTCCGAATATCACTTTACAATATAATCCCCCTCCAGCAAGGAAAGCAGCAGAGAAACGAGGAAATCAGCAGTTGGTACATTTGGCAGGGCTGCGGCCCAACTCCCCCCTGTGTACACTCAGTGTGTACACAGGCCAACTGGTACTTCAAACTAATAGATTCCCTGGCACTTGTGGACAAAGTGGAGCAAAGCTTATGTTTCAGACAGATATATAATAAAATTATAATCCTCCTCTCGCTCGTATTACAATGGAATTGCATTAGGTAGCGAAGACTGACATATACTGCTGGCTTTTGCTGGTATCACATGCACATTTCCTGTATAGGTGCACACAGTTTCTCTTTATCAAATCCCACTCTCTTCATTATAATGGACAAAATTGGAGCGGATTCTATTTGTGAGGACACCATTAGAGTCTGAAGGCTGGAATGCCAGAGAGGGCATAGAGGAAAAGATATGCTTTTGGTACACAGGAACTTGTGCAGTGAGGACTTGATATCCACTAAGAATTACACATCATTCCAAGGTTGAGTGGCATTAAAGTAGGTAAGTGACATGATTTAGCTGAAGATAAGCTAATGCTAGCCTTTGTTATTTATTTTTCGCTAACTTCTTTTTCTCAATTATAAACCATTGGCATACTATCCGTCCTAGTATTCGAAAATAGAATTAGTATGTCCCAAATCGTAGTATGCTGAAAAGAGTATTCCAAAGATACCCGGATGGTCTACTATTTCTGGTCAGAATTCGAAATGCAGATCGACGCCCACAACCCATTGTGAGTTGGACGAGGATTCGATTAGAACTACAAACTACAAACACGGATAAAAAGTGTTAAAAAGCTACAAACATGACAGATGTGCAAGTCTGACGGTTAAGTAGAGAGGTTTAGATTAAGGGGCTTGAGTGATCAATTACCAGTATTTAACCTGACGAAAAGATATTTATTCAATGTTATCCACATTATATTTCACCTGCAACAGCATTGTGAACTTTTGTAATGATACCTTTAGACATTAACTTTTAAATGCATATTATATTTAAACTGCGAACACGAGGAGAGTTTCTGCATTAAAGACCCACAAATGGCAGATCAACGTGCTACTACACGTCTCTCCGATACAGTAGGAAATTAAATTGAATGTGGAGAATTTTTATATAAAATTTTAAAATAAAGTGATACCTCTGATTCGTTTTGAAAACAAGTACACTTCAGCATATTTTTAAAAAGAGTACTTACTTTGGAAATAAGTGCAAACTGAATGTAAAGTTTCTGAACACACTTGCATATTATTTACAATTAAATGGAAATATGTTGTTCTTTAAATTTATATTAAATCCAATTAGTCGAACTTTAAATGTTTTTTGACCCATTATGTAGGACTTGAATAAATCTTTGTATGTAATTTAATAATTAGTACTTCTATTGTCTAAAATATGGTTAAAGTACACTGCCATATTTACTAACAAGCATTTATGGTAAATAACAAATACTTTAATGTCATTGAAACTTATATGTCATATATTTATTTGTAATTACACAAGTTGCAAACTATTACATTTAAAATATATTATACTATAAAATATATTGTAACTTTAAATATAATATTGAATAACACAGTACAGTTCAAATTATTACAGTACTTTAGATGTGTTTTAGTATGTTAGTGTACTTTTTTTAAATGTGTTTTAAGAAACATGAAAGTGTACTCTCTTTAAGTATCTAAAGTGCTGTTTAGTAATATTATATATGCAAGTACAGTTTAAAAAAACTGATTTAAGATTTGAAGTACACTATAAGTGCAACTTTCATTCAGTACAATTAAGCAAATATATTTTTCTCAAAGGATTAGAAAGAAAGAAAGAAAGAAAGAAAGAAAGAAAGAAAGAAAGAAAGAAAGAAAGAAAGAAAGAAAGAAAGAAAGAAAGAAAGAAAGAAAGAAAGAAAGAATGTACACTACACGTACACTAGCTTCTGTGTAATTAGCTACTTTTGATGGTTGCTAAGACTTATGTAGCTTACTAAATTACCTTAATTTGTGTGTAGCTTGTATCTTAAGAATCTAGAGTTTCAAAGCAGTTTACACACACTGTCCAAGAAGCATAAATCTATCCATATTGTATTACAAACGCCTAGATAAATTTAAGACACAAATCACTCCAAAATGAAAACTGAAAATGACTTATGTTTATACGTGAGGCCCATGAATTTCCCCATTCCCACAATATAGCAGGAAACACTAGAAATGACAAGTGCTTCACCATATAAGATTTCCTACTCTAGGTCACAGCAACAACTGTACCCAATCAGTCAATACCTTTTCATCACAGCTTTTACCACAGAGGAACCATAACACATTGTGTGCTGCCCAGTCACCCCGCTGCGACCATATGACGTGCTAATCCACCTTTATAGAGGGGGTTTTCTTTGCACTTTGTACAGCTGGAGACCTTTCACAGTTTCTTTTCAGGGGGGGAACTAAATGAGTTTCAGCATCATGTTGGAAATATTGTCTTTCGCTGCGGGCATTGGCAGAGTGTGACTTCAGCAATGCATAATGAAAATTTTGTGTTTGCTGCCTCTGTCTCAGTCGATTATGCTAAGATGCTTGAGATCTTCTAGCTTCTACTCCAGATTTTTAGAGACCAAAATAAGACAAGGAAATACGTTATATGGGATGTTGATGTGCACAATGTGTAGTTTGACTTTTTTATGAATATGACACAAAAATCAATATGATTAATGTTATGAAAATCTTTTGTTAAACAGGCAAAAAGATAGTAAGAGAGTGAAACATTTAATATTGTTAACTTACAAGTTAGCTTTGGAACAAAATGTACAGTATTGTGAAAAGTGCTAACCAAATTTGAAATAATTTCAAAATGTTAATATTTTTCTTTTTTTTCTTTTTTTTTGTCAGTACATTAACAAAATAAATGCAAATTATTTAAATTTTGTGAAACATCTCACTTTTTCTAACACTTTATACATTTTGAACTTTACACACACACACACACACACACACACACACGCGCGCGTACTCGTCTGGTTCACTAGATAGATTTAAATTTAAAAAAAGATTTAAAAAAGATTTGTGGGGACTCTCCATAGATGTGATGGTTTTTATACTGTATATTCTATCCCCTTACACTAACCCTACCCCTAAACTTACCCATCAAAGAAAACTTTCTGCATTTTTACATTTTTAAAACCCCATTCTGTATGATTTATAAGTTTGTTTCCTCATGGGGACATCAATTTAGGTCCCCACGGTGACACGAGTCCCCATGAGTCAGTGTGCATTCAAGTTGAAGTCCCCACTGGGATAGAAAACATGAACAAACACAGGCACGCACACACACACACACAGACACACACACACACACAATTACTACAATTATATTTCATTTTTCTATTTTTATTTGGAATTTGGTGCAAAACTACATGATATACATACATTATGATGTGCAACTGACGTCATATAAGACTACTCATACTATAATATACTGTATGACTTTGATTGATTTTGATTGATTGATTGATTGATTGATTGATTGATTGATTGATTGATTGATTGATTGATTGATTGATGTAACCAAATCAAATCAAATCATATATACATTGCTGGGTAGTAACTGATTATATGTAATCTGCATTATGTAATCAGATTCAAAAAGTATATACTTGCAATTATATTATATTACATTTTAAAATAATCAATCAGATTACAATTCAATTTTTATTGATTACATGATTACTTTTTTTAATGTTTTAAATGGTCCTTTCTAAAACAGCCTATCGTATATGTATGTTCAGAAAGTCTTCCAGTTTTGTGGAATTACACAAGTCAGAGGCCACCCAGCATAACAAATAAAATGTTTTGTTTTGATTTTAAAATTTTACATTTTTATGGTTTAATTTATTACCCTTTTCTTAAATTTACAAACCCCTGCAGTTCCTTCTCAAAACCGTTTAATGTTTAATGCATTTAATTTTGTTCATGACAAATTTTCAGAATAACATATAAACATAGAACATATCATATCTATGTGATAAACAAGTTAAGGCTAAAAGTAAGGTAAAAAAGTATTTAAAAGTAGTCAGATTATATTACCTAGAATGTGTAATGTAATAGATTACGTTACTAAGTACAGTTTTCATCATGTAATTGGAATACAATTAGTTAGTAATATGTTTTTTTTTAAGTACATTAGAATTTCAAAACTAGTTCTACTACACTAACCACTAAAAAAACATTCTGTCCATCTAAATTTGAAGCTCTGAATATTTACATTTCTGGCCTACTATCCAGTACAGCCACCGATACTCCCTCTGCGAGAGATAATTCATTAAAAAATCTTAAATGGAATTAAAAACAATGCCAATGCCAAGCCAAAGCGGTGTTCAAGAGTCATTTGCACTTCTCTTTCTGTTCCTGAGGAGAAACGAGGCATTCCAAACCCCAAAACTACAACCACTAATCAAGCTCTAATCGGTGCCTCAACAGACGCCACAGCAAAGATGCTTTTTAACGACTCGAAGAACAATTGCATAGGTTCCTCAGAGCAAGCAGCAGATCGCAGCAGTTCATACGGGTAGTCATGCCGCAGACAGAGTAATCCGACTGCCATGGGTAATGAATCCCAGGCTGAGGCCTGATGCAATTTGGAGAGGCCATAATAAACAGCACTGCATGTTTAAAGAGCTGTCTGCGCAGGGCCGATTTATATTTACTGGCCTTATCTAAGCGTGAGGCCGCACAGGGAGCGTCCGATGGGCTTAGCTCTTAATTTGCTTTAACCAGGCCGATTTGTGCTTACACTGGCAGAAGGCGGGCGGCCAATCCGTCAGTGTCAGCGCTGCAGCGGCACATTATTTGAAATCATTTTTGAGGGCATAGCTTTCAGGGCAAAATGCTTATCGCTCCAAACTAGGGAAAAGTCCTGAGTAATTAGAGTTAATTCACCTTGAGAACCTGATCTTCGCTGTAGTCGTGACAATGGCTACACGTCGACTTAATAAATCCCAGAGCATTCAGCACATATCTGCGAGGGATTTCCTTTTTCGTTCTAAATCACCTTTATGGCTATTGCAAAGATTAATGATGCTTTCTCTATTGAACTTATGAACATTTAGAAATTAATCTAGCAAATTAGTGCAATTACTCAATTTTCCATAAATGCACTCTACATTAAAAGCACTTAATTTAAAATGCAAATGACCTTTTTTTTTTTTTTTTTTTTTTTTTTTGCTTCATGTTTTTCTTTTTCTTTACTTTCGCTTTTCTTCTCCCTTGCCTCTAAGAAAGGAAAGCTTCACGTTTTACTGTGCCAACAGTAAAAAAGAACGAGGGGAAACAAGGTTTGGCAGCTATATGGAACAAATTACTGGATTACCTTTAGCAACTGCCAGCAAGTCATTTTAACACATAATAAAGTTTAAAGAATGGTTTGGTCTGAGTAGCCCTTGAGACCAATACCTGTACAACTCGACAAATAAACATGGTTATTATTGGAAGTTGCGACCTTGAGGTTTTGACAACAAAAATAAAACACCCAGACTTATTTGATGCTGACAGCAGAAACATACCTTTGGGCTTATTATATTTATACTACATGTTATCTCTACTGTATTGCCGGTAAATCATTTGACACACTGAAATCTTTCTGGTACTAAATTATTATTATTTTGTGATCAAATTCAAAAAATATTTTTATTATCATTATTATTAATGTTGAAAAAAAAATACTGCTTAATATTTTTGTGGAAACTGAGATACATTTATTTTCAGGATATATTTGATGAATAGTATGGAAGCGTGTTTCTGCCAGAAAATAAAAAGGTAATTGTGACTTCTTATCTCACAATTCTGACTTTTTTTCTCAGAATTGCATGATATAAACTCGCAATTGCAAGTTATAAAGTCAGAATTCTGAGAAACTCGCAATTCTGATTTAGGTCTTCCGCAATTATCGTTTAAATTGTTTTATTCCGTGGTGGAAACAAGCTTCGCAGAATAGGAAGTTCAAAAGAACAGCATTTATTTGAAATAGAAATCTTTTGTAAGATTATATATATGTCTTTACAATATTTTTAATCAATTTAATGTATCCTTGCTGAATAAAAGTATTAATTTGTTTGGTAATACTTTAGTTTAGGGCCCAATTCTCACTATTAACTAGTTGCTTATTAGCATGAATATTACTAGCATATCAGCTGTTTATTAGTACTTATAAAGCACATATTAATGCCTTATTCTGCATGACCATATTCTATATCCCTTAATCCTACCAATACCTAAACCACCTTACTAACTATTAATAAACAGTAATTAGGAATTTATTGAGGCAAGATCCATAGTTAATAGTTAGTTAATAGTAAGAATTAGACTCTAATCTAAAGTGTGACCATTTGTTTCGTTTTTTGTTTGATTTTTATTGTACTTAATCCAAAATTTTGAATGGTTGTGTACGACGGTTTCCAAAAGATATTAAGCAGCAAAAACTCCTTTCAACACTGATAATAAGAAATGTTTCTGGAACAGCAAATCAGCATATTCGAATGATTTATATCAATTGAATTCTAATTGTATCTGTTAAATTTGAGTGTAAATACAATTATTCTCAAAACTAAATAGTTTCCATATCTTTAAAAACTATGCACATTGTTTGCTCCCCAAAAACCTACAACATCCTCACAGCGTGAAATCTCTGGTCTTTTCTTTTTTTTTTCCACTAAGAAATATGGATTAGGTCTGCAACACTCACCCCATGGGATGGGGATGATATCCAGCCCAGCTCCCCTTGGCTTGCTTTGGAGTCCAACAGGTTAACTGTAGAAAAGGAGAGAGTAGGGGAGAGAAACAAATAAGCAGTTATCCTTTCTTAGATCCGGTTTCACCCCCCGCCACAATGCCAATCGGACCGGGATACAGCGCTCAGTGTGCAGCGTCCCGATCAACACAGTATTTACTCAGCTGCGCTGCTCTTGTGCCACAATCCAATTAAACAAACAATGGAGTCAACGGACTCATCCTTCAAACGAACATTTTCAGTATGCCATACATGCTTTAACTGGACGGAGAAAAGTTACCCTTGTTACCTCATGCAGGGGGTCTTTAATGTCTGACCATAGGATAGGAATAGAATCTTTAACAAGGCAAACAAATCACAAATGGTTTCTTTCATCTGACAAGCTGAATGGATTTTAAAGTGATATGTTGATAAGAGATTTTTGCTCACCATTGTGTGCTAGAGCTTGATTTTTTTTTTTACTATAATTTATTATTTACAAATAAAAAGGACATCCTTTATTTTACTGTTTTTCTCATTCATGCAATATGAAAATTCAGACGTTATTGTTCCATTTGGATCATACAGTGTTTAATCTGTATCTGTCTTTGTGTTCAATATTTATTTGTGTTTGTGTAGACATTTTCATTTTTATTAAACACATTATCAAACCCTTGTCAAATCCAATCAATTTGAAATTAAAGAAACAACAACAAAAACCAAGATAACAAAAACAACAGTGAATGAAAAATAAAACATTGCGAGAGGACGGAAAGGAAATATTACTGCATTATTAAAAATGTCTGGCTGCCTGCATGGTGTGCTACAGAGAAGAAGGTCGCGACGAGCTCTTGACATCTCAGTATCTCCTGCTCTCATAACAATGACTCCTGTTTGATTGAGCAAGGCTTCCACAGGCACAAAGAGAAAGAACAAAAGCCTCCATCGGTGTACAGTAAACGCATAATCCCAGCTGACATGTGGGGCACTCAGCATGGCGTCTATGGCCCCAACTAATAGCTGTGTCACTCATTCTCCCTACAGCGATGGCAAGAATACATCCAGCCAAATCACAAATGGACATATGGGACATGGATGACATAGACCTTTCTTTTATAAAAGTGCCTAGAAACATGCACTTCAATGCTAATATTTATCACAATCTTATCACAAAGCATGACATGATGTCCAAGTCAGAGCCAGTACACCTTCCAAACATAAGTCAGTCCATAAATACGGTTTGTTCAGTAAAAAATTCTCAATCTTTAATATTTATTACTTTTACTCATTTATTATTTTCTACATTTTAGAATAATAATAAAGCAATCAAAATTATGAAATAACACAACTTTTGGTAGTGATCAAAAATGTAGGCTATATATATTTTTAAAAATCGATAACACTTTACAATAAAGTTTTATTAACATAAACCAAGAATGAACAATACTTGACAGCATGTATTATGCTTAGTTAATGCTCATTTCAGAATTTACTAATACATTATTAAAATAAAATGTTGTATTTGTTAATATTAGTTAATGCACTGTGAACTAACATGAACAAACAATGAACAACTATATTTTTATTAACTAACTTTAACAAAGATTAACAAATACAGTAACAAATGTATTGCTCATGGTTACATTAACTAATTTTAACAAATGAAATCTTATTGTAAAGTGTTACCAATTTTTTTAAGAAAACTCTAGATATTCAATGAGATGAGATAAAATGAGATGCCTTTAAAAGTATTTAAGTTCACATTTATGCTGGACAATTTGCATTGTTTCCCTTTATTATCTGATCTAACCAGGGATGTGTTTCCCATGATGTAACTCGCTGCTTAAATACGATGCATCATTGAAGAAACCAACTAGCTAGTCACGACTGTTTCCCAAAACTGTATTGTCGCAAATTTGTTGTTTCAGCCACGTTGGTTAATGATGTCCCGTAGGTATTGGTGTAATGACTTCTTTTAAGTAATAACTTCTTTAATTTTCCAGATTTTTCTGCTAAAAATTACGGACATGGCATCTGAGGATTAATTCAATTTTTTTTTTAAATGTCAGAAACTCTTAAAAAAATGCCTCTTTAAATCTCTTGACAAAATAAAAGACCAAAATGTCTAAATAAAAGATATAGATTATATTGAATGTCATCTTGCTTATTCTGCTCAAGATCCACATGTCATGCAAACAAGAAACCATGCTTCTAACCATAGGTCGAGAGCTGTCGGTCTAACCACACAACTTTGCAATGCTGTTTGCAAACGTTCATTAGAACTATGGTTTTGGGAAACACTGATAACGACGGAACTTGCAACCATAGTGGACAATGTTTTGGGAAACACACCACAGATTGATTGATTGATTGATTGATTGATTGATTGATTGATTGATTGATTGAAATAAAATAAAATAAAATAAAATAAAATAAAATAAAATAAAATAAAATAAAATAAAATAAAATAAAATAAAATAAAATAAAATAAAATACAATTTTGTTTTAATGAAAAGATTTTAAGATAAAAAATAAAAATTAAAAAATCGGTCAGGTGCATCCATAACTTTGACTGGTAGTGTATATATCAGGGGTTCTGAGGAGAGTCTGTTGGAGACCCTATTATCAAATTCCAGCACAAAACGGCACCGCACCTGAGTGCTAGCCAAACAGCTGGCTGTTCTCGTACTGTAGATGATCCCTATTAACTATAATAAAGCTATCTGCTTATGTCAGATAATGGCAGCTCACATCCAGCTCCGTTGGTTCCAATTTAAATTTCTCAATGAGCCGAGCCGGCATCTCAAATTGAGCCGACCAGGGAAATTTGAGACCATAAAATTAGATAGCTACATGGGTGAGGCAAATTCTGCAGCTGTAAGAGAAGGAAATCACAGCCAACGTCATTCCCAACCTCTCCACGAAAAGTGTAGCATCAAGCAACACAAAAACAAAGGGCTAATTATGAACAGCTGATTCAACGGCCATTTCATCCAACCAACCACACCAGACAAAATAGCTAAATCAATAAAGGAGCGAGACAATAATCTAGGATTCCAACCACAGGCCGCCAAGGGGAGTCTACCTCTCTAATGTATCATCCCTGCACTACTAGCTATTGTTTTCCTTTCATCAGCACATGGCACACTGATCGAATACATGCTGACAATGGAGACAATGGTAATGTTTCATTCAAAAGTAAGAACAGCTCAATGTGAAATACATATTTACGTTGAGTTCATAATACTGACCAAAGAAAGAAGACAAGACATCAGTATTAAAACTGCCCCATTACTGCCCCATCAACATACATATTAAATAAATAAACATTTAAATTCACAGGTATCATAATTTATCACAGGCAGTTGAAATACTATAGGTAAGTTGAAATGTCCTGTTGTGAAAATCCATATACAACAAGTTTAAAATATAAAAAAACAAAAAAATAAAATAAAAATAAATATATATCATGACAGCAGCTTTTATGACATTTTATAACAAACTACACTGATTATTTGTACTTTTAAAAATGTATTTGTCACACAGCAGAACCATTTAAAATTAACTAGTGAAAATAAACTAAACATATATTTTTAAATAAAACATATATTTGTTTATTTTATGATTTTATTGTATTTTATTTTTTGTTTAGTTTAGTTTCTCACACACACAGTGTGTGTGTGTGTGTGTGTGTGTGTGTGTGTGTGTGTGTGTGTGTGTGTGTGTGTGTGTGTGTGTGTGTGTGTGTGTGTGTGTGTGCTTGTTTATGTGATTTATGAGGACACAAATTTGTATAATGACATTGGTATTACACTGGTATTACATTTATTACAAAGTAATACATTTCATATGTCCTCATATTTCAAATAGCTTTAAAAGCATACTAAATGTTTTATTAAAAAATGTAAAAATGCAGAATGTTTCCTGTGATGGGTGGGTTTAGGGGTAGGGGTAGTGTAGGGGGATGTAATATACGGTTTGTACAGTACATAAACCATTACGTCTATGGAATGTCCTCATAATATAGTTGCACCAACGTGTGTGTGTGTGTGCTGGGCAATCAAATAATCGCATCCAAAATAAAAGTTTGTGTTTACATAATATATGTGTGTGTACTGTGTTTAATTAGTATGTATTTATAAATCATTGCTCTGACACCTCGTTTGTGAAGATTTTTGTATGCCCTTTTATAATTGCCTCGTCACATAATCCTTAAGATTTTACTGTGTTTCAGTCGATAGGGATAGAGAGCTCACATAAAATAGCCACTAACCTTAAACTTAGCTGTGAACATGGTTGTCGATTACGATCTGAATGAGGTTTTCATGAGTATAAGAGAACCATATGGCCTGTAAATGGCGCACTGCCCTCTCTTCTCTGCGTCCTCTTCACCTCTCAGGTAGTTAATTAAATCTGTTATTGAATTAAGATGAGAGTCAGGTGTCTGAACACCTCGGAACCGCCGGGTCCTCGGAGAGCAGAGGACTTGATGCCTGGCTTTATTAAAATCTGACTGTGGGTGTATAAAACACATGGCGGACTTGGGGATTATTTTCAAAGGATTTTCGAGTGAACACGTCAGGCCTCATATGTGTGTCCAAAATACCCACTGCTGCTCCAATGATCCCTTTTCTCACCCACACTAGATCCTCCCGTGCAGCTGGTCTACCTTCACAGACACCCCAAGGGTCGCGAAAAACCCCACACGTGCATCGCGCGTATCTTTCCGAGAGGTCAATACTTGTAAAGGATGTTATGACAATGATTTATGGCTTCCTTTTAAGCCAAACCACATTTTGGGTTTTAGATTCAAGAACATTTGGCACTCTTGATTTACTAATTCCCTAACAAAATGGAAAACAATAGCAAATTACAGGGCTTGCAGCTTGATCGAAGGTTCCGCCCATAGTGGCAAGATGGCAATGAAGTATTAACCTCTACACTATGAATAATTCAGTCGAGTCTCAGGGTGTCTGCCTCAGCCCCTCTGAATCCTTACAGCTTTTTTTGCCCACCATATTTGTCCAAAACCCACCCATCAGCATGACCATGCACATTACTGTTATATTGATCATACTGTATGCGTTTGTATGTGTGAGCAAATTTCCACACATCCGAAGAGTAACGTCACTCAAAAAACATTAGCCGTCCCAGCTGGAAACTAGTGCACCCATGACATCACACCACACCATGTCGTGCTGCCATCACATAGTCTGAGGGAGCGGGGCATTGTGGCTTGTGTACTGCGCCATTTTGGCCACAAGTAAGAAAATGGAAACCCTAGTGACGGAATTGTGTTGTATGATTCGTTTACATCTATATTTATGTTTTTGGCAGGCGCTTTATTCTGGAGCTGATCGGCTTTGTGAAGATTTCCTGAGGTATTTCAATGAGACTTTTGTTATTTTTGTTGAAATCGTCCTATAAGGATGTGGTCAACTGTTAGCTATAATTCCACATGCTCGGAAAACTGTCTGCCGTAAGTATACTGACATTAGAATAGGCGATATGCATTACAGTAGACTGTAAGTTTACCCACCACAAACTTGACTCACATAGGCCAAGGTAAATGGCAGAAAAATTAATTTGCTTCTTTACACAGAAGTATGTTTCACTAGGCAGTGTGCCGGATAAAAAAAAATTATAATAATTTTTTAAAGATATCAATTCCAAGTTTTTTTTCTTTTCTTTTTTTCTTCTGCCATGTGTTGTTTATTACATTTTTTTAATTACACTCGCATTAAACTCAGTGCTACTAATTAAGAAAATTGCCACTATTTATTAAATAAACTTTAAGTCGAATATGTATAGTATACCTATTTTAAGTATGAAACAAAATATTTAATTTACTCTTAGCACTCTGAAACATCATTTGTATTTGAAAAATTAGATATATATATATATATATATATATATATATATATATATATATATATATATATATATATATATATATTTTTTTTTTTTTTTTTTTTTTTTTTTATAGAAACTGTGTCCTGAGCAAAACAAAAAGAGCTAAATGTGAGATTGCATGCTGTGTGCATCTATATACAGGACATATAGGCCTCAAGTGGATACTTGTTGTTTTCAAACACAACTTATAGAAGAAGAAAAAAAATGCTGTAAAATTAGTCGAGAATATTTTAGACTATTACTGTGCTGCTTGGATATTCAGCATTTGCCTTTAGAAAAACCTATAGGCTATGTAAACCAGAAAATACAGAGGTCAATTAGTCAGTAAAAAAATATGTATTTATTATTATTATTATTATTATTATACGTGGGTGGTGTTGATGTTTTCAAGCCAACCTTTCTGTTAAACTGTTCCCCAACTTTATAATCCTTTAAAAAAAAGAAAGAAAAAAAGGCCACCAGCTATGGCTTTTACACTTAATTCTGCTCAGTTAAAAAAAAAAAAATGGCATAGTGAAGTGTTTCAGGCTTACATTTATTTTATCCTCTATCTTTAACGACAAATATGCTAATAACACACGGTGCCCGACACAAATGAAGTCGCATTGCGGGGCGCTGTACGGTTTTGGTTATCAAAATTCACTTTTTATTTTTAACATTCAGACTTTACTTTAAAGTTTCTATTATTATTATTATTATTATTATTATTATCATCATCATCAGCATCCCTATTTTACGACCTGATGTTGAGGGTTAAAGTGCACGGCCCATGTAGTAAATCGGCCCATTTCAGCTCGAGCAGAAGAAAACCACTTAAGATTTAAGAGTATAAGTGTCAGGTCAACAGTTAGGCTATGGGATTTGCAAAGGAAAGTTATGTGATTAAATAGTATTATAATTAAATAAAGAGTGGCAAAAGTATCCCATTTAACATGAATTACAAAAAAAAAATAAAAATAAAAAAATAAATAAATAAAAATAAAGATGAACACGTTTTAAACTAAATGGAATACAAATGGTTTAATATAAAAGGAAGGTAAAGGAAATCGCTTCACATCGATATAACTTTTGAATCACATATAGGCCTAAACTCCGAAAGGATTTATGAGTCTTTTTTTTTTTTTTTCCTGAATGAATGCTCGTGGAAGACTGCGTCGATATAGGCTATGAATTTCGGGATGTGACCCGCGACTATAGGTCATCAAACTGGCCTTTGACGCTTAACACGTTCAATAGCCTATAGCATTAAAACATTTTATTTATTTATTTTATAATGAAAAATAAACCTATTTTATTGTTAATTAAATTCATATTTGGAGATTATAAACACTGCACTTGAGCTGATTAGGCAACTGCAAGCTGTAAAAAAGCACTTTGCTCCAAATAATATCAATGGCTGCGGCTCTATACTGACACTCTCTGGTGAAAAACACGTCCCATTATATACTATTTGAGCAAAAGATAATTCACTGCCCATAAATCAGAACAGGAGAGAAAAGCCGCTCTGTCACACAGAACAGACAGCTAAAACACCCTGAAACAACAGAAAGATCCCCTTGAGTTGACAGCTTTTATGAACAGTTCTCAACTTTTCTACACAGATCAGATTTTAAACTCTCACACAAAAATACAATTCTAAACTCAATAATAGCAAACAGACCTGTATACTTAATCTCAAACATGAAAAGCCATATATCACCAAACGAATCTCTCCATCATATCGCGTCACAATAGTAGAGGCCACTGAAAACCATTAGCGAAAATCTCTCTCGTTTCTAATTAGGCCAATAGAACACCTGAAGCTTTGGAAATGCTAATATGTACGCCTATATATGTGTGTGAATATGAATATATATGAATATGGGAAAATGCTGACAGAAGCTTTTGTAATTAGTATGGCTATACACGAAGTTTCTCGTATTTTTTTCCGACTCTAAAAACTTTACCGCTCTGAACGGGACACAATTCTAACAGTTCACACACCTCGAGCTAAACAGTTAGGGATATGGGACAGGCTGCAAACAAGACGCATACGCATTTCAAGCAAATAATAAAATAAGCCTAACATAAAACATATCCGTTTTGGGGCCTACATCTATATCTCGACTCCGCCGCTTCTTCGAGTGTTTTATAAAGGACGTTTAGATGTCAAAATACAAACACACTGTCCTAGAAATATAATAGGCCTAAGTGTTTTAAAAAGCCGTACCTAACTTTGCTGACTCCAAATATGAATAGGCTATAGATTTTAAGTTAACTGTAACTGTGGGCCTAATACTGTTTTGATTGTTCACTTTATTTGAAATCTTAATAGTTTGTAGGCCTATAGTGTACTTATATAATATAGGCTAGTTGTAGACTATATATTATCCAATAGATCATATGTGATTGAAAATTACAAGCCTATTTATATAACTGGCAGCATATGTGCCAATATGCTTTAGTTAAAACTACTCACGTGATTAGCTAGACAACGGACATGACTGGGGTTTAATTAAGGTCGAAAATAAACTCAGATGTAGTTATTTTTTGAGGAATAGCCTATATTCATAAAACCACCCGCCACTGTAAGCAGCTTCATTTCAAAATGCTTTCAGTTCACATTAACGTGTGCTTTGTCAAAAATTAATGAATATATCAAATAAAATGGAGAACAGTCTAAAGATGTGACAGGCATATACGACGTAAATCTCTGCTTGCCCAAAGGGTGCATTTGTAGCAAAGTAGCCTACTGCATTCAGCAAACTGAAGTATTTAATATAGGCTATTACAACAAACGCGCAAGTGTAGGCTAAATAAACTCGTTGTACAAACTTGCAGCGCATGTAACTATAGACTATCATTTGCACGGCAAAAATACAAACTAGCCTAATTAAAGCAATGTCTTAATGATCAGGAAGGCAAAGCAAATACATTAACTGCACAAAGAGTCTTTACACATATACCCCATATTAGGATTATGCTGTATGCTCAGCAGATTTTCGGACTGGATTTCGCGCTCAGCCGGTGCGCGTCGTGCTTTCCCAAACGATCGATCGTTTCAAAATATGCTCTGATCATGTAGCCAGCTGTGACCCTAACAAACAATAATAAACAGCACTAAAAGTTTGATTTGCAGCGATCCCTTTGTAGCCATTTCTCGCGAAATCAAGTCAATACGTCTCGCGCAGAACTGCTATATTATTGATTCCCAGACCACATCGGTTCATTTGAAGCAGCTGTTTTGACATAAAGTGAATAAGCGCGCGATTAATCAATATGATCACATTCGCCGCGGCTTATTGGATGAGCATCGAAGGTAAAGCAGGTAACTATTTCACTAGAATTTCATTTCCTCTACCAACGTGCTGCAGATTAAACAACCCTTCAGGACCAGCTCAAGTCAACTGACAATATTAGCTATAAAGACACGCTACAGTATAAGCAGAGATGAGGATAATATGTCTCTCACTCCAGACGTTATCTTACCTTCATTGGACGGATGGATAATGAATTCTGCGCTGGAAATGAACGTGAAGAGAAAAAGGAAAAGTATTAAGCTTTTGAAATCCATGATAGCAGTTCAGGGGGCAAAGCAAGGTACATAACTCCATGAAGCATGCCACTCATGTGAGGGCTTCTGTTCCGACACAAGTTACCATTCTCGGCTCAGAGGCTGATGTCAAGTTTGACACCGGAGACGAGGAGGAGTCTCTCTCTCTCTCTCTCTCTCTCTCTCTCTCTCTCTCTCTCTCTCTCTCTCTCTCTCTCTCTCTCTCTCTCTCCTCAGTTCTCACCGGGAGCTTCCATTTTTTCGCTGGGTCCTACACACCAGACAGCGCCGTTTATTAGACCGGCAGGTTCAACAGAGGTCACGTCATCTCTCGGAAATTGAAGAGAAGACAAAAACACACGAGGCAGCTCATCAAATTCCAGTTACTATATGTCACACTGTGGGATTTATGCACTTCCTTTGCCTAAAAACAGTACTAAGCTCAACCCATTTGTCACATCACGAAAGCTACAACAACTCGAAGTATAAACACATGGCTTTGTTTGGGCAAATGAATTTTATGGTCACATTTGCACTGCTCAAAAACTGAATAATACAAATAACAATATATATTGAACATTTTATTGAGCTGATTGCAAATACATTTTGTTAGTGTTACACAGTTAACAAAATCTATACCCACTAACACTGGAAATGCAAGTCACCATGAAATCAAAATTGATTTTTTTAATTTTTTTTTTTTTTATAGAATATTGCAATAGTCTATTTATTATAAGAACCTATCCATTCACATCATTATTGTATTCTTTAATTCATGTGCCCTAATAATCTTTTAATCAAAATAGCTTTCCCTGATATCTTCTCTGATGACGTGGGACAGGCACAAGGGCGGGACAATCTGTCACGCGCATGAGATTGCAGCAATAGTAAACCGATCAATTCCTGATGGACAAAATCAAGCCTCCCTATAACTTTTCTTGTTCGAGAAGTCTGACTGTAGCTGTAAATACTTTTAAATACATACTATTGATTATATTTTATAAAAAGATAAATTCATGGCCACTGATATGCTGTTACACCGCAATGATGAAAATATTTAGGCTACCACTATTGTAAGATTTAACAAGGATAGTAACATATAAACAACTTTAATTATGCTATTTGTTGAAATCCCGGAATCTTACACACACACACACACACACACACACACACATATATATATATATATATATATATATATATATATATATATATAAACACACACACACACACACACAAACACACACGCACACACACACACACACACACAAAACTGCACTGTCATCATGAGAAAATATCTCTCGGACATTAACTGCATTAATATATATTTTTTTTCCATACAGAAACTATGTAGGCTGCATGCTGTCACATCAGGCCTTTAAAACCCGTCTAAGCAGCTGTTGGGTGGAGAGCCGGCCTGTAGAGGCTGATCGAGCCTGAGACAGCCATCGTACATAAACCGACTGGAACAACTTTCAAGAGACACTTAGAAAGGAAGTAAACATCACTTGAGTTTCAATAAAAAACACTTACAGGATGTGAATAAAGTGGACTGGGGGGATCTGTCATTTATTGAACCTGTAATATTGAGCAATAATAGTTGCAATATGTTTCTTGATACTGGATGTCAATAAATTCATGTAAAAGCAAAATGAAGTAAAATAATAATATTCATTATTATTAATGAATATGTTTAATGTATTTATTAATGAAAGTTTTATTTTTATACTAATTAGTTACTTTTAGTGAACTGTTATTTTTCCTCACTAAAATAATAGGAATATAATTAAATAATAAAATAACATTCATTTATAGTTATACAAACAACAAAAATAAAAAATAAAATAAATTATTATGTAAAGGCAGAGGTTTGCAGAACAGCTCTACTGTTGCCTAGTCTTGCTGTTTTTAAACCTGAATAAGTTGGCAAAACTATCCGTTGCCTCAAATTTTTTAAGTTGAGAAATTTAAAGTTTAAGTAAGCAGAACTTGCAGATTTCTATTTTGTAATCATACATTTGATTGCTCTGAACTTGAAATATGTGAGTAAACTAGTTCATACATTTAACTTTAAAATATCATGTAATCTCAAATTTTTAGTAGTGGAAACTTGACTAGCTTTAACTAGCTAAATCAATAAATGCCACCTTGCTAATACAATGCTTTGGTAGCATTAGCATAGCATAGCACTTGCTGAACGAGGACAGCAATTTAATACATTTGGCACATTTTATCCAAAGCGACTTACATTGTAATCAAGGTACACATTTTTACATTTTTTGTCAGTTCTTGCTTTCCCTGGGAATCGAACCCATGACCTTGGCATTGCTAGCGCCACGCTCTTATTGTTTGAGCTACAGGAAAACTTAAGATTAACATTTAGCATATATCTGTTCTCAAACTAAGTTCATGCTCCACTCGATGGTAACCATATGATGGTAAGAACAGAAACTCTTTTAAATTAGCATAACAAATCATTAAACACTGCTAAATCTACCACTTAACATTAATCTTGCACAAACAGAAAACATTATAGCACTTCATTTTGGCATTTACTGTCCCTTTTGAGTGTCATGGCAAAGCATGCTATAGAAATCCCAGGCCAGTTTCAGTTAAATTTATGTTTGTCTAAATTAAAAGAAACAAATTCATAAAACTCAAAACAATGAAACAATTCAGATGACTTAAAATGTGTCAGTTTTGAGAACTCAAAAGAAAAAGAAAGTTCTAAATGCTCATAAAATGCTCATAAAACAAATTTGTTTAATTTGAGTTGGCTCTACTCAAACCATTTCATTATTTTAAATTAAGCATGCCCTGCAAAGCATGGATACGTATGGAAATAATAATTGCTTGAAAAAATATAGAGACTTAATTCAGCTGTACAATATATTGCTTTTGTTTGTAACAATTTAATGTCTTCATTGACAAACTGGGTTTAAAATGTTTAATCCAATTTAACATCATGATAAATGGATGTCTAAACATTTTTTACATGCATACAAAATAAATCTATTGTATTAAATCTGTTTTTCCATAGCTGAAACAGGCTGAGAAATATTTATTCCTTGCCTGCTCTTGCTTGTGGTGAAAAATGATTTTATTACATTTATTTTTCAGAACAATTTAATCCTTTAAAAGGAATAAAATCAGATTAGAAAATGGAATATACAAGAACTTTCTATTGCTGACAATTATATTCCTCTCTCCTATTGTTAACGTCTTGTTATTTATTTTATTTATTTTTTCCCCACTGATCCCTTTTCCACACCGGATATGATATAAGCTGTCAGACTTGTGTAAACTGTGTTATAATATAGGCATTAAAAAAAAAAAGAAAAAAAAAGTTTCTTAGCTGCACTTTTGGATCTTTTTTGGAACTCCCTGTCACCGCAATCAAGTCTGAGTATTGATTTAATGTTCCATTGTGACTTAAATATGTTGAGAGGCTGAACAGTATTCTTCACTTTTACAAAAACAGAGAAAGCAGATGTTGAAATATATATGCCCCTGCAGCTACAGAGAAAAACTTTGCAAAATACAAATACATACAATCAAGTTTAATGGCAGTACGGGAAGCCCTTTCCTGTCAGCTGAGCATACACTTTTCATTTAGTTTCTTACAGCATTGGGCTCTATTCAATCATTTAATTCAGTGCTTTTTCCCTAGAAGCTGTCAAATTATTTGGCAGGATAAAAACATATTTTAAAGCCATTGTCTCACTGACTTTCTGTCTTGAGCACAAAGTATTAGCTCAACATCAAACCTAAGTTAAAGCTGCAGGCAGTCTAAAGGGATATGTTACTTTCTACAGCTGAATCATTTGTCAATTCAACCCCATTCCCACTCTAAAAGTGCTAACATGATGAAGCAAATCCCACATATAACAGTATGTTTAACAAGTAAATATGTCTGGAGCATGATTTAGTGGAGAAAAGCAAAACAAAGAGACAAATCAACTGAAGTAGCGATTAAAAACAGGGACACAACATTTGGTTTTCCCAGTACCACTGAGGTTTTGTCTGAGGCATACACTGCCTCGATGTGTGGCCCATATTATAGCGTGTGAAAGTTAAACATGATACGTTTTGCTGATCTCAGCACAGTCAAAAGAACTTAAACAGGAAAACCATACACCACTTCATAAGATAATGCTGCCTCTAATTTTCTCATTAAATTAATTCAAATACAATGTCAAAACAAGGACAGTTAATTTCATATCATTGTTTTTTTATGTAACATTATATTTTACAATATTAAAAACATTCTGTAATAAATTGCAATTAAATGTCTAACATAAAGCAACCTATAATGGGTTGTAGAGTTGTAGAGTTTTCCAGATCTCCGTAAAGCCTCTCTTTTGTCTTGCACTTCAACGGACTTTGCTGTTTTTGTCAAAGAGCCATGTTGTGTTCTGGGTGCCAGTTTTGGATGCCATCCCTCCACCATCTGCTCCTGGATCATGCCAATCAGAGTTTGGAATGGCACCTCTGCCTTGCCAGCCAACATAACAGTTGCATTGCAATTGGTCAGCTGTAGATTTTCCCTCAGGCCACACCTATCTCTCATTTCACAGAGGATGAGTTTCCCTATTATTCGGTCAGTTTGCTATTGCATATCATGAATCATCTGTTCTGCATACTTGTTAGATACACCACTGCATTTAATGAGTAGAATAATGAATCTAAAATGCAAATGTGTGGCCAGTCTATATTACCTCCACATATGTGTTTATGATAGCTTTATATACATGCGAATGAGGAATATTTATACAATTCGTGTTGAAATTGATTTATTATTCATGCACTATGATACCCAGAGTAGTAATGCTTTGTTTAGCATTCTTTCCACAAATACTATTGGCAAGTCGCAGCGAGCTATTGCTACAGCCTGCAAATAGCTGAGTACACATTATTCATCAACATTGAACTGCAGGGATTTGGGTCATTGCATTGCTTCAGATGAATGCACAAATAGTTCAAAAAGTACACATGAAATGGGTCATCACTTATGAAACATGCAGTTTCTTCAGCTTTACAATAGGACACTTGAATTTAAGGCAAGACATTAATTGCAAATTCATTGTTTTCTTTCATAAACTTGTCAATTTTGGGATTTTGGGATATTTGGCTTGTCATAACGTGTTGTTTCAGACAAGTTAATAAAAGAAAACATCCAAAATAATAATTAAAAAAAAAAAAAAAATTAAGTGTTTATTTTATTGCACCCTAACTATTTGCATATATTTCAATTACAATGTATATCTTTAAAGGCTGTTCCCTTTCAGTCGGTCACGTTCGACGTACGTCAGAACTGACCGACAAATTGGGATCTGCTTTCAAAGACCAATCTGCTTCGAGTGTTTCTAAACGAGCCAATATCGTTGGCATGCGGTCCACGCTCCGCCCACTATGCGGGTATAAATACGGAAGTGGAATACCGCATCCTCGCTTTCTATTTCGGAGCCGAATCCTGTCGTTGGTTTGACACTGGGTTTCCTGCGAAGAGTATTATACGGACGAGTCGGAAAGGATCACTCGACTTCCGGGTGCGGGTGTGACGGCGCGATTCAGCGGGTGGTCGCTTCTCGAGGGATCAGCTGTTCTCAGCCTGCCTGGGCGTCCTCTGAGTGCTCACAGCAGGTTTGCACCATTGAACTGCTGTGAGCCGCGGCCATCTCCCCTGTGTGCTTCAGCACTATTAGAGCATTCTTTCCTTTCTAAAAGAGCAAAACACGGTTTGACCCTGCATCTCCAAGATGTCATTCAAACTGTGTGTTTCTGGATGCAGTCGCTTCCTGTCCCCAGTTGACAGTCACGATCGTTGCCTCACGTGTTTGGGCGTTCAGCACGCTGAGGCAGCTTTTGTGAATGACTCATGTTCTCACTGCGGGAACATGACCATCGCAGTCCCACGGTTCAGGCTCGATTACCTCAAAAGGGGTGGAGTCCCATTGCGCATCCCCCGATCTAGTGGTCCTCCCGCTGCAAAGCAGAGGGCTGCTACTTTGGCTGATGCCTTTGGTGGAGACCTGAGGGTAACCGTGAGGGCACCCCCTATGGGACACCAAGCCCCTCGGGACCCTCCCCCCTCCGCTGCGCTGGTGGAGCTTCCAAAGGAGCGTCCTGGTCCCTCCCATGGGGGACCAGCCGTTACCTTTGGAGCTCCGGCTGAGGACATGATGTCGCTTGCTGCGTCGGGGGACGAGCTAATGGACTCTGGAGATGAAGACTCGGCTGCGTTGCCCCCTTCAGGTGTGGTAGCGTTGCCCGAGCCTGATCCAGAGCTCACGGCTATGCTTTCCCGGGCCGCTGCGAGGGTCGGGCTCGAGTGGAACCCTCCACCATGTCCCGAGCCCTCGCGGCTGGATGATTGGTTTCTGAATATCCTGTCCATGAAGACAGTCCTCTTGGTTGCATTGGCCTCCATCAAGAGGGTAGGGGACCTGCACGCACTTTCGGTCAATGAATCGTGCCTAGAATTCGGGCCAGGTAACTCTCACGTTGTCCTGAGACCCCGGCCCGGATATGTGCCCAAGGTTCCCACCACTCCTTTTCGGGACCAGGTGGTGAACCTGCAAGCGTTGCCTTCGGAGGAGGCAGACCCAGCCCTGGCTTTGCTCTGTCCCGTCCGCGCTCTCCGCGCCTACGTGGACCGAACTCGAAGCCTTAGGACCTCAGAACAGCTCTTCATCTGTTACGGAGGCCAGCAGAAGGGAAAGGCTGTCTCCAAGCAGAGGTTAGCCCACTGGATAGTGGATGCTATTGTCTTGGCGTACCAGTCCCAAGACGTGCCCTGCCCGTTCGGGTTGCGAGCGCACTCAACTAGGAGTGTAGCCTCCTCCTGGGCGCTGGCTCAGGGTGCCTCGCTAACAGATATATGTAGGGCTGCGGGCTGGGCGACACCTAACACGTTCGCTAGATTCTATAGCCTCCGTGTAGAGCCGGTTTCTTCCCGTGTACTCACCCCCAGTGGCCAGTAGCGCGAAGTGCCCGTTCTAGTGTTGGCTTGCGACGCCATTCCTGCACCCTGGGCCGGATGCGTGCGTTATTTATCTCCAGTCGTGTTCCCCAGAAAATGGCGAACCCTGTCGAGCTCCTCCGTCACCCCTTCGGTGTCAGACGTTGCGGCCATCTGGCGCCAGGCCTGCACCCGTATGCTTGTGGAACGTGTGTGTAGGCTGGGTTCCATATGTAGCGGTTCCCTAACGGCAACCCCATATGTGTATTCTCCACGGTACCAGCTACCCTACTCGGCTAGCCCCGTGTCTTTCCCTTGACAGAGCTCACTCTGTCGTCTCTGGCGGTGTTCTTCCCCCCTGGGATCAGGCTGGATCCACCCCAGAGACTGCCATATGTTGTACTACCCTCATAGGCTAGTCCTTATGCGTAATTTGCCACCTCTCCCTCCGTTGAGGCATGTGGCCCCCGCAGCGTCCCGTTCCCAAACGGGCACGCTTTCCCAGCGTTATCCAATAGTCACTCTGAGTGGGTCTTGCAGGAACAGCAGTGACTGTCCTTCCCTGCCTGGAGCCCTGACTTCCTCTCCAATGAAGGAGCGGTCCAGTGAGCTCAAGCAGGGTGCTGGAAGGGCCAGCATCCTGGCGTTTTGGTAGGGATCCCAATCCGGCGGTCAGTTCCGACGTACGTCGAACGTGACCGACTGAAAGGGAACATCTCGGTTACGTATGTAACCCTCATTCCCTGAAGGAGGGAACGGAGACGTACGTCCTGTCGCCAGGTGCTATGCTTCAGCTGAAGGCCGAGCCACTTGTTTCGGCTCCTCAGTTGAAAAGCGTGGATGCGGCATTCCACTTCCGTATTTATACCCGCATAGCGGGCAGAGCGTGGACCGCATGCCAATCGATATTGGCTCGTTTAGAAACACTCGAAGTAGATTGGTCTCTGAAAGCAGATCCCAATTCGTCGGTCAGTTCCGACGTACGTCTCCGTTCCCTCCTTCAGGGAATGAGGGTTACATACGTAACCGAGACGTTTTCTCAAAATTAATCTTTTTCTTATCCACTCCAGTAGCACTTACATACACCAAATGTTTTTTACAGAGGGGTTTGTTCATAATATATACATTATATTGCCAAAAGTTTCGGGACATCTGCCTGTACATGCACATGAACTTTAATGACATCCCATTCTTAATCCATAGGGTTTAATATGGAGTTGGCCCACCCTTTGCAGCTATAACAGCTTAAACACTTCTGGGAAGGCTTTCCACAATGTTTAGGAGTGTGTTTATGGGAATGTTTGACCATTCTTCTAGAAGCTCATTTGTGAGGTCAGGCACTGATGTTGGATGACCTGGCTGGCCTGGCTCACAGTCTCCGCTCTAATTGATCCCAAAGGTGTTCTATCGGGTTGAGGTCAGGACTCTGTGCAGGCCAGTTAAGTTCCTCCACACCAAACTCACTTATCCATGTCTTTATGGACCTTGCTTTGTGCACTGGTGTGCAGTCATGTTGGAACAGGAAGGGGGAATCCCCAAACTGTTCCCACAAAATTGGGAGCATGAAATGGTCCAAAATGTCTTGGTATGCTGCAGCATTAAGAGTTCCTTTCACTGAAACTAAGGGGCTAAGCCCAACCCCATACCATAATCCCCCCTCCACCAAACTATACTAGCCACAATGCAGTCAGGCAAGTACCCTTCTCCTGGCAACCGTCAAACCCAGACTCGTCCATCAGATTGCCAGACAGAGAAGCGTGATTCATCACTCCAGAGTCCAGAGGCAGCATGCTTTACACCACTGCATCCAACATTTTGCATTGCACTTGGTGATGTAAGGCTTGGATGCTGCTGCCATGGAAACCCATTCCATGAAGCTCTCTACGCACTGTTCTTGAGCTAATCTGAAGGTCACAAGTTTGGAGGTCTGTAGCTATTGACTCTGCAGAAAGTTAGCGAGTTCTGCACACTGTGCTCCTCAGCATGCACTGACCTCGCTCTGTGATTTTACGTGGCCTACCACTGGCTGAGTTGCTGTTGTTCCCAAATGCTTCCACTTTGTTATAATACCACTAACAGTTGACTAGAATATTTAATAGTGAGGAAATTTCACGAATAGACTTATTGCACAGGCGGCAACCTATCACGGTACCACGCTTGAATTCACTGAGCTCCTGAGAGTGACCCATTCTTTCACAAATGTTTGTAGAAGCATCTGCATGCCTAGGTGATTGATTTTATATACCTTTGGCCATGGAAGTGATTAGAACACCTGAATTCAATGATTTGGAGGGGTGTCCCAATACTTTTGGAAATGTAGTGTATATATTTTCTTCTTTTTTTCTGGCTGTTGACAGTTTTTTGTGAGTGATTAAAGAGATTCCCAAAATTCCTCCGTACAAATCTTTGATTCTATAATATAAAAAAAAAAAGAAAAAAAAAAAAAGAAACAAGAATTTTGAACTTGGCTTTATCGAATTATCTTATGGACATGTATGCAATAAATGTATTGCATATTTCATCCAAAACATTAAAATTCTGTCATCATTTACTCACCCTGATATCATTCCAAACCTGGATGACTTTCTTTCTTCCATGGAATGTGAATGAAGATATTTTGAAGAATGTTAGTAACCAAACAGTTTTGGTGACACTGACTTCTACTGTAAACTATAGAAAAAAAAAAAGAAAGAAGAAACATTTCTCAAAATATATTATTTTATGTTCCATAAAATAAAAATAAAAATGAAAATAAAAGGCATAAAAAAATAAAGCCACAGTAAATGACCAATAATAATGTAGTATTTTTTATTTTTTATTTATTTATTTATTTATTTATTTATTTATTTATTTATTTATTTATTTATTTTTTTCACAGTTCATTAACTTTTAAAAGCATGGATATATGCATGTCAAACATCTTAGGAACTGACAAATTACCCATCGAGGACTAATGCAAGCACAACATTGGGAATTATAATGCTGTATTGTGTTTGAAAAATGGCCAAAACTAAAGCATGGTCTAGATTAATCACAGTGGGGTCTGAGATATAGCACAGGCCTCACGTGTGCAAACGATGTATATGAGCACTTTGTCTAATAGCACAATATTGGTCTCTGGCTTATTAGGGCTCTGTTCAGTGAACACATTTGTGTCGTCTAGACTGTAAAGCAGGGGGGCCCTACCACAGACCTAGTGTTACGCACTGGATCGCTGCTATGGCGCTGCGAGACAAGCTTGCATCACACACGCCACCCACATGATCTGCCTCTTCTCAAAGTCAGAGAATTTGCCCTCGTAAGTTCATTAATCAAAGCCTTTAATTGCAGCTGAATGAGTCGCAGCCATGCAGCTGCAATGCCATAAAAAAAGAGATGGGAAAAACTGATACAAGGCAGTCTTTGCAGATGACAGGCTTCAGTTATATTCTATAGCATTACAATGATTACTCTTCTGACAATTGCATTATTAGCTACAATCCAAACCCACAGAGTCTGCAGAGCAAATTTTGTACGGGTGCCAGTTCACAAGAAAAGTCAGTACTCATTGACTCCGTAATATGTATTTTCATTGCAAATAAAATAGGCTAATGCCAGACCACTTTGGAGGTACATTATTAGGAAAACAGAGACCTCTCGGAAGCAATTAGTTGTGTCTACTTCTTATTTAGAGCTAAGTGTAATTGCTCCCTTAATTAGGCTTCCAGCCCTGACACAAAGTCTAATCTGGCATGATTCTGACTGGAGGTTACAAGACGTTCACAACCCAAATGGCAGGGATCTGCACTTAATGCTATAAAGAAAAAGCACGCGCAGACAAGCACAGGCATGCGTGCACAGGCTCACATTATTGAGCACAGGCTGCTATTGCTTTAGATAATTGATGGATTAGTAATACACGCACACACAAATAAATATCAAAAGGGACTTTAAATTACCTATAAATAATTTTTTTTTTAAATTATTATAAAAATAATAGATTTGACTTGCAATAATTAATATAACATATTAAAAATAACATAAAATATAATTCTAAATATTTGGACAACACTTAAATTTGGTAGTAAAAATATCAAAACAAGTTGCTCCAAATTTATTTTAGAGAAAGATGCACAAACACACTTTACTTACACAGACTTACAGATGCACAAACACACTTTATCATTATATGCTGTATTATTTATGCACTTATTTTTGCACTTCATTTCATTTGTTGTGGCCTAATGGTTAGAGAGTGGACTTTTAACTCGAAGGTCACAGGTTCGAGTCAGTACTGGCAGGAAATGTAGGTGGGGGAGTGAATGAACCTCTGTCTCACTGTCTTCCACTCTTGTTACCCACAACTGAGGTGCCCTTCACTCTCAGAAAAAAAGGTACAGTGCTGTCACTGTCACAAAGTGAAAAGGTACATCTTTGCACCTTACTCACCCCTAAATGGTACATATTAGTACCTTAAAAGGTACATATCAGTACTTTAAAGGCTGATTTATACTTCTGTGTCGGACCTGCACCATAGCCTATACGGCGTAGGCTACGCATCGATTTTCATTTATACTTCTGTGTCATTGTCCGCGGCAACGTGCAGTAACACATGAATTGACACGTTGTTACATTTTTGGAGTGGTGCGCGTCAGGGTACGTCATAGTCTACACGTGCTACACACAGCCTACGACATAGCTACGGTGTACACTCGATGCAGAAGTATAAATTGGGCTTAAGAGTGCAGATTAGTATCTTAAAAGGAACATATTAATACCTTAAAGGTACATATTAGTGCCTTTTTGGTTTTGTACCTTAGGGTACCGCCCAGTGACAGCAATGTACCTTTTTTTCTGACAGTGTTGAGCAAAGCACCTAACCGCCAATTGCCCTGGGCGCTGCAGCAAAAAATGGCTGCCTACTGCACCAGGTGTGTGTTCACAGTGTGTGTGTTCAATACTGCTGTGTGTCACAATCTTTATATCTAATTTTATTTTTAATTTAAAAATTGACTCAAGTGTCAGTGTCTAAGTACTTTTTAGGGTTAAATATAAATATAATCTAAATAAACCTCTCTCACTGAAAAAAATGGTACATTATGAAAACATTGAACTAAATATACTTGCAATAAAAAAGAAAAAGTTTTTTTTTTTTTTTTTTCACTCACGATATAAAAGATTTTCCAAGCAAATGATAATTTGTGCTCAATTGAAAGTAATCGTATCAACCAATAATAAGTGGCTGTCAGGTGTATGATTATAGGTTGTCAACTTAAAGCCATTTGCATTTATCAAACTAGACGTGTGGGTGAGTGCACCAGCTCACTGAAACACAACACAGATTCACAAGACACCTTAAACTTGCGCTGATGACAGCAAAGCTCAGCGATTTTTTTTCTGGGAGAAGCCTTCGAGTTCTCTCTAAATATAGCAAGATATACTCCACTCGATCAAAGGCCAAGGAAAGAGGAGGCCTTGAAAACCTACAAAGCAGAGTTAATTACAACAGAGCGGCATCTGCATATTCACGGAGACCTCTGCTAAAGATGTGGGTTTCAGGGGGTAATTAACTGAATACAGCATAATTACAGCTGTCTTGCACTGCTCTTTTGGCTGGGCTTGACTGCATGGGGGGTGTCTTACAGTGGCAGCCCATTCTCCATACCCCAACACCAGTGACAGAGCACTTTAATGAGGCCAGCCATGCCAACTGTGGGGCTGCCCCTGTCTGAGAAAGCCACTAAAGACATCACCCGCTAACAGATGAGACGTCCCATAGACCCAAGCATTCCCTAGGGCTCTTGAAAGTTTTTTTGTTGGGAAACAAGTACGCATATATGAAATATGAGGCTTTTAACAGGCCACAAAAATGTGTAGCTGTATGTTCATCTCATTTGTAATTGTATTTTAAAGTATAGGCTATAGATAGACAAGGAAATGTACAATATCAGCTTACTGACAACATATAAAACAAATGCTTTGCATACAGTATGTTAAATTTTACAAACAAATCTTTACAAATACTGAACTTGGAATTGAAATTGATAGGACCTTTGCATCATGGAAAAATGCATCATGAAATCAACGCAATATGGTGCTAAACCTTAAAACTGCTTACCTCAAGCTTGTTTCCCTTCCTCTTTCGCTGCATCCTTTGCCAAAGTGTGATTCATCATGGTCTTGATTCATCTTGTGGTTTGTTAGCATGCGCATGCTGATAACGTTTTATTCTTCTATAGAAACTTGCATAGCCTACAAGTCAATAGGTGTCATCATCGCACAGACTACATACATGTCGTACCCACGTTTAATAGATTGCACAGTTTGATTTGTAATGATCTTATAGGATTGCTGAAATCGTGTAGTCTGTACCGGGCTTAACGTATAATCCACTGAAGGCGAGTTGAAATGAGAACCCAAGTACAGTTTTATTTAACAATGGTGAAAAAGCAAACAGAATCAAATGATGACTTGACTAGAATCTACACAGCAAAATCCCATTAAATTAACACTGTGTTCATATGTATCCACACTACAGAGTGTTAAAATAACACTGAAGCAGTGTTTAAGTGAATTAGATAATTAAGTGATTCATCAAGTGATGATTGGGCATTAGTGATGAACACCTGCTGTTAACAACCAGAATCACTGAGGAAAAGATAAAAAACAAGAACAGAAAACCAGAGAAGAGACCAAAAGAAACACAACAACTACAACTGACTTCCAACCATCACACACTATTACACTTATTATTAACCAGTTTGAACTTATTTCTGTCATACATCTACAAAAGTTCTTATTGAGAATTAACAGATTTAGATGGTGATGTTTTATTGAATGTTTCATTTGAAGTCACCATTATGATGATCAGTGTTTGCTTTAGTTGGGGTCTTGATCCTTGACTTTTTAACATTAGTTTTTTTTTTTTTTTTTTGGCTGCTGTTGCAACTTTGTGTTTATAAAGGACAGGAGGGAGTCACATGATACACATGATTATGACAATATATAAAATAAAAGGCATGACAACTTGAACTAAAACGTGACAGACGTGACAATCCCAGACTGAGGAAAAAAGGAAAAGCAGAGATTGCCAGATTTACTCAATAATTTGTACTCAATACTCAAAAACAATCATACTCAAATCAATTATTTTTTGATTCAATGGGTCTCATTCACTAATAATTGCATAAACTATTCATATTATACATACATTTGAACTTCTCACAAAAACTTTCCACATAATTTGCAATACGTGCGTACACACATGAATTTGTCCGTTACCTCGTTCTAACGTTGATGAATGTGGAGTATTCTAAACGAGCACATGCCCAGAGGTAAGTTATTTATATAAAACCTGCCCAAACCTTGTCCATATAAGGGCATTCCACACTTTTCTTTCATCATGCTCAGCAAGCACGATGCTCTCTAAAGACAAGGCCTCACCAAAGAGCACATTTGGGAAGATCCTCAAGCAATGCCAAGAGTGCATCCTCAAAACAAGTTCAAATTTACACATTTGGCAGACAATTTTATCCAAAGGGAATTACATTGCATTCAAGGTACACATTTTTACACTTTGTCAGTTCTTGCTTCCCCTGGGAATCAAACCCATGACCTTGGCATTACTAGCACCACACTCTTATTGTTTGAGCTACAGGAAAGCCTAATGCTATTAACACCTTTTAAACAGACATTACAGACATCTGATCAGCCTGTGTATTTGTTTTTTATGCAGAGCTACCTTGCAGCTTGAGCTAACACAACTTTTCTTACTCTTTTACTATAGAAACAACTATAGTGTGTGATTTTTTTGTGTACAAGTGGTTTTAGTTGTACCTAAATATTTTCGTAAATTTAGAATAAATTGTAGAACGAAAGCTATTGATGAATCATGATGTGTGATGTGTTCGTGAAACGTTCGTATGCAGATTTCACGCATATGTGCATACGCATGCTTAGTGAATGAGACCCAATGATGTTGAAGTTATGTGAACATATTATTTTTGTGTTATAAATCACATAAATCCAACACACTTTTTCACTGCACAGGACTCTTATATTTCAGTAAATGGTTCAGAAAGTTTGTGTGAAACAAATTTTTTTTTTTAATTAAAATACAATGTGGCTAATAACAGACAATTTGCATTATTTATATATAGATGAATATAAATCAAAGCTCACAAAGTGTGGAATATTATTTAAACAGCACTGATGTTACATGAATGTGCTCATCACTAGTGATTTGTGGGTGTGCCTTTTTTTTTTTTTTTTTAAATCAACGTAAATTAAAAAGCACATTCCACTGATAATATTCAATTCATCATGTGCTATAGACTAAATAATTTAGGAAATTGTACTTAATTTATTCAGGTAGATTCCACTAAAAAAACGAATTGTAAAAACTACTTAAAAATATTATGTGTAATTTTGGTACCATTTTTTTTTTTTTAAGTAGATAGTGTGTAATATTTTTACAGTGTTAATTACGCCAAATAAACATGATTATATTAAACATATTGAATTAATCTCATGTATTATAAACACAATAAAATTAACATGAATTACATGAATTCAGTATTCTCTGAGCCTCAAATGAATTATACACTTTTGTTCGTCTGTTTGTTATTGAAGCTCTCCACATGTCCATGTTGTAATGTTGTGCAAACATTATACATATTTATTCTTGGTCTCCATATATATATATATATATATATATATATATATATATATATATATATATATATATATACGGAGACCAAGAATAATTTTGAATAATACACAGTTCCAATATCTTCATGAGTTTTTAAGAATCGCAGCTGATGCTGAGCCATTCTGCTAATAACCAGACATCATTTTGTGTTTGTGTACGTGTGGTAGATCAGGGTCTCCAGGCATTGTGGATTTGCATCCCTGCAGAAGGCTGTTGAGCAAACATTAAAGCACCCTGGCCAGTCAACAGCAATGCATTTCGACAGGGAGGAGATTACTTGTATTTATCTTCACTAGCACATTAGAATACTGCCCCTCGCCTCTGCTCGTGGGAGGCTGAAGTAATTGCCCGCATGGCCTGCAAATACAACACAACAGAGATCCAGGAAGTTCTGAAGTCCTAGGGCTTCACCTTGACATTTCTTCTATTGGAGAGGTGAAGTGACATGACTAAAGGCCAGCAACAAGACTTAGAATTAATTAGTTTTACAACACCTGCTGTGGTGGTTAGAATGTAACAAATGTTTGTCATAATTACTCAAGCATTCGATATTTGAAATAAGAGCCAAGACCTGATTATTCATAGAAATATGTATTGTTCATAAGAATTTGAATACATATTCAAAAATAATGGAATTTATATGAATGCATTAGTGTATAGAATGTATACGTAGTTCTGTAAATGGTCACCATTTTGTTCATGTTTTTAACAATTTTTAAATCACCTAGGGTTAGATCAGAGTGTGACAAATTAATTTACAAAAATATTCCATGGAGTTGTTTTATTTACGAATACAACATTAATAATTTTAAGAAGGTCTCATAAATGTCATATAAACTATGATGTAAAATTGTAAGACTGTTGTTAAAGAAAATTAGCAAAATGAGAATAAAGTTTTAGAGCCAATCACCTGAGATATAAATGCTATCTAACTAATCACAATGGAGCTGTTAAAACAGCTATAATATGATATAATTCATATATTATAATACAGTATAATATAATATAATATAAATATAATTAATATAATATGATAAATATAATATAATATAAAATGTCAATGGAGAAAATGCTTTTTAGAAATGACTCAGTCATGTAGTATTAAATGAAGGGGAAGACAAACAAATATCTTAAATCCTGTTTTCAGTTTTTGTTTTCCTGGCCTGGGGTTACATGTCAGGGTGTATTATTTTAAGGTGTGGCTGATCAAGCTTAAAGAGGAGTCTTATCCTGGCTTATAGTAGTAAATAGGATGATTTGGAATGGGACGGTTTAATGATCCAACTCAGCTCTTTCATTCAGAATGCACACATTCAGACGAGACTTGAGCAATCGCACGCAAGCTCTCAAGCACGCACCTCAGGCACTGTCAAACTCTAGCACTGTTTTCCTCATGCTCGCTACCTCCATCAAGACATTTTACCACACAAAATAAAGCCCTACACAGAGTGCTTGCCAATGACACATAATTAAAAGTCGTCACGGTGCAGGAGACCTTGCAGCAGGATCTGTTCTCTTGTCTTTCTATTCTCTTGTCCTGGGGCCGTACGGGATGCGCAGGGGGCAAATGATGCGTACATAATGCTAGCTGGCTAGTCAGAATGGATGAAGTGAGAACCTGGGTGTGCCGCCAATGGCAGAAGCTCTCTTCCTGCCAAACCACTTTGCCCAGAATCTGCCATACAGCTCACGCAAGATTCCAGTTTATATTAGAGAATATACCTCACCAAGTTCAAAGCGACACCAGCCATCATGTCCCATTTCAGCCCTCACACAATTTTTCCTTCGTCTATTTCAGGACACCTCAGATGTCAGTGACAAGTCTGGCGGCAACATTCGCCAAGAGAGTTCGGAAATTAAATTACAGTGTAAATCATGCACGTCGCTCTCTGGTGAATTCAAGGTCCAAAATGGTTTCGGTGAAAGCCATTTCACTGATACTGTTAGCAAGTTCTTTATTATATTTATTATCTTGTATTATATTATTGGAATATGATCAAATGTATCATAAATGAAATGTTACATCTGTAAGATATACATTTAAATATGAGTAGAGTTGAAAAAAACAACAACAAAGGTTATTTGTATGCACTGTGACATGAATTGCTGTTGTTTTTACTTTTAAATCACTGTTGATTCTGGCTGATAACAGCAAAGCTCACAATCATAGCACTGTAAACACACCACCCACCCACAGATTATATTATTTTAGTTGTATAACATAATTGTCACAGTCATGCTTTTCATTGTCTTGCTCTGTTTAGTTTCTAGTTTGGGTTTTCTTTGTCATAGTATTTGCTTGTGTTCTCTTTCATTCATTTGTTGTTCCCTGTTACCTTGATGGTGAACATGATTTCACCAAGTACAACATGTTCCTGGATTAACATCTTTGTTGATCCTGGAACAATATTCCAATCAACCAATCAGATTTGAGGGACAAGTTTACAGTGTATGCCAAGTTTAGGCTTAAAACAAAGGGTTAGGTTCTTTGTTGTTCCCTCTGATTTAAGGGATACGTTATGGGAAGGGTTAGGATAGGTGTAGGGACAGGGTTAGGACTACACTTTTGGATAGGAATGTTGTTCCAGAATCAACTAAATATGTTGATGTCTTGCTTAGCAAAATCACAGTGCCCGACAATAATATACACTATATTGCCAAAAGTTTTAGGACGTCTGCCTTTACATGCACATGAAATTTAATGACATCCCATTCTTAATCCATAGGGTTTAATATGGAGTTGGCCCACCCTTTGCAGCTATAACAGCTTTAACTCTTCCGGGAAGGCTTTCCACAAGGTTTGGGAGTGTGTTTATGGGAACTTTTGACCATTCTTTTAGAAGTGCATTTGTGAGGTCAGGCACTGATGTTGGACGAGAAGGCCTGGCTCACAGTCTCCACTCTTTTCATCCCAAAGGTGTTCTATCGGGTTGAGGTCAGGACTCTGTGCAGGCCAGTCAAGTTCCTTCACACCACACTCGCTCATCCATGTCTTTATGGACCTTGTTTTGTGCACTGGTGCGCAGTCATGTTGGAACAGGAAGGGCCCATCCCACAAAGTTGGGAGCATAAAATTGTCCAAAATGTCTTGGTATGTTGCAGCATTAAGAGTTCATTTCACTGGAACTAAGGAGCCAAGCCCAACCCCTGAAAAACATCCCCATACCACCAAACTACACTTGGCACAATGCAGTCAGGCAAATATTGTTCTCCTGGCAACCGCCAAACCCAGACTCACCCATTGGATTGCCAGACAGAGAAGTGTTATTCGTCACTCCAGAGAACATGTCTCCACTGCTCTAGAGTCCAGTGGCGGCATTACACTTGGTGATGTAAGGCTTGGATGCAACTGCTCGACCATGGAAACCCATTCTATGAAGCTCTCTATGAACTGTTCTTGAGTTAATCTGAAGGCCAGTTTGGAGGTCTGTAGGTCCAGTTTGGAGTAGTTTGGAGGTCTGTAGCTATCGACTTCTGCGCACTGTGCACCTCAGCATGCGCTGACCCCGCTTATCACAGTACCACGCTTGAATTCACTGAGTTCCTGAGAGTGACCCGTTCTTTCACAAATGTTTGTAGAAGCAGTCTGCATGCCTAGGTGCTTGATTTTAAGTTATAATTTTAAGATTTTCAAATGTGTGGAGTATGTCAAAAACTGAACACGCATCTGTATACTGTATCCAGCGTAGACAGTATCAGTGATTATAATTGATTCTATTTGCTTTTGATACGATGCTCACATCACATCACTGTCAAAAAAGGTACATTGCTGTCACTGGGGTGGTACCCTAAGATACAAAACTGAAAAGGTACTGTGGCAAGTCGAATGAGGACAAATAAGCAGCTTTGTGGTGTATAAGCTCCCAACGGGTGTTTATTAAACAAAAGGGTGATAACTCAACAAAGGAATCTTGCGTTCTTGGATTCGTGCCGTGCAGGAAGTGGTAGGTCGGTGGCGGTCGGTACTTGGAGCGGCAGTGGTTCTCTCAGCCTTCGCTGGATTCTGGGGGAGCAGAGAAAGAGTAAGCACGGTTAGCATGCAGTTCAAACTCGCTCACCCTTCCTTCCTTCTTCTCTGCTTAAACTTACTTGCGATTCAGGTGTGGCCCATTAGCGCCTACTCCTGGCTGCTGATTGCACGGTGGGAAGCAATTACAGGGCGACGCTGAAAGTCTACTCTGGATACTTGCCACAGTACTAATATGTACCTTTAAGGTACTAATACACACTCTTAAAGTACTGATATGTACCTTTTAAGTTACTAATATGTACCATTTAGGGGTGAGTAAGGTACAAAGATGTACCTTTTCACTTTTGTACCTTAGGGTACTGCCCCAGTGACTACACTCTCAGAAAAAAAAAAAAAAAGGTACGGTGCTGTGTAGGCAAATGTCAGCTGTTAAGCCACTGAATGCCAGTGGGCGGGGTCTATAGTGTGATGATGTATAACTGTTCGTCAATGTCTTGCTCTGGAGGCAGTCATGCATTTGCCCATGTGACATCACAGATCCCGCAAAATCAAAAGAAGCCGAGGCTCAAAAGATCAAGGCAAATTTGATTTATCTTGTCATGACCCCTTTATCATGATGCTCATCTTACCTTTGTGGAAAAGAAGTGTACTTAATTGCATAGAATGTACATTTGTAGAGCACTTCAAATCTTAAAAGTATATTTAAATAAAACTGTACTTGCAGATAATATTATTTGAATGAAATAAAAGGCCACTTAAGAGAGACATTTTCATGACTGTTTCTTAAGTACACCTTTTAGTACATTTGTTTGTTTGTTCTGTTGTCTTAATATTATTTGTCATGCTTTAAAGAAATACACTATTTTAATGTGCTGACTAAAGCACATGAAAAGTATTTGATTTTCATTTTAAAATGACCTAAATTGCTTCATCATTGCATATACAACTGTACTTAAAGGAATAGTTTACCCAAAAATTAAAATTACCCCATACTCACCCTCAAGCCATCCAAGGTTCTTCTTTCAGATGAATATAAGTCAGAGTTATATTAAAACATGTCCTGGCTCTTCCAAGCTTTATAATGGCAGTAAATGGCAGCAAAATTGTAAGCCCAAAAAAGTGCATCCATCCATTATAAAAATAATCCACACGGCTCCGGGGGTTAATAAAGGCCTTCTGAAGTGTATCGATGGGTTTGTGTAAGAAAAATATCCATATTTAAAACTTTATAAAGTAAAATATCTAGCTTCAAGTGTTCTGGCTTTCCGTATTCAAAATACGATGAAAGTGTCAAACTCTGCTACGCTACGTCTGACGTCATTTTCGTGCCAGTTATGCTTTTTTCATAAGTTTAATACAGAGGACGGTCCACCGGAAGCTAGATATTTTATTTTATAAAGTTTTAAATATGGATATTTTTCTTATTATTATTTTGCACTTTTTTGAGCTTCAAATTTTGGGCTGCCATTATAATGCTTGGATTACCCAGGACATTTGTTAATATAAATCTGAATGTGTTTGGCTGAAAGAAGAAAGTCATATACACCTAGGATGGCATGAGGTTGAATAAATTATGGGACAATTTTAATTTTTGGGTGAACGATCCCTTTAACTAGACAAAAAAACAAAACAAAAAAAAAAACCACTCTAAATAATAAAGTGCACTTTCTCCGTGTAACACAATTGTCTGTAATGCCGCACAGCAATGTATGTTTAGAACATCCCAAGAAAATAAACATAAGTGTAGAAAGTAAACATATCATATGCCTGTTTCTATTTATACATGCTGCCGAAAGAATATTGCTAAGTCTGATGACACGCACAGGGCTTTCCATTAGCGTCTGTCTATGATGGCACTCATCCACTGCTCCTCAACACCACTAATGAGAAGCACACCCAGCCTGTGCCAGAGCCAGACACTCCACACCTCTTACACAGCTGCCCCTCGCTGCTGAAGATGAACAGGAAATCACCAAATCAAAACACCACCACAGTGGTAAGGCTAAATTTTCTCCAGATTCCTCTACAGAACTCAAGGTCATAGTTTATCATTATCACTTCAGTTCATTTTGGTTTACTTACAATCCGGCAGCCAGTGTGACTCCTGTCGCATGAAAAGAGCCATAGAAAGATACGATCAGGGTTTATCGTAGAACAAACACAGCCCCTTAGCATTAATCAAAATTGGCAGCTCTGTGTTTCTCATATACATATGGAATATGTTAAACAATACAACATGTGTATTTACATTTCAAGCTTGTTTAGTTGTGTGTAGTGTTGTTCATTCTGAGTGCAGTTATGAATGTAAACCAAACACGTCGCCTAAACCAAGTGATTGAATACAAATCTACATTTAGTTGGAGACAGTGACGATCGACAGTTTATTTTATCGTCTCTTTTTTTTTGTGATAAAACAAGCAGGATAATATTTCATTGCATGAGTAATGAACTATTACCTAAAACCTGTGATTATAGTTGTGCATTGGCTTGAAACATAGTTTCAGCCATTTAGCACACCCATGGGCCGCACACAGTCCATTCATGGCTGGCTGATGCATGTTGCCAATCTGAAAAGTGGCAGTTCCAAACTGACTGGCTGGTTTCTACTCAACTTTCAGTAGCCTCAGTATACCAATCCACCTGGAAACAAATGTTCCACTTAACGGTGGCTTTTTAAACTCTACTTTAAACCCGGGGTAAAGCAGCAATTCATACATTATTGTTAAAAATTTAGGGTCAGAATGATTTTGTGATGTTTTTGAAAGAAATGTCATGCTTACCAAGGCTGCATTTATTTGATCAAAAAAATTAAATAAAATAAAAAGTAATGTGAAAGTAGCCTGACTTCGTCATACTCAGATTCTAGTCGCAAATCAGTTATAAGTCTGATACTGCTCCATTGGGTTGTGATTATGGGGTGTGTTTCAAAAGAACCAGGAAAGAAAATGCCTCTGCACTCAATTGGATAGACCTATAACCAATCAGAGCAACGGAGTAAGTGACATACGTTGACTTGAGCGACGCATAGTTGTCAACAGAACTCAACTGCACGCACGCTGGAAGGAGAAGAAGAATATGAGTGTAAACCACTGAATCTTTTATAAAATTGTACTCATTTTGTACATTTTTTTATTTTTATTTTTTTATAAAATGTTAGTTTTTATTATATTGTATTTATGAAATTATGTTGTTAAATGTTTAATATGTATCTGCCATGTAATAGCTAGTGATGCTGATATGGCAATAAACTTAAATACTACTACTACTACTACTCTTTACCAGATCCTGTCAGAAGATGTTTTGATGTTTTAACTGAGACCCAAAGCCAGTTAACAGTCTTCTATCAGTTTAAGAGGTTAAATATAATAAAACAAGTATTGTTATATGAAACTGCTTCACAAAATATTCAACAATACTATTGTTCATTATCTGACTGTACTGACACTATTAGATGAGAACAGAACTGAACTGGATGATGACATCATCTTTTGCAGGTCTGCTTTATAGATGAAATTAACTCATTTAATAATTGTATGATCTTTACAACGGAACTGAATCAACACTGAACTGACTTCAACAGTCGAAATGCATCATCACTGTAAAGCACTGAAACAATCTGTATCTCTTATTTGTGAAGACATTACATAAAACCCCACAATCATAAGATTAAACAACAATAGAAAAGCACTGCAAAAACAAGGAAAATTAGTTATTCAAAAAAAAAAAAAAAAAAATATATATATATATATATATATATATATTTTTTTTTTTTAAATAAAAAATGATAAAACTTAAATTAATAAATGATCAAATGGTAAATGTATAAGTAATCAAATGATCTATTATATAATAATGAATGATTATACATGATAATAAAACAAAATTATGAAAATTAAGAAAATAATACAGAAGTGTATGGTTGCTCTCTTGAATACAGGTTGCTACTGAAACAGATCCTTAGATCTTTCAAGCACCAAATCAGCATATCAGAATGATTTCCGAAGGATCACGTGACAATAAAGACTGAAAATGATGCTGAAAATTCTGATTTGCCATCACAGGAATTAATTACATTTAAAATATATATTAAAATAGAAAATATTTATTTTAATTTGCGAAGATATTTCACAATAGCCTGGATGCCAGCCGAACTTAGCCCTGCCCACAACATTCGAGGTCGGGAAGTTCGGTCTGGACTTGATTCGTTGTGGAGCAACTATGCTCGAACCAGAGCTGTTCGGATCAAGCAAATCGTCAGGGCGGGCTTTATACGATGATGGACAGATAATGTAACGTAATCATCCACATCACCACGAGTGCTTAGGTTGAATTAATTCTAATCCTAAACGGAGAACTTGTCCGTATACCTTTACTATTTCTCTCAAAAATGATGATCATGTTGGTAAGTGTTTCCTTAAATTCTTTTTACAACACCAGCAAAGATTGTTTACACCACTGATCTTTAAATATACTTGCTAAAAATTGTAAAAGATTTTCTTTATCCATAAATAAATCTTTAAAAGTTTGTCCTGATAAAAAGCGCTGTCTTATAACATTAAACAGTATTAACATTTTGGTGCTTCTTCACGCTTCAATAAATGTCCATTCTAGTATGACCTATTCGACATCTTGTAAATACAAACCCGATTCCAAAAAAGTTGGGACACTGTACAAATTGTGAATAAAAAAGGAATGCAATAATTTACAAATCTCATAAACTTATATTTTATTCACAATAGAATATAGATAACATATATTTTAAATGAGCCTTGGCCCAGAGAAAACGCCTGCGCTTCTGGATCATGTTTAGATATGGCTTCTTTTTTGACCTATAGAGTTTTACCCGGCAACGGCGAATGGCACGGTGGATTGTGTTCACCGACAATGTTTTCTGGAAGTATTCCTGAGCCCATGTTGTGATTTCCATTACAGTAGTATTCCTGTATGTGATACAGTGCTATCTAAGGGCCGAAGATCACTTGCATCCAGTATGGTTTTCTGGCCTTGACCCTTACGCACAGAGATTGTTCCAGATTCTCTGAATCTTTGGATGATATTATGCACTGTAGATGATGATATCTTCAAACTCTTTGCAATTGTTCTCTGAGAAACTCCTTTCTGATATTGCTCCACTATTTTTGGCCGCAGCATTGGGGGAATTGGTGATCCTCTGCCCATCTTGACTTCTGAGAGACACTGCCACTCTGAGAGGCTCTTTTTATACCCAATCATGTTGCCAATTGACCTAATAAGTTGCAAATTGGTCCTCCAGCTGTTCCTTATATGTACATTTAACTTTTCCGGCCTCTTATTGCTACCTGTCCCAACTTTTTTGGAATGTGTAGCTCTCATGAAATCCAAAATGAGCCAATATTTGGAATGACATTTCAAAATGTCTCACTTTCAACATTTGATATGTTATCTATATACTACTGTGAATAAATATAAGTTTATGAGATTTGTAAATTATTGCATTCCTTTTTTGTTCAAAATTTGTACAGTGTCCCAACTTTTTTGGAATCGGGTTTGTAAATGGGGGTTTCACTGCCCTCCCAGCTTAAAAATGGGAGGTTGTCCCAAGAATCTGCTGCTGTTTCCTGTCTTGGCTTTTTATGGAGCTCATGAAAAGGATGGGGAATTTAGAACAGAGCCATATCGCCAAATGTAAATTTTATGCAAAATATGCCAATAAAATGTTGACTAAAAGTTTGTCTATGTTTTTTTTTTTTTTTTACTTATGTGGACTGAACTGTCTTTGCTGTCGCGTTTGGTCAATTTAATGTGTCCTTGCTAAATAATTAATTTCTAAAAAAATAATAAAAAAAAAAACTTACTGACCCCAAAGTTTTAAATAGTATAACATTTTCATGTGCTATATTTCATTTCAGCAGCTAAGGAAAAATAAAAATAACCAAACAGTGACTACTTTGTGTGTTATACTGATTTTGAATTGATTAGAAAGTCTTTTTTTCTGCTTATTCTATTGCTGTCTATTATTGTAGTCAACTACATAAAATAAACACAGCACAAAATGGCACACAAAAACTAAACAAAATGCGGTTGGTCACTTTATATGTCATTCAGACAGTCTCTTCCTGTCTAAATAGGCTGTTCTTGTACAGTGTAACCAGTGGACCAGATTTGAGCTATGCTGCATCAGCCTCCATCATGAAAAGAGCGTAGAGGCTTGGTTATGTGTTTCAGCATGTAATAACCCTTTTATTGCACTCTAAGCTTAAAGGTTTCACAGGGGAGGAGTGACCATGGAGAGGCCAGAGAAAAGCTTCTTTTTCAAAGAGCTGTACCCGGGCAAAAGACAAGTGGAGGTGCCAGGGGCATTTTATCACAAACCTCCTATTATAAGGCTTTGATGTCCCGCAGCGTAAATCTCCGTAATAACTCAAAGCAGAGCTGTGTGAGCATGCTCTGGACATCTGTGACAGATGCATATAGGGCCTGGTGTGACTGTCACAAACCGTGCAGCTCTAACAACGTCTCTGTGGCCTTGTTAGTCAGTCCAGTCGCCGCAGCATGGCTGTTTACTTATTACAAGGCTCACAGGAAATTAAGTCTCTCGCTGTGTAAGTGTTTGGTTTTGTTTGACAACATGTTGATCTATGTGCATGCATTTTTTTTTGCTGTGACAGATTTAGTAAACTGTTTTAATATACTTTAAAATATAGTTTATTCCTGTGAGGGTTAAGCTGAATCATTATTCCAGTCTTCAGTATCACACAATTCTTCAGAAATCAATCTTATATGATGATTTAGTGCTCAAGAAATGAAAATAAATTATTATCAATTTGAAAATAGTTCTGCTTAATATTTTGGTAACACTTTATTTTGATGGTGCCTTTTGAACATTCTGTTGACTATGAATAACTTACATGTCATCTATAGAGTATTAGTAGACTGTCTGCTTAATATCGGCTAACACTTTATTGTGATGCTCCTCAGACATTCTACTGACTATAAGTAACTTTGCTACTACATGTCAACTTATTCTAACCCTACAAATCTACTTTAAAAATACTTTACTAAAACTCTAATGAATGTTAGTAGACATGTAGGTGCAATGTTACTTATAGTCAAAGGAATTTTGTAAAGGGACCATTGAAATAAAGTGAAACCAGTATTTTTGTGGAAACCGTGGGGAAACTGTTCAAAAGTTTGGGGCAAGTAAAAAAATATATATATATTATATTATATTATACTTTTATTCAGCAAGGATGTACTAAAAACATCCTTTTTAAAAACAAGTTTTTGCACGTGGATTTTTAAGTAAATACATCACAGAAGGGGCTAGCCTCCTTTCGTATATCAACCAATCATTGTAGAGACGTAAATTACGTGAAATTAGTTTGAACTGCTACCACTGATAATGTACTACCTATGTAACTACCTTAAAGTAGAGATATTGAACATTTGATTGCCAACAAATTTACCAAACTACCATTCGAACAGCACCCACAAATAAAAAAATAAAGGAAAATTTCACGCCTAAAGTTGGATATAGACTATAGCAATCAGCTTGGCACAGTAGAATCAACATGGGAAAATCTCACAGTAAAACAAGCCAGATGAGAAGTTTTTCTAGGAATATTCTATCTACTCTTTTAATTCCTTTTATGACTGTATCATATTTGTATCTATTTTTAATTTTTTTGTAACCGTTTTAATTTTCCTTGTTTTTATTTGATTATTTTAATTCCCTTTTCTGTGTGAAGCACTTTGAATTGCCACAGTGTATGAAATGTGCTATATAAATAAACTTGCCTTGCCTTTACTAAATGGCTGAACATGCTCTTTTAACTCTGCCATTTAAAAGGACAGAAGGATGGATTTTTATTTCAAGCGATATGCTGGGTGAGTGAAATTATATTTATATTGTCTTGCTGTATATTCTCTGTCTAAAAGTGCATGACAAAAAAAGCCATTTAAAAAAAAAAAAAAAAAAAAAAAAAAAAAAATCCTCAGAAGGGCATCCCAGACCGCTACAATTTAGTGCGCCTCCTCTGTTTTAAAACCCACCAGCCGCCACTGCTTGAGCACCAAATCAGCATATTAGAATGATTTCTGAAGGATCATTTGACGCAGAGGACTGGAATAATGATGCTGAAAATTCAGATTTGCATCACATGAGTAAATATATTCAATTAGAAAAGTAATTTTTAAACTGCAATTATATTTTACTATTACTGTTTTTACATTTATTTTGATCAAATAAATGCAGCCTTTTGGTGACAATAATACATCTTAATGATTCCAAACATTTGATCAGTGTAGTGCATGCTATAAGGTAAATACAATGGAGTGTTTAGTCTAGCTGGAAAGAATAAAGGCCAAATTATAGTTTAAGTAGATCTTCTCATGCAAAGTACGTGGGAAAAAAAAAATATATATATATATATATTTTGATTGATTACACTCCTGGATTACCTCTGATAAATCTGGATTCTCACCCTGCTAATAACATAATAGCTAGCACATGTCAGAGTTAATTACCCAAGCACCATACCAACATATCTGCATGTTATACTACATCATACAGGCCAAAATACTGTGACTGTGCACCTCAATCCATTTGAAAAATGCAGTGCATCATTACAAGAATCATTACTAATCTTTTACATTGTATGAAACTGCAACTACTTTCCAATTAGCCATCAACATCTTAATACCTTAACAAGCAAAAACAAGCAAGCCAAAGTGTCAGTCATATTGAACTGGTTAGAATGTAAATTGCAGCTGAGGTAAGAGCTGGGGTTGGGGGTTAGAGCTGCTAAGCTAGGTCGTTAGCCTCCATCGTTAGTGGGTCAGTCTACATGTTTGCATTTGGCAGTGAACTGCAGGAGTTCAACTGCCGCCAAATTACTCGCCGATGTTGGGAAAACATTGAACAGATAATTAGTTCAGTCTCTCAGTCCATGTGATTAACTGTGGTCGAAGAGACTTGCAAATGACTAGGTGACCAATACAGCAATTAGTCCAATGTGTGCAGTGAATGGGTGATGTCTTTAAGGCAATCTTAGGCCACACCAATGCACTCAGTAGGCTTCAGGCAGACAAACAGCTTTCTCTATTAAACCTGCTGTCAAGCTCACTTAACGGGTGTTAGAAATGGGATATTCTTAAGTTAATTCAGATTCCGTGAAGTGGGGATAGAGGGGGGAGGAGCCTGTACAGACACAAAGGCCAACTTAGAGTAAAATTAAGCAATGTACAAAGTTGCAACCTGGTCTCACTCCCGTTGAAAACTGAAACATGGTCAAGCACCTTGCGTTTCTGTTTTAAAACACTAAAGGTACCCCTGAGCATCACAATATTGATAAACTTGGAATTCCATTGCTTTCAATTGCTTGCCTTATGTGTTCTATGTTATTATAATTTTGGCTAAAATGTCTCCAAATGTATGATATTTGTAAGGCAAAACACATTTCATTCTGCGAGATTCAGCCACTAGTGCAGATGGAGGCGGTGATTAGTTTTGGGTCTGTTCTTCACACAAAGCAATTTATTATTTTTTTAAATAAATTATTGTGACTGTAATTCTAACCACCTAGCCTATCATATCCTGTGTTTTAATTGTTTTATATCAAAAAATGGTTAGGTTTAACGATTGGGAGCTCAAAATGTCTAAATAGTATAATGTAAATAAAGTTATTGTGGCTCTTCAAATTGAAAATCATAACCCAATATAGACTATACTGCCAAAAGTTTTGGGACGCCTGCCTTTACATGCACACAAACTTTAATGAAATCCCATTCTTAATCTGTAGGGTTTAATATGGAGTTGGCCCACCCTTTGCAGCTATAACAGCTTCAGCTCTTCTGGGAAGGCTTTCCACAAGATTTAGGTTTAGTGTATTTAGGGGAAATTTCTGACAATTGACAATTTTTGACAAAGGTCAGACACTGATGTTGGACGAGAAGGCCTGGCTTGCAGTCTTCAGTTTAATTCATCCCAAAGGTGTTCTATCGGTTTGAGGTCAAGACTTTGTGCAGGCTAGTCAAGTTCCTCCACATCAAACTCGCTGAACATGTCTTTATGGACCTTGCTTTGTGCACTGGTGTGCAGTCATGTTGGAACAGGAAGGGGCCATCCCCAAACTGTTCCCACAAAGTTGGGAGCATGAAATTGTCCAAAATGTCTTGGTATGCTGAAGACATTAAGAGTTTCTGTCACTGGGATTAAGGGTCCAAGCCCAACCCCTGAAAAACAACCTCACACCATAATCCCCCCTCCACCAAACTGTACAAGTGGCAAGTACCGTACAAGTGGCAGACAAGCTAAACCCAGACTCATCAATCAGATTGTCAGACAGAGAAGCATGATTTGTCACTCCAGAGAACACGTCTCCACTGCTCTAGAGTCCAGTGGCGGCGTGCTTTACACCACTGCATCCAACGCTTTGCATTGCACTTGGTGATGTAAGGCTTGGATGTAGCTGCTCGGCCATGGAAACCCATTCCATGAAGCTCTCTACACACTGTTCTTGAGCTAATCTGAAGGCCACACAAAGTTTGGAGCTCTGTAGCTATTGACTCTGCAGAAACTTCTGTGCACTGTGTGCCTCAGCATGCGCTGACCCCGCTCTGTGATTTTATGTGGCCTACCACTTCATTGTGGAGTTGCTGTTGTTCCTAATTGCTTCCATTTTGTTATAATACCACTAACATTTGACCATGGAATATTTAGTAAAGAGGAAATTTCACAAATGGACTTACTGCACAGGTGGCAACCTATCACGTTACCACAGTTGAATTCACTGAGCTCCTGAGATGTTTGTAGAAGCAGTCTGCATGTAGCCTAAAAATCTAGACGCACCCTAGAGGCAGCAAATATAATTTGCAGCCAGGGTGTCTAGCAACTCTCCGTTGGCTAGTGAGCTGGAAAAACCAAACTCTAGTCAGGCCAATCACATCATGTACAGAATCAGTGGGCGGCAGAGTTGTGATGGTTCCGCGTGCTACTTGAAAACAAAGAAGCTGGCAAACAGCGGTCTTTTGAATCGGCTTTAGCCGCGACTCTGGAAGACTTGGAGTTAAGCTTTTCTTTGAGAAAAGAACAAAAAACAGCACTGAAGTCATTCTTAAAAAAGGAAGATGTGTTCAGAGTTTTGCCAACCGGATATGGCAAAAGTTTAATCTATCAACTAGCTCCGCTTCGCCTTCTTCGTTGTTCTGGTTGGTTGTAGCGCTATCCTATTGCATGCAGAGGGAATCTGAAAAACAACCATTTATCCCACCCCTCGGATTGAGCCCTGCCAATGGTGTGTTCCCAGACCTAACATCTTGATGTGGTTCTGGCTTGTCAGACTAGTCTGCATGCCTAGGTGCTTGATTTACACACCCCGTTGCCATGGAAGTGATTGGAACACAACATGATTTGGAGGCTTTTGGGAATATAGTGTATGTCATAATGACAAAGTTATATCCCAATATATAATTTTATGACAATAAAATTCCCATGCCCTTCACATCTGTGCATTGATGCCAATGGTTTCTTATTAAAAGCAGTTGAGTTCCGAGTTCAATGGTATAGCAACAGCAAGAGGTAACTTTAGTGTCTTAATAGCAATGCGCAGGGTGCTTGACAAGTATTAGTATTTGACACCTTGGGATTGAGATGAGAAATGAAAGTTGTTACTAAATAGAACCACGTAAGCTGTCATGTGTTTAAGGAATATAAGAGGTATTCCTTAAGGTTTACATGATGATACTTATGCCATCTTGCAGCTGTAAACAAGAAACATGGATGCTAACAATTTAGCCTGTTTGACATTGCATTCATTGGCATATCATCTGGCAATTTTTAGTAAACCACCATCAACATTGGTACTGCTCATAAGGTGCTCATAATTGCTTGTTTATGCAAACTTGCACTAAAAGGATGTCTTTGGCTATACAGTATGTGATTAAGCATAAGAAAACTGTACCTAGCTGCATTGTATTGGTGGCCATTACATTATTCTAACTCTGCGCATCAGATTAAAATCACATTTCCCCATATCCCTGTAAGATGTTTACTAAATGAATATGTACTGTAGGATAAGATGTCCATATGTCCATGATTCTGGTCACACTAGTCCCAGGTTTTCTTATTTTGGGATTGTTATCCATTATTCATGTAACTTGACTGAAGATAATTGACTTCAGCGTTTCGGCAAAGGACACGTTACCCTGACATTGCAGAAACTTCACCCTGCTCTCAAGGGAACTATGTTTGCTCACTCTATCCCTATAGGAGCAAATGGACATTTGTTTTTCATTAGAGTTAAAATGTGCATTTAGAACTACCATGCCATCATTTCAATACAATTTCAATGAATCAAGTTCAGACGTGCATAATGCACGGAACCACATAATAGCTCCAAGCAGACTTGACTATTGTTTGTGGAGACTGTGACTTGTGCTACATGGTCTTGTGAACTTTAATGAAATCCATGAGGACTTTAAGGTTATCCTGCTGAACTCATATGAGTGTGGAAATATGCATGATTTTTGAAATTCTGACATGTTGATGTCTTAAAGTAGATCCTTCATGTCATTTGCATTTTCCTCTGTACTTATCCTTGTTACAGAAGATGGTGCTAAAGCTTAGGCTGATGAGAGTGTCTTTTTCACCCTGTTGAATGAAAAATAAAAAATAAAAAAATGTACATGATGCAATCTGCAAAAACTTAGAAAATTCAATTGATCAAACAATTGCTGAATAACTTCAACAATTATAGAATAGCTCATTAAATAACTTTATTAATCAAAATAACCACTAGAGTATGAATTACATGAATATTAGCTGAGAAAAAACTTGTACATGAAGATGATAATAACTGACTAACTATAACGATACCTATAGGCAGTGGCTATTTGCGCTAAGTGCAAATAGCGATAAATGCTATTTACACCAAGTGTAAATAGCAACTAGATTCTATTTACACTAAGTGAAAATAGCATATTTTCTTAGTGACAGACGCTATTTACACCAAGTGAAAATAGTGATATATTCTATTTACACCATGTAAAAGTAGCAGTTCTTTGTGTAAATAGAAATAAGAAGCTATTTATACTTTATTTTGGCAGATAAATACTATTTGCATCTCAGTATTGTTGTACATTAACAGGATTCAATAATGACAATGTAAATGATTATAATTTATTAAAATTATTAAATGGATGCCGCCTTAATGGGACAATAAAAGCCCTCTTTACACCTACCACCACTAACCCTACCCAATAAATAATTGTATTATTATTAAACATTTAGTTAGGTACTAGATTGTTGGATGCAATGAGAAGGCAATAATCAAAACTGCACTGATAAAGAGCCATTAGGCTTTTAATGTTAGAAACAAAGAAAAGGGCTGCAATTTAAGAGCAGGGATGAGAACAGACAACCATTAAATATATGTCAGTTAGGGTCATGGAACTTGTCACAAAGAATTACCAACACCACTGTGTTTAACCCTACTGTCATATTCATTCCAGTTTAAAACTGATCATTTAATTCAGGGGTCAGAGTTCAATGCTCCACAAGGATCATTTGACTCTTTTCATGACCTTTATAGACGTGATTTGTTAATAACTGGCAGGAGAAACAGAAATGAAAACTGGCATCACAGCTCCAGTGAAGGTAAAGCTAAATTCATGTAGATGGGGACAGAATAGAAAGACACAATGAAGATGATCTACAGATACAGATCCACAGAGTAAGTAGAGCAAGAGCAGTGTTTCTAATTCCTTCTCTATAGGGAGCTGAACATTATGACGAGGTGAAGGCAAGCTAAGGTTGTGACGTCTGTTGTAAGCATTTCGAAATCTGTTCACATTCATTGTGGCTAAGCTGTGGTTGGGTTAAAAAAAGTGTATTAAAAAGACACCATTGTGTGTGATCAGGTATGAATTAAACCATGTACTAAAATCGATCATAGACCACACTGAAGATATACATTTTACAGTCATTCCCCCAAATAATGTCAAAGCCATTTTGAGCATTATTGGGGGCTTTCTACTGCCCCAATGGTCTGTCTTGTCTGCCACCACACCACCACACATCTCATCTCATCTACTCCTCCCCTCTTTTTCTAGTTTAGTTCATAATTCCTTTCATCTTCTCACCTCTTATTCACACACACACACTTTCTCCTCCATCACTCTGCATATTTTTCACTTTACTCACTAATTCACCCTCCTGTCTGTCAGCGCTGTGCCTCTCCTCACCTCGCCTTTCCCTCCATCGCTCGCTGTTTCTCTGTTTATCTCTTTCTCTCTAACACCTTACTAGCTCCAACACTTTCTATTAATTAAGTCCTGAGGGGAGGGGAATACTTCCTGTCAGACACTCTGTACATCTGTTTGCCCAACCAAAACGATCTATGCTTTCACTGCTGAAAATAACTGAAGTAAAAAATACATAAAAGTGCCAAAATAAAGTGTAGCTTTCCAAGAAGCAAAAATATTCTTGCTGGGGTGAGTCTTAGTAGAGGGCAGGAACTCAGTCTGTGTAGAAACAACACACTACACAACATTATGGTGACTACATCTTAAAAAAAATAGCAGGAGTATTGAAATAGGACCAATGAATAATTCAACCATGGTAAGTATTGAAGAACCAATGTGTAGCTCTACATGATTATTTACAACACCATTCAACCCACTGAAAAGTCAAGAAGTGCTACAAAAGTCAAAATTATAATTGGTGAGTCTTTTCCAATGCCAAAAGCTAATAGGATAGCTAAAAGGATGTTTGATAATGAAGAAAAAGCTGTTTTAAAGTGTTTTTAAACATTTTCAACAAAAACCCTACCATCCGAACCGGTGATCGCCAGTGACGTTTTACCCGTAAAGGGACACATGGGGAAAAGGAGATGAGATGGAAAAATAAACATTTCAAAGTGTTTGTGTTCACTAGCATTCTCTCACAAAAAGTTTTGCATTTGCTCACAAAACGTCTGTGATCAAACTCAAAACTGAGTTGATAAGGTGGGAAGAAAAACTAAATTTCAATATATGAATGCCAAGTTTCTTCACTTTTGTGAGAGAATGCAAAGTAGCATTGAAATAATAATTAGGAACTCCATACAAATTTGACTCCAAACATGTCAAGTGGTATAAGCACTACATATAACCAAGTGATGTATTTAGAGATTTTTTTTTTTTCTTACACTTGGAATGTTTCTGTATGTTAGTTGTACAAGTTCAATACTTTTTATTACACATTGCATTCTCTACAGTTACACCATCTAGACATTTAAGCCCTACAAAATTGTAATTCATAAATTGAAAAAACACACAAAATAAAACATGTATTCAGTCATCTTAAAGTAAGATCAAAGGATTTAATAGATCTAGACAAAACAATGAGCATTTTGTCATTGATTCTATATATACTGTATTTGGATTACTGCCAGAATGTATTATGCAAATTTCATTGTCTAAACCCAAGACTGGACAAACACACTTATCTATTGCAGAATTCACAAGCTGAAGGCAAAAAGCAAACAGCAAATGATGAACGTTTGGGTTTGGGGTGACCATGTACAGGCACCTGCACATGACTGGCCAATGTAGACAATCTCCTTCTCCAGACTTCCTCTGACCCCTGAGGAGAGAAAGAAATGCCCTTATCACAGGGCCTGACCCCAGTCCTGGTCATACTCAGATAGGAGCCCCCCAGAGAAAAGCCCCCATGCTCCTGAGGAAACAAACATGCTGCCTATCACAACAGTGGGGCCAGATGATGGCCCCAGGTCCCCTGATCTCATTTGGCCTAGTAAAAAAACTATCCTGCTGGTGTGACTCTATCCTATATTAGGGTAATAACCTCAAGATGACCTTGCAATAGGATGCCCCTTAAGGTTCATGCACAAATTTTCCCTGTGTGCATCCAGCTGGTCTTGATCTTGCTGACCCACACTCACCTCAGTGAAAAACACTGGCTCTATTTGCATTCTTCAGTATTGATATATACCCCAGCACACATGCTCTGTTCCAAAACCTAGTGAGCTGCATCGCTGTCTACTGCCTACTGTACAAAAACATTTACTTTCTAAGGTAGCAGGCTAAGTGTCATGGAACTTGATATGTCACTGATATGAAACACTTCATATATGAAGCAACACATAATTCATACGCTCTTAAAGCAAAATTCTCAGGAGATTCCCCTTACAAAAGAGTTTAAAATTGTTTGGTTTTAGAATGTTGCTAAGCTAACAATGTGATACTCTAAAAAGCATAAAAATACATAGCACATCACATTTTGAGTAACATGATATGTCGCATGCATGGATTTCTTTCACTGAGCTCTTCTCTGAGCTCTTCTTTCACTGATATCTTCAATAAAGGAATTATAGAATTCCTTTTCCACAAATGATACATGTATCTTACACATCTTAAGGATCATTCTCATAAGAGGTGTTCTTGTGTCCACCCCACAAGATTATTGTTATAAACACGAGTTGCATCTGAAAGGTAAAGGGGGAGGGGTTGCTGTAATTTATAATAATATCTTCAGTATTACTCAGAAGTCTAGTTTCAAATATAATTCTTTTGAAGTTTTGGTGCTTTATGTAGCATTATGTAGTGTAATTGATAAATCCCGTTTGACATTTGTGCTGGCTACTGTATACAGGCCACCAGGGCACAATACAGACTTTATCAAAGAATTTGCTGACTTTCTATCCGAGTTAGTACTGGCTGCAGATAAAGTACTAATTGTTGGTGATTTTAATATACATGTAGATAATGAAAAAGACGCATTGGGATTAGCATTTAGAGACATTCTAAACTCTATTGGAGTAAGGCAACACGTGTCAGGACCCACTCATCGCCTTAATCATATGTTAGACCTAATATTGTCACATGGAATAAATGTTGATACCGTTGAAATTCTGCAGCAGAGCGACGACATCTCAGATCATTACCTAGTATCATGTATACTTAATTTAGCTAAGGCTGCAAAGCCGTCCCCTCGCTTCAAATAAGGCAGAACTATCACTCCCGCCACTAAAAATTGCTTTTTAAATAATCTTCCTCATCAGTTTCATGTCCTCAGCATCCCAGATAGCCTAGAGGAACTCGATTTTGCAACAGAAACTATTGACTCTCTTTTTTCCAGCACTTTAGACACAGTTGCTCCCCGGCACTTAAAGAAGATTAAAGAAAATAGTCCAACACCGTGGTACAACGAGCACACCCGGGCCCTTAAAACAAGGGCCCTAACTAAAATTAGAGGTTTTTCATAATTCATGGAAAGAGAGCATGATCGCATACAGAAAGGCCGTAAAAACTGCTAGATCTGCTTATTTCTCGACTCTCTTAGAAGAAAACAAACACAACCCTAGGTATTTATTTGATACAGTGGCTAAGTTAACCAAATATAAAGCTTCTACTTCTGATGGTTGTAAACAGCACAGCAGTAATGACTTTATGAACTTCTTTACATGTAAGATCGATAATATTAGGAAGAAAATTATAACCATGCAGCCGTCTACTACAGTGTCACATGAGACAGAGCATTGTTGTGTCACTGAGAAAAAATTACATTCATTCACTGCTATAGGAGAGGAAGAATTGGCTAAACTCGTTAAATCATCTAAATCAACAACATGTATGCTCAACCCTATACTGACTAGGCTATTAAAGAGATGCTTCCAGAGGTCATAGAGCCTCTTCTTAATATCATTAACTCATCTTTGTTATTAGGATATGTACCGAAAACTTTTAAGTTGGCTATTATCAAAACACTTATTAAAAAACCTCAACTTGATCCTACAGAATTAGTCAATTATAGGCCGATCTCAAATCTACCCTTCCTGTCAAAAATACTGGAAAGGCAGTGTCTTCACAATTATGTTCCTTTTTAGAAAGAAATGGTATCTGTGAGGATTTCCAGTCAGGATTTAGACCATATCATAGTACTGAGACTGCTCTCATCAGAGTTACAAATGATTTACTCTTATCATCCGATCGTGGTTGTATCTCTCTATTAGTGTTACTCGATCTTAGCGCTGCATTCGATACTATCGACCACAACATTCTTTTGAATAGACTCGAAAATTATGTTGGCATTAGTGGAACTGCATTGGCATGGCTTAAATCATACTTATCTGACCGTTATCAGTTTGTAGCAGTAAATGAAGATATGTCACACCGATCACAAGTTCAGTATGGAGTACCGCAGGGCTCAGTGCTAGGACCGTTGCTCTTCACCCTGTACATGCTACCACTGGGAGATATCATTAGGAAGCATGGCATTAGTTTTCACTGTTATGCTGACGATACTCAGCTCTATATTTCTTCACGCCCTGACGAAACTTACCAATTTACAAGATTAACGGAATGCATAGCTGATATAAAACATTGGATGTCTAGTAATTTCCTGCAACTTAATTCAGAAAAAACTGAATTTTTAATTATTGGACAAAAAACTCTGCAAGTAGTAACCTAGAATACTGTCTAACACTCGATGGCTGCTCTGTCAAGTCCTCGTCGTCAGTTAGGAACCTGGGTGTGCTCTTTGATACCAATCTTTCATAAAACTGCATTCTACCATCTTAAAAATATATCTAAATTACGGCACATCCTTTCGATGCAAAATGCTGAACAGTTAATTCATGCGTTCATGACCTCAAGGCTAGATTACTGTAATGCTTTACTGGGTGGTTGCCCTGCTCGCTTAATAAACAAACTCCAGCTGGTCCAAAACGCAGCAGCTCGAGCTCTTACTAGAACAAGGAAGTATGACCATATTAGCCGGTTCTGTCAACACTGCACTGGCTCCTATTAAACATCGTATAAATTTTAAAATCTTGCTTATTACTTACAAAGCACTAAATGGTTTAGCTCCCAGTACTTGAGCGAACTCTTAACGCATTATACTCCATCACGTCTATTGCGGTCTCAAAACTCTGGCCAGTTGATAATACCTAGAATATCAAATCAACTGCAGGAGGTCGATCCTTTTCCTATTTAGCGCCTAAACTCTGGAACAGTCTTCCTAGCATTGTTCGGGAAGCAGACACACTCTGTCAGTTTAAATCTAGACTAAAAACGCATCTCTTTACTATGGCTTACACATAAAACATGATCAATTTCTATTATTCAAATCAGTAAATGATTGTTAGGCTGCATTAACTAGGTCAGCCGGAACTGTGAACACTTCCCATAACACCTGATGTACTCGTTACATCATAAGAATGGCATCTACGCTAATGCTAGTCTCTCTGTTTATCCCGAGGTTTACTGCAGTCAGCCGGATCCGGGCCGTATCCAGATCAGATGGTGGACCAGCGCCTGGACATGACCAACGCATCCCTGAAATGTCTGCAGAGAACATGTCAAATAAACTCCCCGTAAATGCTGCATCGACACGACATCCTCATTAAACCCGTCTTCGGCGTGATGACTCCAATCTTTCGAATAATCTTACAAATATCTATTTGCCAAATATGAATTAAGAACAGCTATTTTGCCAGAATTATAATCATACACTGTTTGTTCGTCGGCCAGAGGAGAACTGGCACCCCGACTGAGCCTGGTTTCTCCCAAGGTTTTTTTCTCCATTCTGACCCTGAAGGAGTTTTGGTTCCTTGCCACCGTTGCCTCTGGCTTTTGGCTTGCTCAGTTGGGGACATCTAAATTTCATCTATATTACCGATCTGCCCGCATTGACACTATATGATACTTGAAATTAGCTGGATAACATCACCGTTTCACCTGAACGACTGTACAAATTCTGTTGCATTATTTTCCTGTTAACAATGTGAAGCTGCTTTGAAACAATTGGACTTGTTAAAAGCGCTATATAAATAAAGGTGATTTGATTTGATTTGATTTGATTTGATTTGATTTGTGATCAGTGTGCTTTTTTTTTTTTTTTTTTTTTTTTTATTAATGGTGTATGTGTCCCAGACCGATAGGTGTAGGCTGTATCCAACATTTCATGAGAAAATGCAACTGTCATATCTGCTTCTGTGCCTTGCGCTCTGTGGGACTTTTATGTTGTAGTTTCTCTGTGTTCTTTTCTGTGTCCTGTTTCCTGTGGAGTTTTTGTAGTTCTTTGTAGTTTTCATGTTGATTAGTCTCCCCAGGTGTTTACCATTGTTATCTCGTTAAGCTATTCTTCCATGTGTATATATTGCCCTTGTTTTCTCTGGTTCTCTGTCGGTCATTGTTTGATGTTATGTAGGTGTCTGCTGTTCCTTGTGTTTTGGTTATTTTGTTATTTTGTTCCTGATTCATGTTTTGATTGTTTGTTTATTAAAGTCTCTCTGCATTTGGATCCCTCATCTCTGCCTGCCGTCTGTGATTTCTCAGTTTCCTGACAGCAACTATTTTACATGGTGGCAATTTTGTATAAATCCATTACAATATTGTTTGTAGAAGCCTTATATATATATATATATATATATATATATATATATATATATATATATATATATATATATATATATATATATATATATATATATAATTATTTTAATTTTTTCTGGACTCTTTGATGATTATAAATACAAAATAACAGCATTTATTTTAAATAGAAATATTTTGTATATTCTTCCTTGTTGAATAAAAGTATTGCTTAAAAAAAAAAAAGCCTGCTATTTTTTAATTATTGGTGTATTTAAATGTGTCCTTGACTGACATCTTTGGCTGTTATACCATGACCAATTTCACAAGGTGGTGACTTTGTACGATAATATAATATAATGTATAATGTATAATGTATAATGCGATTCGTTCAGAAATGTATGATTTTAGAAAAAAATAAGCATAAAGGTCCACCCTTAACCCCATCCTAACCCCCAAATGTCAGTGGGGCATAAGCTGAAAGAAATGTATAACTGTACGAATTAATTTAAATTAACCACCAATTTGCTAAAACGTAAAAGAGTTACAAATTACCATTGAAGTGTGTTGACTACGACTACGTTTTTTATTTTATTTTTATTTTTTTTTCGTCACATTTTTAGAATCTAAAAGAAATAAACCACATCTTGAGACCCATGTGTTTTGTTCCAGTTACATTTTGAGCTCCAACATGTGTGTATGAACAACCCCTTAGGGGTAGCATAATTATGCTACCTACCTTTTGGAACAGCTATTGCATTGAGAACACACCTATGATGCTATAAAAATGCTTCTTATGTCGTATTTTGGAACAGTGGCAAAGTAATCACTATGTCTCTAAACATTAATATCTTATTAATTCAGACCTATTATTATTTTCTCTGGATGTAGGTAACATGTTAGGCTTATTGAGTATAATGATCTATACAGACAATAATATAGATAATAATAAGTATACTGAGTAAGCTGTATGATTGAAGCAGAGCATTTCTACATGCACTTAATGTAGAAACAATACATTTTTCACCCATTTGCTATTTACTGCAACAGATCTGAAAGTGGCCAATAAAGTCTATAAAACTTGCTAATACTAGAAGGCGCAATTATTATATTTAATCTCTATGCAACCCTTTTGTATGTTAAATTGCTGTTGTTGCTCATTACCATATAAAGATTCCCCCCAAAAAACTTTCATGGAAAAGTTCTTAAAATAACTTTTTTGTTAATGTGAAGATTTAAAAAAATCTGAAGAACCTTTTCCATCATAAAGAACCAACGTGCAATGGAAACATTTCATGGATGTTTAAGGTTCTTCATGGAATCATAGATGCCAATAAAGAACCTTTATTTTTAAAAGTGTACAGTCCAGTATCAAACACCTTATCCTTGAAAAAGTCTGTTCTCAGAATATAGATCATGGGATCGGTCATATGTAGGTTGTGCGTAAAACACCACCTAAATAACATCCTTGAGAACCCCTCTGCCAAGTTAATGAATAATTAATTGATAGATAAAAAGTTTCCTGCTGTGCACATGTATGTAGGTGACATTGGTTCTTACTTTGTCCAGTTGTTTAAACGATCTGACATTGGGTTGGCTCTGCTGATGTGCAGAGGCTGTGTGGCCAATCTGTTGTTGTTTTTGAGGCCGATACGGATTGGGAGGGCTGGCTGTCAAGGGAGACGACCCGGCCACACCAAGGGAGCACCTGCTCTGTTGCCCGGGAAACAGCAGGTGTGGGCTGGAAAGTGGGGGTTGAGTGGGGAGTGTGGTTGGAGATCAGAGTCTCCAGAGAGCCTCTCGGAATGTGGAAGTGAGGGACGTGAGAAAACTACAAACGTCCTGACAGTATCAGTGGCAAGTGGGCCTCCACATCAGGGCCAGCGGACAGTCACTTTTCAAGCACTGCACTGCTGATAGCAGGCCAATAATGATGAGGTCCTGCTTTAGAAAGTGTGACAATGTAATTTAAAATATCGGAAACTTTAAATGTCCTACAAATTTATTCAATATTCAATCTAAAAGTAATCTAATGCACTACTTTGTCTCTGTGTCTGATTCAAAGCGGGGAGAATGCTGGATCTAACTGATGAAAATCAGTTTTACCCTTCTGGTCAAATATTGCACTGCAAACATCAAACAGCTTTAAGTTGTCAATGCTGGCAAATGACCATGGTATAAGCGTAATAATTCACGGTTAGCTGTGCATTAAACAGCTAAAATTTTAACGTAGAGGCTTTAACGTGGAGACTCCATCCCAGTGAAGCCAAAGGGGTGGAGGGCTGAGGCGTAGCCGGAGGCCCGGAAGTCCGTGAAGAGACCAGGGTGAGGATGGACCGAGATGGACCCGGAGGAACAAGGGAGTCCAGTGGAGCCTTAGCGTTGACGGACCATTGAAAAGATAAGGGAGCGCAGAGCCAAGGTGGTGCCGAAGGGCTGACAGGCCAAGGTGGAGTAATGACCCTGGAGTCCTGCACATCCGTCTCACAGAGCTTGGCTGGTGGAGAGGAGACCCAAGGCAGAACCAAAGAGCTGGGTGGAGACAGAAGTGAGGACAGAGCCGAGGAGCTGCACAACACCAGCGGGGCAGGTGAATCTGGGGTTTTTGACGTTACCAGAAAGGATGACAGAGATAAGGGGGTGGACAGGTGATTGGGAGGGATCGGATCATCTAGGAGATGACTTGGAGTGCTTTCAGGTCTACAAGGGTGGGAGCTGGTTCCAGTTGATGAGCCAGCGGTCCTTAGCTGGCTTTTGAGTGGACTGGTTTCACAGCTCAGACTCCAGGTTGGACCTGGTGCTGGGCTTTGGCCTTGGCCTTGGGACGAAATCGGCTTCAGGCTCTAGCTCCAGGATGAATGTGTCGGCTGGCTCTGGCTCCTTGGTGGGAGGTGGTACTCACACATGGTCCATGACAGGCATTGGCTCAGGCTTGAAATCTGGGCTCAGGCTTGAAATCTGGACTCAGGCGCCAAACTCAGGCAACAAACAAGGAAAACTTAGTGACTATAGAAACTAATACTGCACAGGAACATGAACAGAAACATAACTTTGACAGCAGCACTGACACATGACTTTATTAGAGATCAAATCTAAATACAAAACCCAAATACTGAATCACAGAGCATTTTAATGGAAAATGTAAATGGTTCTGGGCAAATTCCCAGATGAATAAAGAGGAGGGAAAGGGAATGAAAATGAAATACACAAGGGTGATATGTGAAGCTGTTAAAAATATATATATATATATATTTTTTTATATGCAGACTGTAAAACAGAACCATTTTACCACAGGATAACAGATTATATTTCCCTCTGTATAGACTTTTACTCCGTGTGTGAAAATGTTTCAAAGTGACTGACATTTTTTAGACGGTTCAGCTACGAATCAGTGTGTGGACCTTATTAGCTGCATTTGAATGATTCTCTGTGTGGTTAAATATACCTGACACATGCAAAAAAGAATCACCTCAGAGTAAAGCAGGGGGAAAAATGAATCTATTACACAGCTATATTTAGCACTGATAACACACAGAATAATGGAATCGGGAGAAGATTCATTACGAAACACATTATGATTTAATCAAACTGCACAAAATTCTATTCATTACTCTCTGACAAAAGGCTCATTTATTCCTACTGTCTTGTTAGCTGGCAGGCACACAGCATAAGTGCTTCCGCCAGAGAGGTGATCTGACTGAACACCAACTTCCTCTGCGGAGCTGTGAAGGTGAAATTCAGTGCTGCATATGATAATGACTTCTGACCAAGGTTCTTCATCTTTGACATTATGTAAAAGGCTTTTTTTTGTCAAAATGGTATATCCACTATTATCTCCAGTAGTCTGACTTGCGAGGTTTGGTTTTTTAAACGGAGTGTATTTTGAATAACTAGTGCTAGTTATTGTTGTTCTCTTGTTTAAATGTATTTAGCATTGCTGGCTTCCCAAGTTGCTTCATGTGAAGTGTGGTTTTCATTTGAGAAGAAGCACAAAGGTGGGTAACAAACACTGACAATGGAAGAAGTGAAGTAAATTAATTTGCTACCTTCAGTCCATGTTAGTGGTTTTTATACTAAAGCAACTGGGTCAGTCTAGTGTGGCTCGGGTTCCGATTCGCTCCTGCCCGTTTGCCACAGGTTGTCCAGGAGAGGGCACTGACTGGCACAGTGAGGAGCCTGCTTTCATTCATGTTCTCCTTCTTACTGTCGGCCTCACACACACACCTCAGGGAGAGCAGTTTTAAAGAAAACTCTATATTGGTGAAATAATGAAAAATAATGGGTCACACTTAATTATAATTTTTTTATTTTAGTTACAGCGTTATTTAAGTACAGGAAGGACAATTAAAACGAGACCTTTACAACAACTATCTAAAAAAAAGTTCAAGATTTTTTATCTGGGTTAACATTTTCTTTTTTTAATTTATGGTTTTAGTTTGCTCCAAATCAAACAATTTTTTTTTTTTTTTTTTTTTTTTTGTAGAATGCAGTTATCGGATGCAGTTATTTCAAGGTGCCCTTGTTACAGGGTAATTATTCATTTAAGTTCTGAGTAATATTAATTACTCGATTACCTCAAACAAAGGTACAAACTTTTGAATAACATTCAGCTACAACAAATGACATTTTGCATCAGTGTCAAGCCATGACTTCAGACAGCTTGGAATATAGTGCATGTCAACTGGACTACTTGTCCTTTTTGGAGCTGTGGTCACTATGAGCTGTTGCTGTTGATCTGTGAAATTTAGCATGAGAATTTCCCCTTTTGTGTTCGACTAACAAAAGTAACAGGATATGAGCTTAAAATGGCATAAATCTGAATAAATAATGACAAGGTTTTCATTTCAGAGTGACCTATTCCTGTAATAAAGCAAACTTGGCTCTAAACGATGCTAATGTTTTCCCATTAACCCATCATGCTAGAAGACACATCATTGTAAATGTTCCCATCCATGTTCACTAATAAACTTCTGCAACATCCATTTATTCAGAACTTGATCTTTAGCCAAAGCAAATTTGCTTTTGTATCAATATCACATGCTGAAAGCATGCAGTAAAGAGTTAAAGCAGATCTGCAGTGAGGACAAGGATAAAAGTGATCGTGCCCAACTAGGTTTTAGTTTTACACATTTCAGGGCCCCTACAGCATATGCCCAGAACCATTTCACCGACTTCCTGCGGTACCTGTACATGGATGGTTATGTCAGGAACTGGACCATTAAGTCGCCACATTGTGGTATGCTTCTGTGGGAGTGTGTTTAAGAAAACGGGGGAGGGAATCATCAAATCCGAGGTTAACAAGACCCTCGGTGCGATTACCAGACACCCAGGAGCTGCTGCGCACAACCTCATTCTGATGCACTCTACGGAAAGTAAATAAGATTTAAATAATAATAAATTAGATAATTTAGGAGCCTGCCTTCTCCCGTCAACCTGAGAGGCTTGGGGCCAAACAGGAGAACAGTCTTACCTTCTCTTTTATGTTAATGCGGTCTCTGACTGGCTCAAAAGGCCTGGAGAATGGAAAACACATGTCCATTTCTGCACAGATGGCACAAATTGCTCTTTCATTCGGTGGACACCGGCTCCCTGAGAAACTGCAGTCAGAGCCGGCCCTTACAATAATAGTTTGAGGGGCTTGTCTGTCCTCAGACACTTAGCAGTAAGGAGCCCAACTCACCTTGGGCCTCCGTATGTACTGCAGTCAAAGCATAGGGGCTGTATGGGGAATCATTTACATGCTCCGCTGTGGGCGTCTCTGCAGACACAAGTGTCCTTCCTGTACACCTCACAAACCAAGTCATTGTGCGTCTGCTGTTGCTGTTAATGTAATTTTATTGTAAGTCTGTTCTGTTACTGCTTGAACGTTTGATCAATACAAAAGACCCCTATAAGGTGCACAGAAGTTTCCTGTGAGTTGTGTTTCCACATACTTTTGATGTTGCTGCCACGCAGACCAGAACAAATTGTTTGCAGAAGTGAACAGACAGCATTTGAGCTAGAGTTTATACACATATCTATTTATTTTCAAAAATTTTCATTTTTGTATCTTCTGAATTTCTGTCTTGTTTCGTATAGTAATCTGTAAAAGATCAATTTACTACAGGCCTGTTTACACCTGGTCACTTCATACGTTTTTAGCTGCATTTTATTCATCATCAGCTAATTTCAAAATCAAAGACCGCAATAGGAGAGAGAGACTAACAGCACTGGTAAGATAATTTAGTTTCTTTACTTTTAATGAAGATGATTGTGTGTTCAGCATCTGCGACTTGCTTTAGGTTTTATTTGCGGTAGTTTGTGTATTGGCTTGATGAAGAGATACTCAGCTGCTCATCTGCAGGCTGTCATATCTGGCTATAACATATCATTTAACTTATAACAAGCTCTCACACGTTTATTTTTTAGCATTGTTAGGAGGAGTAAAATTTGCATATGTGGTTCAACAGCCAGATGCATTTAGACAGTTCAGTTTTGACTGAAATGCGGCCCAAACCACCTCCTGAAATGGTTTAAGCGAATGGATTTAAATCCATCTCAAATGCATTTCAGAGGTCATTTACACCTGGTCTTTTCACGATCAGATAGCTATCCGATCAGAGAAAATGCATGAAGTGACCAAGTGTAAACCAGCCCTATGAAGAAAAATCTGAAAGTTTTGAGTCTTAAATATATGTTGTTTTAAAGATCAAGCATGGGGTTAGTTCTGGCAGGTCACGCTAATCAAGCTCGCATCAGCTGACTGTCAGCTGATATACGTCTACCTATAGGAGTATATCAGCTGATATACGTCTACCTATATAATTACTCTCCTCCATCCCCAGCTCCTCCTCATTAAGTCAGGATTTGGCATTCTGATTCCCCTTGAATCAGACAAAATTCCCAAATGATGTTGTACATTAAATATTGACATTAATGATATCTGCAATATATTATGTTGGTTCTGTTCTGTTTACCCTAAGGGGGGTTTATCGCTGCTCTAGGATGCACAAGGAGTTCTTGCTCAGAATACAACCACACCACCAATCCAAACTATATGCTAATTGCCAATCATATTTTATCATCAAATCTAAATTTGCAAGAAAAAAGTTTTGGTAACACTTCACTTAAAGCCTTTATGTGTAGTGCATTATAAAGATATTCATAATGTACGTTATAATGCATTATAATATTCACAGATTCCTTGTTATATCTGAAATTAGTTGTTTGCCATGTTTTAATGCATTATAATATCTAAAGGTGTATTATAATGTATCATAACTGTGGCTACAATTATTCATGACATCACACAATGCATTATAAAGTGCATTACAAGGCATACTTTTACAATGCATTATACATAAAGATTTTAAGTAAAGTGTTACCAAAGTCTTAAAAAAAAACAAAAAAAAAAACTGTAATATCTCTAGATAACTAAACAAATTAAACGATAATTCTAGCAGTAGACAAAATATTTGCAATATACATAAGGTTTAATACAGATAAAAGCCACTTTTTCAGTTTTTAAATCTAATATTTCTACTTGTTTTCCCTTTGTATAGTGTAGTGGAGTGTAGCTAAAATCGATTGTCTGAGGTGCTGAGCATTTGGGATATTTTACCAATTATTAAATACCAATTATGTGAAATTATCAGAAGGTACTGTTTAAAATGAAACACTCTCAAAGGGCCTACCAAAATATGATAAAGAATGTAATAAAGAAATGAACTGTTCTGCATTGGATAGTGATTCATATTTATAATTCTTTTGTAAAGCTTGTCTCAGTGGTGCAGTCTGTTTCTACTCAGGCGGCTGAAGGGGCTGCCCATCGAAATAGGTTTCAACAGGAACAAACATTTGAGGTGAACATTTGGTTATTATTATTATTAATTTTATATATAGTATCAGTGCTAATATTGTAATCGCCCAGAGCTACATCATGCACAACTGTCTATAAAATAGTTAAAAATGCTTATGCTTTATTGACTTTATTTACATTAAAAGTATAATATAAATGAGAGCGGGATAAAATATAACTAATTTGACAAGAGTTTTACTTTTGTATTAAATCATGAGAACATTTTAGTGCAGTGCGCATCTAGACTCATAAATACTCATGACAAAAGGGCCTGCATGTGAATGCTCTAAATAAAAGTGCTTTCACCTAGTGAAGTAATGCATTTAAATCAGGTCCACGAGAGTGTCCCATTTGTCTATTGGAATGCTTTATGAGCAAGCTTTTGGAAGTGATTGTGTTAGACACTTCGATTTGTGAGGTACTTGTCTATTACTAACAATCATTCCCAGATGTGTTATTTTAATTAAATATATAGATTAGTTTAATTGTTTCATATACTGCCTGTGCTGTGTGTTATTTATCTTGCACGCCCAGCACAGTTTCACTCTCTTTTCAATTCACTCTCTGTAATTAAAAGATTCCCTGGAAAATATCCAGACTTAAACGGTTGGGTTTGCAGGAGAATGGCAGCTGTATGGCACTTTCTTAATTCCCCCAATTCTTGTGTAATTAATTTTAAAAACAATAATTCTTAATTATAACAGTCTTAATGTGTGTGTAATATTTTGTTTCATTTGGGTCAAAGGTAATTTATTAGAATTCATTGAGCATACATCTCTAGTCTAAACAAGGAATAATAAAACATATAGTTCTAGTCTAAAATGCAAATACTAGTTTTGTGAAAATGTGTGTGCTTAATAAGTTTAGTATATGACAACCATTCTATAAAAGCAATATGACACATGAGGCTATCATTGTACATAGCTAAAGGGGTTGAAGGCTAACAACACCAATACAGTATGGTCACATCCTCTTTTACCTTACTGCTTAAAATAGAGTTAAATGGGTTTTACCATTACCACCATAGTGATCTATAACAGTTCTTCTCAAACCTGCCCTAGGGACTCCCTATACCACTGTACATTTTACATGTCTTCCTCATCGGACACACCCGATTCAAGTCTTGCAGTCTCCATAAATGCCATGTGACTAATACTCTGACAAACAAAAAATGCATAAACTGATCCAAAAAAATGCATAAACATCAAAAGAAAAACAATCTCTTGCTTCTTTTAGCGAAATGTTGTGGTTAGGATATATATACCAGTAGCTGAATCATACTAACCAGTTCAACATTGTTTTCCCCCTCCCCTGGATTGTATGTATAAGTCAATATTTGAATGACAACTACAAGGCAGTCAGTGAGTGTTGTTTACTTAACGCCTGACAGATTTTGTGCATGGCCTGATCATTCCTCCAGAGGCTGAAATCCTATCTAATTGTGAGAACAGCAGTGGGATACACTATTTAGCAACTACATGTGTAACCGATTTCCACCTCAAGAATCCCATGATAGGGGAAATGCATAACTTATGCTTGGCTCGTATTTCCTTTGGATTCATTCTGAGCGAAATAATAACAGAAAGGCCGAACATGCTAATTGGATAGCATTTCACCCATAATACCACCCAGAGCTATTAGATGTTTTAATTCACATAAGCAAATCGCGTAAGACTTCAGAGATGCAAGACTCCTGACATCAGCAAAGTCTTCGGAGACTAAAACGAGAGTAGGGCTGCAAGATTAATCAAAATCGAACCGCATCGCGATTTGGCTTATGTGTGATTATGAAAGCATAAAGGCTGCAATTTTAATGAAATAAATACATGTGTTAGTGACGAGCTGAAAGCACTGCGAGTTTGAGTCATTTATAACGTACATTTGTTTAATAACATATTTTAACTCACTTCAAATTTCCTTTTTGTGAGCTGATGTGGCTTCTTATCACAGAATGAGGCAGACATTAAATTATTTTATAGTATTCTATACAGTGATGAAGTCTATGTCGATTAGCACTGCATTATAAAATACCAGGAAGGGCTTAAAGCTGCAGTCTGTAGTTTTTCCTCTTTGTCGCCATCTTTTTTCAAAATCTGCAATTGCAGTTATTCACAGAATTTTCAACGGGACAGGGCTTTTGAGAGGCTTAAGGCTAAATTGTATGTCTCATATTCATTTCCTTTCTGTCTTCAAGCCCATGTGTCACACCGGGTTTTTTCGGAGAGCCTTGTTAGCAGTAATTAACAGCAGTGGGTTCTATTGTACACCCAAGTAATTTCCCCTACTAAATACCACTGCGGCTGCTATGAGCTATTCATTCCAGCCCATGCCTTCCAAAAGCTCCCTTAAGTTGGTGAATTTTCCCATGATAGCACTGTGGGTTGTGTCAGGATGGGGCTGGTGCAGTACACAGTGTGTCAACGTGGGGCTGAACCACAGGGTCAGGCCCAACCAAAGGCTTTCACAAACAGGGGCCTGAACTCTATTACAAATGCAAATCCAAGCTCTAAGTAAGAATTGTTTTAAGGGTACAATGGAGCTAAAGGACTTACCAAGCCCCTCTCCAAAGGTCCCTTTTCTCTCTCACTCTTGCTCTCTCTTTCCCGCACCTTAGGTTTCCCTCCTTTGCCAACTCATAGGTCTCTTTTTGCCAGTCTTACCAAAATTCTGCAGCCTTCCCCATTGTTCTGGCACTTTCGCTGATTTCCTTCCCTGCCAGCATCCGACAATAGCCTTATATGAACAACTTTGTTACCGCCATTGTCTGTATATCAGAGTAATGTTGCACCATTTTGGTCCTGGTTGGAAGAATTAAAACCTTACAACTCACATTGCCAAATGAATTGTCGGATTTACATCTCATTTCACTCAATTTTTTACTTGTAATACTGAATGCTGCTTGTCACAAAAGCTGCTCTAAAAAATAGGGGCCAATTTAGATGCACAGTAACAGCTTAATATAGCCCACCGGATACAGCCATTTCATCTTCAAAAAGGAAGCGTTTAGTCCTATGTTCACAGCTTTAATTAGAGGTGGTTCCCTTCGTTATTTAGCATGCACACAAAAGCCCTGCTAGCTGACCTACAAAATGGTGGTCAAGGCATGCTATTATTTGTCTAATGAAAGAAGTGAATGTCCTCTAAAGGGGTGGGTGAGGAGTTCAACAGGCTTGGTAGTCAAGGGCTAAGATAGTTGTGGTTGGACATGTCTCAATTGAGCTGCATGGTACAGCTCAGTGGCTATGAACTAGACAGATGCCCATACATCTCTAGTCTAAACAGGTCACCACCAATGCACCTCAACAAGAGCCTGTTAAATCAATATCTGATGCATTTAAATGCATAAAAGCAAAGCTTTCCAAAAGATCACACTTGAGAATTTTTAGGAACCTACAAGTGAATTTCAAGAATTGAATACAGTGATGTTAAAGGTTCATTGGCTTCACCTCTTGACATGACATTACCAGAGTAAACGTGAAAGCAATTTCATGCCACATACAGAGACACAGGTTACATTCAGTTGAAAGGAGCATTATAGCTGATCCTCTGGGTTAGGTCCTGCTCTCTACACTTTCAGAATTCAATTAATGTGTTATACAGCTCTCTTTCTTAAGTCCTACAAAGCACAAGAGTATCAATGAGCCTGAGCTTTGGAGAGGCCCAGCCTGTTGAGATCCATACAGGCGGGGCAGGAGCAGCCATGTCTCTTTAATGATCGCGCTTGAGCACACACGAGCCGCCCACCATCTACTGACTACCGAACTGCCACCTCCAGACCTCCATCTTAATTTAGCTAATGAGCAAGCACCTCAAAACTTAGCACCCTCCTTTTCAAGCTCACTCCCATCTGCTGCAGCTTTCACAATCCTCAAGATCAAGACTAATGGCATTGTTTGTTTTTGTTAAATGCAAACTGATTTGGGATTTTTTTGGGGGTCCAGTTTGTGCCACATGCACTTTTCTTTTTTTCCTCTTCTCTTTCCTCACATTGAAAATAGTCCCAAGTCCCAACCAGTCCCAAGAGAGGGTAGATGGGCTGGGCTGGACTAACTATTGTGCTTAGTCACACATAGGGTCAAGTTGGGTCCTTACCTCTTGCTGTTTTCTAAAGAGATTGGTGGTTTCACAAAGCAGGATTTACATAGATTGTGAGTCATTCACAGCAGTTCTGCTTGTTTTCTGATAGAATAGAAATAGTTTTTTGGCTGCCTAGCTTGCTTTGACAAGAGCTGATTAACTGCCGCCTTAGCGGTCTTACAAAGAAGACCTGTGTCTTTAAAATTGTAAAGTTTAATAAAAAAAAAAAATTGTAAAAAAATTAAAAAAAAAAAAACGTTTGTATATATTTTTTTTGTTTTTGTAATGAGCCCGAAGTACACTTAAATGGTCACCCACCCTATGTCTCGTGTGTTACGCAACACATTTGAGTTTCCGCAAGAACCAACGAGGTTTGTTCTCATGCATCAAGCAGGTTCAGTTGAGCTTGTTTATGTTCACTGATCAATGTTCATATGTAAATAAAGCCTACATTAAATCTGTTCATAAAGAGATCATAAAACTAATTCAGTTCAGTTCAAGTTTTCTGAAGAGACTCAAACACTTTATATGATGAACTTTTTGAAGCGTCACCTTGGTAGTTGCGTAGCTGTTTATGGAGGGACTGAAAGCGCTCAGATTTCATGAAAAAGATCGGTAACACTTTAGAATTAAAGCTGCGAGCAGTGATGACGGGCCCAAGCCGGTGGCACCGCCACCCCGGTGGCTTCGGGGCAACTGTGCACGACAGGCAATATGCATTTAAACAGGAGAATATTTTTTTACAAATATTTTAAATACGCCACATTTACCGCAGCAGCTGGTGCCACTATGACCACAAGCCACACCCATGATGTCATTTAAATATAGATACATTTTATTGTCACAGGATATAATAGGTCACTTTCAAATATGCGCAGTTATCTTTTGCAGCTCAAAAATTCAGTCCAGAAGGCCAGTATTTAATTAAAGGTATTTGTATAGTTTTTAAAAAAAAACTCTTTTTCACACTAAAGTGATGGTTATTTGTGATAGCCTATGATATGAAACGCATCTAAACTCTATTGTTGCCTACGTGTAAACATGGGTGCGCACAACACATATTATACGTTAAAATATCTTAAGATCAATCATCATTACGTAAAGTACATTAGGCAAGCTGTTTATTTATTTATTTTTTGTAGCAAAAATAATGTTTTAACAAAATGACTGTCAAAGTCATTTGAATTCACCTCATTAACTGCAGCAGTCGGTGCTGCAATGACCACAAACCACAACATCTATGAGATCAATTCAATTTAGATGAATTTCATGTCAGATGATGTCAAAGGTCAATTTCAGATGAGTGCAGAATACCGTCCAAATGCTGACGTTGTATTATCCTAACATTTCTCTTCATGTGTTTTTGACCTACCTTAGCTACTGTTTGTTCACCAATCTCATGCACCAAAAGCGTGCTTTCATTTAAATATGGGAGGTATCCAATAAAAAGTGTTAATTACAAAATTAATAAATGGAGCCAAATCACAGAAACCGCAAACGATGATTTTAATATCAGTGTCAGGTAAGAGTAAGATGCGTGTCTAAATTTTATGGAAGTTTATTATAAACAGCCATTTTTATAAAATCATGTGAAATGTACTTTTTTAATAAATTTGAATTCTATCAGTAAATAATTCATTTAAAAGACATGCATCATACGTGATCTTTGCAAACACAGCAAAGATAAGCAAATACTACAGGTGCAACCATCCCCCTTACACACACACACACACACACACAGAGAGAGAAAGAGAATGCAAAGACAGAGAGGCATGCTTTAGCTGTCAGCCACCCATCCCCCCCTCCACACACACACACACACACACACACACACACACACACAGAGCCATAGGCAGAGCCAGAGGTAGAGACAAAGAGGGTTTTTTTTTCATCATAACTAAGAGAGCAGTGCCATCTTTTGGACAATGAAGGGAGGGCAGACAAAATAAGATTCAGATTAAATATATTAAATAAAATAAATATATTCATCTGAAAAATAGTACATCCATTTTAAATTACCCAGGTTCAATTACCGAGCATACAATCTTAATTTAATTTAAATCAAACAATGATTTTACAAGAAATTAGACATTTTCTGTTTCCCTTTTTGTCCCTCATTTAATCCCTCGCCATAGCAGCACTGTTTGAGATATCCTATAATCGTTCGGACTATAGCATCTTCAGTGTCTTTGTTTCATGTCGACCGAGTTTGGTGTCGATTCCATGCATCTCCTACGAATAGTTCATAATAACTCGGAGCCTGATTTATCCAAAATTCCAAATTCAAACCAAAATATCTGACTTCCTGTTGGTCAGAGCTAATGACTGTAAATTAGAAAGATGTCCGGCTTGATGAGAACAATATATATACAGAGTTTGGTGACTGTAGATAAAACTAACCCCCCCACTTTTGTCAAAAGGTGGCGCTACTGAGCCCCTCCACCACGCCCGTTTCTAAGACTTTGGCCATATATACTGGAAGGTATCTAAGAGTCTGAAAAACACCCAAAAAGATGATTAAACTTTGACACGTTGCCATGGCAACAGTATTTAAAATATCAGCAATCCATTCATATGTCTATATCTGCCATGTTTTGACATTATACTGATGAAGTTTGAAGTAAATCGGGTGAAAATAAGACGGTGATTCAAAGCATTTTTGATAAAACAAGCACTTCCTGCTGCCAGATGGTGGCGCTATAACTTTGATTCACAAAAGTCATATCCATGTGATCGGCCTCTTACAACGAACACACAGCTGAAGTTTCATCCAAATCGGACAATGTATGCAGAAGTTATAGCACACTTCCTGTTTCCCATTTCTCGCCATAAATTAGTCTCCTGCCATGGCCAAACCGTTCGCTGATATCGAAAATCCGTTCGCAATTTAGCATCCTCAATGCCTTGACTTCATGCTGACCGAGTTTGGCGCTGATCGGGTTAATCGCCTAGGAGGAGTATATCAAATAGCTCACTTCCTGTTGGGCTGACGCAAAACTTAGAGCGCGAAAGTTGTTCGGCCCGATGAGTTCTATATGTGTACCGAGTTTCATACTAATACATGCAAGCGTTTTTGATTTATGGACAGTTTTTTTCTTTTCTTTTTCAAGGGCGCTGTCGAGAGCCCCTGCCACGCCCCGGTACCAAACCCAGCCCAAACCCTGATGGCCGCGCATTCCGACGCATGTGCAAAGTTTCAAGAGTTTTCGAGCATGTTAAGGGCCCCAAAAATGCCAAAAAAGGCGAAAAAACAAACAAAAAACAAAAACAAAATTATTATTAATATTAATAATAATAATAATAATAATAATCCTTAGAAGAACAATGAAAAAGAAAGCCCTTTCAGGGCTTGGGCCCTAATAATGGTCATTAGTCAACATTAGTTAACTACATTAGTTAACATGAACTAATAATGACCTGCACTTATAAAACATTTATTTATCTTTGTTAATTTCAACATTTACTAATACTTTATTAAAATCTTGTTAACATTAGTTAAAGCACTGCGAACATGAACAAACCATGAACAGCTGTATTTTTATTAACTAACATTAACAAAGATGAACAAATTCAGTAATGAACTGCTTATGGTTAGTTCATGTTAGTTAATACATTAACTAATGTTAACTAATGACCATTATTCTAAAGTGTTACTAAAAGATCTTCATTTGTGTTCCGAAGATTAACGGAAGTCTTATGGGATTGGAACAACATGAGGGTGAGTATGAAGTATATGTTGTTCTATCTCATCTTTGTTACTTAGATGAGTACTTTGTTCATTTCACACTTGTTAGACACAAATGAGACAACAGTCATAGTTAGATTATAGAACTATAAGACTATAGACAGAATATCCCACATAATTTTGTTTTAGAATAATTTAATAAGATTATTTCTTGAAAAGTGTGCTTTCATATTAAATGTTCATGTTTTGAGAGTTTTTGATTGGGAGAACTGTTTGAGACATTGAGATTTCTTCTCATGCTCTAGAGTCACACAAACTGAGTCTCCATTTACTGTTCTTGTTATCTCTGTTCTGTTCGAGAAGAAATAGCTGAGATGTACAAAAGAGAAATCTTTTTAAGATTTGTTTTTGTGTGTGGTGGGGGATTCTTCCCTTTAAAATTAACTATTCTGAGTGAATTAAATATTGGAGAAATGTCAACTGGATTATTGTCTGATTATTTTTACACTTACTGTGTAGCACCAGCGACCCTTGATTATGCAAATTGTATGGAGTCGTAAATGTTGGGCAGTTTGTTTAGGCAACACACATTCCAGTGTTTAACCCCATTTAATTGTCTATTATGACTACAAAACTCCACACCAAGAGTCCATGGTCTTTTTCTGCACGACCAACCCTGTATCCTGATATAAATCTGTTTGTAATTTGGGTCGCCCCAAGCAGCAGAAGTGATTCTGCGTTCTGTGGCCTTTCATTCTATTGAGCAAGAGCTGTAACTAATGGATGACTGGCTCTGTGATTAACTCAGTCAAATGTCTGTGGCTTGGATTCAGCAAGATTCTTCTGGTTTTTACAGGTTTGTTTTGTTAACATAAGAGAAAAATTAGTAAGTGCCACGATGATCCCAATTTTTGCCAACAACTTTATTTTAGAGTTACTGGAGAAGGTTTTATTTCAAGTGTGACATTTTTGTACTATTGGTGGCTCCTTAACACACTTTGACAAATAACAAATCATTAATCTTGATGTGGGGGTGCTTATATCACAGAAAATTACTGTATTATTACTTCTTCACAATGATAGTTGGAATTTATTTTCATAAACAACAAATACAAACACTGATTGGCCTCACTAAGCACATAAAGTCAAATTACTTATTCCCACTATGAATGAAGTGTGTAAATCCCAAGATAGTCTGATGTCTCATATTGGTTTACCAATAACCAAATAGCAACACCAGACTTCTCACAAATAGCTCCGGTTGGTAGTAAATTCCTCTCTGATTGGGGTTTGAGTTTTCTGCACTCTGGGGGAGAAATGGGAACGGTAAGGAACGGTAAATGGGAACGATATTTCCTTTCAGATTATTTATATATAATCCGGCTGTAGTTTACAGTTATTTATTTTATTTTTTTACCGCTATATGTTATTGTCATACAAAACGGTCACATATAATGAGACCAACTTAAATTGCTTCTCTGCAACAATGATATAATACAATCATAATATTTGTTTGGGCACATAGGCATGTAATGGAGGATTTGACTGACAGTTGGAAACCTTAATTAATTTCCTGACAGAAATCAGACGGAAGTATCTCACGGTTTCTATAGCTTTAAAAATACAAAAGGTTCAAAAACCTGAACTCTGCTGTAAGTTCTTGAAGAGAAAAAGTAAAAAAGAAAAGAACATCCAAGATGATTATGTTGCTAAGATTAGTTGTTCTGTTCATGAATTACTACAAATAGGCCTATGTATAATTAATACATATACTGAATTTATAATTCACTAAAAAACACAATTGTATTTACCCGATATTTATGTGTGCCAAGCATTTTATGCTCATTAAAGCATCTAAATTTTATCTTAGCAACATGCCAATGGCAAACTCTATTCACATCAAATGTGAAACATTTCTTCCTTGTGCTTCATGTGAGGAACACTAATTGTATGACACAGATTTACTGCCTATGCAGAGTGTCTAAATCAGTCGCTTTACCTTCTCTTTCAGTTAAGAAGTTGTCTTTGTAGACAACAAAACACTTCACTAAGTTTTGGACCACAGCCTATTACTGTTTCATCTCATAACATCATATTGTTTTTTGCACCTAGTTTTCCCCAAATGTTTAGTTCAGTTTGTGGAAACATCTGAAAAGTGGTTTACTTTATTGGGTGAAACTCGACAGAGAAGTTCAATGCAGTTTCTATGAACTTGCTTGCCCGCTCACTTTGGCTCAACATACGGCTCTTTATGTGTGAAACACTGTCTGCTATTGTTAGCCTCCAGTTCCCACTGTGGTCTCGCCAGATTGGAGCTCCAAGCTTTGCCTGACAACATGGTGTAAAATCCTATTTGCATTGTATTTGTCCGTGGAATCGTCAAGCCTGTGAGCTGTAGAATCACCCACTACTCCCCTGCCAAGCCCTTCATCTTCATCACCTCTCTCTCTTTCCTTCACACACACACACACACACACACACACACACACACACACACACACACACACACACACACTTTCTCACTCTCCCTCTCAGTGAGCGTGCCGGCACTCTCTCAGACCACCACCCACTGTCCTTAATCAACACTCTGAAGACACTCTCTTCACAAGTGCTCACATAAGTAATAAAGGAGACCAGACATCGCATGTTGATTACATCACTCAACTTAGCTGCAAGAGCGCTCCAGCCTAGCTTAGTCTTACTATATAAACTAGTAAATATAAATCTTTAGGATTAATCTATAGAATAAACTTGTACAGACCTATATTTTATATACATTAGGACATCAAAAGGTGACTCACTACCAACAACTAATAATCACAATTGTCAAAATTCAATTATTTTAAACCTATTAATATTGGCAAAGAAAAATATAAAGTCTACACACAATATTTATTTAAATAAAAACTGCAAACATGCTAAATTCATATTCTACATGTATCTTTAATTTCAATGGTTCTGGGCTCTCTGCACTGCAGCCAATAAAGTCAAGATGTAACAGTTGTTAGTGACAGATCTTTTCTTCTATATTGTGAAATACTATACATCCGAGTGAAACCGGTAAAATATAAAATTAAAAAAAAGTAAAATATATAGGATGGAGACTTGGTTCTATCCATCGTTTTTTGATTGGATGAGGCAGGTTTGAATGCTATCTTGTAGTCGATCATAAGAATGGGACAGGGCATAAACTGACTAAATGACTGCAGAAATCTGTCATATATTACCAGAAAGAAGTCTGTTGGAAGATCTTAAGCTCTCATAACTTATGCAACATAACATGTAGTTTGATTAAATGCACATCCTTGGATGTTACAATGAAAAATATAGAAAGCTGGTACATGATTATACATTCTCAGAAAAAAAAAAAAAAAAAAAAAAAAAACAAAAGCTGTCACTGTGGTGGTACCCTTTCAAAAGGTTCTGTAACATGGTACTAATATGCACTCTTTAGGTACAAAGATGTGCCTTTTGAAATGGTAATGCACCAGTGACAGCTTTTGTACAATTTATTTATTTTATTTTTTTCTGAGAGTGTACGCTCCATTCTATTTAGGTTAGGGTCAATTTCTCGCTATTAACTATGACTTTTGCCTCAACAAACTCCTAGTTACTGCTTATTAATAGTTAGTAAGGTAGTTCTTAGGTATTGGGTTGGAATTGGGTAGGACTAAGGGATGTAGAATATGGTCATGCAGAATAAGCATGTTACCCCATTTACCGAATAAACTGAAGTATTACCACATTTAACATTGTTTTTCCCTGCTATCAAACTTGCTGATCTTTAGATTTTAGAATTTAGATCTTCTGATTTTTAGAAAATGTAAGCATGAGAGACCATCCCTAAACCCATTAACGGAGGTGTAATCAGATCATACAAAAATGTACAAATTCATATGAGTTAGCCATCAATTCATCATGCAAAATAGTAATGAACTGCCATGAGAGTGTGTTGTGTAAGCCACACATTGAGAACCACTGACCTTGTAACCAACTCCAATCCCAATCCCAATGGATGAAGTTACCTCTGAACTCTTGTAACCTGTTGGATTGACATAAGCTAAAATGGGGGAATTGAAACACCCTCTTTAAAGTATCTGACACAGAGGCCATCCTGGCGTGATCTTCTTTCATAGTCCCTTGCCTGGGGAAAAGACTGGGGCAGCCTGCATCATAGAGAACTCTACAGGGAACTGCAGGCAAACAAGCATCAACCCTTCTCTTTAACAGCATTCTATATGCTTCACTGACGCCGAGCTATTACAAATCATTTGTTTTCCTTCAGGTTTGCTACCATCAGTCACCAATTCTGAGTCAAACTTTTCAAATTATTCAGAATTTGTAATAATAGCTTAATGATTCCAAACATGTGGATTAATAGCAAAAGGCATGTATTAATATTCATACTCTGACAACTTTAGCAGCAACAAAAAACAACCAAGCTGCACCATTTTTCTACTGTCTCTATAAAGCTCTGACAGCTATGTGTAACTGTGTTCCATCTCATGTCTTCATTGGAGTCTCTCTGGAGAAAGAGCAGTGGCCCCCACCCTGGGCTGCCAGTGAAAACAAATCGTCACGGTGATCAAGCTTGCCAGTTACCCACTGTGGGTGGGGATTGGGATATAATAGGGGTGAGTAATGAAAGGCGACAGAGAATCCGAGTGCCGGGGCCGAGGTGCTCCACCAACGCCCCAGAGAGCAGGTGCGTGAGGATAATGCCACTAAAACCCATGTCCGCAACTCCACACAGGGCATTGGGAACTAATGAGGGGTCGGGCAGATAATTGAGTTGCCGTATTAGTCGTTGAATATCAGCTTGGACGTCAAGGTGTACCGTGTGCTCTGTGAGGGAGAGCCATTTTTCACCCATCTCATTACTTTACGTTTACAGCCCCCTGCTCCATGTTTTACGGCATACAGTAAACCCCAGCATAAACGTACGCCAGCCTTTCTATTAGGCTTTATTGAGGGAGGATCACTCCGACAAGTCTTTTATTTACTGCTTTCCCTCACAACGTCAAGCTCAGGCTCTAGAGATTTGGAGGACTTTGTTGGAGACTGAGGCAATTCATGTCGTCAACACACCTCTTTTGTTCTTTCTACCTCCCCATTGTTTTTTTCCCTGCTGAATTATCTTTTAATGTTCAGATTACCATCCTCAGATTCATGTTCCCTGTTTGTCTAGCAATGACTCATCATGAAAAGCTGAATCAGGGATAATGTGTTTAGTCCCTAATGGATTGAGACACAAAATCTATACACAATAACAATGGACAAATGTACCTTAATGGAAAGTGCACCTAAATACACAAAGAAGCACACTTTAGAATACTTTTAAAAAAAGAGAGTGCTTATTAAGGAAATAATATTCTTTAAAAGAATATAAGAAGTGCAAAATGAATGCAATGTTTTGAACACGTAACTGCATGTTGATTCTGAATAAATGAAAATGTACTATAGTTTAAATTAGCATTAAATACAATTAGCTGAACTTTAGAGTGCTTTTTGACTCACAATTTCATAATTAGTTATATTGTCTTTGAAATATTGTTCTAGTGTACTGCCAAATGTACTAACAAGATTTTATGGTAAACTAAAATATTATTTAATGTCATTTCTATTGAAACTTGCATGTCATATTTAAATATGTTTGCAATTACACATCTAACTATTAAATAGCAATTTAGTACATTTAAATATGTTAACTTTAAATGTAATATCAAATACAGTTATATTAATATTATAATCAACTTTACATGTGCATTAGTGTGTTAGTCCACACATAAAAATAACTGTACTTCTTTAAAGCATGACCAAATATCATTAAAACAATGATTAAAAACTGCATTAAAGTATCATTTTTACCATTTTAAAGTGCACTTTAAAAAAAAATGTACTTAAGCATATTAAGAAACATGAAAGTGTACTCACTCATCATGAAAGTTATACTTGAGGAGTAATTATACTTAAGTGGCCTTTTATTTAATTAATATATTATTTGCAAGCAGTTTTTTAAAATATACTTAGAATATTACTATAGATTTGAATTACACTACAAGTGCACATCCAATACAATGGACATTTTCACATGACTATGTGGTCTTTATTGACAACCTCATGCCATTCTAACAATGGCACAACCGATCACAGCAATAAATAAAGAACCCATTGGGCTAAACTTACCTCTTTGTCTGTGCCTCATTAGAAACCCACTAAAATGGCTCAAGTCGACTTGAAATATATGGAATACTTTTATAAATCTTTTATTGTGCTATTTGGAAAGCTGCCAGGAGAGAGGAATCATGGAATGATGTTATTAATTTAAAATATTAAGAAAAATGTTTGTGATCTTAAAAATTAGATCACACAATGATTACTGTTGGATTTAACACACCCCACATAAACCTAAGTGAAGATAAGGAGAGACTAAATAAACAGGCACCTGAGTATCCAGCAGATCACAGAAGGAACAGATGGATTGTGTGATGCTAGGAAAGATGAAGATAGTGTGCCAGATCTAAGCAGGCTACTTTATCAAACTGTAATCCACAGCTTGTAAAGTGATAGAAGATGATGATCTTTTTCCTACCTTAGTCAGTAAATTTAGATGTAAATACATAACAGCAATGTCAGATACAGACACAGGTGATAGACCATCGGATGAGATGTTAAACCGAGGTCCTGACTCTCTGTGGTCATTAAAAATCCCAGGATGTTCTTCGGAAAAAAAGAGTCGGGCTGTAACCCCGGCATCCTGGCCAAATTTGCCCATTGGCCTCAGTCCATCATGGTCTCCTAATCATCCCTCTGTCTCCTCTCCACCAATAAACTGGTGTGTGGTGTTCTGGCGCAATATGGTTGCTGTCGCATCATCCAGGTGGATGCTGCACATTGGTGGTGGTTGAGGAGATTCCCCCCTTCCACGTAAAGCGTTTTGAGTACCCAGAAAAGTGCTGTATAAATGTAACAAATTATGAATTACTATTACTATTATTATTATTATTATTATTATTATTATTATTATTATTATTATTATTATTATTATTATTATTATTATTATTATTATCTAGGGTACTCTCTGGGGCAGCACCCCAAAATAAACTGTACTGACATACATGGCCATAGCCAGCAATGAGGGCACAGAGGTTCAGACCTCGGAAAATTTGAAGTTCTCTGAACGAGTAATTAATCGTTTAAAACTGCATGTATAATAATTAAATTTTCCACTTAATGTGACACTAAAGGAAATTAATAAAGTGGGACATTGCAGGCTAAGGTTAGGGATATCTGTACAAATTGTGAATAAAAACAGAATGCAATGATGTGGAAGTTTCAGATTTCAATATTTTATTCAGTATACAACATATATGACATATCAAATGTTTAAACTGAGAAAATGTATCATTTTAAGGGAAAAATAAGTTGATTTTAAATTTCATGGCATCAACACATCTCAAAAAAGTTGGCCACTGTGTGGCATCCCCTCTTCTTTTTATAATAGTCTGCAAACGTCTGGGGACTGAGGAGACAAGTTGATCAAGTTCAGAAATAAGAATGTTGTCCCATTCTTGTCTAATACAGGCTTCTAGTTGCTCAACTATCTTAGGTCTTCTTTGTCGCATCTTCCTCTTTATGATGCGCCAAATGTTTTCTATGGGTAAAAGATCTGGACTGCAGGCTGGCCATTTCAGTACCCGGATCCTTCTACGCAGTGCGTACTGTGATGCAGTGCCATCTAAGGGCCCGAAGATCACAGGCATCCAGTATGGTTTTCCGGCCTTGACCCTTATGTACAGAGATCGTTCCAGATCCTCTGAATCTTTGGATGATATTATGCACTGTAGATGATGATAACTTCAAACTCTTTGCAATTTTTCTTGGAGAAACTCCTTTCTGATATTGCTCCACTATTTTTCACCGCAGCATTGGGGGAATTGGTGATCCTCTGCCCATCTTGACTTCTGAGAGACACTGCCACGAGGCTCTTTTTATACCCACTCATGTTACCAACTGACCTAATAAGTTGCATGTCCATTTAACTTTTCCGGCCTCTTATTGCTACCTGTCCTAACTTTTTTGGAATGTGTAGCTCTCATGAAATCCAAAATGAGACAATATTTCGCATGACATTTCAAAATGTCTCACTTTCAATATTTGATATGTTATCTATATTCTATTGTGAATAAAATATAAGTTTTTGAGATTTGTAAATTATTGCATTCCTTTTTTTTATTCACAACTTGTACAGTGTACCAACTTTTTTGGAATCGGGTTTGTATTTCCAAAACACAAGATTTGAATTTATTTTGCTTAATTTGAGGGGGTGGGGGTGATGGTTAGCCATGTTGACATATTACAGCCTAAAGCTTTTATATTTTACACTAAAATGTGCAATATACAGTCAAACCAAAAATTATTCAGACACCATATATATTATATATATTTATATATTATTTTAGATTATTGAAGAATGCCAGCTAGATTATTGTAATGCTCTACTGGGTGGTTACCCTGCTCACTTAATAAATAAACTGCAGCTGGTCCAAAACGCAGCAGCTCGAGTTTTACTAGAACCAGGAAGTATGACCATATTAGCCCGGTTCTGTCAACACTGCATTGGCTCCCTATTAAACATTGTATAACATTTTAAAATCTAGCTTATTACTTACAAAGCACTAAATGGCTTTGCTCCCCAGTACTTGAATGAGCTCTTAATGCATTAGGGGAGTGCGAGGCACAACCTAATGCGGGGTTAGTTGTAACATGCATGGTTTAAAACTTTCCACACATGCCAGGATGACGAAAATTTGTGTATTTACTAGTTGCCATATCAACATCATTTAGAGAAAAAATTGTGCCAAAATTAAAAAAAATCTTTGGAAGATATCACTGAACATTTAATTAACCATAGCAAAAGTAAATTTCTTAAGTTTATTTTTCATCTCTGTTTTTTGTGTTTATTTAAAATAAGACAAATCTGATATTATTTTAATCTTATATCGTCTCGGTTACGTATGTAACCCTTGTTCCCTGAAGGAGGGAATGGAGACGTACGTCAGAACTGACCAACGAATTGGGATCTGTTTTCAGAGACCAATCTACTTCGCATGAACAAGCCAATGGACATTGGCATGCGGTTCACGCATTCCATGCACCGCCCCGCAGCGCGGGTATAAACGCGGAAGTGGAAGTACCACATATCGCTTTTCAACTGAGGAGCCGAGACAAGTGACTCGGCCTTCAGCTGAAGCACAGCACCTGGCGACAGGAGGTACGTCTCCATTCCCTCCTTCAGGGAATGAGGGTTACATAAGTAACTGAGACGATATAAGATTAAAATAATATCAGATTTGTCTTATTTTAAATAAACACAAAAAACAGAGATGAAAAATAAACTTAAGAAATTTACTATTGGATAACGCTGGGAAAGCGTGCCCGTCCCGGGGAGGTGGCCGGATGACAACATGAGAGTTGGCCGGCCCGAATTCTAGGCACGATTTGTTGACTGAAAGTGCGTGCAGGTCCCCTAACCTCTTGATTGAGGCCAATGCAGTCAGGAGAACTATCTTCATGGACAGGATGTTTAGCTCTACAGACTGTAATGGCTCAAAGGGAGGACTCTGAAGTGCTCTGAGCACCAGGGCTAAGGCCCAAGAGGGTACCAAGGTTGAACGAGAAGGATTCAGTCTCCTCGCACCTCTGAGGAACCTGATGATTAAGTTGTGCTTCCCTAAGGGTGGACTTGCCTTCCACTGAATCATGATACGCCGCTATTGCCGCGACGTACACTTTGAGGGTGGAGGGAGACAGCCTTCACTCCAGCCCATCTTGCAGGAAAGAAAGCACGACATTAATCGAACACCTCGGGGGTCTTCCTGGTGGGAAGAGCACCACTCAATGAACAGGTTCCACTTCAGAGCATAAAGGCCTCATAGAGGGGGCTCTAGCAGAAGTGATGATGTCTACCACTGCCTGTGGCAGGCCACCTAGAACCTCCGCGTCCCGTCCAGGGACCAGACATGGAGTCAGGGAATAGTACAACTGGCAATGGGTCGAGTCTAGAGAGGCAAACAGGTCTACCTGCGCGGCTCCGAAAAGGTCCCATATCAGCTGGACGCTCTGGGGGTGAAGAAGAACCCTGACTTCATATCGGCTGGAGGAACCGGCTCGATTGCATCCTTCGCCAGTAGGACTTCGATCTCTGACCGCAAGACATGGGCATCGTGCGGACACCACCTCCCCAAGAGCAGATCCCCTTCTCACTGGGCCACCCGTTTCAGGGCCGCTTGCCAGCAGACTTCACGGGACCCTGGACGGGTTGGGCGCCTCCCTTGCGCCCGGCCACCTGCTGCCCGGGTGGAGGCTGCTGCTTGGCTTTAGCAGGGGCAGAGGCAGAAGCAAAGGGGACACCCTCGGTGACAAGCAGGCGGACACACTGTGAACGACGACTGGGTGGAGGCAGCAGCTGGTCGTCGGGGCAGGATTTTTAAATGTTTTATTTTTTATGCCTCCGTCTGCTACTGGGCCACCAAGAACTGCTGGGCGAAGTTCTCGATGGCGTCGCCAAAGAGGCCAGCCTGACAGACAGGGGCATTGAGGAACCGAACTTTGTTGGGCTCAAGCAGGTTTGTCAGGCTCCTGTCAGGTTTAGCCCCATGTGACGTTCCTGGACCACCAGCGTGGACATCGTCTGACCCAGGGAGCGTGCGGTGACTTTCGTCGCCTGAAGAGCAAGGTCCATCACCGCATGCAGTTCTTGCATAACCCCTAGGTCGGGACTACCCTCGTGCATGCAGGACAGAGGGTAGCGAGAGAGGGAAAAAACTTATACAGATTATGGCCCTTTTGGTGTTCCATATTTCCCTCTCTCCGATGCAGCAATTGACATCTGTCCTCTGCCAGAGCCCCAAATGAGACGCTAGGTCCCTATTTATTTTTTTATTTTTTTATAAGAACCAGCAATCCCATCTGTAAGCTACCAGCAGGCATGTGAGACAGTGAGCGTGGCCGTCAGAATAGCACATGGCGCGCTGAACGCTCAAGCCTTTCGTGGTCATGTTCTCATGAGAGAACGTGAACCACCCACAAACACAGTCTCAGCATGCTTGTGATGCGATAGAGGAGTGGGGGCCTGAGGGGATGTACCCGGCGGGGAAACCCCACTGTAACCCTCAGGTCACCAAGGCTTATTAGCCAAAGTAGCCCTTTTCTGGTGCACCAGAAAAGGAACTAGATCAGGGAATAGGCAAAGGGACTCAACCCTGTTTGAGGTTTCATAGTCTCGACCGTGCATCTAGAGCGCCGAGTGACATGCTGGGTTGCCGTGACAACCCACACTGTCAGCCGGCTGCTCGACGGCACACGGCGCTCTGAATGCTTAAGCCCTTACGAGAAAGGTAAGGCGAACTGCGAGAGTATGAATCACCCACGAACGCAATCTCGCATGTTTATGTGCGAGAGAGATCGTGGCCGTCAAATGAGGACAGGAAACAACCGCATCCAGAAACACACGGTTTGAATGACATTTTGAAAAAGACGCAGGGTCAAACCGTGTTGCTTTTTTAGATGGAAATGCTCTTTTAGAAGTGCTGAAGCACTCAGGGAGATGGCCACAGCTCACAGCAGTCTGATTGCAAGCCTGCGTGTGAGCACTCAAAGAACGGAAATGCCCAGCCAACCAACACAGAGACAAGTGTAGTGTATGTTGCAGCGGCCACTTGCTGACTCGCACCGTCACACCAGCACCCAGGTAAGAGAGCGATCCTCCTTCGAGACTCGTCCAAACACTCTTCATAGAAACAGCTTGATACAGCAAACCGTTTGGCTCCGAAGTTAAAAAGCGATATGCGGTACTTCAACTTCCGTGTTTATACCCGCGCTGCGGGGCGGTGCGTGGAGTGCGTGAACCGCATGCCAATGTCTATTGGCTCGTTTTTAATCACTCAAAGTAGATTGGTCTCTGAAAACAGATCCCAATTCGTCGGTCAGTTCCAACATACGTTGAACGTGACCGACTGAAAGGGAACTGTTATTTAACAGTTGAGATCGTTCTTTAATGCTGATCTAATAGCAGAAGACACGAGCCGCGGTTTAAATCCCAGTTGTGCAGGTGGGGTGTGTTGTAACATTACGTGTAACATACAGTGAGCCCCTATTAGAAATATGCTATTATATTCTATACGTTTATGAAATATTTAGAGAAACCATGAGAAAATGAGCCAATGTTCAGAAATTATTCATTACTATTATGTTTTTTTTTATTTTTTTATTATTATATCAGGTAACATTTTAAGCTGTCATTTGGTCATGTTACAATGTGCCCCTCACATGTTACAATGTACCCCATCTATGGGGCATGTTGTCACATTTCACTTCCATTCTTTAATCAAGAAAAAAAGTATACACTGTACCACATAATTGTACTAGACGTGTGAAATTAATGTGGGGAAAAAAAAAATACTCTGAACCCCAAGTGGATTTACACAAACTGAAACAGCGTTAGGTTGTGCCCCACTCAACCCTACTCCATCACGTCTATTGCGGTCTCAAAATTCTGGCCAGTTGATAATACCTACAATATCAAAATCAACTGCAGGCGGTCGATCCTTTTCCTATTTTGTTCCAGAGTTTAGGTACTGTCTTCCTAGCATTGTTCGGGAAGCAGACACACTCTGTCAGTTTAAATCTAGACCCAACACATCTCTTTACTACGGTATACACATAGAACATTATCAATTTATATTATTCAAATCAGTTAAATGATTGTTAGGCTGCATTAACTAGGTCTACCGGAACCGGGAAAACTTCCCATAACACCTGATGAGCTTGTTACATCAAAAAAAAATGGCATCTACGCTAATGTTAGTCTCTCTGTTTATTTGCCGGATCCGGACCTGCACCTAGACATGACCACAACGCAGCCCTGAAGTGTCGGCAGAGACCGTGTCAACTAGACTCTTCCCTCTGAAGGCCTCCTTCCCTTACCTTCCCCTACCTTCCCCTCTGTACAGTTAAAAACACATATGCACACATACGTATTCAAAAGCATTTACCTATAGGCTAAACACGTAATGCTTGCGTAGCCTACATGCCGTCGCCGTTTTTGCAGATTCGGTTTTGGGGTTTGTGGAAAGGATGGTATAGGTGGTATAGTTTCAAAACTATTTCAAAACCTATTTCATGATTTGCGTTCTCCGGCCACCAGGTGCTGTTGCCGTGCGGATGGGCGTCTGGAACGCATTGGGGGTTTTCTGTTTTAGCTGAGGATGGTGTTGATTAAGTGGCACCAAATAAAATAAAACAGTTTTTACAACAAAAATTAATCAATCAAAAACGTACTTTAGCGTATTTCTAAAGCAAAATAAATTTCCTATTATCACTGTAAAGCTGCTTTAAAGCAATCTGTGTTGTAAAAAGCACTATACTATACTTGACTTGACTATAATGAATAAACTGTGATAATGTGAGATGTTGAAGGTGTCTGAATACATTTTGGTTTGACAGTACATTTATTGATAGCATTTAAAACATAGAAGTATGTACACAGCTTTAGAGACAAACATCTTTACAAATATTTTATATTGTATTTATATTATAAATGCACTTTTTATACAAATGTGTCCATGAAAATATGGCCCAATGTAGGGCTAATATGAAGGATTTTTCTCTTATTTTTTTTTTTTTTTATTAGGTGAATATCTTATCTACTCCTTTTATGTAATGAAAGTGGGCAAGCTGCAATAAAAAAATAAATACACAAAAAGCACTATAAATTCACCATTACATTGGTCTATACTATATGACCACTGTGTTCTATTTAAATCTTCTGAAATCATACAACAGCTTTGAGTGTGGAACAGTCCTTATTAACTTTTGCTTGCCAGGACTGTGCCAGGATGTCTTGTCACAATCATGTTTTTTTTTTTTTTTTTTTTTATAAAGAGTAAACTCTTACTAATTACAATGCTACAAAGGAGCAATAGTCTCTCAGATATGTCAGTCTTCACTGTAGGGTTTTGATGATCAATCATCTATATATTCTTTGAAATGTCAGTTGGCAAAATATGAAATATGACAAATGATGACTGCTTCTGTTGTTCTGGACTGTTTGAGTTATACCTATACTGCATCTCTTCATTCTTCCTTTTAAAAAGTTCCTTTTTATACTGAAATTTATATTAAAAACACTTTGCAATGTAGAGATAGACAAGGTGCAAAATAATTGCCCCTGATCCTAAATATATTTGGCATTTGACATATTGTGTTGACCTCAGTAAACGATCTTCCAATATATGCTTTGGCTTTACAGACACAAACAATGCATCAACACAAGGACAAGACCGTTGATTTACTCGCCTGAGAAACACATTAGCTCTATTAATTCATTTTAATTCAAAATTCATTTTCTCTATTGTGCAAAGCTAATTATCTCATTCAGTCATTCAACTGGATCTGGCCCTCCAAGAGCTGTTCACTCATTTACAGTAAACTTCAAATTAAAGTGATTACACTGTTGTGGGTATTCAAGCACAGGCTTTGTCTACTGTTCACCTTCCACACCAACAGTCTCGAGTGCACTTCTCTGAATTGCACTATATTCTCTTGCTGATGGTTATGAATCTCCTAAGCATTTTCATTTAGATTTCTGAATGATACTCAAATATTACTTCAGTTTTCACTTCGATGATTCATTCAAGCCAACAGCAATGAAGGCAGGTAGAGATCAGATGCATCAGATGCGAAACGCCTTCTTTGTTGACTTTTCAAAGTGAGTCCTGTTGGATACGTTTACGCACGAACAAGCACAATAAATGCAGTCTGAATGTGGACAATGTCTGTCAGAGCCCTGCTCGAGCACGATTGTGTCCTTTTCAGTAAAAGACACACCAATAAAAATGTCTGGTGAGAAAGCTCAACAATCCATCAGCCCATTGGCCAATAGTCCCTCAGGATTCACAGGCTTTATCAATGTGGGGGAGGTCTGAACAAGCCCAACAATTAGTTCCCTTGCTTTCTTAATCTAGCAGGAAGACAATGAGAAAGTGGGTGGTTTAGGGTCATTCTTAGGTTTGTGTAAAAATGATTAAGAGTACTTATCGACATCTGCTAGTATTGAACACTATATAACAACCATGGGAACAATTTCTTTATGAATGAAAGCTTTAAAATAAGGTTAGCCAACATGTATTAATTATTCATATTTTTTGCTAAAATTATGCACATTGTGATGGTTTTAGTGTGCTTAAGTTTCCTAAAGACTTCAGACTTAGTTTGGCAGTCCATTTGTAAAGCTAATTTTTTTTGTGTTTCGTAAATGTAAGATGCATGAAAACAGATGCTTACCCTCATTTAAACCTCAAAAACGTGTTACATTAGATAAGTTTGATTCACTTTTAATGAATCAGTTCATAACTAAATCATTTTAAATCAATCATTTTGCATCATCACTATAAAAATCTTTACATAAGCTTGTGGTATTTTTTAATAGACTTATATATTCAAATGTTTTCTTTTAGTTCTAGTTTTGAGTAGGTGAAATTATAAACAAAAATAATTTGTGAGGATGACATAAAAAAATGGGGTATATACACAGAAATACAAGAGGCCAATAAGGAACAGGTGTATGTGATGAGCAGTGTTGGGGGTAGCTCATTACAAGTAACTTGAGTTACTAATAATATTACTTTTTCAAGTAACTAGTAAAGTAACACATTACTTTTAAAATTTACAACAAAATATCTGAGTTACTTTTTTAAATAAGTAACATAAATTACTTTGTTTTCCCATTAATTGTCTGACAGCTCTTTTGTCCCAATGTTTAGACAAATTGTAAGTGCAGAGGCGTTGTGTGTAAACATGATGGTTATTGTAGTTCTAGTCTAAATGTGAGCATGCATTTCCTCATCTCACTTGCACAAAAAAAAGATTCCGTATTCCTCAAAATGAATAAAATCAGTGAAATGCAAAAATCCTCCAAAAATTAAATGTTAAATAAAACAAATATTTTTATGCATTTAATCTCACTTTATTTACCAGTGTACTTGCTACTGACCTTTGATGATTCAGTTAAACCATAAGCAAAAATGACTTTAGATTTTTGTTTTTATTGGTGCAGTAAGTCTTAAACATTTTTCTCCTACATCCTATTCTTCCATTAACAAGAATAGCCTAGCAATAGAATAGGTTTGTTTGAGCTGCGCCCTCTACTGTACATGTGTGAATTTGCATTTCCTTTAACCTGAGGCTTATTATTTCACATTTGGTGTGAAAGCGTGTAACGCATTATTTTTCTTAAAAGTAATGCTTTTAACTAAGTAACGCATTTAGTTACTTTTTAAGAGAGTAACGCAATATTGTAATGCATTACTTTTCAAAGTAACACTGGTGATGAGTAACCATGGATACTAACAAGGGTAACTATGGAAACTAACAAGACAGCAATGGAAAAAGAAACTAACCACCAGACTCGGAAGTGCTGAGACCACTGGACTTGAGACCACCAGGCTTGGAAGCACTGAGACCACCTGATTTGAGACCACTAGACTTGGAAGCACAGAGACCACCGGACTTGGGACCACCAGACTTGGAAGCACTGAGACCACTGGACTTGGGACCACCAGACTTGGAAGCACTGAGACCACCGGACTTGGGACCACCAGACTTGGAAGCACTGAGACCACCAGACTTGGAAGCACTGAGACCACCAGACTTGGGACCACCAGACTTGGAAGCACTGAGACCACCGGACTTGGGACCACTAGACTTGGAAGCACTGAGACCACCAGACTTGGGACCACCAAACTTGGAAGCACTGAGACCACTGGACTCAACCTGCTCACCGTTTTCACGGACCTTAGCTGTGGACCCATAACACTGGCGGTTAGTCCCATTCACCCTGAGTTAGATACAGTGACCAAGGAGATCCAATTGTGACCCAAGCTCCGCATCCGGTCAAAATGAATCTCCTTGGTCACATCCCTGTTTTAATCAGTGCAAAACCATGTTGACCTTGTCTACAAGCAGATTAATCAGTTCTGAATAAATTGAGGCAGGCAAGCTGGCAGTGCAACGAGCACAATGTTTAAAAATGACGACCTACACAGTGGTGAAACAGATAATTTTGTTAAAAACAAAATTAACTGATGTGTAAAATTGATATAATATAATTGTCATAATTGACAAGTGTCTATGTTCAAGGGTTCATATTTTATTGTTCTGTTGCCTTGATGTTTCAGGTTTCATTTCCTGTTTCCTGTCCCTTAGTTACCCTTGTTAGTCTCCATGGTTACTCATCACACACACCTATTCCTCAGACTGTTTCTGAGTATTCCTGTTTCAGGCAGTGTGTTTCAGTTTAGTTTGCGCCAACCCTGGGTTTTAGGCACCATGAAAGTGGCTTGGCTTTTAGCAGTGTTCACCGCCATAGTAACTTGCGCTCCATTGCTAACCTGCTTAGGCAGGTTATGCTTCAGGTAAGAGATCTCAAACCGAAATTGAACCAGTCAGCTGTGAGTCTTTGTGACATGTATTTGTGACACATGATACAGGTCATGACGTGACGATACTCCGGTGTGGCAGCCATGACGTAACAAGACCCTGGTGTTGTGTTTACTGTAAGAGAGTCAAGTTCCTCATCAGCCACTCCTACAGTAAATGAAGAACTGCTCAGCAGAAGGGCAAAGTCAATATTTAATGAGGAGTATGGTGAGGCATTAAATGAGATACATTTTCCTTCAAGCCAAAATGAAAAATGTATTTAAGTGCAGTGTCATTAAACTCCACCTGGTTACTAAGTCCACAAAAGTCCTTCATGAAATACTCAATAGCCCAGTTGCCTTGACAAAGGCTAAAGAGAGAAACTGCTGATAGAGCCATCCCATGCTTTTATGGCCGGTCGTTCTGTGAAGGGTGTAGCAAGGATGAGGAGAGGTGAGGATCTTTAGCAAATATTCTTTTTTCCGTTAAAACATAAACACAAAGATAATCCAAACCCAGTTACTTTGGCGGTGAACACTGCTAAAAGCCAAGCCACTTTCATAGCAAACCCAGGATTGGCGCAAACTAAACTGAAACATACCTGCCTAGCCACCTAAACTGGCTTCATGGTATTGGCCCCAGGAGACAATCGCAATAATCCAGACATGAAGACAAGGGGAACAGCCCCTCACGGACGACTGCCACACACACACATACAAAATGTAAACAAAACACAACATAAAATCCAGGCCCGGCCCTCTCTCGTCTTGCACTGTCGTCGCTCCTCCTTTTATGTTCCTGTCACTCCTCCATGAGACGAGACCGGTGTGACGCTCATTATCACTCGCCACCGGCCTGCTCTCACAGTCCTCACTGCTTGCCACATACCCCCAACACCCTTTGCAGGCCAGGGGGCACTCCCGAGACTGTGCTCTACTTCTACTTCTAAAATGGAAATGAAACCAGATACATCAATGCCCTTGAACATAGACACAGAGGAATATGACAATTATATAAATTTTATACATCAGTTAATTTGTTTAAACAAAATTATCTGTTTCACCTCTGTGTAGGTCATCATTTAAACATTGCGCTCGTCGCACCATCAGCTTGCCTGCCTCAATTTATTCAGAACTGATTCATCTGCTTGTAGACAAGGTCAACATGGTTTTGCACTGATTAAAACAGGACAATCACATAGTGAAGACTAATCAAACTTTAAAAGTGTAAAATGATAAATTGAAGAAAATAGGTACAGCTTCATAAATAACAGCAAACAATCTGGCTAGTAATGAAGGTTTTCCTCAGAGATCATTAGGATAAAAAATAAGCCTTTGATAATGTTTGCTAGAGGAGCCCCTCCATACACACACACACACACACACACACACACACACACACACACACACACACACAATTTTCAGGCCCTTGTCTTTAAGCATCATCTGGGTGGTATAATTTCCCTTGTGTCCTGCATGCTGATAGACTTGCATCTCATCAACAGGGCTTGACACCGCCTGCGCCATGAAGATGAAGAGATAATGGTCTTTCAGTGGCTTCTTGGGATTGGCCCAAGCAGGAGGAGGTCCGCTGCACCGCTGCAGCCTCTCCCTTTGTTTGTGCTCTTGCTTACAGCAACATCAATTGCGCACCATCAGTGAACCATTGCTAACAGTCCAGGGGCTGTATTCTTTATGCAGGCAAGACTCTTTCAGCTCCTGCTGAGGGAGAGCAAGGTTAGATTGAAAGGTAATGAGCCTATTAATTAAAGACCTTTCAAAGGGGACGGCCTGGCAACATGTCCTCACCCCAGTCTTGGCCTTCTCACAAGGCTTTGGGAGGGTAACAGCAATGACTTCATGTCCCTCTAAAACACACAAACATACTCACACAATTCTTCTCTCTTCAAGCAGGTGTTGCTTTAATGCTGTATTAATTTCAACTCATCTTACATGTGCATGAAATCAGAGAATCATCTATAATCACTGATTATTCAAATATATGCTTATTATTCCCTAAAAAGAGAATATGCTTATTATTCCCTAAAAATTTGACTGAGGAAGAAAGAATTGATTTTCTAAATGCTTATTTTGGGGTTGTATTGGGATTTGAAAGTCAAATAAATCTTATGAATATTGGCTGTTCATAAGATTCTATGACTTTTAAATCACAAAAATAGGCAGGGTGCTATAGGAGCCCAAGCATTCTTTAAGGGCACTTATTACAGCTTACTAGGGGTCGATCAGTTCTATCAAAAATCAACATGCTGGGTCTATTACAGTCTTTACTGTATGTATGCATGTATGTATGTATGTGCTATCGAAATTTCCGTAATTATGAGTCTGTTTAAGTGTTTTGTTGTTGCAAAGAATAAGAATCATGGAGGATGGCAGGTTCATTCTTGCCTATTTCCTGGGGAAATGTATAGAACATAGTCAATAGCCAACAAATGTTGAATAAAACCATATAAACCATATAAACATTACCCATGGAATTGTATATATTCACTGCGCTATCTATTGTGAAAACATGACAAACACAACAAAAGGGGACATTTTCTATCCACAAACTGTGTCCCAGTGTAGCTACATGAAATTAATTAATAGCAAACTTTGACTGCCAAATACATTTAGAAATTATTCAACAGTGAAAATAAAGTGAACTAAGAGTGTTTTTCATTTACAAAACCACACTTGTAAGGAAACCACACTGCCACATACAAGCCAAAAATTGTAAATTTCCCTGAAACTGATCAAGTGCGACCCAGGGGCTGACAGAAACTTTATATGAGTGGGGCATGGCTGTTTTTTACCGATCACGACAATGTCAAGAAAAAACGTCTCAGGTTACGACTGTAAACCTTGTTCCCTGAGAAGGGAACAAGACACAGCGTCGGAATGACACTTTGGGGATGCTCCCTTAGCATTCTTCTCAGGGAACAAGGGTTACAGTCTTAACCCGAGACATTCCCTTTCAAGGGAACTTGCACTGCATCGGAACGACACTTTGGGTCAAAGTGCCTGCCTGCCCTAGTGTGAAGCTGGAACCCAGGCACACTTAAGACATCACATGAATAACATCACCATTTTCACCAGAGCGGCTATACAGCCAAATCAAATTCTGTTGCATTATTTCCCTGTTAACACTGTGAAGCTGCATTGAAACAATTGGACTTATATATAAATAAAGGTGATTTGATTTGATTTGATTTGATTTGATTTGATTTGTAGGTCGTGCTCCTGTGCACCTTGTGCACCTTGGGCACATAGCCTGGCCTTAGATGAAGGATGGCCTTAACTCCGCCAGGGGCAAACTCCAGGCAAGTCGGCGTTATAGCCAAGGCCTGGAGGCCCCCCACCCTCTTAAGCGAGGTGATAGCCAGGAGCAGTGCCACCTTGAGCAACAGAACTCAATCTGTTGCCGACTCAAGCAGTTTGAAGGAGGCCGAAGCCAGTCCCTCAAGAACCACCGCCAGACAGGAGCACAGCACTCTGATGTTAGTGCTTCACAGTGCTCACAGCCAGCTCCCTCGAGAGCTGACCAAGCGTGCTGCGCTCCCAAACAGTTTACACACATAAGATGTGTGTCCCTGCCCATGATGTAGCAAGGGCAGGGGTGCACACATCTTTTAAACTGTTCACTCATCATTTTCTTTCACACAGTAACATTACTGAACTAGAAAATCAGTCTTTCAAACACACAACACACAGCGCACTTGCTGAAGAGTGAAAAGCTAGCGCTGTTGTGAACCGGCGTCCCTTTATACTTCTGGGTATGCCATCACATACTACATCATGACGTAGCACCAATCAAGATCGGTCTTAATTTCATTCATGCTTCAGACGCGCAACGCTAAGGGAGCATCCCCAAAGTGTCGTTCCGACGCAGTGCGAGTTCCCTCGAAAGGGAACTCAGACCCTCTCCCCTCACATAGTTCTGAACTTGCCAAAAACAGTAAAGAGTACTGATAGTGAATGGCATATTGCCAGTTATTTACATAAGATAAAGACTTACCCAGCAAGTTGTTGGCTACTTTTCTGGATGAATTGTAAAAAAAAGGGTAATTGTGCAATGCTCCAATGGAGCATTTGACACAAAGATGCATTTAGAAGGCATGGATAGAACTGTGTCAGCTTGAAATCAGCTAATTTTATTTCCGAAGACATAATTGTACCCGCCTCTCTTAAATTCCCATTGGTCAATGAATGTCTATCATGATTTCTCAATGTTTGGTTGCCTTTTCCAGCTTTGGAGCATCACTGCCGCCACCACTTTTCAATTTTTCCTCTACAATATGTCCTTGAAACATACTATCCATACTGAAATCAATGGATTTTCTACACTCTCTGATGCAGCATCAACTCTAGTGTGTAGGCACCCTAAGGATTTTTCTTCGATTTGGATCAAACAGGAAGGCAGTGATGATCCAGAATATAAGGTAATAAAGGTTAGACTGCCAGGCTCTTGAGCCATTGATCAGAAAAGGCAACTTAACCTTCCAAAATTACAGCCAAGGATGCAAAAGTGGCTCCATCAATGTCAATGTTCAAGCCACATGCACCATTGATTTCTACTGAACAGCATCACAGTGTATTTAAACAGAGACGCCATGCTAGAAATAATCTTTAATGAAGCTTTGATGTGATGTGGCTTGTTCAGTGCACTGCCAGGAAAACAACCAAATATATATCGGGTTGTTAGACAAGTCAGAGATTACGTGGTTGGTTTAGAGAGTATACTCTTAAAGGAGACCAACCTTTCCAAAAAACCTGACTCACTGTGAAGGAAGATGCAAGGCAAAGTCAATAGATTCAATTGGATTGTGTCAACATATTTCCTGCAACAGAGGTTATCCATAAATAAAGACTTATTTTCACACATTTCCTTGCACAATACTATATTATAAACTTAAAACACTTGTACCATTGTTTATGTTTTGTAAACTAATACGGTTTTGAGTTTGAATTGGAAAATATTTGTTTGGATCATATAACCAGCTCCATATGTTTGGCTTTTCTGACATAGTAAACTTGCTCAGTAGCTCACCTGGTACAGCACTGCACTTGTGATGTGAAGCGCTCAGGTATGAGTCCTGTGAAACAAGTCACAATAAAAAAGATCAAAGACTTGTAGAAGCTAGCTAAAATGGCATGGTTGTTTCAGCAAATGCATTTTTATCTCATGTTTGCTTTTGTTAACACTATTGTTCAGGTTTAGAATAGGGCTTAGCGTACGTAGTATGTTATTTTCAAACACTATAGAGCATTAACCTTCTAGCACCAGGTCATTTAATTTCTGAACTGACGAGTCTCAAGCATGGCGTGATTCCTAATGAACGTCACCTGTGTGTCACACCAGTCTGGAGTCTCACATAAGGAGATCCAGAAGGATAGAGGGATGACAGTGCAAGACGAGAGAGGACCAGGCCTGGACTATTTATTTTGTGTTTATATTTTATAGGGATGTTACGATTCACCCGGAGCCAGTTGAAAATCGATATTAGTTGAGAGCCAGTTGAAAGTCTGCATAATAAGCCAAACCACAATGACCGGCGGATTTGCAGCCCCACTTGCGGCATCAAGGGCGATTGCCACAGAGATCACAAGGTGCATCTGTGTTTTCACAGCAAAAGTTACAAGGCTGTTTTCTGCCATAGTAAATGGATTTCAGGCTCTTCCTCATCAAGAAAAAGACCAGCATGAGGATGTGTTCCATGAAGGAGAAATCTGTGCTGTTGCAAAACCAGGTGTCGTATTTATTTTACTATCCCTTTCTCTAAATGTGTACATGGAATTTTATTTTAATTTTTTTATATATACTTTTTTTTTAATTATTATTATGGCATATTTATCTAAATATGTTCTGTTTTTTCAAACTCTTGCAAGTGTAATGATACAAATTATAATTAAAATCTTGCCTTTATAACAATGTGAACCCCCTGTCACTGTTGTACTTAGTCTTTTTATTTCTGCTATTCCTGAGTGCAGGATGAGGGCGAAGAAGCTGAAACAACCTCCTCCCAAGAAAACACCATTGGACGATCTCCTTGAAGGGACTTTTTGCAAATGTTTTAAAATGTCAATAGAGTTATTATTTGACAAAATATATATTTAAATTTACAAAAAAATATGCAGAATTTTGTCTGAGAAATAAAAGGACACTTTCATTTTATAATTTGTCTTAAATCCCATTTTGTTAAAAACAAATTGTGAGAATCATATAGTGAAATTAGTATTGTGAATCATATCGCATCCTGAGTTGAGTGAATTGTTACATCCCCAATATTTTATTATGTTTATATGCCCTCACAGACGATTGCCGCTTTACTTTCATTTTGTTGTTTGTGTGTATTTGAATTAAAGTACATTGAACATTCATCAGTTCCCGCCTCCTTCTTCCATGAACCTGTAACATTGCTACAAAAGCAAATGCCAGGTTCACGGGTTTTGGATAAAACTGCTTTTAGTGCCACTCACTGGATATTTCACTTACAAAGTGTTGCAAAACATGCAAGAAGCAAAGTAATATTTAGCAGAAATGTCGCAAATGTCCAGCGAGCACCTTGTTTTGTTCCTGCAGATGAGTTGTCAGGAAAAACACATTTTACTGCTTAGTGTCCACCTCTCCATCCAACAGAAGAGTGCTGACAGCTGTTCCTAAACTCTGATTTGCCTTTCAGTGTCAGTCAGGAAACAATGTGGTGGAAACTCTAGACGTACCCTGGAGTGCCGCCTGAACTTTACTTCCGTTTATTGGTCGCCTTACTTGCTTGACTGGCCAGGGCTTCTCCCACAAGGCAACAAGCTATTTCCCTGCCCTGCAGAACACTTCCCAGGTTTGTCGTTGAGACACAGTGTCTGCACTTTTTGATTTCATATCACGATGGCTCATCTGAAAGAAAAAATCAGTTCTGTTCCACTAGTTTTGTTTGCTCATTTCAGAATGCCACCTCAATACCAGCCTGCTCAGCAGTGGAATCAATACTTCCTCTCACACGGCAAAGGCCAGGTTTTGCAACAGTGATGAATATTAGATAGGACACTAGCTACCAGCGAGACAGCCTAGAAAAACCATCGGCCTCACTTAGACCAGGCTGCTATGGTTACGGCAGAACCATGTGTCAATATTGGATGTTTTCAGTGACCCCTTCAACCTAACTTGATACTGCAATGTCATTTTGGAGCAAAGCAATTTTAATAGACCAAACAAAAAAATATCAGCTCCAATTTGTCAGCATCCCACAATGGGACGTCATCTGCACTAAAGCATTTTCTTTATTGAAAGGTCAAAGTGCTTTTCACTGTCCTGTCCTGAGAGCAGTTCTCAAAGTGTGTGTGAGAGGGTAGAGGGCATGCACCCATATCATGTGTCACACATGTACACAAACACATAAATCAAGACCAGGTTGAGGAATTAGAGAGATGATTTTACCTTCTATTTGCAACTGATGAATCCTGGGACCATGACAAATAACTTGAGACCAACAATACTGGATCCAGAGTTTAACACTGACCCCATGACATTAAACACAGATGCACATGAGAGGGTAGAACACTACCATGGCAAACCCCCATCATTACAACTAATACCAATATTATTCAGGATTTACTATGTCCAGACTCCAGACTAACTATTTTCAAATTTTGAAAATGATTAAAATAACGGGAGGTAAAGATAGAATGAACAAAGTAAAAATAAATAAAGAAAAGAAAAGAAAAAAGAAAAGAAAAGAAAAAAATATCTGTGCTTACATCTTGTTTTAAATAGAAACATACAAATGCAAATCGTATATAACATATGCAAATAATGATAAAAAAAATACTAATTTTTATAATTGGCAATTAAAGCTTATAAAACTGATTATTAATATTACATATTGTTTTTGGAATTGCAACATATGTTGTGTGTATGATCAATGTGAATCATACTAAAAATTAAATTTATTAAAAATGAAAACTATTTTAGCATTTTATGTGTATTTCTTGTTATTTCACTTCCTTAAATTCAAATTCCAATTACAGTGCTGCATTATTTTTGCTACAACTGAGATGCATGCATTCAGAATGGCATACCCTGTAACAGGTAAGTAGTGAAATCATTTACAGTACAGAAATCTATTAAAGCAATGTCACATGAGGGAGGGAGGAAGGGAGGGAGGAAGGGAGGAAGGAAGGAATCCACATTGCAAAAGATTTGTCCGAGCCTCCGTTGCGAATTCAAAAAGTCACGTTACAACTATGCTACTGCAGCAACGATGGCTTGGGCCATTTCCAAACAGGGCACTATTGTTTGATATTAGTTCTATAAAAATAGTTTAATAAACAAAAATAAAGAGCAACTTACATTTTAGACACAAGATTGCCAGTCTGATCCTCCAACAAAGACCAACACCAACAACACGCACGGTAGTGCTGTTGATGATTTGTTCCTCGAACAAGTCAGTGTCGTGATTCAATTATTCAGTGTCACAATATCACGATTCATGACTTCTCATTTCTTTCTCGTTCCCATTTAGTCGGTCAACTCGGTACAACACATGACTACGGGATATCGTGCTCTTGCGCCATCTGCTGAAGAAACCTTTATTCACGCCTGAAAGGCCAATGATGCATGATGACATGGGCGGGGTCACCTGCCCACAGAATATAAATGCAGTTGTATGCGTCATTCCCTTTGTTCTTCAGCTCTTCACCGTGCTGTTAGAATGCCATCACGCCAGTTTTCACAAGAAAGTAATGAAAGGTGGTGAATCTTGTGGAAAGGCACAGAAAAGAGAAAGTTTTTTTTTTAAGTTAGCATTGCTAACAAAAGCTAGACATTTTCTCAGAAAAAATAAATAAAATGAAATGTCTAAGCACAGCAAAGGTGTTTGCCCCTGTCAAATGACATATGGGTATATGCTGTCAGAAAAAGATACTCACAAGCAGTGCCCGGTGTGTCTGGGGATTGTCCATGCCAGGCTGGCTCTTTCCAACCCTGGGGCATGTGTGCACTGCCGACAGCGCCGTCACTCGACACTCAAGCGGCGCATAGAGTTTGGTTTGTTGAGCGTGTGCTTGGTGGGGCAGTGGCTAGAGACAGTCCACTTCTGTCCTCTGGGGCTGATCCGGAATGCGGCTATAGCCGTTTTTGAGGAGGCCACGGGGACTTGGAGTGAACGTATGGAGGCAGATGAGGGTGTAAGTGCATTCGGCATTGGTCCTCTAGCTGCTTCTGAAATTAATCAGGGGTTTGAGGATGATGACTCTGTCTCGCTTGAGGTGGGCGAGGAATTATCTGATAATAGTTTTCAAGCAGGACAGATCACTGCTTCCTCCTCGCTCATCGAGGCGGCGGATGGAAGTGGGGTAATGGGGGATTCTTTCATTGAGCTGTGTCAGAGAGTGGCAGGAAAGCTGTCCGTAGAATGGCCAGTCTCTCTCCCGATTCAGAAAATCTCACGCTTCAGGGGGGTTCTATTTGTCTCCAGTACAAACTGTGTTTAGAACACGCCTGCTGCTTTACCCAGATTGTATGGCGGAGCTTACAGCTTCATGGCCAAAACCCATGTCTCCTCCTCATCCTCCGGTGCCGGGGCGAATAAGTTCACCGAGTTCGAAGGAGCGGGGGAAGCAGGGTTAATGTTGATTAATGACAGGGTTAATGGCTCCCCCGATGGAGCATTCACTTGCTGTGTACCTGGCTGCGTACCAATGCAAAACAGTGGGATTGCAGGTACCCCAATGCTCCCAACGGAAATGCTTTTCTCAGTGCACCGATCTCCCCGACCGGTCTTTTTGAAGGTCTGGACACTTTTCAGGCACAATTCGAGAGCTCCAAGAAGCAGGCGGAATTGCTGAAGGGTTCAATGCCTAGGAAATTCAGCAGACCGACGCAGTCTGCAGCACGGCGTGGTTTTGGAGTTAAGAGCTGAGAGGCCGGCTGCAGTAACAGCGCCGAGACCTGCTTGGGAGGCTGGCCTAAAGCAAGCACAGCCTAAACAGCAGGCAGGGTTGGAAAAGAAAGGGCTGCCCCAGGCAAAAAGGAGATATTTCTCTGCAGGAAAGAAGGGGCGGTCGGATCCCTAGCTCGCAGATGAGGGAGGAATGTCGATCCAGGGGCAACCACTTTTCTCTCTCACTGAAAAAGGAAACCTTCAAGAGAGCGGGTTCAGCCTTAAGTTTATTATCAATGAAGAAATGTTGTGTTCAGCATACATGTGTTGATTTATCAGAACAATCATAATCAAAGTGGTGCTTTGGAACCACTAAATTCACAAAAAGGGGTGGGGTTCCCCAGGCGATGCCACGGATCCTCTCTGTCGGCCTCGAGCAGTGGGCTCTTCGCACAATTCAGTGGGGAGTACCAACCCTCCTACAGGTTCGGAGGAATAATTATGACTTCAGTGTTGGAAGAGGCTTTCTTTGTTGAGGGAAGAAATTCGGGTTCTTCTCAGAAAAGGGGCAATTCAGGTGGTTCCACATGGGAGAACAGAGGAAGGGCTTTACAGCCGTTATTTCCTCCTCCCGAAGAAAAATGGATTTTTAATGCAGTTGAACAAGCACCTCAGACATTACAAGTTCAAATGTACATCACCTGCTATTCTCTCTGCGTCACCAAGAATGGTTTACATCGGTGCATCTGACCGATGCATATTTTCACATCACAGTCCACCCAAAAATTCCTGAGGTTCTCCTTCGAGGGGACTGCATACGAATTCTAGGTCCTGCCATTCGTGCTATCCCTTGCACCCCACATATTCACGAAATGTGCAGAGGTGGCATTGGCTCCACTCAGGGCATGAGAGTGTTTGCTTATTTGGAAGACCTGCTCCTGGCCGTGGACAGCAGGGAACAAGCGGTGTTACAAACACAGGCACTTGTCTCCCATCTACAAGCTCTGGGGTTTTTAATAAATCTCAAAAAGAGCTCCCTGGTTCCGTGTCAGCGGATTTTATATCTCGGTTTAGAGATAGATTCAGTACAGAACACAGCTATGCTGTTAGTACGAAGGGTCGAAAATTTTCACAGCTGCCTGAGTTGGTTTCGGTGGGGCATGCAAGTGTGTTTTTGTACAGTGTTGAGACTGCTGGGGTTCATGGCCTCAATGATAGCAGTCGTTCAGCTGGGTCTCCTCTTTATGTGTGCATTCCAGAGATGGGCGCTGAGCACTCGTCTGAATGCCGCGCGGCATTTAAACAGACAAGTGACGATAACGCCGTTGTGCGTTCAAGCTCTGATCCCCTGGGGATCCCCGGTCTGTTGACAGAGGGGATTGCCCTAGGGAGAGCTATGCCACATATACTGGTGACGACAGATGCGTCACTGCATGGATGGGGAGCTCTGTGCCAGGGGAACTCTGTAAGAGGAGAGTGGTCGGCAGCACAAAAAGAGCATCATATAAATTATTTGGAGTTGCAGGCAGTTCTTCTGGCACTAAAACACTTTGCTCAGCACTTGCAGGGCAAGCATGTGTTAGTCAGAACGGACAACACGACAGTATTGTCATATATAAACAGACAGGGAGGCACTCGCACACTTCCTCTGTTGCATCTGACACAGACGTGCCCTGTCACATGTATGGCCCAAGACTCTACTGTACGCATTTCTCCCGGCGGAACTGATACAGCCCACTCTAGACAGAGTGCATCAGAAGGGTCTGTCACTGATTTTAGTGGCCCCTTGCTGGCCGGCGAGGACATGGTACATGAGTATCATGCCACTGGTGTCAACATGAATGGTCAAGTCAACATCGGTGGATCTGACCGATGCATATTTTCACATCACAGTCCACCCAGAAATTCCTGAGGTTCTCCTTCGAGGGGACTGCATACGAATTCTAGGTCCTGCCATTCGTGCTATCCCTTGACCTGACTGTGGATTTGGAGGCTATGAGTGAACCTTGATTTGCTGGATCTAAGAATGCTGTCCTACAAAGCAGCCCTACTGTTGGCACTGGCGTCAGCAAAGCGTGTTAGTGATCTCCATGCACTGTCAGTACATCCCTTGTGCATCCAGTTTGCGCTGGATGGGTCAAGAGTTGTGTTACGTCCGAATGTGGCATATACACCAAAAGTCATGTCAGGGGGCATATAGTGCACTCTCGTTTGAGCTGCCCACTCTATCAAACCTTTTGATCGACTCGGAGGAAGAAAGGAGACTCCATACGTTGTGCCCTGTGCGAGTTTTATGCAGGTACATCGAGCAGACGAAAGCTGTGCGTACGTCTGACCAACTTTTTGTGTGTTTTGACAAACCAGTTTGTGGTAAACCGCTGTCTAAACAGCGTCTTTCACATTGGATTGTGGAGGCGATTGCAATTGCATACAAAAGTAAAGGGTTAGATCTGCCGGCAGGGGTAAGCGCACATTCCACAAGGGGCATGGCAATGTCATGGGCATTGTTTAGAGGGGTGTCTATAGAGGACATTTGTGCGGCAGCCAGTTGGGCATCGCTGCACACGTTTGTTCGTTTTTACAGACATGTTACTGCTACAACAGTCGTTTGGTCCGTGCTTACCGCAGGGACTTTAAGCCAGGGGCCATCACTCCCTTAATAAAAAAATAAATATAAAAAAAAAAAAAAGGAAAAAGTAGTGAAAGGTGTGGCGGTACTGGCTCTTATGGTTTAGTTCAGCAACTTGTGGGCATGAATATATGTCTCATAGTCATGTGTTGTACCAAGTTGACCGACTGAATGGGAACGTTGAGTTATGCATATAACTACTGTTTCCAGAAGGAGGGAAACGAGGTACAACACCTCTGGGCCCTGCACAGTCAGGGCTCAGTGAGCTGGACTAAACAAAGGAAATTACGCATACAACTGCATTTATATGCTGTAGGCAGGTGACCCCGCCCATGTCGTCATGCATCATTGGCCTTTCAGGCGTGAATAAAGGTGTCTTCCCATAGTCATGTGTTGTACCTCGTTTCCCTCCTTCTGGGAACAATAGTTATATGCATAACTCAAAGTTTTTCGTTCCTAAATGAATCAGTCTTTAAACAAATCAATTGAGCGAACGAACGATGAATTTAAACAAATCGATTGAATGAATGACTCACTCTTGACAATTCCTTGTCGCTACCGACTGGCATAATAATAACCTGCGGAAATACTCTCAGAAAATGCCCCAATGCTAATACAGAGACTGTCTAGACACAAACAAGCAGAGTGATATTACAAGCGATGAAAAGTCACATTTACTTTATATCAGAACTCTTCTAATTCTGTTGATCAGACTGGAGGATGAATTAGTCAACAATGTTGTGAAATAACATGGATAGTGGTCCAAAAGGGTTTCTTGAATGAATTAACCTACAAGAAGCTTTCCTGTAGCTCAAACAATAAGAGCGTGGTGCTAGCAGCGCCAAGGTCATGAGTTCGATTCCCAGGGAAAACTGACAAAATGTAAAAAAAAAAATGTGTACCTTGAATACAATGTAAGTCGCTTTGGATAAAAGTGTCTGCCAAATGCATAAATGTAAATGTAGAAGGATGTTACATTAATATTAACTACAGTAGAGAAGACAAATTTGTAATGTCTGAGAATGGGTAAGATTAAAAGAATTGTAATAACATACCTAATCTATTTGCTCATGCCTTTATGGTTTCTATGATATTTTCATAAAATATTTAACTTTTTTATCCACCACAATATGATATTTTGAGTAAAACATCTTACTGGTCCTGGTCTTTGCCCAATGCTTAAATGTTGCATGCATTTCTAGAAATTCTTATTTTACCATATTCCAATTGTTTAAGTCTCCTTGAGGGTGAGATATGTTTGGGGGTGGGGAGAATTTCTTTCTATCTCTCTTCCCGCTATTTAATATGCTGTTTCAAAATTCCGGAGGGTGTTAAATGTAAATTCTGAGGTCACTCATAAGTCAATGTAAAAATTATTTTGAGGACAGAGAGATGTAGGCTATAAGAAACTGTCAGAGTCACTTAAATGAAGCAGATTCCCACTTTTAAACTCTGTTACGTGAAAAACAAAGGATCTAGAACATCTGAAGGACATAAGCCTTCCTGATCATACAGAAACAGATCGAGTAGATTGCAGTGAAGAACAGCAACAGAAGCAGCAATTCTCTCATGATGATAAAATCTCAGGATACGACATACAAATTCTTTGATGAGACACAAGGAAACAGCAAAGTGTCCACATTATGCAGATATATTTCCCCTGGAGAAACTTTGGAAGTCATTCAGAGGGGTTCATTAACTGCATGGAATGAAATTAAAGCGAAAAGTCTAATATGAGAGGAAATCTCCACAGAGAATAATGTCATGCTCCATCTCATTTCTATTATGCTGCAAAATGTTTCTTGTTTTCATTGATATTTTAATTACAACAAAATCTGTTTTGTTTGAGTAGTTTGTGTTGATACATTCATCGCTCAATCTTTGTCATGGGGCAAAAAGGCTTTGGAAGCTGCTGGAAAATTATGTGAGTATTTGTGGGGCAAATTCCTCAGATGGACTCACTGGAGCGATTAGTGCTCTGTAATGATCTTCCTGATTCTTGTCTTAATAGCTGGAAAAGATTTCGGAAGTTAGATCTGCAGGGTTTCAGAGGGAGGGGTAGACTAAACGGCTTTTCTCCTTGAAGACTACACTGTAACTTGAACAAGTTGGATATGTGAGTTTGAGTATATTATGCCTCAAATTAATTGTCTCCAGATAATTAACTGAAAGTTGCCTCAAAGTAATTAATAAATCTCCTAAAAACTTGGTATTCATGGTCAGCTAATGTGGTCTAAGAAGTCAACCTCGCCATTTCGTTCAAGTTAACCATGCAAGTAAACTTAACTAAGATTTGTAATTAAAAGTGTTGTTTTTACTAAACTTCAATTTCACTGGCTTAAAAAAGGTGAATCATTAGCCTTTTCAGGGATTCAGCTCCCAACATGCTTGTCATGTGACTGTATGGGAAGAGTTTGTTAAAGTCAACTTTATTTTACTTGTTTTGGGAAAAGATCAGTAACTGTGATACAGTGTTTAATGTGAGAATTATCTATAAATTTAGAGGGGTTACATTAACCTTCCTGATACAATTACTTTCACACAAAGTCATATTTTTGACTTTGAATCTATTGAATTGTTATTCAATGAATTGTAATAAAAATAAAATAAAAATTATGGTCAACTTTTTACTAAGTGATACTAACTAAAGTTTACTAACTTTCTACTATGATGTGTAAATATTTGTTTTACATTACATTTAAAGAGTACTTGCATGTAATTACAGCTGTAATTAATTTCTGTAATTACATTGCACTGTTGACCCATCCCTAACACCTTAACCCACCCTTAAACCTATACCACCAAACCTGTCCCTAACCTTACCTCTATCCCACCTCATAGCAGCAAAATGTTTTGCAATACAACATATATATATATATATATATATATATATATATATATATATATATATATAATATGTAACTGATATGTAACTGTCAGGGATCCGTCAGGCTCCACCTTCACTCCCTCGCAATGCTCACTGTCACCAGAGTACTGATTACCACCACCTGTCACCAATCATCACACTCATCAGCACCAAAAACCTGCACCACACACACCATCATTGTCTGATATCGACTAGGACCCAAGTTGTGGATAGTCCTTACCTGAGATACCCATCTCTGTGTTCTTCTCCTTGTCTCCAATTCTGCCTGTCTCCAGTCTCCAGTTCCAGTCTCACCCTGTCCCTGACAAGCCATTCACAGAAATAGTTTCAATTTCCAAATCTCCTATCGTCCAGGTGACAAGAATGGAAAAACCAATGCACTATCCCGAATGAATGCACCTGAAGACTCTCCTGACTCTCCCGAGCCCATTCTGAATCTCAAGGTAATCACGAGTCTCCACCAAATCGTCAATACATCCCTCAAAATCACAGCTACAACCTCATCCACTCCACAGATTCTTCAGTGGGTACTGGCCACCAAGGGGCCAATTAAACCCTCTTGCTGCTATAGGACTGCTTCTGGTGGCCCAGTATGGCCAGAGATGTCAGAATATTTGTGAGAGTGTATATGGATTGCACCATCTCCAAATCACCCTGCCAGTTACCCACAGACAAACTCTTTATGCTGCCCGTTCCCAATCTCACCTGGTCACATCTAGGGGTGGATTTTATGACTGACCTACCATCCTCCAATGGAAACACTAGCATCGTCATTGTGGTCTATCACTTTTCCAAATCTTTTCGGTTAATTCCTCTCAAGAGATTGCCCACTGCCATCGAAACAGCTGAGCTATATTGAGCTGTATTTCGTCACTATGGTTTTCCTGTCTGCCATCTGGCTACCATCCTCAAACTAATGGGCAGATGGAAAGGAAGGTCCAGTAGATCAGGTGATTCCTCCGAACCTTCTGTTTTTTCCGACCAGAACTCTTGGAGACAGTTTTTTAGTATGGGCCCAGAATTCCCTGTGTCAGAGGAGGAGGCCTGACTTCATTCCAGTGCGTACTTGGATACCAACCACCTCTGTTCCCATGGTCAGGGGAACCCTCCGACGTTCCTTCTGTGACTCACTTTTTCCAAGAGAGTGAGAGGGTCTGGGACTCTGCTCATCATCATCATCTGTAGGGAGATATTCAGCGACACAAGAGCCATGCTGATGTCTGGTGGACTCAAGCACCTTCCTATTAAACCGGACAAAAAGTATGGCTCTCCACCAAAGACATCCGACTACGGCTCCCATGCAAGAAGCTTAGTCCCAGGTTCATTGGCCTCTTTGAGATCAAGAAGCAAATCAATCCAGTATCCTTTGGATATCCTTTCACACACAGTCTCTACAGGTAACAGTATTTTACAGTAATCTTTTTAATAGGTTTTCTATGTAAACATGTGCAAGATGATCATCTTTGACTGTTGCGCCACATCTTGCAGCTTTTTCAGTTTGTTGGGCAGCCTTATTTTCCATTCATCAGCACTGCAGCTCTGCTGTTGGATACTATTGTGCGCATCTCGTGTTTTTATGAGCAAAAAACGCATTCTCTTTGATCATCCCCTTATGGCTTTCACTCAGACATCAAAAAAATTACAAATTGAACAGATGAAACTAAAGTGCTTCTCATGCGGGAGAATGAAGACAACAGCACAGCATTTAAAGATCACTTCCAAAGATTTACCTGTGTTTTGAAGCTGATGTGTGAATACTCCCTTACCAGTAAAAAGCCAGAACGCTATTGCTTGTGTGAACAGCATATTTGTGTATTTACTGGTAAAGTCATTCTGGTAATTTTATGGTAATTTACCAATACCTATATTGCTGTGTGAAAGGGGCTAATGTCACATCCATCCTGTATTTAATGTCTCTCATCTCAATCCCTACCACTAACCTGTCTCTCCTCCCTCCACAGAGCCTGGTACCACTGATGAGCCACCCCCTTGCCAGAAGATGGAGGAGTTTATTTAGTCCAAGAGATTTTGAACTCCCGGCGCAAAGGTGGTTGATTGGAGTATCTCGTTGACTGGGAGGGGTATGGTCCAGAGAAGCATTCCTGGGTTCCTAGAGATGACATACTTGACTCTGATCTACTTACCTCCTTCCATGAGAACCATCCAAATTGACCAGCTCCACACAGAAGAGGAAGACCACCTTGATGCAGCCTTCAGGAGCATGCTGTGGAGGGTGGGGGGTAGTGGGTTACAATCTACAATCTACAATCTGTACAAATACAGTATGGAGTACCGCAGGGCTCAGTGCTAGGACCGTTGCTCTTCACCTTGTACATGCTACCACTGGGAGATATCATTAGGAAGCATGGCATTAGTTTTCACTGTTATGCTGACGATACTCAGCTCTATATTTCTTCACGCCCTGACGAAACTTACCAATTCACAAGATTAACGGAATGCATAGCTGATATAAAACATTGGATGTCTAGTAATTTCCTGCAACTTAATTCAGAAAAAACTGAATTTTTAATTATTGGACAAAAAAACTCTGCAAGTAGTAACCTAGAATACTGTCTAACATTCGATGGCTGCTCTGTCAAGTCCTCGTCGTCAGTAAGGAACCTGGGTGTGCTCTTTGATACCAATCTTTCATTTGAAAGCCACGTTTCTAACATCTGTAAAACTGCATTCTACCATCTTAAAAATATATCTAAATTACAGCACATCCTTTCAATGCAAAATGCTGAACAGTTAATTCATGCGTTCATGACCTCAAGGCTAGATTACTGTAATGCTTTACTGGGTGGTTGCCCTGCTCGCTTAATAAACAAACTCCAGCTGGTCCAAAAGCGCAGCAGCTCGAGCTCTTACTAGAACAAGGAAGTATGACCATATTAGCCCGGTTCTGTCAACACTGCACTGGCTCCCTATTAAACATCGTATAAATTTTAAAATCTTGCTTATTACTTACAAAGCACTAAATGGTTTAGCTCCCCAGTACTTGAGCGAGCTCTTAACGCATTATACTCCATCACGTCCATTGCGGTCTCAAAACTCTGGCCAGTTGATAATACCTAGAATATCAAAATCAACTGCAGGCGGTCGATCCTTTTCCTATTTAGCGCGTAAACTCTGGAACAGTCTTCCTAGCATTGTTCGGGAAGCAGACACACTCTATTAGTTTAAATCTAGACTAAAAACGCATCTCTTTACTATGGCTTACACATAAAACATTATCAATTTCTATTATTCAAATCAGTAAATGATTGTTAGGCTGCATTAACTAGGTCAGCCGGAACCATAACACCTGACGTACTTGTTACATCTTAAGAAGAATGGCATCTACGCTAATGTTAGTCTCTCTGTTTATCCCGAGGTTTACTGCAGTCAGCCAGATCCGGGCCGTATCCAGATCAGATGGTGGACCAGCGCCTGGACATGACCAACGCATCCCTGAAATGTCTGCAGATAACATGTCAAATAAACTCCCCCCGTAAATGCTGCATCGACACGACATCCTCATTAAACCCGTCTTCAGCGTGACGACTCCAATCTTTCGAATAATCTTACGAATATTTATTTACCTAATATGACTTAAGACCTGCTATGTTGCCAGAATTATAATCATACACTGTTTGTTCGTCGGCCAGAGGAGAACTGGCACCCCGACTGAGCCTGGTTTCTCCCAAGGTTTTTTTCTCCATTCTGACCCTGAAGGAGTTTTGGTTCCTTGCCACCGTTGCCTCTGGCTTTTGGCTTGCTCAGTTGGGGACACCTAAAAATTTCATCTATATTACCATTCTGCCCGCATTGACACTATATGATACTTGAAATTAGCTGGATAACATCACCGTTTCACCAGAACGGCTGTACAAATTCTGTTGCATTATTTTCCTGTTAACAATGTGAAGCTGCTTTGAAACAATTGGACTTGTTAAAAGCTCTATATAAATAAAGGTGATTTGATTTGATTTGATTTGACAATCAGGCGCTGTCCCAAATGGCACCCTAAACCCTCACAGTCTTTCTCTGAGTCAGCACTTTCACGATGTAATGCCTCTTTGATAGCTCGCAGACTTGCAGACTCAGCTGAAATATGTATCGAGGGCGCATGGCAGCCGCAAAGGGGGCGCTCACGAGCACCCTTCTTTAAGCTTAAATGATGAATGGGACACTCTACAGTCACAAGACCGAAAGTGCACATGAAGTGTGCCATTTGGGACAGGGTCTCAGTGATCTGCCAGGCTCCACCTTCACTCCCTCAAAACTCTCACTCTCACCAGAGTACTGATTACAACCACCTGTCACCAATCACCACACCCTCTACAAAAGCCTGCACCACACTATCATTAGCTGTGTCTCATTTTGAAAGGCTGCATCCTCCAGAGGTCGCATTCAAGGCTGCATGCATCATCAAGGCTGTCTCATTTCAAAAAAAGTAGTAGGACACTCTGAATGTGACCTTCAAATGCGCCCTTCTTTTACAGGAATTCGGGGTGTGCTTGAGGTGTATCCTTCGCTGCTGCAGATAACCCACAATTCTTTGCGTCGCCATTAACAACCGTCGTGTTTTTTAAATATTATGTGAAAAAATGGCAACGCCGGCAGATATACATGCAAGCGAAGATGTGGTGTTTAAATTTAAGTAGTTTCAAGCTTGTTTTTGTTTTTAAGCTGCATTACCTCAAATAGATAGTTGTGGTAAACAGGATTACAAGTGTTTAGTGAATAATTTTTTTTTTTTTTTTTTTTTTTTTTTTATGTTTAGAACAGTACTTTGCTGTCAAGGCAAGAAACATGTCATAGTCATTTTCAAGTTATAAATAATTTTCATTCATATAACTGGTGTGAGAGCGCAACTATGCTGTGAATGTGTTGGCATAGCAACGTGATACTTTCTGATTGAACAGACACGTTCAATTTTTAATTTTAGTGTCTGTTCTCTAACTGAAATAAATTATTTTATTATTATGAAAATGAAAACAACGGTAGGGGCGGTGCCGCGGTGGGCAAGTGATCCAGTGAGCCAGTAGCAGTGGCTTTGGGAGTGGCCTCATAGGGCTGCGAAGCAAGTGCATTCTGGGAGTTGTTGTCTTTCATCCACATGTATGTAAATACATTTTCTGGCTTTTCTCAGTCTAGAAGGCACCAAATTCAAAAATAATTTCACATTTTTACTACATAAATGACCCAGTTTAAATACACGTTCATCTTCCCAGCACTGAAGTACCCCTTTAACTGTCACAGAGTGGAAAGCACAGTATTATGGAATATCAAAGGCAGTGATGGATACATCTATGCTGCCTTCAAAAAAAAATTATCAGATGAAGGTCTCTCATGACACAGGAAGTGAAGCTAACTTTGGATTCAGACATGCCTTGATGCCTTTCTACCTTGGAATACATCCTCCAAAGGCAGCACTTTTAAGCTTTCGGACATAGCCTAGGCTTCCACCTACAGCGAGATCTGCTGGTTGCAGGTGGGGAGGAGTTGAAAACAGAGATCATTGTCTTCTGTGTGTAACGATGCCTCAGGCTGAGTGGGATCCATGTGTAGTGTATTAAAACAAAGCAAGTTCAGAGTACAGACAGGTGTGGGTCAAAATACCAGGGCAAACAACATCAAAGGCAGAGCAGTAAACATGGTCATAACAGGCAGAGGATCAGGGCAAGCAACAAACAGCAATAGTGATAGTCCAGGCAAACACAAGTTTTACGCAGGCAGCAAAGTATCGTACATGATAATCCAATGTCGAGTCAAACACGGTCTGAACAACATGGTGAAAATAACACTCAGTAATGTAGCCGGGGCAAACAAGACTTAATGCTGCCTTCACGTGCTATCAGAATTATCGGAATTACGAATTTCCTAGGTAAAAATTGCACATGAACAGCCTCCCATTTCGAAATTTTAATGTGATGAGCTCGTAATCACGACTTCAATTTCCGATAGCATGTGAAGGCACCATAAGTGCTCAAACACACAGGGTTTATAAAGTCTGAGTAATACGGAACAGGTGTGCAGTAATCAGTCCAGGTATGTGGGTTCTTGGGAAATGTAGTCCAAACTGAATGCTAGTACTCAGGCAAATGAGACCTCTAGTGGCTAATTGAGGAATTTTCACCAGAGTTTGTGACACTGTGAATCCGGCTAATCGTGAAACACTAGTGGCGGCTGGTCTCATCTTGGTCTCATGGTAATCTGATAGCACACATGATAATGATGTGGCAGCAGCGCCGATCGAAGTCGAACCAAAATTTCTAACCAGAATGCATTGCATTTGTCAAGCACCGATTGGACTGCATTAAGTCAAATGGTGCGTCCCAAATTAACATACTATCCACCCTAAATAGTAGTCGAAAATAGAATTAGTATGTCCCAAAACGTAGTATGTTGAAATTAGTATTTCAAAGATACCCGGATGGTCTACTATTTCCGGTTATATTTTGAAGCGCAGATCCGTGCACACTCTGACACCTAACGCTGCCCACAACCCATTGTGAGTTTTAATAGTGTTAAAAAACTACAAACATGGCGGATGTGCGAGTCCGATGGTTAAGCAGAGAGGTTTAGATAAAGGGGTTTGAGTGAATAATTATCAGTATCTAACCTGATGAAAATATATTTTATCCACATTATCCACATTATATTTCATTTGCAACAGCACTGTGAACTTTTGTGATGATACGTTTGGCCATTAATTTTTAAACATATCATCATATTCAAATTGCAAACACATGAGGAGAGTCTCTGCATGAAAGACCCACGACTGGCAGATCAGCGTGCTACTACAATTACAAAATTACATGAACAGGATCACATGAGGGAAACAGGGAATTCACTTGACATGAACCAGGAACATGTCTACAACTGTGTCCGAAATCGTATACTGAATAGTAGGTAGCCTACTGCATTTGGTTTGAAACTTTGCGACCATTAAAAAAGTATGATCTATATAGCATGAATATACGTTGTATGAATGAAATTTGGACGCACTACATCTGCCATGTTGTCATTGTCATGTGACCTACGACATCAGTTCTATCACTTCACCTCTATTCACAAATCCTCTCATGTGGCCTCATGGGATAGTAAAGTGCCCATCGAATGCACACTTCAGAATCTCGACAGAAGCAGTAGGTCATCCGGATACTTTTGCCTATTGTTTTATGAATACTATGAATTTGGACATACTACTCAGCTCACATACTGTTTTTCACCTACATAATATGGAACAATGGATAACTGTATTGTCTTTGGTGCACAGCACATCAGGGTTTACAGAATATTTGTTGAGATTGGCTAATACGGTTCCTTTGGCCACAGTTTTTTTCTTTTTTAAATAAACTGTTTGCAGATGAAACTGTTCCCATCAAACATGAAAAAGTGCCAAGGACAGAGCAAGACAGCAGAGGAGTGTGAAATCAAAATTATGTGTCTGGCACAAGTGATGCAAACATTACGCAACTGATGTGTGGTTCAGTGACAGTGCAACCATTTTATGGTCTGTAGTGGAAGATTTTCAACATTATATTGTCTTCATATGTCTTTACTCAAGACAGCAAGAAGAGTAAGATGCTTAAAGAGAAAATGAAATGGGACACAACAGTCAAAAGCACAAAAATAGTAATTTGCTCTTTATTCATTTGATAGCAAGAATGAGTTCACATGAAAATGAACTCCATGAACTCTTGGGAACATAAAAGCAGTCAGAAATCACTGGAAAATCCTGGCTTGTTATTATTCATACCCAATAAAGATGTCACTTTTAATCATAACATGCAAATACACACATGATGTACATGGTGCTGTGATAAGCTCGGGAGGCAGTGCCGTGCTAATTTGGGTTTGTAACGGCAGATTTGCTGTTTGTTGGCAGCATTCCACAGCGCAGAGGGATCAGACTGCAGGCGGAGATGGCGATGACTTTGTTTGATCTCTCGCAGGGCTTTAGAACTCAGAGAGAAAGAAAAAAAAAAATACCCTGAAACACTGCAACCAACAGACATTATATGGGTAAGGGAAGAGGGATTTCAACATCTCACTGTTAGGACATTTTATGAAACGGGTGCCTTTTCCATTTGGAAAAGGTCATTTATAAAGTACATTATTGGTTTTAAACATTCTATCATACAATTTTTTAAATCTTTCTATGTTAATGAATTGCATACTGTCACAGATACGGAGGATGATGACAGAATTCAGTGTAACAATGAGGTTTAACACAAAAGCAGGTGAAGAGCGTAACAGCCCGGAGAACAGAATAAGGAGTATAAATACACAGGGTGAAGGAGGGAACTAAACAGGCACAAGTGGATGATTAACTAATCAGGGAAAAACGAGCACAAGTGCAGACAAGACAGAACATAATTGTAACATTACGCCCCCCTCTGAAAGGTGCATCCTCACGTCGTGATAACGTCAGAGTTCTGGAGGTAGCAATGAGGCGGATGCTTTGGTAGAGGGTGTGAAGCTGGGGACGGACTGGACCCTGGGGGATGTTGGTACCAGGCACCATGTTGGCACAGACGAAGGGAGGAGCCAGGGTGGAGCTCGAACTGACAAGCAGGGCAATAGCCAGGAGCTGATCAATGGCGGTGGAACCATGGATGGTTGAGGAACCCCCAGAGCAGAGTGGGTTACGGGCCGTGGCGACATTGCAGAACAGGAGGATGGTAGTTGAGCCGCTGACTCGCAGGACTGAGGCGGTGACGTGAGGACAGATGACCGGGGTGATGCTGTGGTGAGGGAGGCAGACGGGGAAATCGGAGGAAGGGAGGAGTCCAGCGATGACGAAGAGGTGCAGGGTGCAGCCTGACTCCCGGAAGTCCGTGGCTGCAGCTGGGTGTGTTGTGTGGAGTGTTGAGCGAGCCCAACGGAGCTTCCAGACAGTCAGACTCCGGAGGCGTTGAAGGAGTGGTGAGTTGAGGTGAAGGCGACGGGATGACAGGACGAGATGGAGGTGTGGGCCCAGAGGCCCGAGGTGCAGCCGGACACTCAGCCTCTAGCCGAGCTGGTGGCAGGGAAGCCTGAGGCACAGAGAATGAGCCACACGGAGTGAGCGGTGGTGGCAGACCCGAGGAGCTAGATGACACCAGTGGTGCCGACGGTTCCAGGGGAATGGCCATAACCAGTGATGGAGACGGGATTAGGACAGGCAGGGATACAGGCAGAAGATTTCCGGTTGGAGCTGGCGATGACAAAGATGATGATATGAGGGTGGGGACATGGGTGGGGATAGGATCTAATCTAATCTAAAAAAAATCTAATCAGTGTTATTTTAGTTGAGATACTATTTAAGTTTTAATTAACAGTTTGAAATAGATTCAAAATTTTTGCTGAACTGAAATAAAATCATTTAAATCAAAATTCATTTAATTTAATTTTATTTCAAGGTTGTTGTTTTTTTTATTTTTTTTTTTATTTTTTTTATGGTTTTAGTTTAAGTTGTCACTGTAATGTGTGTAGTAGAATCCACAAAGACCGATGCATGTGTGGAGACAATTGAATATTACTGAATGTGAGGAAAACTCTGAACACTTTAACATAATGTTGACAACACTGACCAGGGAACTGAGAAAATGGCTTATAAACACAGATATAGATCATTAACGAAACAGGGAACAGGTGTGTAACTAATCAGAAACATCCATGACAACAAACAATGAATGAGAACGACTGTGAGAAAAGAAGAAAAGAAAAACGACGAAGAAAACCATAACTAAAAACTAAATAGAACAAGATGATGAAACTAAACAGAACATGATTGTCACGTTAGTTAACTATAATAACCCTGGTTCAAATATAATAAGTTACTGGATTTTTTAAATGTTTTCAGAAAAATGTAGACAATAATACAGTAAAAGTGGCATCAGCTATTCACTGTTTTGTAGAATGATTGTGCTGTTATTCTTTAAAAATTATGAATCACTAAAAGATGGAAATATTATGATTATTTGCTGACTATGTAGTGACAAACAGAGGAAAGCCAAAAGAGAAATGATTCCAAATATATTCTCTTTAAAAGCCATGCTGCTCATCAGTCACCTCATTACCTCTTTAAAGAGCATAAACAATCCCAGCTCACTGGACACAGATCTTCATTAAGTCGTTATATTGGCTCTGCTTTTCTTGAGGTCAGTGTCTCAGGGGAAAAGACATGAAGTTTGTGCTTGAGGAATGTTGGACCCCCCTGATGGAGGGTGTCCCTCTACCATCCTTCATACTAGGTGGCCTGAGAAGGGAAGCACACAGGATTCATTAGTGTCATGCTTTCATCATGATATGATCCCCTGAGATCTTCCAGGCCTATCTCATAAGCATTATCTCCATATAACAGCAGTCACCCTGTTAACTGCCCTGATACAAGTAGCCTACAGCAGTTACTAAGGGTTTGGAATCATAAGGAATGTGTTCTGTTCTGATTCTAAATCAAATCATATTTCAGCAGAATGGTAATCTCAAATCGTGACTGAATCGTAGTCCAGTCAGAAACAGTGCAGGTGACTGGAGATGTCAAAGGACGAGGTGTCAGTATAAGGGGTGGTCACACTAGACTTTCAGCATGCCAAATTTCTACGGAGGCCACTGTGAATATGACCACACGCCAAGGTGTTGTTGTTGTTTGTTTTTTTTTATGCACACATGGATTTTGTAATAGGTATATGCTGGTTAGGTATGTTTTGAAGCATGTCAGCTGGTTTGAGCTGGTTTATGCTAGACCTTAGTTGGTCATGAGCTGGTTTAACCTGGTCCTGAGCTGGTTATAAGCTGGTCCTGAGCTGGGGCTAGTTTCTTTGAACCAGCTTAGGACCAGCACTTTACTATCTTAAACCAGCTCATGACCAGCTAAGGACCAGCTTAAACCAGCTCAAGCCAGCTGCCATGCTTTGAAACATAGACCATAGGCATATGATGTTTTTTGAACAGGGGAAGCAATTACAAAATAATTTTACAAATATTTGTTTTAATGTAATCTGTTCCTGTATGCAGCTACATTGCCATCAGGCAGATTCTCTTTTGATATAGTTTTTATTTTATTTTAAAGCTGTGTGGTATAAAATGGAATGGTCCACAAAGATTCAACTCAACCACAAAAAAAAAAAAAAAAAAATCCTCCCTTTTTTTATAAAATGGGATGGTGCCATCTAATAGGTGCTTCCTCCATCTTGGATTTGCTGAAGAGGTCACGCCATGATGTGTCGATCTTCTATTGGTCACAAGTCTGCATATCTTCTTCACATGACCTTGCATTTTCATTCTCCAGCATTTCATACTTAGGAATGGAAGTCAATGGAATGAAAAGTGTTGTGTGACCATCACTTTATTGATGGGCATTTGTCATGTTGTGTTGCGTTGCATGGTGCCACATCTAGTGTAGACAACACCTACTAAACACAAACATCATGAGTTCACGCTTTCAAATAATTAGATAGAATAAAATGTAGCATATTTGGCGTGCTGTCCGAGAGGAGGGCTCAGAGCTCTGAATTTTGGCCCGAACCCAGAGTACTCCCCCCGTATCTCTGATTAGGATAGTTAACCAAGCAAGTGTGAGAAGACGGGGTGGTTGTGGGATGCAGGAAACTGTCGAGGAACATAGAGTTCCTTTATTATGCTTCTATGAGTTATATTGTCTTTTGTTGCGTTGCACCACTCACGTCCAGTGTAGACAGAGTGTCAGATATTTTTTTTTTTTTTTTTTTTTTTTTTAACAGCTTACTTGTTCACATTTATTGTACTGAAACTTTGCTGTCTTCATTTATCTATCCCAAACCCATATTTTGGATTTAGCAGGCATGTCACGCTACATTTGCCAAATAACATGAATAGGTATGTTTACACTTTTTTTATCATAATAAACAAATAATTACACATGCAAAATTTTATTGTTGATTTACGCTAACACATAATGATCAACGATTCTGATATTTACATTGGAAATGTTTCATGTTCCGTTTGCATCAGTGGAAGTATGCAAATTTAAAAAATAAAAAATAAAAAATAAAAAACGGAACTAAACATTGTGAAAATTGTTCTGTATTTTTTGGAGCCAGTTCTGAATAAGAACCATGTCCTACCATTTTAGTAAGAATCATAGATAACAATATGTATATATTGATTAAAATTGCTAGATGCATAACAAAATATCAACATCAAAAAAATGCAATAAAAAAACATAAAGCGATGTGCAAACTGATGAGATAAAGACTCTGATTGGACTTTTTTGTGTGCTGTCTTTGATGAAACAGCTCTGGCTAGTCGCTAGTGAAGGGTTTGGGATTGACTAAAAAAAAATCTGTGTCCAAGACTGCATGTCCATGAGCAAAAATATGTTATTTCAGGGGATCATATGCCTGCTGAGGAACCGCCATTGAGACAAGATTGTTTATCCAGGTATTTTAGACCTTCTTATAGTGAATTAGAAAAATAATCTATCTTCTACTATGTCATAATGAGTAAAGCCAAGTTACTGCAAGTACAAAGTCCAGAACCTGGTCACTGGCCCATTGGTATTTGGCCTCTCTAGTTATTTGAGCCATCATTACATGGAACCATCATAACCTTCCAGCATAGCCTAGCCAAGAGTGTTGGGCCTGAAAATCCAGTTATAATTTCCGATCTGCCGTACTGAGTGCGTACAAATAAGCAGTCACAGTGTTTAGAGCACACGCTGCAGCACAGCACATAATGTAGCTCAACTGAACAAATATGGGCTGTGTTGATCCAGTGAGTCAGAGAGAGGAGATTGTGGGACAGGCACTGCTTATACGTAATTGAGGAAATTAGAAACTGCCATGGGACTGGCAAGCAGTTAGCAGAGTCAACATGGCCGTGTCTCTCCGTGCTCTGATTGGGGTGTTTTTTGGTAACAGGGTGAAATGACTATTGACATTTGTAATGTGATTGAGATGGATGAGGAGCACAGGGGTCTTGGTCCAGAGGATTAAACCCTGCTAATGAAAAATGACGATCTGATGAAGAAAGAGCAATGGCCCCTGTGATTTTTGTTCTTGCAGAGCAAAAATGATTTCTATTTGGCAGACCCTTCAGCCACTTGAGCAGAAACACCCCAAGTACTGACAATGCAGTGTTCATTGTGCCATTCATTACAAATGGTAAAGAAAGCTATTTGGTTACTCTTTATTTTAAGATGTCCTTTTTACAGTGTAAACATTTAAGTACTGAGTAATATGTGACCCTGGACCACAAAACCAGTCATAAGTCGCATGTGTATATTTGTGGCAATAGCCAACAATACATTGTAGTGGATCAAAATTATTGAAATTTTCCTTTTATGCCAAAAATCATTAGGATATTAAGTAAAGATATATTAGCAGTAGTAATATGCATGGTCCCACTTTATATTAGGTGGCCTTAACTACTATACTTACATCAAAATTGAAGTACAGTGTACTTATTGTGTTCATATTGTATTGCAAAACACTTTTGGTGATATTGAGGTGGGATACGGGTAAAGTTAGGGACAGGTGTGGTGGTATGGGTAAGTTTAGGGTTAGGTGTAAGGGAAGTGTCAACTGTGTAATTATAATTGTAACTACAGAAATTAATTACAGATGTAATTACATGCAGGTGTTTTTAAAAATGTAAGTACAATGTAAAAACATGTATGTACACAATAAGTGCATTGTATCAAATTATTAATTTAAATGTTAATACATAGTAGTTAAGGCCACCTAATATAAAGTGGTTCCATATGCATTGCTAAAGACTTCATTTGGACAACTTTAAAGGTGTTTTCCTCTATATTTAGATTTTTTGCACCCTCAGATTCTAGATTTTCAAATAGTTGTATAGCGACCAAATATTGTCCTATCCTAATTGTCCTATCCTAACATATCAATGGAGATCTTATTTATTCAGCTTTAAGATGATGTATAAATCTCAATTTTAAAAAAATTTACCCTTATGACTGGTTTTATGGTCCAGGGTCACATATTAATTAACTACATGTATAGGGTTAGGATTAGGGTTTGGTTTAGGGTTAGTTGCATGTAATTATGCATAATTTACTGTTATTACTGTAGTAAGTACATGTAATTATAACAAAGACACTAAAAATAAAAATATTTTTATTAAGCTATTTATTGACATTGTAATTTGATAAAACTTGTTTTATTTTATACAGTAAAATAGAATACAGTACAATACAATAAATACATTTTTAATCTTTTTTTTTTTTTTTCATAATATTTCTCAAGATAACTTTTTAAAAGAGGTTATGGGAGGAAATAAAATAATAATTTATGTGCGTTTCCATATTTTGCAATAACATGGTCTACGTAGATACAAACATTTATGCAGTCCTGTGCAACATACCAAACATGCATACTCAATGCGATGTCCAATGATGCATGAAATCATGACTTGCCTAACTAGAAGCATTTCACGTTTCTTAATTACCTGTGCATTTCCATACAGAGATTTCTCAGTCAATTCCATACTGAAAATCATTCGACATGCACATGAATTTAAATTGCTCATTCATTTAGCCCTGATTCTAGAAGTCTGTTTTTCCCCCAAACATTTTGTCGTCTGCCTTGATAGTCTTGATAGTTTCTTTTGTATGTGCTGAAGGAAAATCAGAAGTGCGCAGGCATAGGAAACATTGAGAATGAACAGGAGGAACTACAAATACAAATAAAAAAAAATCTTTTTTTTTTTTTTTGCTGTGTTCTGACTGTTCTGCTTTAACGGTTCCTTTTCCTCCTAAATTGAATTGATGGAGAGAGAGAAACAGATTTTATTCATCAGTTTTTATTTTCTTCTATATGGGGACACTTTCACAACTAAGCCTCTCCGGTACCTTTGAAAATGCTAATCTTAAATATATTCATTCATTTTGAACCAAAACCAAAATCCACAATATCACATTCTTCTGTCCCGAAGCGCTCTTTAATGCTTCCTCTGTGAGATGTTCAAACGTTCCCTTGAAAGGCTCTTCAAAACCTCTTCACAACTATGTAACATTCAAAAGGCAGAGCTTCATCAGGCCTGCGAGCACAAAGGGAGTTGAATATGAGAAGGTCTCAGAGCACCTTCAACTGCAAATAAACCCTGGAGGTTATAACATAGCTACCGCCACTCTGAGCACCGTCTCAAAGGAATGCAAAGTTACCCAGAGATGTAATGTTAGATGTGGACGAAGCCAAATGCAAATGATATGCAAGGTGAAGAGAATTAATGACGCTTCAGGCTCATATCTTTCCCCTCTCTGCCAGCGGCCTCTGCTTAGTGCTGCAGCTAATTGGTACAAAACGGCGCCTTGTATCTTCATTGCAGGTAATTGAAAGGAAAGCACTTTTACAACGGTGGTGCCTGGAGTCTTGCCGCTTAACCGATGACAGAACACATCCTGCTGTGACACATTAGCCGGGTTCTGTCTGATGTTCCTGATTATAGGAACTGTGTGAAGTCTGTTGTATAATTTCTACTGTAATACAGTATAGAAATATTCTTAACATTGATTTGTCCCTTAATCACAGTTAATTGCCATCTCAAAAGAACGAACAAATTGGTCCCTCTGAGAACTGGTGTGAGAAATGTATTATTGAAATTTTAAAACATAGTTCAGGCAGTAGGTCTGTACAAGAATATTTGAAAAACACCTAAAAGTGTTGGCATCCATTTACTAGGAATACAAGCATCCATTATGTTGCTATATGGTCATCAGTAACAGACAACTGAATAGCACATGTAGATAAAAAAAAAAAAAAAAAAAGAAATAAAAAGATATTTCTAACTTTAAAGTTACTTTCAAAATAAAGTCTATTCACTTGCAACAATATTGCCAACTCCTCCAGGTAGCTATTACAGTCATGCAACACTAACATTTCAATGGGGGAAACTGAAATCTAAAAAACTGCTGGCTAAACTTACATTTTACTAACAGAGCTTCTAATAGCAGTTGCAGTGACGAAATGACTTTATCAATTGGCGACTGGCTCTTTTATTTAGGTGGGACTTAATTTATAGAGCTGCCCTATAAAACTTGGTTTCCCCATAGTCCCACATCACGAGCGAACTGCCTTGGTAATTTGCTTATATCTTAATAAGATTTGATATCTCATAATATGACTTTATACTAGGTCTATATCTCAGTATTTCTCTTTATTGTTACTTAGTTTCTTGACATTATGACTTTCACAATTGTTACTTTTAATCTCACATTGTGTTTTTTCACTTTTCAGGCAGAAACACTTTTATATATTTCCAATCTGAACAGCAATAAAATTTCCTGTAAATGCTGAAATGACTAGAGTTGATATTTTATTAATAAAATGTCACTTGAGTTCACCTCATCCTCTGCTCTCATCTGTGTCATGACATTAGACCAGACCTCATGCAGAGCTCCACAGAGACTGGCAGAGATCGCCTGCCGGATCCCTTCTCCGCTCTTGTCGAAGCTGTGCACTCTTCATTACAACCGTCATCCATCAGCACAGTCCCTATGGTACCCATGAACCTAGCAACAACTGTTTCTTAACCAGCTACTTCTGTCAGTCCCATGGCCTGACCAGCTACATTCTGCTCACTCTACCTGGAAGCCCAGTCACAACTCTTTCCCACTGAACGTGCCTGCGTGGTGTTTGTAATCTCCTTGCTCTCAGGATAAGTATTACAGTGGGCACAACCACTCTGGGAATCAAATGCTCCTGTAACTGCTACTATCGCTGCTTTCTTCAATCACTTCCGGGAAGCGTTCAGTCAAAGTACCGCCGATCTTGCTATAAACGACCAGCTCTACCACATTCGCCAAGGAAAAGAGACTGTGAGTATGTATGCCCTTCGATTTTGAACCCTAGCAGCCGCTAGTGGCTGGAACGAATCTGCGCTTATAACGTGGCCATTAGCATTCAATTAGCAATCAAGCATTATTTCCCCACACTGAAGTTCCGCTTAGGCTGTTTACATACCGAGGAGATCACATGCACGGTGCTGGAAGGCTCCACCGCGGACATCATCCTGGGACACCCCTGGCTCACACAACACCAGCCTGACATTCACTGGAGCACGGGTGAGATCCTCAAGTGGAGTGAGGAATGTTTTCTCCCATCCAGAGACCATCAGTGATTCCCCGGCCTTCTTCTCCCAACTCCGAAGTCCTTCCTCTTCTCTCCACTTCCATCGAAAGTCAAGAAACCAGCCACCACATGGAAATTCCTCAGGAATACCGGCCATTCCAGGATGTGTTCAGCAAGCGGTTGAAAACATCCTCATCTTCTCCCGGAACCTGGCTGAACATCACCAACATGTCTACCATGTCCTCGCCAAGAAGGTTTCCACCACCTCCAAGAAGCCTTCCAGACCGCCCGATCCTCGTTCATCCAAACCCGGTCCTCCCTTTCATTGTCGAAGTCGACGCCTCATCTACCAGGGTCAGAGCAGTGTTATTCCAGCAGCAGGGTGATCCTTCATGACTCCATCCATGTGCCTTCTTCTCCAAAAAGCTATCTCCAGTGGAGCAGCACTATGACATTGTGAACAGGGAACTGCTTGCCATCAAGCTCGCCTTGGAGGAGTGGCGACACTGGCTGGCTCTAACCACAAGTTCGAAGTGATCACCAATCAACATAATCTAGAATACCTTTGTGACGCCAAGAGACTGAACTCTTGCCAAGCCTGCTGGGCCCTCTTCTTCACTCAATTCATCTTCACTGTTTCCTACCGGCCCGAAACCAAGAACTGCAAGGCAGATGCCTTATCCCGGTTGTATCAACCTGATCCTGAGAATTCAGATCCTGAACCCATCCTCCCTCCAACCATGATCATAAGCCCTATCCAATGGTCCATCAACCAATGCATCGCCCAAGATAACCACTCCAAACCTGCTCTATGTTCCACCAGCCTACCGTCAGCCCCTCATGGACTTGGCTCACACGTCTCCGGGCTCTGGACACCCAGGCAGTTCACGTACCCTCTCGCTCTTGCGGCAACACTACTGGTGGCCCTCCATGCCTCAGGAAGTCTCCTGCTACATCAGAGGCTGCTCAGTTTGTGCTATTTCTAACAGGCTCCCTGAAGGTAAACTGGTCCCTTTACCTGTCTCTCACCGACCGTGGACGCACCTGGGCATAGACTTCATGACCGATTTACCACCATCCAATAACTTCACCTGCATACTGGTAATTGTGGACCGTTTCTCCAAGGCATGTACACTCGTCTCCCTCAAAGGCCTGTCCATGGCGTTCAAAGCTGCTGAAGCCCTATTCCACAATGTGTTCCGTCATTTTGGCATTCCAGAACACATCGTGTCCGACCGTAGACCACAGTTCATCTTCTGGGTTAGCTCCTTGGAATGCCTATTCTCTGGATACCACCCTCAGACCAATGGCCAAACTGAGTGGAAGCTCCAGGAAATTTGGAGACCCCAGTACATAGGTCCATTCACGATACAGAGGCAGCTCAATGAGGTCTCAACCTCCCAGCACAATACCGTATCTCACCTTCATGTCGTGACGGGAGAATGTGCGTACCTTTAAGCAAACTTTGAGTCGTGCGTATGCACATTCTGGAGACAAAGGGGATTGCCGATACAGATGGTGAGGTCGTGATCTGAAGTTAGATTGTAGAAAATAAATGTGAGAAAAACGATTATAAGGATTAATGACATTTAATTTTCACTCCATTTCATACGTTATATCCACATTATCATGAAGATTAAATCCAACAGTGTTATTTGTGCCAACTGTTTTAGGCTATATACATCTAGTAAAATCCAAACGTAATTCAAAATGTATTAAAAAAAATAATAATAATCAGCGCTGCCTTACAGTCACATTGTCCATAACGGGAGTGCAGGAGGAGAGGCGCGACTACATGTGATACAGAATAGCATGAAATACCCTTTTATTGGAGAACTGCAGAACACAGTGTAAAATGGAAATATTTTCCTTAACGTACATATATCATAAAATGTCAAAGTCTGCAAATACAGTCATGAAGCACGATCACTACTCATCATCGGCCCTAACTATTATGGTGTTCATTAAAAAACCGTCAAGAAGCATGTGTTCACTATAACATTTTCGTCTTAAATTTTCGCCCACAAATGAATTACGTGATTTTGTCAAGGTGTTAACGATCAGTCTATTTGCTAGAAACATATAAATCCTCCGGTGACCCGGGTATGTAATGCTTCATGATGGCACTGCTGGAGGATTACGCCAATGAATGAATGAATGAATGAATGAATGAATGAGAATCTTTATTTCACATATTTTGCATACTGTAAGCACATGTAAATAAAACTTTTTGAAAATCAATAAATATTGCTATTTATATAGGTATATAACCTAATAAAACACAAATGTAATATGTTGGTAAAAAATTAGTATACCTTCAGGTCGGACCATTTTTTTCTTTAATTCTGCAACTGTCCGTTCTGTCCCAGACACAATTGACAGCGGAAGCAATACTTTGCCACTCGCACTGCTTCTTTTTATTAGTGACCCCACTGCTGTGGCTACCAAATAACACAGTTTTCCGAGCCTCCACCTCCCCTACAAGTGTTTCAATCTCAGTGTCTGAGAAATTACTTTTTTTTTTCCTCTTTTGTAGGAAAAACAGAAATACACGTTTTCACTTTCTTGGATTAATTAATTGGTGGGTCGCATGCCAGTTTTCCAGGTATATATGGGATCAGCAATCATGAGGTGATTTGCATTGACTATTTATGGTTAAAAATTTACAGGTACAGGGCAGGATATGAGGCTGGTTCACGTACGCACATCTGCGGGTGATCTGTGATTTATAAAGGGAACATTGCTTACAGGTGTGCGTACGCACGGTTTTATAAATCTGAATATTTTTTGGCGTACGCCATTTTTGGCTTTTGGGCGCACGTAAACTTTTAGTAGTGATCCTACGCGTTTTATAAATAAGGCCCCTGGACACCAGGCAGCAAAACATACAAACCCGATTCCAAAAAAGTTGGGACACTGTACAAATTGTGAATAAAAACAGAATGCAATGATGTGGAAGTTTCAAATTTCAATATTTTATTCAGAATACAACCTAGATGACATATCAAATGAAAATGTATAATTTTAAGGGAAAAATAAGTTGATTTTAAATTTCATGGCATCAAATCATCTCAAAAAAGTTGGGACAAGGCCATGTTTACCACTGTGTGGCATCCCCTCTTCTTCTTATAACAGTCTGCAAATGTCTGGGGACTGAGGAGACAAGTTGCTCAAGTTTAGGAATAGGAATGTTGTCCCATTCTTGTCTAATACAGGCTTCTAGTTGCTCGACTGTCTTAGGTCTTCTTTGTGGAATATTCCTCTTTATGATGCAGCAAATGTTTTCTATGGGTGAAAGATCTGGACTGCAGGCTGGCCATTTCAGTACCCGGATCCTTCTTCTACGCAGCCATGATGTTGTGATTGATGTAGTATGTGGTCTGGCATTGTCATGTTGGAAAATGCAAGGTCTTCCCTGAAAGAGACGACGTCTGGATGGGAGCATATGTTGTTCTAGAAGTTGGATATACCTTTCAGCATTGATGGTGCCTTTCCAGATGTGTAAGCTGCCCATGCCACATGCACTCATGCAACCCCATACCATCAGAGATGCAGGCTTCTGAACTGAGCGCTGAGAACAACTTGAGTTGTCCTTGTCCTCTTTAGTACGGATGACACGGCGTCCCAGTTTTCCAAAAAGAACTTCAAACTTTGATTCGTCTGACCACAGAACAGTTTTCCACTTTGCCACAGTCCATTTTAAATGAGCCTTGGCCCAGAGAAAACGCCTGCGCTTCTGGATCATGTTTAGATATGGCTTCTTTTTTGACCTATAGAGTTTTAGCCGGCAACAGCGAATGGCACGGTGGATTGTGTTCACCGACAGTGTTTTCTGGAAGTATTCCTGAGCCCATATTGTGATTTCCATTACAGTAGCATTCCTGTATGTGATGCAGTACCGTCTAAGGGCCCGAAGATCACGGGCATCCAGTATGGTTTTCCGGCCTTGACCCTTACGCACAGAGATTGTTCCAGATTCTCTGAATCTTTGGATGATATTATGCACTGTAGATGATGATAACTTCAAACTTTTTGCAATTTTTCTCTGAGAAACTCCTTTCTGATATTGCTCCACTATTTTTGGCCGCAGCATTGGGGGAATTGGTGATCCTCTGCCCATCTTGACTTCTGAGAGACACTGCCACTCTGAGAGGCTCTTTTTATACCCAATCATGTTGCCAATTGACCTAATAAGTTGCAAATTGGTCCTCCAGCTGTTCCTTATATATACATTGAACTTTTCCAGCCTCTTATTGCTACCTGTTCCAACTTTTTTGGAATGCGTAGCTCTCATGAAATCCAAAATGAGCCAATATTTGGCATGAAATTTCAAAATGTCTCACTTTCAACATTTGATATGTTATCTATATTCTATTGTGAATAAAATATAAGTTTATTTTATTGTACAATAGCAATAAAAAGTTTTAGGGCTGGACGAAATGATGATATACACACATACATATATACAAATTTGCTTTGTATTTCCCCGGCATTGAAATCAGGCTCATATAAATGTCAGGAAACACGATTCCTGGCTGAATGTCAATATCTTTGGATCACTGGATCTTTGGTAAGTTGTAAGGAACACTATATTGAATCGCATTTTTGCAGTTTCCCCTATTAAATCCATTCATGCAGCAGCTCTTTTGCCGCTCAGTCCGGCTGAGGGGGCATGTTCCGACGGGAAAGCTAACAGGGGTTAACAGGGGAAAACGCAAGTAAAATGAACAGTTATCAGTTTAAATGAAAGGTTTATTTATTTATTTATATTTTTAAGCAGGAAAGGATTAAAACAATCAGGCCTGACGTTTTCAGCAGGTTCCTGCTCTGCAGAACATAAATACCACACACACAACAAACTCCAAGACAAGATAACAACAAACACACAAACCGAGAGAAAGAGCATTAAGGGGAGGCCATGGAGCCACCTCAGTGGTCACAGATATACCTGTCCATTAGATGGCGAACAAAAAAGTCTTATTGATGTTATAGTTCTGATATGCTGTGGGATCTCATTCCAGGCTTTAATGAACACATGAAAAAAAAAAAAAAAAAAAGATCTCTGTCTATAGCAGTTCCTAAAGGCCGGTAAAGGCAAAAGTCCATTTGTAACAGATCTCGTAGTGCGCTCAGACCTTGAGCTGAGTTTTGGAACCAACGCAGTGCTGCTGAAGTGTGTCCATTTAAGGTTTGACAATACAAGTTTATCCCATGGCTTATTTTATAGTTCTGAAATGTCAAGGCATTAGACAAAGATGCAATACAGTGGTGAGTCCAGCCTGGAAGCCTGTTGTGGATCTCGTAGGCTCTATTATAGAGTCTTGTTACTGGTTCAAGGATTTCATTTGTTGTAAGTGACCAAACAGGTAAACAATACGACAGAGTGGACATAATGATGGCATGAAGATATGTTTTAGAAACAGAAAGTGACAAATATGGTCTAATTTTACTATAAACAAGTAACTTCCTTACAACTTACCAAAGATCCAGTGATCCATGGATATTGACATGCAGCCAGGAATCGTGTTTCCTGACATTTATATGAGCCTGATTTCGATACATAAATATTTATCACTGTCAGTCATCACAATTTGAATCCCACAGAGTGAATCCCGCATGTATATGCGGATGGGCCTATATGTATTGAAGCATGTATGTGGCCGCTTGTCAAGAATGAAAAAAAAAAGGTTTATTCAAATTCTGAATATATTATAGGCCTACTAATAATTTTTATTTATTTATATCAACTAGACAGCGAGCAAAGAGCGCTCCCTTTATAATCACTACATGCTGTCAGTCATTCAATGAACGCAATCTCACAAAGTTCCGTTATATTAATCAGTGAAGTTGACTACACAATGAGTCTCTTATTTACATAATGTCTGCACTTAAAGAGAGGACTAGCGCATGTGCAGAAATCAGCACTACTTGAGCTGTGAGTGGATTCTAACTTCAACACCTGTGATTGGCCATTACATTCTAGAAATCAACAAACATATCTGTGATTGGCTACATTACTCACCGAAACGAAAAACACGTTGGAAATTTTATATTTTGATGGGTGCAAATGCAGATATGCACTGGATCTTTTGCCAACTCCTTTTCACTAATAATATGCTATTATTACAAATTCTTACAGAGATTTACAAGGATTACAGATCCTAGACCAGCAGTGTTGGGCAGCTTTTCCCTCTAAAAGCAGTCATTAGCAGAAGCAGCAGATGGTAGTGGTCTGAGTGAGAAAATTACACGCTATTATCCGTGGCCAAGCCTCGGATTTTGTGTGTTTTTCGCTGCATTCACGCTGAAAACCAATGCTGCCTCTCAGTCTTTTTGCCACTCAGTGGGGCATAACCGCAGTCACACCTGCTGACGGTGACTTCATGTGCATACACTTTATACTAAAGATAATAAGGTGCACACAGCTGAATAGAATAACTATGGTAATGGTAACCATGACAACTAAATACTGGCGGGAACTTATGGTGCGTTCAAGTCCTCCTGGGATTTTCGTATTTACGAGGTGAGAAGTCGTGTTTACGACATCATGTGCGTTCAAGTCTCTTTGGTTGGAGCAATATGGCAGTGTACCTTCTTTTAATGAATTTCACGAAAATACAGCAAGGTTTGTTAACTCAGCATAACAGCATATAGAAAATGAAGAACAAAGAATATGCATCAGGTGAGTTTTAATCTTTTACGTTTGTATTAATCTATGAAGCCGCTGTAAATGGTATCGTTATATATTAGGCTAATTGTTATATTACAATGCTAGCTTACTTTGTTGTAAATGACAAAGCCTGACAGTGTCACTGCTAAATACCCGTTATATTCAACTACAGACGTTGCATCCATTGATTCCGCCATGCTTCTCACTGACACACCCCCAACTTGTACAGATCGGGGCTTAAAGAAAATCCCGAACTTCCCACTGGTATTTACAACTTCATTGTGGCGTTCATGTGCGTTCAACTCGTAAATACGATCTTTACGACATGACTTGGAACCATTAGAACAAAGGACAACTGAAACTAATGAATACAAATTAAGAGTCTGTGAAACTAAAAATGAACATAACTGTGACAATTATATTCTATTGATTTAATTTTAAAGATACTGTTCTTGCATATTAGTTTACAGTTTGACCTTTTGAACTGTGATTCTTTCCACACTTTCAGTATTATGTTGTTAATCGCTCCAGACGTCCTTTAAATGAAATGACATAATCCTATTACAACTTCAAATACGATTAATTTTGCATTGCACTGCCATGAGTGGAGTGATGAGATGTCACAGAAAAATTGGTGTCTTCTTGCTACCCATGTTTTACTGGAGATAGTGGTGCCTGACCAATGGCATGTCTGGTTTAGAAGCCCCTCAGAGGGTTCGTGTTAAGAACTTGGTTATGCTGGTTTCAACATAGTTTTGGATCCAGTAATGCCATCCAACTGTACGACATGCACAAGTCTCTCAGCTCCAGTAATACGGTGTGATATAAATAGTTATGACTTCATTGAACTCCCCTTGCAGCAGCTAGAGACTCTGGAGATTCTGGTTACACTGCACAAAAAAAAAAAAAAATATATATATATATATATATATATATATATATATATATAATAATATTATTGATTTATTGAAAATTACAAAATTACTTAAGCTATTAAGTCTTGTTTTCTATAAACAAATATCAAAATTAAGCAAGTTTATGCTTAAAATAAGACAAAAAATGGGGTAAGAAAAATTCTATCTTAATTCAAAAGGAAAACATGTTGTTGTTGTTTTTTACCCCACTAGCAGATATTTTGTCTTGTTTTCAAAAAAAGCATTGTATACATTCATTTATTTATTGCAGAAAATAAGAATTAATATCTTAGGTTATTTAGCATACCAAGTAAATGTATCTTGATTTATGAATGTTTAGAAATATGTACTGAAAAATACAAAAATACTGAGTAAGAAAATAGAAAATGTATTTGCAAAATGTATTTGCAATATAGGACAAAAAACCCAAAACTTTCTCATGGCATGGTTCACTAAATGAAGCAGACTCAGATGATTTATTCCAGAGACAAATGAGAAAAAGTTGACAATTAAAATCAGCATCCTGCTTTGGCCCTCAAAACAGTCTACAAACCCGATTCCAAAAAAGTTGGGACACTGTACAAATTGTGAATAAAAAAGGAATGCAATAATTTACAAATCTCATAAACTTTATTCACAATAGAATATAGATAACATATAAAATGTTGAAAGTGAGACATTTTGAAATGTCATGCCAAATATTGGCTCATTTTGGATTTCATGAGAGCTACACATTCCAAAAAAGTTGGGACAGGTAGCAATAAGAGGCCGGAAAAGTTAAATGTACATATAAGGAACAGCTAGAGGACCAATTTGCAACTTCTTAGGTCAAATGACAACATGATTGGGTATAAAAAGAGCCTCTCAGAGTGGCAGTGTCTCTCAGAAGTCAAGATGGGCAGAGGATCACCAATTCCCCCAATGCTGCGGCCAAAAATAGTGGAGCGATATCAGAAAGGAGTTTCTCAGAGAAAAATTGCAAAGAGTTTGAAGTTATCATCATCTACAGTGCATAATATCATCCAAAGATTCAGAGAATCTGGAAAACCATACTGGATGCCCGTGATCTTCGGGCCCTTAGACGGCACTGCATCACATACAGGAATGCTACTGTAATGGGAATCACAACATGGGCTCAGGAATACTTCCAGAAAACATTGTCGGTGAACACAATCCACCATGCCATTTGCCGTTGCCGGCTAAAACTATATAGGTAAAAAAAGAAGCCATATCTAAACATGATCCAGAAGCGCAGGCGTTTTCTCTGGGCCAAGGCTCATTTAAAATGGACTGTGGCAAAGTGGAAAACTGTTCTGTGGTCAGACGAATCAAAATTTGAAGTTCTTTTTGGAAAACTGGGACGCCATATCATCCGGACTAAAGAGGACAAGGACAACCCAAGTTGTTATCAGCACTCAGTTCAGAAGCCTACATCTCTGATGGTATGGGGTTGCATGAGTGCGTGTGGCATGGGCATCTGGAAAGGCACCATCAATGCTGAAAGGTATATCCAACTTCTAGAACAACATATGCTCCCATCCAGATGTTGTCTCTTTCAGGGAAGACCTTGCATTTTCCAACATGACAATGCAAATTGCAGTTCCACATACTGCATCTATTACAACATCATGGCTGTTATGTCATCTATGTTGTATTCTGAATAAAATATTGAAATTTGAAACTTCCATATCATTGCATTCTGTTTTTATTCACAATTTGTACAGTGTCCCAACTTTTTTGGAATCGGGTTTGTAGTGAAGATAACAAAAAATGTCATTTGATGCCCTGCTATCATTAACAAGAAGTAGAAGCCCTGACTCATTTTCCATGTGGCAATGACATATCTTCTCTGTGATAAGCCCTGGTTTGCATTCTTGGTGGCGGTCCTTGACTGGAGCCAGATGATTCAGGAGCTGTCAGTCAGAAGCAGATAGAGTCTGGCCTTGTGGTCAGAGTTCAGAGGGCCTGTCTAACATGTCTCCTTTTCACCAGGCGGTGAACATACAAGCTGCTGACTCACCAGCTCCTCTCACTTTTAAACAATGACCTCCACATTAATGTCAGTCTAAGGAAAGATAGTGATGTTGGTGTCAACGCTAAAGATGCTAAAGGGCCAGTTTCCAGAAACAGGTTTCCTTTAGTTATTTGATTAGTCAGATTGGTCAGGACGCTTGAACAAAACATCCGTTCAGTGTCTCCAACATACACTTTTCAGTTTAATTAGCCCACAAATGGCTTATTTATACACTTTATACTCTGGCCAAAAAACTGTCAGTATTCCTCCAATTCTCCATTTATCTGCTTATCATATCCTCAGATATACTCACCACCCCATCTTCATATTCTTCTGCTATCAAATAATCTCTTTTATTTTATACATCATCCTTGTTGTGAGTCTCTGTTCCGTAACACAGGCTAAGTAGTTACTGCAGAACCCTTTTTTATTAATATTTGTGTAGTTTATCATTGACATTTCTGAAATCATCTCTTACAAAAACCATATTCTTTTCTTTCTTTTTTTTTTTTTTTTTTTTTACTTTAATATGCTGGCATGATGAATCCCAAATCTTAAAGCAGAAGGAACTGGATGAAATATTCTGAATTATATCAATCCATAATTTGTGATGCAGCCTGAAATTAAACCACACCATGTTCGTTCGTCTAACCAAAGGAGGTCTGGTTTCTCCTTCTTCAAAGTTTTTTTTTTTTTTTTTTTTTTTGTCACTGGAGTTTGGGTTCCTTAATGTCACTGTTGCCTTTTGGCTTGCTTAGACACTTAATATTTGGCAATATTATTGACTTGAATGCATTATTGGATGAGAAGTGACCTGGATGATGACATAACCTTTTCTCCAGAACAGCTTTAGGTGAATTGTTATCATTCTATAATTAATTAAGTTTAACTGAATCAACACTGAACTGATTTCAACTGAATGACTGTTTGCATTTGTCTTTTTAGAGCTGCTTTACAGCATAATTGAATTTGTTTGCATCATTGAATCATATTTTCCTGTTTATCACTGTAAAGTTCTTTTTAAACAATCTGTATTGTTTAAAGGTCTATATAAATAAAGGTGACTTAACTTGATTTACTTTCTATAATAAGTGATGTTTGACAATGTTTGGCAGTATTTTCGTTTTAGGAATAGGTCTACTGGTAAAGGTTGTTTTATTACTATAAGTTTCACTTAATAAGGAATCTACATGATGGCTGTTTCCTGTACCAAAAAGTTGTGCTTTCCCACAGAATAAGTCTCATACTTTTCAGGTTTAATAGAACTCTAAATCAAAACAGGCTTATTCAGAACTCAGGACTATTGTAAACCTTGTATCTGTTAGATTTCTAAAACTGATCCGATTTTAATGACTTTCCCTTAGTAGTGTCCCCACAGAGTCTAAGTGAATGTCTGAGAGTGTGTGCTGACAGTCTGAAGTGCTGCATACAGTACACTTATTAATCCGCCATCCGCAGAGGAATCAACAGCAAGAGGATTACACACCGGTTCAGCGTCAACAGCAGCTCAGAGGAAGTATGACTCCCAGCACTATTTTAAAGACACCCTTTCCTGTATGAGTCATCTGAGTCAAAAGTCTATTAAACTGAGACAAAATAATTACTGCCTCAAAGAAAACAAGATGCATTCTTTTTTGAGGGGATTTTTGCTGTTAATCAGACAAGAAATTGAAGAAACAACAGGGTAACGAGAAGGAGGGGGTGATATCAGGAAATGACCCATGCCAAAATCAAACTTGGGTCTCCCCCACAAGTAAGTGACAACGCATAACATGTCGGAGCATGTTCACTACCCAACAGGCCACTCCTTTAACACAAGATGTGTTCTAACACTCTGTCCCACATGGCATCTCATCTATCAGCCTTTCTTTTTTTCTTTTTTTATTCTTTTTTTTTTTTTTTATCAGACATATATTTATGTTTAAAAACCTCACTGACCCTAAACTTTAATTGGTAGTGTATATTAATTCTTCTGTTAAAACATGTGTATTTAATCTGTGAAATCTGCCATTTTCAGGTGTTAAACATTATGCTGCACATTAAATTCATGTTATGTTTTCATCTTGTGGCTCTTATTTTATTTATTATTTTATTTTTTTATTTTACTAAATAATCTAAAGAGTCTAAATAAATTTTTTTAGTAATTTGTGGTAGTTTGAGCCTTAGCTGTATTGAAATGGGTTCAATGGTCGTTTTAGTTTAAACTGAAGTTACTTGTGTTAAGATCTATGAAGTTCCAAATCAGATTCTAACAGAAATCACCATAGTAATTGAACAGATAAAATCAGATTCTGAATTGTCAGCCCCTAATGTCAAAATGGTTCATAATTGGTTCATAATCATAATTCTTTAAGATAATCTCTGTCTTTTGTTGTAAGTATTTACACTTTTGCATATATGTATGGTTCCTTCCCATGAATCCTCTTCACTGCCCCCGATTTCACCTCTGGTTTGTTGTTCTCTCATCCTAGCAGGCTCTGTTTAATCCAAGAGACTGTCAGATTTAAGCGATCCTTTCAGCACGAAGCATTCAACAGTGCCAGGCAGAGTGGGAACTGGCAAGATTACAAACACTGTATCTTCATCCCGCTTTAATTAACATGCAGCTTTATCAGGGCGATCACAAGTTCGCTGCAGTAAAGTTTTCCTCTGATAAACAATGCACAAGGCTGGCAATGAATGCCGAGCGGCCCTAAACAAGTCAAGTTAATTGCCTGAAAAATGTTTTCCTCTGTCTTTGTAACATCCCTTCATCAATTTTATGTCTCTGATTCAGTAGGAATGCATTTTGACAGATAGAGGTAGATGGCCGCTCTCATTCTGCCAGATTTGTTATAGATGGGTGACTGGGGAACATGCCACTTCCTCTAAGTAGCTCTTATACTGTTGTACGCACAGCTTGTGATGTCACACCAATGAGTGCCTTTTCATATTTTAATATGATTGTGTGACATTATTCCAAGTTGCCTGGTTGTGGAAATGAATAAAAAAGTGATTCTTTTGACAGACCCCCTAAAGGTGACTATAAACATGTAATCTGGTTTGCTTTCTTTATGGGTATTTTAAGGTATTATTTTATGACTTTATGACTTAAGTTTGTCCAACAGTAGGCTCATGACACTTGGAATATTAAAATCCATCATCTCCCAGCATGGTTTTGGCAGACAGGAATGTCAGATTGTTGCTAAAACAATCAGGATCATCAATCCAGGGTATTTTGGTCTTTGTTGATTCCAGTTTCTACAGACTCTGTCTGGCCAAACCATGAGCAATACCAATATGCCAAGAGAAAGAACAGATATTGATTATCCAGCGGAGGAATGTTGGCAGTGTTGCGTGTGGTGGAGAGCAGGCTCCAGCCTCAGAATTTCAGGGTTTGTTTCCTGAATTCTGTCCAAATCCATCCTGGATTTTAATTCCAGCGAGAAGCTGTAGCCGCCAAAGTCCAAAAACAGAGTCCAAGTTCCTTTAGACAAGAAATCTCAAGGAGCATTACACTGACTTCTGGAGAGGTCAGACATCATCATTCCATCTATGTATATGAAAAGTCATCAACTGAATTGTGCCAGAATATTCTGTCTGAGTAATCAAGATTGTCAGCTCTCAGGGTGGACCCCTGTTGGTAATGAAATTTAGGAGAGTATTTGCTGGATTTCGCATCTCTTACACAGATGCCAGAATACCAGCTGCCTGTTCCGAGAGAACAGTCACACTCAGAAATAAGTAGATGACAGCTAGCTCTGATTTCTCCCGGTAATACACTGCGGCTGATGTGCCACCCCTCTTCAAAGCTGCCAGATGGGTGCAGTGGAAGTGAGAAAAGGTTGTGTCAGACAGACACTACATTTAGAGACTCTGGTGATTGCATACTGTCATCTCACATACAGCCTCACAAACACCTTGACTAGATGGCAGGAAAAAAAAAAATCATATTATTGCCATTTTAATGCCAAACACCCACAACATTATGCATTACTATGACACACATATTGTGCACAAACCTAATATCCTGCCTAAGCAAGATAAGTGTGTGTGTGTGTGTGTGTGTGTGTGTGTGTGTGTGTGTGTGTGTGTGTGTGTGTGTGTGTGTGTGTGTGTGTGTGTGTGTGTGTGCGTCCTGGTAAACCCTACATTATGGGGACAAAATGTCCCCACAAAGATGGTAATATCCGAAATCCTTGTCCTTGTGGGGACATGTTTTGGTCCCCATGAGGAAAACATCTTATAAATCATACTAAGTGATGTTTTTTGAAAATGTAAAAATGCAGAATGTTTCCTGTGATGGGTAGGTTTAGGGGTAGGGGCAGTGTAGGGGGATAGAATATATACAGTTTGTACAGTGTAAAAACCATTACGCCTATGGAATGTCCCCATAAAACATGAAAACACGTGTGTGTGTGTGTGTGTGTGTGTGTGTGTGTGTGTGTGTGTGTGTGTGTGTGTGTGTGTGTGTGTGTGTGTGTGTGTGTGTGTGTGTGTGTCTGTGTCTGTGTGTGTGTGGCCAAACATCTGAGTTTGTTTAAATAGTACATAGTACTTCCAGTGGGGCCACCTGAGTATGACTTTAGATGTATAATAATAATAATAATAATAATAATAATAATAATAATAATAATAATAATGCGATATGCCTAGCATCACCACATCCCCAAGCAGTTTGGAAAATAGATGGACGATATTATGTTGTAATGATTATTTTTGTTCTTGTTTTTGTTCTTGTTATTCTTCTTATTAGTATTATTATTACATAGAATCACATTTCTAAAAGTTGCACAATTTTCTCTCATGAGCATATAAACAGTGTCGACTGTATTGAAAGTTATGTGAGTTTATATCAATTATAATAATCAAATAGTTCCAACATGTAAAATATGATACATTATTTTGATAAAATACCACAGCAAGAACAATACACAATACCTAGGAAACCTGAAATGGTACAGCATTTTGCTATATTTCAGCAAAGCATGTTTACATTATCTTATTTATTTTATAATTTATTCATCACATTTTATTTTATTTTATTTTACCTGTAATATCATCACAAAAAATGTTGTAGGATTTACTTTGAAACACTTTTGACTCACAAATTGCTAGTTCATTTCACAAATAATTACAAAGAAATTACAAGTAATACATTAAATCAAATGTGAAATTTTAAAGTAGAAAGACAGAAATAGCATTTTCTTGTGAAGCGTACTCCAATAATCATTGTTTTATTTATATTGCAGTGTGTGGGAAGGCCTCTGCTCTGAGCTCTTTGTATAGCAATAGAGCTGTTTCAGATCTACCTCACTGATACCTTTGCAGGGTGACTTTCTGTGATCTATTTATAACAATTATGATGCAGCAGAATTGTTCAGTAAAGGCACTTCAGCACTGGCAGACATCATGCCGAAGTCTTTGATCTGCTGTATACAAAGCCCATTGAAATTCGTATTCGGTCACAGTCTCCGCAGCCCCGAGTTTTGGCTGGAGAAAAAGAGACAGGAAAAAGATAAAAGTATACAATGCCTCTAGCTGAAAGCAGCATCTGGAGTCTGTATATGAACCTAAGCACCTCACTGAAAGTTGGCCACTTTCATTTGACTCGCCCTGTCAAACAAAACAGAACCCTAATGCTGCACTGACCTCATCTGGCAGGCGTTACTGCTTAATATTCAGCCAATGCTATTATGATTCAAGATGTCATGCTTTATATTCGTAACAATGTAATTACATATGTAATTACTGAATAATACAAATGAACACCATGTACTGTTGTTACTTTGTGGAGATGCTTGTAAATACAGTATTAAGTATAATGAAAAAGTCAGCTAGGACTCTGGCAAGATGCATAAGGGTGTTATAACACTCTGAAGAGGCTTGTGTTGTGAAAATGGCTGACTGTACATTATCATACTTATGAATACTTACCAATTTAATAAATACAATTGGTCTGTGTTATTCAAAGTGAATTTTTATATTGGTCTAATCATAACTCATGTTTGTTATTTTACATATCAGAAAATATGATGCTTATTTTAAGACATCACTAGAAGGCCTGGTTTCATAGACTGGACTTAGACTAAGCCAGGCTTAGGCCTTTGTTCAATTAGGACATTTAAGTAGCTTTTATAAACATGCATAAAAAATTTAAAAAAAAAAAACATTACTGATGTTATTCTTAAGCCAAAACAATGACAGTGATATATTTTAGGATATGTCAGTGCAAGTTGTTCTCAGTTAAAACCAACCCGATCTCACGAAAATTTGTACGTATTTTAAGAGGTGGCTAATTCGATTTTTGCTAACCCTACCCATCACTTCTGTTTAGACAAATCATACAAATGCATACGAGTGAGGTCGTACAAATTCGTACTAAATGATCGTGAGATAGCCTTGGGTAAAACAGCTTAAACAAACTAGCTTAAGCCTTGTCTATGAAACCGGGGGTAAGTCTTTCAAGTTGTCTTTACTTACTGTAAATTAACAAACATAGTGGTTGACTAACAAAGTGTTTTTAGTTCTATCAAAAAAATTCTGCTTACATAATATCGCTAATTTAGCTGTTGTTTAAGGATAAAATTATTGACCTACATTAGCATTTTGTTTTATGGCTAAATATATTGATTAAGTATTGTGTGGTCCTTTTTATTATTAATTATTTTATTAATGTTTTTGTCTTTTATTATTCTGTTATTTGTCTTTATTAATGTTTTGTGTGTGTGTGTGTGTGTGTGTGTGTGTGTGTGTGTGTGTGTGTGTGTGTGTGTGTGTGTGTGTGTGTGTCGTGGGGAGGGGGTAATTGATTAACATTAAATGGTACATAACACACACAGTTTCTGCCAATCTCATGTTAATCTTGAGTACCTATATAGTATCTCAGAAAAGTCTTTAGTTTTATCAAATTTATAAAAGACAGATTTTCTTTCCGAAAACACTGAGCTCGTGCAGGCGTGCAGTGGGCGGAGCTGAAGAGTCACAATCATGCAAACACACACACACACACACACACACACAATTAAATTCCTTAATGCTGGGTTATTTGGTGCAACGTAGTTCAAAGATCAGGGAAGAAGGAGGCGGGAACCAGCGAACATTTAAAAACTTTACTCAAAAATAAACAAACAAAATACAATGACGGCGGCAGCCCCTCACGGACGACTGCCGCCTACAAACAAAACAAAAACACAACATAATAATGGCGGCAGCCCCTCACGGACGACTGCCGCCTACATACAAAACAAAACGCAACATAAAGTCCAGGCCTGGTCCTCTCACGTCTTGCACTGTCGTCGCTCCTCCTTTTATGCTCCCGTCACTCCTCCATGAGATGAGACCGGTGTGGCGCACAGCTGATGCTCATCATTATTCGCCACCGGCCCACTCTCACGGTCCCTCGCCACATTTGGGAAGCTGAACAAGTCTTTGTCTTTCCCTCACAATCAGAAACACACTTATTTAGTGACATTGTTGATTTCATAGGTTTAAAAACAAAATGACAGTGCTGCCGACGGCTTCCGTAAACCCGATTGCAGCTCATTGATGGGCGCATTCTTGCTCTCGCTCTGGTTGATCCACGCACGTGCTCATCTGGGAGAGATGCCCAATAAAGGAATTCCGCCCTTTATGATGTCATACAAGGCCAAACGTGTTCGAATCCTGAGTGTATTTGGCACAGAAATACTCTGTCATACGTCTAACTCGTTTTTTTGAAGTAAAAACTTTATTTAGAGTGTGAGAAGAGATTGTGATGTGATTCGATTCGAGAGACATGAAAGTAGCACAGCTATATAGGAAATTGGTGGCTTAGTACTATACATAAATTATAGAAAATATTTGACTGTAGAATGCCACAACTGAGCAATGAGAATCAAGTGTTTAACAGAACCATAAAATAAGCTTTGTTAGTAATATTAATATTGGAACTAAGTGTGTTTACATATAATAAAACATGGACACCATGGGTAAAATGTACGTTTAAGTAGTTTAATTCTCTTTGAGGAAAAGTACAGGTACAACAAGGGAGATAAATAGCTTGAGGTCTTGCCAAGTGAAGTATTATACTTTATTCATCTGCAATATAATATACAACACACTGCAGCCAGCCACATTTATCAATATTACAAAGCAGCATAGTGGTTATATGAGGCAATAACAATAAACAAACACTGTACATTTGGAAATGGACTACTATATATGACAGATGTGTAGCTGTTTGGCATCATATAATAAGAGGTAAAAGGCAGATACATGATATTAGACGACCTCACTCTAGGTGCTCATAATGTGAATGGCTTGCGGGTGGAAATTGTTTTCGAATCTCTTGGCTTACATGTTGACACTGTGGTATGTCTTGCTAACCCTTAGTGGGAAAACAATCTGTGGCTTGTGTGGTTTGGATTCTGTAGTTTAGCATGGACTTTATTAATATAGATCTGCTTTGTGATGCTCTGTAAGAGTTGTAATATTTACAACATTAATAAAATGCTGAAATTGCAAGCAATGATGCCTGTATTATTAGTGTATGATTAAGTGTTTATGAGTGCAACATTTTGCCTGGAATAAATATGCAAGAACAAATATTATAATTGCTCAGAAATCAAGATAGCTAATGTGTTTATAACATCATGTCAGGTACCTAAATAAGTTTCTCGGTGCTGAAAAATCTGGCAAATATCAAATATGGCAGATTTGAAATCAATGATGTTTGGTTACGACATACAGAGGACACAAAGTCATACAATTATGGTGAAAACAATGACACAATTTTCATTTTTGTTTGAAATTTTAATGGGAAATAACTGGTTTGTGTTAATTTTAGGAAATAATTGGCTAATTGATGATAGCACACTTTTCATCCAAACTGTCTTCGTGCAAAATACTTTATGCCCTCAGCTTGTGTCTTCATTTTTGTCCAAAAAAAAAAAAAAACTTAATTGAACTATCAAATGTAGAAAATGTTGATTAAAAATTAACAGCCATGGTCTCATTGTTAATACATAGGTATTAAAATGTAACTTTCAAAGACACAAAATGTATGTTTTTGTACGTTTGAATAGATGCTGAAACCTAAAATATGGACTTATTGGCGACATTTAAATGTAGCATTATTATGTTTTTACAAAAAAAAAAAAAAAAAAAAATAATAATAATAATAATAATTTTTTTTTACAAATCTTTCCTTTCATAAAGATATCTGTATAATTATAAGATCCCCTAACCTAAACATTCCCATTTTATACAGAATATTAAAAGAATAAAACATAATGGAAATAATTCAATATATAATTATTGATAATAATTAATAATAATAATTATCAATTAATTATTAATTATTAATTATTAAATTAATTAATTATTATTAATAATAATTTCAAAACCATTTACTGTTATAAATAAAAGCATAACAGATAGACAAGTGAAATCACAATCATTTATTTATTGTGAAAATGTCAAAAGCGGTACCAAAAATAGTTCAGATGATGATGTGTTGCAGTCCCAGTTCTCTCTGGCAGTATATAATAGTTTTGTATGAGGTACAAATAAGAGGCCGGAAAAGTTAAATGTACATATAAGGAACAGCTAGAGGAGCAATTTGCAACTTATTAGGTCAATTGGCAACATGATTGGGTATAAAAAGAGCCTCTCAGAGTGGCAGTGTCTCTCAGAAGTCAAGATGGGCAGAGGATCACCAATTCCCCCAATGCTGCGGCCAAAAATAGTGGAGCAATATCAGAAAGGAGTTTCTCAGAGAAAAATTGCAAAGAGTTTGAAGTTATCATCATCTACAGTGCATAATATCATCCAAAGATTCAGAGAATCTGGAACAATCTCTGTGCGTAAGGGTCAAGGCCAGAAAACCATACTGGATGCCCGTGATCTTCGGGCCCTTAGACGGCACTGCATCACATACAGGAATGCTACTGTAATGGAAATCACAACATGGGCTCAGGAATACTTCCAGAAAACATTGTCGGTGAACACAATCCACCGTGCCATTCGCTGTTGCCGGCTAAAAACTCTATAGGTCAAAAAGAAGCCATATCTAAACATGATCCAGAAGCGCAGGCGTTTTCTCTGGGCCAAGGCTAATTTAAAATGGACTGTGGCAAAGTGGAAAACTGTTCTGTGGTCAGATGAATCAAAATTTGAAGTTCTTTTTGGAAAACTGGGACGCCATGTCATCCGGACTAAAGAGGACAGGGACAACCCAAGTTGTTATCAGAACAGTTCAGAAGCCTGCATCTCTGATGGTATGGGGTTGCATGAGTGCGTGTGGCATGGGCAGCTTAAACATCTGGAAAGGCACCATCAATGCTGAAAGGTATATCCATGTTCTAGAACAACATATGCTCCATGCAGATGTTGTCTCTTTCAGGGAAGACCTTGCATTTTCCAACATGACAATGCCAGACCACATACTGCATCAATTGCAACATCATGGCTGCGTAGAAGGATCAGGGTACTGAAATGGCCAGCCTGCAGTCCAGATCTTTCAACATTTCATAAAGAGGAAGAGTTGACAAAGAAGACCAAAGACAGTTGAGCAACTAGGAGCCTGTATTAGGCAAGAATGGGACAACATTCCTATTCCTAAACTTGAGCAACTTGTCTCCTCAGTCCCCAGGCGTCATCCAGCTGTTCCTTATATGTACATTTAACTTTTCCGGCCTCTTATTGCTACCTGTCCCAACTTTTTTGGAATGTGTAGCTCTCATGAAATCCAAAATGAGCCAATATTTGGCATGACATTTCAAAATGTCTCACTTTCAACATTTGATATGTTATCTATATTCTATTGTGAATAAAATATAAGTTTATGAGATTTGTAAATTATTGCATTCCTTTTTTATTCACAATTTGTACAGTGTTCCAACTTTTTTGGAATCGGGTTGGTATTAATCCGGCTTCTCTCCATGAAGACACACATTTCTCCATTTCAAATGTACATCGACTGAATCACGAAATGTCGCAATCTGTGATGAAGCAGGCGAGAGCAAGTTAGCGTTCGATACCACTGCCGTAAAACATGTCGTAGCGCTTCTTGAGGGAGCGTTTTTTTACAAATATTGAATTCATAACAAGTGCGGGATTTGACGTTTATGATTTGACGGTTGCTGCTGAGAGTGGAGATGAAAATCGCTGGATAAAGGGCTGAATTTGGATCTGTTCCTTGCAAACATATGGACACCTTACATAAACAAACGTATTCTCATGAGATTAAATAAGCCCCATTTTAGCCCCTTCAGTACACTGTAAACTTTAATGCTCAACATACTTAATTGGTTTGAGTAGTGCCGACTCAAATTAAACAAATTAGTTAAATCAAATGAATTTTTATGAGCATGAGCAACACACTGAAACTCAAGTTAGGCAAACTAAGAAAGTTTTACATCACTATTATTTTATGTTAATGTTCAGCTTACCTTTTAAAACGAAAGTAAAACTTGGATCCACAGGTAAAAACATTATTAGCTTGAGTTTATAGACATTTTTATATTATGTTTGCTGAAAGCACAAACCAACTTTAGTTAAGTTAATACCACGTTTCTTCTGTACTGAAAAGTTCTGAAGCTAGTTGCCTCAAGTGTTTGCGTTTTCTCAACTTCTATTTTTTACTTCTATATGGGCATTGAATCTGGTGTAGAGTTATTATATTTAAAGCCATTCCCTTTGTTGTAAGTAAGCATGCTCTTGTCACATGGGTTGTGAAGCTGTCCTCCCCTGCTGTGACTAATTTGGCTCTTTATTTCTTTATTATCTGTCTGGAACACCTCATTATCATACTACATATTTTGTGCCTCGTGGATTAAATGCAGTGTTCATTTCTCTTGTGAGTTCTATATTTAGTTTGACTATGATATAGATTTAATTACAGGGACATAATAACCATTGCAGAGTTTAATACATTGCACAACATGATTCCTGATGGTTTTTAAGCCTTATCAAAAGTATGTTCTTCTCCTTTTTTCCAACTCATTTGAAACAGGGAGATCTGTAGAAAAATATATTGCCGTGGAATGTACTGGGAGAGGGAATCCTTTTCAACAAGAAACATCATATACGTTTTTTTTTTTTATTATTATTATTATTATTGTTAGTAGTAGAAGTAGTAATTGAGCCTAACTGAGTAACTGAAGAAAACAAAATGGCTGCTCTATTTAATATATTGATGGGTATTTGTATGAATTACTACTTTGAATTATCAATAAGGCTGAAACATACAAAATATGTTTTCAGCACCATGAGAACTAATCAGATTTTCTTCAACAGACGGTGCTAAAAGCATTCTCTCATATGATTCATTCACTGTAGTGAAGGATAGATTTGTCAATATTTAATAAATATTTAACAGGTTTCTGTCTCATGATGTTAGCACATATTGAGTGAAAGTAAAGGAAAACACATACATTTTATGATGGAAGAAGCAGGATGTTTTATCCAAAGTAAATATTTTGGAACTTGTTGAACAAATCAATCCAAACTAATTCCTTGAGAAATACTGTATTGTTCTAAGATTGTTCTACTGTATGTTTTTCTATATTCTCATACAGTATGCCATACCTAGATAATGAACTGACTGCTATGGAAAGATTCTGTAGCTCATATAAGCAGTTGATCAGCCAAGAAGACAATATTGAACAAATAGATATAGTGTAACACTTTATTTTACAGTGTCCTTGTTACACGTTACATGTAATTACTATAGTAATAACTATAAATTATGCATGCAACTAACTCTAAACCAAACCCTAATCCTACCCTAACCCTATTGTAAGTACAGGTAGTTCATTATTATTACTCAGCACTTAAATGTATAATTACACTGTAACAAGGACACCTTTAAATAAAGTGTAACCACACTCTTAAGAATAATGATTCTAACCAGTACCAAATTAGTTTTTTCTTTCGGCTTGTAACAATAGCAGAACTCCTTTTGGTGCTAAATAGAACCCTTTTTATATGGTTCCATAAAGAACCATGCTTTAAAAGTGCTATAGTATCTAATTCTGAATAAGTCGTGTACAATTCAAAATGCAGGTGAAGACATGTGAACTGTATAGTAATACACTGTTTCTATATTGCTTGACAACTGTGCTACAACTCTGCCTGAGTCAGGTTTTATAAACCTTGAGAAAGAAGTGTTCTTAATTGTAACTTAAATGTTTCATAAGTCACAATTAAAAGGTGTACTTTGTAATCATGTTAATTCAAAGAATTAGTTTTAAATCACAGTTTAATAAAAATTTTGTTGCTCTTTAAAGAAGTTCACTTATTTTGATGTGTTGAATAACATACTAAAACACATGTAAATTACTTATTATAATTTTAACTGAAGAGTGTTATTCAGTATTACAGTAGTTAATATATTTTACTAAACTGCATTACAAACTGCATTACAATTACAAATATATTTAAATAGGCTATGTGACATACTAGTTTCATTAGAAATTACATCAAAGTATTTTAGCTTACCATAAATGCTTTGTCAGTACATTCAGCAGTTCACATTAAACATACTGTATTTCAAAGACAAATTATGGTTACACTTCATTTGGTTACACTTTATTTTAAAGTGCAATTGTTACAGTGTAATTACATATTTAAGTATTGAGTAATATTAATTGCATGTAATTACTATAGAGTTACAGTTAGGATTAGGGTTTGGTTTAGGTTAGTTACTTGTAATTATGCATAATTTACTGTTATTACTATAGTAAGTCCATGTAGTAACATGCAACTACATCACCTTAAAATAAAGTGTTACCCAAATTCCTAAGTCCTACTTAAGTGTGTGAAAAAAGTGAGAGAGGGAGGGAGGCAAGAGAGATGCAGCTTTCCTCTGTAACCTTACCCACTGGTCGCTGGACAGTGTCACTTTAGGGGGGAAAAGGGGGGTGGGGTGGTGATATTTGCATTGTTTTATTTTTATAACAGATTATTTTCACATCCAGTTTTTTGAGGAGGCACTGCCTCCCTTGCCTCCTCAGAAGAAAATGCCCCTGGTTAAAAGCCATTTTGTGATACGCAAAGCATTGGTGTGGACCACAGGAAACCCATTTAAAAGTTTATGTATTCCTTGGTGCTCATCCAACTCATAGGAGAGGTTGTTTAAAAGTAAAGTAAGGGATCAAAGCACTTCAAAGCAGCTGTGATTCATAAGCTGTTTAGAGCAGAATCCCCTCTCTGTATAAATGGACGGATGGCGTTCACACAGCAGACGCAGAAGGCAGCATGCGATCTGGGCTGTCGTTGATGGGGGAGGCGGTGATGGAGCAGCTGGGACTGGCCTTTGCCGGACCGCCCCGTCTCACGCTGAGGTGTAAATCAGGAGGCGAGCGGGCCGCCTGAGGTGATGGATGCCTGGGCCATGCCCACAGACTTGCAGTATTCTCATCTGTCACAGGCTAGCAGTGAGTGAGTGTGACTTTATAGCACCAGGGTCACATTCTGCCATGATGGACTAAAGCAGCCCACAATAGTGGAGTGGATTTATTGCCTAGAAGTTGTTTCTGCATTTCTAAATAAGCACAACCTGTTGATCCTGTGTGGCACTCTAATGAAATCCATGGGAAAATGGGAACCTGTGTAAACCATGAGCAGAATAAATGCACAGCTGATCCCTGTATCAGAGGAAGAAATCACTCCACCACTGCCTTTCAAAACACAGACATGTGCCTCTTATAAAGGCAGGAATGTAAAGAGTTCATGGGAGGAAAGGGACAATTAATATTTTGGGGCGAACAATTATATGATTGTTATTATTTTTTTAATGACAGATTACTCAGTCAGATCCCCAATGGTGAAAAAGAACAGAGAAATTATACTTAAAGACCCCATGAAATAGCTCTCCTGTGTTTACAAATTTCTAGGACATTTAAATACATTAAGAAAATAAATCTTATAAGTGCCTGTCTGCCCTCAGAGCTATAAAACCAACACATATACACTGTCAAATTCAACAGTTGTTCGAACTAATGTTAACTGTACTTAATGTCTTAATTGTAAAAATTTTGTAATCTGTAATATTCACGTACTATTCCTTGTTTACTCCGAAAATCCAAGTTAAGATTAATTGATTGGTTTAAGTGCCATTTTGTCAGAGAGAGAGAGAGAGAGAGAGAGAGAGAGAGAGAGAGAGAGAGAGAGAGAGAGAGAGAGAGAGAGAGAGAGAGAGAGAGAGAGAGAGAGAGTCTTAATAGTCTTTTCACTCATTTCCTCCACAGTTATATTTCTCTAGTTTCATTCACTAATTTCCCAAAGTCATCTTGAATTGTAAATACAACTGAAAGATTTGAAAGAACATCACATAAAATGACTTCATAAATTGATGTTGATTTTTCTAAAATGTTTTGTTAGAACTCACCATTATGGTGATAAGTGTTCCCTTTGGTTGGGCACTTGGAACTTCATTTATATTATTGTAATTATTGATGCAGTGATGCAAAAAGAAATTACAGGTATTTTGTTTCAAAGGAAGGGAAGTCATAAATAGGTGGGTTCTAACTAAATCATTAATTAGTCTTTTCATGTCAAATAATGAAAACAATTTTTTTTTTTTTTTTTTTTTTTTTTTTTTATACAATTTGTCACAATATCATGGAAATGACCATGCGTGAGTCACACATAGACTTCAATATTCAACATGAAAAACACAACAATGGTAACAATTAAATTTTATTTATTATTTATACTTTTTAGTTACTACAACTCTCATGTAAGTGAACTATACTAACTAAGCATTTGTCAGTATACTGTTCCTAACTAAACCCTAATACTCAAAATAATTAATTGGGCTAAGTAGAGCCAACTCAAATTAACCAAATTAATTAAATCAAATGAAATTTTATTATTTATTATTTAGAATCTTCCTTTTCTTTTGAGTTCTAAAAACTGACACATTTTAAGTAAACTCAATTGTTTCATTGTTTTGAGTTTTATGAACTTGTTTCTTTTAATTTAGACCAACTTAAATTTAACTGAAACTGGACTGGGATCTTTCCCAGCAGCATGCTTTGCCATGACAGTAAATGCCAAAATTAAGTATTATATCATGTTCTTTTGTATAATATTAATGTTAAGTGAGATTTAGTAGTGTTTCATTTTTTGTTATGCTAGTTAAGAAGAGTTTCTATTATGTTGAGGTTTTTTTGTACGTTACCATCATGGTGACGAGTGGAGCATGAACTTAGTTTGAGAATAGAATGCATTACATTAAATGCATTGCTGTCCTCATTCAGCAAGTGCTATGCTATGCTAATGCTACTGATGGCATTTACTGAATTAGCTAGTTAAAGCTAGTCAGGTTTCAACTACTAAAAATGTGAGATGACATGATATTTTTAAGTTAATTAGCATGAATTAGCAATTTATATGAATTAGCTTACTTAAATATTTCAAGTTCAAAACAATTAAAATGTATGAATACAAAATAAAAATCTGCAAGTTCTGCTTACTTAAAATGTAAATTTCTTAAGTTAAAAAAAAATTGAGGCAACTGACTTCGGGTTTAGAGTGTTTTTAAGGCAATTGGTTTGCATGTTTTTTAAAGTCTAACTAATTCGATTTTACAGTGTATTTACAGTCTATTTGCTAAAACTGTAATTGATAATTGTCTGATTTCTATATTTTTGGGGTATTTTTGTTATGTTTTGTATGAAATGCATTGTTTGTAATAGTATGAAAATAAGCAATAATTCATGTTGTTCACATGAAAGTTAAAAGCAATAATTCAAGGTGGTCACATAAAAGTTAAATGTGACTGTTGACAAACTGCAAAAAGATTGATATAATTAAAAATACTTAAGATATAGCATACGATATAACAGGGTTGGGCATGATTTAGACTTTTTATTTTTTATTTATTGTAGCTTTTTATTTAATTTTGTCAGCAAGGATTACCCATAAACTTTGTATCATGGACATAATATAGGGTATTTAGATATTATATGATCTTAATAATGTATGATATGCCATATATAGAAAATGTATGTACAAATTTATAAATAGTGGAAAAGACTTTCTTAGATGGACTCCTTTAAAATAACATTCTCTGTTCTCTCCATTTTTGTTGTGGTCTGATAGGCTAAATTCATCTAATGAAGAATCTTTTGACTATTTTGAATTTCTTTGAATATTTTTGTCAATTTCAGTTCCTATCATTTACATCAGTATCCTGTGGTTCAGGACCAAATCAATTCAAATTCACACTCATGAATTTAAAAGGAGCCAATTCTAAAATTCTCAATTTTATCGAAACACTGTGACTGTCCACTTGAACTAAATTCACTAACAGGATTTTGAAGCATGAGAAGGAGAGTGAGAGAGACAAGAGGGGAAAAAAGAAATCGAGGAAGAAAAGTTGCAGTTTATCTTAACATTGCAATTAAACTGGCAGCTGTGTTTCAAGCAGAGCCAAGCCACGGATTGCTCGGTGCAGGCAGGCGCCCAGTGGCCTTGCAGACAGGGCTAATCTAGTTTCTCTTTCCTCCTCTTCTTTGCTTTCCGCTCCTTGGCACTGCCCACATTGTGTGCTGGTGGCAGCCATTCAACGATGACTGCAGGAGGGAGAACTGACCGGCCCCCAGTGCCACATTTCTCCGTCCGCTGAGGAGGGTCTGGAATAACAAACAGGAGTGTCTTTCAGTGGTGAGAGCGCTCTGTCACTCAGTCAATACAGGGGTCCTGGCACGGGCTGTCTGCTTCCATAAATTGGAGGAATCATTAGAGGAATGTCTTCACATATCCCTACTTGACATCTCAGCACGAAAAGGGATTCAGAGGACATAAAAGTGAAACGTAAGCTCAACAAGATAGCTTTTCTCCCACACTGTTAACCCCATCACCAAGCTGTGACAGATCAGGCAAAGAAAAAAGAAACAAGTCTGGAAAAATCTAATAGGCTGACCCAGCGGAGGACAGAAAGTCTTTGAGGTAAAGAACAAGGAAAAGACTCCTTACCCAATTGTGTATTTTTTATTTTTTTTCTGCTAGAGTAATGCCTGAAACGTATTAGAAATACAAGTTAAATACGCCAATTTATTTATTTATTTATTAACCTTATTGAAATATTCTAAATAAAATATATATATTATTATCCAGTGTCAGAAATTAACTTTTTACAAGGGAGGCAATATTTGCCTTTAATTTTAATTAATTAATTAATTTGTTTGTTTGCTTATTTCCTTTAGAAGACCTTTTTTATTTTTTTATTTTTTATTTAAATAAATTCCCAATCTCAGTGATTATTGCGCTGACCTATAAAATAAAAACATCATCAAAATAATGACCACCCATCTCCTGAGGTGATGCTAAGTTGTTATAAGACAACAAAACAATGTTAGGTAATAATATTAATTAATATCAATATTCTTTATAATATCAAGCTTATAATTTGATTATATATAGATAATATTTATATAGATGACCGGTCGAGGCATGGACTCCACTAGTCCCCTGAAGGTGTGCTGTGGTATCTGGCACCAAGATGTTAGCAGCAGATTCTTTAAGTCCTGTAAGTTGCGAGGTGGAGCCTCCATGGATCAGACTTGTTTGTTCAGCACATCCCACAGATGCTCGATTGGATTTAGATCTGGGGAATTTAGAAGCCAAGTCAACACCTCAAACTCGTTGTGCTCCTCAAACCATTCCTGAACCATTTTTTGCTTTGGCAGGGCGCATTATCCTGCTGAAAGGGGTCCAGGGAATACATCCTGGAGCCACGTGTTCCCTAGGTAAGTGACGCACACGCACACGCACACGCATACGCATGCGCACGCACACGCACCCACCCATCCAGGTGATGTAAAAGAAAACATGATTCATCAGACCAGGCCACCTTCCTCCATTGCTCCGTGGTTCAGTTCTGATGCTCACGTGCCCACTGTTGCGCTTTCAGCGGTGGACAGGGGTCAGCATGGGCACCCTCACTGGTCTGCGGCTATGCAGCCCCATATGCAACAAACTGCGATGCACTGTGTATTCTGACACCTTTCTATCAGAACCAGCATTAACTTCTTGAGCAGTTTGAGCTACAGTAGCTCGTCTGTTTGATCGGACCACACGGGCCAGCCTTCGCTCCCCACGTGCATCAATGAGCGTTGGCCACCCATGACCCTGTCACCAGTTCACCACTGTTCCTTCCTTGGACCACTTTTGATAGGCATATATATATATATATATATTTAGAAGTTATTGTCTCTCGCTCTCTCTCTCTCTCTCTCTCTCTATATATATATATATATATATATATATATATATATATATATATATATATATATATATATATATATATATATGTATATATAAAGTCTTAGGCTCTATGCTCTATAAAGTATGCATAGAGCCTAAGACTTTGTATGCATAAAGAGTCTGACAATAGTCTCTATGGTCTACATGGAGATCTGATCTCATCTTCATTGAGTCTGTCTGTGATTACATGAAGAAACACATAAAAACTGAGATGGACTAAATCCAGAAGAACTGTGGCAACGTCTCCAAGACACTTGAAGAAACCTTACTGCAAAACTACGTGAATAGGTGTAGGAATAGATGCAAAGGGTGGTCCCCAAATATCGATTTGATGTAGTTAATAGAAGTTAATTCATAAATAAAAGCTATTTATGTTATTATTTTTTGACAGCATTCTCACTTTAAAGCATTCTGACAAGTGCCTAAACTTTTCACAGTACTGTAGTTTTGCAGGTAGTTTTCCTCAAGTGTCTGGGAGACGTTGCCTTAGTTTTTCTGGATTTAGTCTGTCTCAGTTTTTTCTGTTTCTTCATGTAATTACAGACAGTCTCAATGATGGTGAGATCAGATCATACCAAAAAAAAAAAAAAAAAAATCTCACTTGATTATTACAATTAATTGCAAAATGAATGTTTGTAAATGTAAACTGATATTTCCTAATAACACACTACAGTAAAATATATAGATAACTGGCTTAAAAACATTTTTCATGTGAAAAGACTTTTGCACAGTACTGTATATATATATTTTTTTTTACCAAGTTTACCAAGGAGACAATAAATAAATATCACTGGTGTGAACTGAATATTTTTGTACATCAAGAAATGTTGTCAAATTGTGCAAAAATATGTTAAAATGTTATTTAATTGTGGTATTTAGACTAAATAAAATGGTAGCTATTAAGGACCAGTCTGCCATTTTTTTTACAAACATATAAAAAATGTAATTTCCACCATTGTCATTTTCATCACAGAATGTATTTAAACACAATACATAATTAGAAATAAAATGAATATTCAATAGTTGACATTGTTTAAAAAATAAAGCAGGTGTAATTTAAATAAAGTGGCAGACTCATATTTTCCATAGAATTTGCATTTATTATTATTAGAAAATGCTTGCAGGGCAGTTTTATTAACAAAAACATTTCAGAAATGTCCTGCTTTCAGCCCACATGATGTGATGATCGCTGAGGCCGCCGTCCTGATCTCGCCGACTGCTGCATGAGTGGATTGATTAGGTTTGACTACTGGGGTCAGAGGGCAATTCAAAGTCCAGTCTTGTTGTGCAATAAAAACAGCATGACCCCATGGCAGTGCTTTAATTCCCTGAAAACAAGCACTTATAAGCACAGTGACAACTGAATATTTCTCACTGACGAAAACAGTAAATGATAATAAGCGTTTGTTATAATATGTGCTATATGAGTTCAAATAAGCAATCCATTTGGATCTGAAATAAATTAAATTAAATTAAATTAAAATGAATTACACAAATAGATTTAAAACTTCCCTGATATGTGTAAGCCACTGGAAGTGTTAATAGCAAGATTTAGAGACAATTTAAATATATTATAAATATTAGATTTTTTCCTTTCTTTCAGAAATTTCATTTGATGCAGCTGTTGTGGCCTTATGAAAGTCTAATTTTAAGAGCATGATTTTGTGTTCGTATGAGGGTGGGATAGAGATTATCGGGGGTCTGATGACTTTTATGCCCCTCTGAACTCAGTCTGACCCCATTAACACAGACCCGAGCGCTTCTGAATGGACTTACAAATCTCAAAGTCTATTTACATAATAATTGTATATTATGGAATCAACCTTGAATCAGTGTCAATATGTCAGAGGTGAAATTTAAAAAATGTAAAAACATTTTTATGCACAAGGTAAAATTATGCTTGTATCCAATGCAAAATGAAATACTATTTTAAGACATTGCAACAGAAGACAGCAGTATAATGAACTCAATAATCTGAAGTTTAAGGATGTTAGTGATTTATAATGAACTATAAAAGAGATTTATTAAGAGACCCAGGTGCATTTTCAAGATTATCTTTTTCTCATGTGTATTATATGATTGCATTTCATGCTTTGCACATGCACTTATACGATTATTTTAGACAATAAAGGCCATCAGTTGTGCCCTGGGCTCTAAGCAGACCAGTGGTTGTTGTTGTGATGAAGGTCCACCGTGGTGACCTGGTCCCAGAGGCACAGCTGCGGGACCGTCAGTCTTCACAGGCCCGTCGTGATTAAGACGTGATTGGGTGTGATCAGTTAACAAGCTGCATGATGAGGTCAGTGGCTCAATCGACAGCGGCAGATTGCCTGAGCTGCTTAGATTACTGCCTGGAAGAGATGCAGCTTCAGGTGGAGTTTGGCCTACAAGGCCGTTTCTAAACACTGCTGCCACATCACCTCTCATCTCACCCGATGACATGACACTAATATCCCTCAAGTAGTTCATGCACCCTGGAGTTAGAGACCCTCCCCCTCTCACCCATTTACTGCTGCTGGAAATGGGAATTAGTGATTTTGAGCCTTTGAGTGAGAATCAAAGCCCAAAAGCAGCAGAAGCAAACCACAGTATGGGTCAACGGAGTGACCTTCAGTCCACTTCACAAATGACTGCATCACAAAGAAATCTGCATTTCAGATTTTTTCAAAAAAAAAAAAAAAACTTCTTTTTAGTTATGAAACTTAAGCAAGTGACTAAACAATAGTTAAGAACCAATAATTGTATATTTCTCATGCTCACCAAGTGCCAATTAAATGCTCACTATTTGACCAAAATAGTCCTGAAAAACTGCAATATTGTGAATTACATTACAACTGTTTTCCATTTATATATATATATATATATATATATATATATATATATATATATATATATATATATATATATATATATATATATATATATATATATTTATTTATTTATTTATTTATTTATTTTTTTTTAAAAATTTTTAATGTAATTTATTCCTGAGATGCAAAGCATTACTGCAGTCTTCAGTTTCACATGATCCTTGAAAACTCATACAAATATGCTATCAAGAAACATTATTATTAATATCAATGTTAAAAACAGCTTCTTTTTTTTTTTTCTGGAAACCAGGATACTACTGTTCAATTTAATTCATTATTATTTTTTTTATTTTTTCAGGAAGAATGCATTAAACGTAAAGACATTTACATTTTTATTTGAAATTGATTATTTTGAACTTTCTATTAATCAAAGAATCCTGAAAAAATAAATAAATAAATAAATAAATAAATAAATAAATAAATAAATAAATAATATAAATATATATATATATATATATATATATATATATATATATATATATATATATATATATATATATATATAAAGCAGCAAAAACTTTTGCATCATTGATAATAATAACTATTATTAATAATTGAGTACTAATAACAAGTGGTAATAATTAAGCACCAAATCAGATCATATTTGTATGATTTCTGAAGGATCATATGAGCAATGATGTTGAAAATACATCTTTTCATCACAGGAATGAATGACATTTTAAAATAAGGGTGAATTCAGGTGATTGGGACACTTTTTAATCAAAGAAATGAAGCCTTGATGAGTGTAAGAGACTTTTAATATATTTGACCAGTAGTATATATAATTGTAATAGGGAAAAAAGTAGTAGAAAATACATTTTATTCTACACTGAACTCTGCAGATTATATATGGATGGTAATATTTTTCTGTATTATTTTACTGTATTATTTTATTATATGACATGAAGTAAAAATAATTCAGATATTTTCACATATTTTAATGAACATACATGTACAAACTTACATCATTAAACTTAATTTTCAAATACATTTTAAAGGTAAAATGATAAAATGTATACATTTATCTAACCTTGCCATGCCAAGATCAAAAATATTATTATTATTATTATTATTATTATTGATGTTATATGAATTATCTATTACATCTCATAGTATTTAAAAACAACTGACTTCAGCTATCATATAATTTGCTGTTTTATGATTTTCTTGTCACATGACAACAAAATGGCATCCTGTATTTTGGTTAGACCATACTGACTTTAGTTTGGCAGATATATTATTTAAATTATTATTATTAGTGTTGGGCAATCGATTAATCGTGATTAATCGCATCCAAAATAAAAGTTTGTGTTTACATAATATATGTGTGTACTGTGTATAATTATTATGTACATATAAAAACACATATGCATGTAAGAAATATGTTCATGTATATACTTTTAATATATATATATAATGTATCTTATATGTAAATATAAATATTTTATAAATAAATATAACATATTTTCTTAAATATATGTGTGTGTATTTATATCTTTTGTGTGTATTTTATCTTTTACTTTGGCTGTGATTAATCATGATTAATCAATTATTATATGATTTTGCCAAATTACTTTAGCTAAAAACTTTTTTTCTCCAAGAATTTTAGCCTTTTATGGAAACTTCTTTTTTTACCATTTCCCATTAAAAATACCAACATTACTTTAAATTTAACAACTTTATGCCGCATCAAGACATTGTCTGTCTGAATTTAGTTCATATTGTATTTTTTGATATATGGACAGATATGAATTAAGCTTTGTCATTGACCTAAATTCAAACAAAAGTAAATTTGCTTGAAGTAGAGACTAATGTATTTACTCTTTCAGCACATGGCTATCTGCAAGGTCACTCACTGTAAAAAAAATATTTATTATCACCAATCTTATCTTGCTGTTATCTTGCTATAACCCTTTTGTAAGACTCATTACCTCATCACTACCAGTGCCACTGCAACTATATTTATGGAAAATATCGACCAGCACGTTGTTTCCATCATAGCCTAATAGTTCATCTCACTTAGAAGGCCTGATTGGAAAATCACAGCGTGACATATCTCACTCATTGATCTGAAATGTCACTCGTGTAACTGTAAATCTTATTAATGGGAGCAGCTGAGACTTGACAGCCCCAGACGTTGAAAAGCTCAAGTCGTCCCTCTGCTTCCTACATTGTCTTCCCCTCAATCTGTCCCAGAAATCAGGGCTGCACATCTACATGTAGTCTGAACTTGCTATAATGAAGCCATATGGCCTGTCTGCTGGAATGCTTGCAGGCAGTGCTGGGAGCAGAGAGGAAGCACACAGAGTGGACGTGAGCTGCATGTCTATGGCGGCTTGCCGGCTGCCTACGCTGGCCTGCCCGCAGTTTTTGGCAGCAAAAGTCCACTCTGGAAACAGGTTGTTTTTATGTTAGCGTTCTGCACCCGGCTTGGTGAAATGGTGTGAAACGCTAGTTTAACCGCTGTTAACGTGTCTTGTGAGTGGGTGAGGGGATTGCTGAGGAAACTGCAGCTTGACCTAAATTCACATGTTAGGAGGGAATTTAAATGACAGCGCTGAGGGTGGAAATCAGCATTGCGTGGATAGTAGGAGACGTGCTAAATAGCAAGATGAGAGAGGAGAGATGTCTCACAGAGTCTCTCTGTGATAAAGCAGAGGCCTTAGAACATTTTACTGAACACTTAGATTGCTTTAAAGTTAAAAACAGAAAATGTAAGTAGACAGCTACATTAGATTCAAAATTCCATCTGTTGTCAAAAGACCTGTCGCACATCACATTTTTTTATCTAAGTATTTCTAAAGAGAAAAAAGAATACTGCGTTATATGTGACTGGCAATTATATACATTTAGTTATATAGTTTTATATTGTTCTGTGTAACAGCTTGATAGGACATTGATAGGATGATATATTATTTTAATACATTTAAATATCTAATATAAATACTTATAACATTTATTAAAATAAACTTTGTATTGTGTTTTTATTTTGGACCTTTTACACTAGGAAAAAGTTTCTACACTTGACTGAATGTATGTTTCTCGAGACCTTAAAAACATTTTTATCTAAAAGGGTATGTTTAAATACTGAAATTAATGTTTTGTAGACAAATATAAATTATTCAAGTATGAATTTCTTAACAAAGTAACTTTTTGTGCATTTATGTATGCATGTGTTTATTTATTTTGTACTATTATTATTGTTGTTGTTATTATTTAATTTATTTTTATGTGTGTGTGTGTGTGTGTGTGTGTGTGTGTGTGTGTGTGTGTGTGTGTGTGTGTGTGTGTGTGTGTGTGTGTGTGTGTTCAGTGTGAGCAGAGCTGGAATACAAAAGTACATCCAAATCTTTGACTGGTGCTAAATTTATTATTAAAGTGGTAACACTTTACAACAAGGTTAACATTAGTTAACTACTTTAGTTATTTATCTAATTTATTAATCTCTGTTAATGTTAAGTTTAAATCAAACTTAACATGATTAGCATGATTCAAATCAAAAGTTGTATTTGTTAACATTAGATAATGCAATTTGAACTAACATGAACTAACACTATTTTTATTAACAAACATTAACAAACATTAACTTTTATTAAAAATACATTAACTAATACATTAACAAATGAAACCTTATTTTAAAGTGTTACCATTAAAGTTATTGACTGCAGATTATATATGTATACACACACACAAAATGTCTGCTCTATAGTAAAGTACAATTTGAATTCATTAGAATTAAAAAGAAATACTGGTTATGCAAAAACAAATGAACAAAACCTAGTAAACCAAAAGCAAATGTAACTGGTAATTGGTAGTAATTGTGGCATACTAAAAGTGAATGAATTGTTATTTTAGATTTTTATTATTCCATTTCAGAATTTTAACATTATTATTAAAATTAGAGCATTTTTTTTTTTTACATTACAGTGCAGAAATAAAATGCATTGTCCAATCTCCAAATTGCTACGAATAAAATATAAAAATATTTCTGTGTAAAGCATTCTCAATAGAAATCATAAACTAAATTGACTCTAATATCTCTCATGTCAGTTCAAATATTTTATTAATTATCTTATATTTTATTAATCATCTATGATTTTAAGTGATAGTGCTAGTCATTTTGGAAGCAGTGAGTTCCAGGAAAGTAATGTTTTTATTTGCTTCTAAAAACAAAAATAGGTAAGGTAATAGGTAAATAATAGGTAAAAATGAAGGTAAGGGTTAGTCATCATCATCATATTAAGAACAAAAGTCAATGCGAGTCTTCATTTAGGCAAGCATTTTTGTATATGTGCAAATGTGTCACATGTGCATGTATGTCCCTGTGTCAGTGTCAGACTGATAGTAGGTCTGGAGTGCTGCGAGTGCTGCGAGTGCAGTGTCCCTGTATGTGGAAGAGCGGCACCTTGCGTGATCAGAACAAAGCAAGAGAGCATGACAGAAAATCCCTCAATGCCCGCCCTTTAAAAAATGCAGGAGCAGCGAGCATGCAGAAGCAAGTTACGTAGTTATGAGTATAAATTATACACAGAAAACAGTCTACACTGCAAAGAAATACCCCACATGAGGTAACAAAGTTTGCATGCAAAAATAAAGGTCTGGGACAATAGTATACATTCAGAATAAATCAGAATTAAATTATATTATATTATTATAAATAATCATATTTATTATTTAATAAAATTAAATAAAATATGGTAATATTATATATGTGTGTGTGTGTGTGCGCGTGTGTGTGTGTGTGTGTGTGTGTGTGTGTGTGTGTGTGTGTGTGTGTGTGTGTGTGTGTGTGTGTGTGTTTGTTTTTTTTGTTTGTTTTTTTCAAATAGTAATGGATTCATTCCCTTGTAAAATTTTTTTATAAAAAATAGGCTCCAAGATCGTACACAATTCACATAATAGATTTGAGGAAGATCTCAAACGAAACAGCGCCGCCATTCTTGTGCAGTCAGCTGGAGACATTGTCAGCTATAATCTTCCTCCTTAAACTGAGCAGAAGGGCATGACTAAAATCACCACGCAAGTCATGTCCAGTATGACGGGCTGCTTTATCAGCCATGACTGTGTGAGCAGTTCACTTCAGTTGTCATGATCTATAGATATGCTCTCATCTTAGTAGGGAGTGCACTGTAGTTAGGGGCCATATGAAATGTTCAGCATGACGAAAGTGTCCTCCATTCTCAGAGGGATATAAAGGCCAAACAAACTTGGTCTGCCATTCTGAGTAGAGGGCTAAAAACTTGTCTTCTATCCTGCAGCTCCTCCACAAGTCTGCATTTACTCCTTCCATTTGTTTGGGGCATATTGCAAAATATTTGTTTGATATGAAAGGCTCTAAATAATGCATGGATTATTCAATAATGCAATGAAGTTGAGGTAGTTTGGAGTCAAATACATCTGTTTTAAAAATGATGTGCCTGCTTCAGCCAACCCTAACCTTCAGAATTTCAAAATGGTAATTTCTTACCATTTGAAATGAATACCTTGGAGGCTCATACACTGCGGGACTTCAGAGAAAATCTATAGCACTGTTCCACAGTCTTATACAAAAGGAACCATTTTATAATGAGAATATAATTTAAAAAGCATTTATCTTCCCAGCTAATGAAAATATATTCCCATTAAGTTATGAAAACTTTATTTCTGAATGTTCTCTGAGGGCCCTATCATACACCCGGCGCAATGCGGCGCCAGGTGCGACGCTAGTGTTTTTTGCTAGTTTCAGCCCGACGCAGTTATCATTTCACGTCCAGCACCACGTTGTTTAAATAGCAAATGCAGTCACGCCCATCTGTTTGCCCATGGGTGTGCTAGTCTGAAAACGAGGTGTGTTCAGGTGCATTGTTGACACTATTGTGTTCAGGTGCATTGTTGACTGCTATTTTGAGGCAACTAAAAATTACTGTGCAGTATTTTTTGTGTTATTTAAAGGCTGTGTTAGTAATATGCACCTATAGGTGGGTGCACAACACACAATACACTCTTCTTATTACACACACAGGGATGTGCAGCAGCACACAAACATTTTTAAAGATGAAAAATAAAAGGACTCCTCTCTGGAGAAGAATTCAGTCCTTCCACTCGCAAATTCCGCCATGTAAATAGTGAATCCACCATGGTGCAAGTGCAATTGGCTTTTAAAGGGAATGGGACTATTGCACGTTACACCCAAAACACACCCATGACTTATTAAAAGACTAAGTACAACCCTTTTGGACCATGCGCCAGGCCCGGTGACTGTTTTTTTTCGTCATTAAACTATAGCAAAAGTGGATCGGACACGCCCTAAATGCACCTGTGCTTCAGACCATGTGCTCAGATAATTAAAATAGGGCCCTGAATGTCCAAAACGTCCAGTTTTGAGAACATTATTAAATACCAGATAACTCTGCATGAACATTCTATTAACATTACTGGAAGAACGTTTGTTCATAACTTTGAGAGAACCTTGCCAGAACATTTTGAGAATGTTCCCTGTTAGCTACAAACAAAACAAATAAATTAAGTTATTAAGGCAAACAGTGAAGTGTCAAATGTGTTATAAGAAGCTTAAACCCCTGCCTGAGGTTCTCAAAGAAAATGTATTTCGTAACCAGGCACCACCATGCAACAAAGCCAGTGTATTTATAACAAGCAAGGCGGATCATGTTGATGTATTTGTGACACTCTGAAATATTGTCAGGGCACAGCTCAGATTGTCACATGAAGAGAGCGCTATGATGATATAACCCGGCCTGAAGAGTGACTCATCCACTGCTAAAGCAGCTGTAGGTGGATTTGGCACTCTCTCCAAAGGAAAAGCTTCTAAATCTCCGGAACGTATGGCATTGCGGATTCTAAACCGTTGCACTGGAATGATAAAAAAAAAAAGTCTTATATCCATCATGGAGGAGGATGGGGTCAAAAAGAGGCCACCAAACTATGGATTCGTAATGTATTGAGGCCAGCAACAAATGTTTCAAGTGATAAGATGTCATTGTCCAGTGTTCATTACCCATGATTCTGAGCCGATTGCATTTTGATGATCCATCTCTGTTGGTTGGAGAGTTTTGTCTGGTTTAAGGACCACTGACCTTGTGTTTCCCCAGCTGACTGCAGTTGCTGATTGCCAACACCGCATTTCCTCCACACTGCAGATTTTATCCCTCAGCCTCAGGCTACTCCACTACGCAGGTAGACATTTCTTCATGCTTGTATGAATTCAGTTCAGCTATTAATAACACTTGAGCTATTAAAACCCTCTTTCTTTGAAGCAAATCTTTAAAAGAAACGTTCACCCAAACATGAGAATTCTGTCATCATGTTCACAGTCTTTCTTTCTTTCGTTCTTCTGTGGCACACGAAAGATTTATTTATATCTTTTCCATGGTATGAAGGTAAATGGTGAGCTGTTAAAAAAAGATATGATATTTCAGTATATTTCACACTCAAAGCTATAGTACAGCTTCAGCAGACTTTGAATAGAGCGCCATGTGGACTACTTTTATGATTTTTGAATGGTGCTTTTTTTCTAATTTTTTAAGCACGACAGCAGCTTTTATTACAAACAGACTATTGTTCTTATATTATTATTCAGAATAACTAACAATATAAGTGCTATTTTAGTATCACCGATGTACTATTATAGTTTTTGTAAAAAAAAATTATTTAATTTTTATATTTTATATTTTGATTTTAGTTTAAGTTGTGTGTTTTTGCCTTTTTATTGTTTTTATTGTCTAGTTTTAGTAAGTTTTTTTTTTTTTTTTTTATTTCAAATGAAAATTAGGAAATGTTGCTAGTTGAAATAAAACAAGTTTAGTTTTTAGTTTTTTTACATTTTATTTTATGAGAAATGGGAAGGTGAACTTTTAAACATTTAAACATTTTAAACAGTGTCTGGTTATTTCCATCTGATCTTAACAGTTTATCCTGGGTAACACTTTAGGATACGGTTCCCTCATTAATGAATAACTAAATGAGTAACGCACTATTAACACTCTAGTAACGACTAACTAACAAGAAACTCTGATTAACAAATTAGTAACAGCGCTCAGTTGAATGTGGTAGTTCACTATTTTTAGTCATTACTAGTGGGTTACCATGAGCTTCACTTTAGAATACTGATCCAAATAATCAGTAGCCTAATTCCATTAGAAGGATGTAGTAACAAGTAACTAATAGTGAACTACCACATTCAACTGAGCGCTATTACTTACTAATTTGTTAATATGAGTTTCTTGTTAGTAAATACATGTTACTAGAATGTTGATAGTGCGTTACTCATTTGTTCCTGTGGAGTTATTTATTAATGACGGAACAGTATTCTAAAGTGTTACCCAAAATGGATTATGCACCAATATATTGGCCGATGCATCCAATGAACTTTGTTACTTACAAGACACAAAGTCTCGCCTTTAAAATTCTGTCTATTTTATTGTGAAATTCAAACAATGAATGTTGTTTTGACGCTTGTATGTGATATGAGAGTTTGCTGTAGCGCTTTAGTTAAAGCAGCAGCGTTATAGTGTGAATTTGTTTTACTTTCACACTATAACACAAGTTATTTCTCGAAAAACATGCATGAATATCAAGGTGTGTGGAAAGATACAGTACAACTTACCAAAATCCGTATTATGTCTGGTAATCATGTGTTTCAACCGCAGAAAGACATCAATAAAACAGCTTGTGAAATATATGTCACTTAATGAGGCATTTACCTCAGCGAAGTATTTGATATTCCCAGGTCATTAGTTAGCTATACAATAAATAAATAAATAACACTAGAGAGGAGTTTTTTCTTCTTTTTTTTTCTTTTTTTACTGTTAATTATGTAACATTTAGGCTACATAACATTTCCATTTTTATTTGAGTGTAATTATTATATCTGAAAGTAAATATCAGTAAATAGCAAAATTTTCCTTAAAGATATTTCATTCCAGCAGATATTCTGAATAATCAGCTCTCTGTATTGGAGGAGAAACATAGTATCTGTTTATCTTTAAGTATGACTGTTTTCTGTAATAATAAATAAATAAATAAATAAATAAATAAATAAATAAATAAATAAATTCATAAATGAAATAGAAGAAAAAAAACATGTATGACAAAACCCCATCAAAGAGTAAGATAAAATGTGATATAGCTGTGTTAAAGGTGCACTGTTTAACAGCTTGGGTCAGGAATTTGCCATTACAGGAATAAATAATATTTTATTTTCATTTTATTTTTTTGTTGCATGGTATTAGCTATAGACATAGTTGTAGATCGTATTTAAAAAAGGAAAACACAGAACAGACATCAGCTTCAAGACCGAAAACAGCAGCCTCATCACTGGTGCTTTCCCTGTCAGCTTCCGATTAAGAAATTAGGTCAAAGTATGCTTAGTTGTATTTGTTAGCACACTGCATCTGAAAACCAGCAAATATACATCTTCATTCAGCACACGACAAGGCAGTTTGATAAAAGATAAATCATTACTCATGTTAATGTATGTTTTCTGCAGATTTGGTGTCGCATGAGTGGTTGTGTGATGCCCAGCTAGAAAGTGCCATATGGTCACCTGATCCTGTGCTGCTGCTATCGCACACGTTCCCTCTAGTGCATGCTGGGACATCACAACAGAGTCTGTCTGGCTGCTCCACTTTATGCACCTCTGCCTCACCAGGAGAAAGTCTGGCAGTGGGAGCTTCCATTTCCTCCAGCTAAGAGTGTGTGGGGTGGGGGTGGGGGGGGTTAACATGCAGTGCCGCCAAGCATGGCTAATGCAAAAGGACAGTTCCCGCTTATTATAGAACCATTGCAGATAATAAAATCTGAATCAAACTGCCAGCTGAAAGCCACTGGAGAGTTTCCTCCTATTTAATTTTTAAAGTTATGGAAGCACTTGACACTGAGGTGGATCAAATATCACTAGATTGCGTGCAAATACTTACTTAGTAAGAAAAAAAAAAAAAAAAAAAAACAGGTGAGTGGCCATGCTACAGTAACAGATTACTCAGTTATTTTCCGGAATGTTACAATCAGCCCTAAGTGGTCACGGAAGACATCTCATCTCATGATAGTTTTCACAAGGGCAAGTGTTAGAGCAAATTTATGTTTGGGCTGCCGGAAACTGGTACCATATACAAAACCATCACAACATCAAAATAGATGGCGGAGCTTCTGGGCTGGCTGCAGTCTGCCGCGGTCCATCTCTGCTCAGAGCCTCATGGCTCTCATGGGAAAGAAATCAGTGTGGGAAAACTACTCATAATCTAGAGTAGTTAAGCTACACTTTTAAAAAAGTAGGTAGATACATGCTATTAACAAAAAATAGCTAAGGGGCATATGGCTTTTACATTTTCTGTTTCGAGGTCATAACATAGCATTGTACCATGCAGGAAAAAAAAAAAAAAAAAAAAAAAACAGATTCTGCTCCAGTAATAATTTGTTTGAAAAGGAATACTAGTTGCTGGTGTTTTACTGCCACAAGTGTTCATTTCAACTGGAAACTGCAGTGAATTGTTCCAATGAGTCTAGGTTGGTCAAACTAATGAACAGTGTACTTGGTACTAGTGCCTAGTACAAAACTCAGGGGCGTAGCCAGCGGGCTATGATGATTAGGCCCCCCCAGTTTATTATACAAATATAATATCTGTTAAATAACAGTTGTTGAAATTATTTTAACTTAATTACAAAATTATTATAACATCTCAAATACTAAAATAAACAAAATGTATTTTTTACAGCCTAGTTTTTGCATAATGATTGATGAGTTTGAATGACAGCTGTGTTAGGCAATTAGGTGTCAGGCTGTCTCATGCATGTCGCGCCTGTGAGTTCATGAAGTGTGTTTGCCTATTCACTTAGACTATAATTTGCAGTTGTTGCTTAATCACTTAGCCTATAATTTGCAGTTGTGTGATAAACAAACAGCAGCGATGCAAAATTCTATAAAAAGGACTTTTAAAAACTTGCATTGACGTGGGAGAGGACCCATCCATCAGTCTGCAAATAACAGTAAGACTTTTTGATTCCAAGCGCAGTTTCATTCTGTAAAGCACACCATCTGCAACTGTCAGTGTAGGGGTGAGGTGCATGGCACTAAGTTTTGACACAATTCAACCCGAGGTTCAAATCCACCTTTTGCCGAACTTGCTCTACTTCCTTTTCCCATCACCAGATCGTAAAGGCGTTTATTTGCAATAAAAATGAAGAATATTTTTGAAAAGTGGAAATAAAGTGTCTAACGTGTGTTGTAACTGCTGCTCATGTTTTGTATGTGGACAGGTTGCAGTTACAGTTTTGGTTTGTTGACAGTGACACTGACTGGGCACATTCGTGGCTGAGACGTGGTAGTTTTACAAGGTGTGTTCTACGATTTATTTTTTCAATAGGATCAAAGAAAATAAGATTTAAATGACCTGAATATTGAGTCCGTCCATTATTTTACCTGAAAGCATAGGCGGAATTTGTGGATGGCACATGTATGCCCCCACCACTGCATAATAGGTATCTTGAAAGTGCCCGCTCACTTTTGCCCAGGCCCGACCAAAAATGAAATTATGCCTGCGCCACTAACAAAACTACTTTTGTAAGTTATTCCTCAACACTGGAAGGAAGAGAGGAAGTGCTGATTGCTTCCTCTCTTCTCAGAATCCACACACACGACTTCCTCACAGCCGTTCTTCTCCTCCACCTACTTTGACATCTCTTCTTCCAATCCTGATCAGAAATTCGAATCACATTGTCTATGCATATCTATAATTTTTTTAAATAATTCACAAAGAATATAATCTTTTACAGATAACCCTGCCCCTAAATGGGATGTAAAGACAAGGGGCCTATTTTAACAATCTGAGCGCATGGTCTAAAGCGTATGGCGCAGGTGCACTTAGGGCGTGTCCGAATCCACTTTTGCTAGTTTAACGACGGAAAAAACGGTCAATGTGCCTGGCACATGGTTCAAAAGGGTTGTACCTGTCTCTTAATGAGTTGTGGGTGTGTTTTAGGCGTGATGTGCAATAAACCAATCAGAGTCTCATCTCCCATTCCCTTTAAAAGCCAGTTACGCTCGTGCTCTGGCAAATTCCCTATTTACATGGCAGAATTAGCAAGCAGAAAGACTAAACACTTCTCCAGAGAGGAATCCTTTCATTTTTTTAAATTTATAAATGTTTGTGTGCTGCTGCATCCCTGTGTGTGTAATAAGCAGAGTGTACATGTGTTGTGCACCCGCATATAGGCGCATATTACTAACGTGTGAGTGCATTTGCTATTTAAACAATGTGGTGCTGGGTGTGAAAATGATAACTGCGTCGGGCTGAAACTAGCAAAAAACACTTGCGTCGTGTATATGATAGAGCCCAAAGTGTTGTGGTTGGCCTCTTTACATGTCAATCAGACAATATCTCCCTAGACAGGATGAGTGGATAAAAAAAAAAAAAAATAAATAAAAAAAAAAAAGCTGTAATGTGGACCAGACCTATTGGACCTATTAGTTTAATGTCCGCAAACTGCATCCAATTGTTTTTGCATGCTATTTGTTTTGTGCTGTATCATGTAACAGCCAAATAAAATAAAATGAAACTGAAGCATTGTAAATTAACCTCCTCATATGCTCTGAGTTCACCTAGAGTGTTCACATACAAGACAAAATTCTTGTGAACTGAAACCCCTGAAAATAGCTAAGAAACAGCTTGGAGAAACGATAAGCAAGTGGGACGTGTCTGTTTTTCAGCATTCATGACAACAGAACAATGAAGATACAGGAGCTTCAGCTTCACACACACTCTCTCCAGCTGGCCGTCAGACTGCTGATGCTGCATGGCATGTCATTTACATGAGGTAAACATTGCTTTGCTGACAAGTCTACTACTTTTCTAAACAACTTGTCAACTAGAATAGTCACGCAAGTCTTAGCACACACACCAAAAAAAGAATGAATATTTAAACTTTAGAAAAGTAGTCTCACCCTTCCTTACTGATTGGCAACTAATAATTTCTGTACACAGTATATCATGCAGCACATTATTTGCAGGGAGTCTGCTTCACTGCACTGAATGTCAGCAGAGACCATGACAACCACACAAGCCCTAGAGAAAGACCCCCCGAAGACCTTCTAGACAGTTGACTAGACAGCCATCGGCACAGATCCACAGAAAAAGACCATGAGAACCAGACAAGTCCTCTGCACAGACCCTATGGTCAGCTTCATCTCCTGCTCCCTCCATATGTCAGGGTGATGTACCCCGATCTTCAAGCAGAAGGAACTGGATGAAATATTCTGAATGATATCAATCCACAGTCTGACTTGTGATGCAGCCTGGAATCATAACCACAGCATCTTGGTTCATCTGCATGGCCAGATGAGAACTGTTACTATTTCATCACTATTATCACATATATCAAGTCAACGCTCCTTAATGAGGCCATATATAATGCCCTTTTAGAAAGTCTTGATTTTGTTTTGTTTTTGTAAAATAGGTTTTTATGCTTAAATGAACACATTATTTTTCACATATTTTACATTTGTCTTTGCACCTCTCTTCCCAGTCTGTCAGTAATGCTGTGTTTAGTCCCTATGCTTGTTTGACTTCATACAGTGCTGCACAGACTGTTCGGCAGCTGACTTGAAGCAGTGCATTTCGGTTAGAAATTTTGTCTGACTTGATACAGCGCCGACGCCACGAAACTGTGACGTATGCCACAAAGTACCGCAAGAGCAACTCAAGAGCAGCTGCCTGGCCCTTTTTGCGCAGCTTCTCCAGAACAGCTGCACGAGCTCTGATGCTAATTCTGCGATTGGCGGGATTCACCGCATGACAACGAGCACTTGTGTTTCGTGTTTATTCGGACATCTTAATTTTCCACTAATGCTCACAAATCAGTTTTTTTATAATGTTAAAACCTCTTTTCATGTAGTTGCAATGTTATATTGCGTCATGTTTATCAAAATAAAACTGATAAGAAAACGTAGATCACACATCGTTGATAGTAGGCTTATAGACTTATGTTAAACTTAAAGTCCTCATGAAATAAAAATTGACCCTATTTATTTTGTTAGCACATTTTACAGATCTTAGGGTGAACAATTAATCCGTGCAAGTTAATACACAGAAAAAAATTGTTTGTCGCGGTAATCTTTAATCAAAATCTGAAAAGTAACTTCCGGTCTGGAAACGGCGTTCCTTCTCAGATGATGTCAGTTTGACGGCTTAGATTTGAAAATGCGTAACCACTCCCCGCCAACCGTTAGTCTGCTGTGAGCAAGAGATGGAGAGGAGGAGCACTGAAGTAAAACCCTGCCCACTATTCAATATTCCGTTTCACTTGGAAATACGTCACAGCAATGAAGAAAACTCACTTGCTACTTCCAGTTCACTGGGACTTTAATTCTTGTACAAAGACACACGCTGCATTAAGCAGTATTGAATGAAAACATCTCTGAAACTTCTGTATATTTGACAAATATTGCATTTATTTCACTTCATCTGTGATAAAGTATGCAAACACAGCGTAAGTGTCACTACGGGAAGCAGAAAGTCCGACTTCACATCTCCGTTTTCAGCTCCTCCCAGCCTGCACGTGGCTACTCTTGTTACATCCGATCGGTTACATCCAGCCGCAGCCGATGTCGAACACACCTCCTGTCTCTATGAAGCTTCTCCTTCCAAAAAGGGCAGTGTGCTTTGATTGGTCAGCTGGACCAGTGTGTTGTGATTGTTCAACCGCTGTGAGTGTGTTTCGGAAATGTCATGTCCTTTAGCATAACCGCGAGTTTCAACACATCACTAATGCAACTCAATCAGGCCCCACCCCCCTTTTGTATAAACATTATGTACGTTCCTGGAAGAAAACTCAAGGCTGCAATCAAGGGCTGCATCTGAAAACCTAGGCAACTGACTCTGAAAACCTTGCTGCCTCAGCATCAGACAATGACTCTGCAGGCAGCGTTTTGTGCATGAAGGCACCTCACGAAACTTATTTCGGACAGACTTCTAAGGCAGTGTAACAGTTTAATGACCTACAGCAAAATTGAGAAAGCTTTGGTGAGAACTATAGAACACATATTTAATTACTACAGTAGTAATTTATTGCTAGAAATGACATCAAAAGTGGGAAATGTTGGTAAAAAAACATACATTTACACACATACTGACCCGCAAACGCAACTTTCTGACGCCATCTTTTTTTCCCAGCTCAACTGTCACAGAATGGAAAGCACAGGATTGTGGGATATCAAAGGCAGTGAAGGATACATGTATGCTGCCTTCAAAAATCGATCAGATGAAGGTCTCTCAGGAGACAGGAAGTGAAGCTAACATTAGATTGTGGGTGCAGGACACTATAGTTTATTTATGTAAGTGAGGATCGCAAAATAAAGTAAACTACCAGTGAAATGGATAAAAAATTTGCGACCAAAACTATTCAGACCTGACCATGTTTAGAAAAACCCAAGTAAACAGTGCTTGACTGGTTTGAGTACCAATTTGCCAAAGCAAAAAACAAAACCAAAACAAAAAAACAGGCGGGCAAAAGGTTTTTGAGGCGGTTTGAGGCGGGGAAATTAGTCAAAATAGACTTTTGACTCATTTCCTCCACTTCCTTTCACCATTATGGTGGATCAGTTCCCTTTGGTTGGGCACTTGGAATTTCATTCATATTATTGTAATTATCTTCTAGGGATCGACCGATATGGATTTTTTTTGTGCCGATGCCGATAGCGATTTTTTTTTCATCAGCCTTAGCCAATGACCAATACGGGCTGCCGATTTTCTTGAGCCAATATTTGGAGCCGATACTACTTTTGCTCCCTCAATTTACATCATAAAAATGACACTATGATCATGATGAGTTGATTGCTGGAATCTGCTCTTCAAGACAACAGTAAATTTTAACTTTCAAAGCATCTTTTAACTGTTTGACTTAGCTGAAATATTGCCATATACTTTGAAACATGTTGCTCTATATGTACAAAAGTTTAAAAAGAATAAACAAAAACACAGATCAGTGCTACTTCTGCAATCATCTTGCATTCATATCACCCAATATGTCTCAATACGTGCCTTTTTCAATCACGGAGAAGATAATGCAATGTTTTTTTAGCACAAGTCACACACAGCAGTAATTCAGGAAAAAAATGCTCATGTGAAACTTCGGTCTTCTGACCTTTTACCATCGTGTCAATTCTCAATTGATTTTGATTAATATGTGCAAGGGAGGGAGGGAGAGCAAGACCGTTTGAAGACGGTGAGAGTGCACCATAGGCTGTAAAACAAATATGAACATAGTGTCCATGATGTCACCCAAAGGATTCTGAAAAGCAGTTTTGAAGCGAAAAGTAGAGACGAGCTGGCCGTTGCCATCTTGGCAGTGTGTCACGCCCGGATAACAGAAAATGGGCAAAGAGGCAGGACGTGGGCGGAGCTGAGACTAACAGACAGTGGATAAATGGCTATCCACCTGCCACTCAAAGTGGCCACGCCCTTAATTATGCAGAACTTTAAGGCTTTATATAATGTAAACGAATGAGTTATAAAAAAAAAAAATCACCCCCCTCACAGTTATCATGAAGGCCAAAATTAGCCGTATAGACCAAAACCACAATTTGTACCAGGATGTAAACATGTTTTTTTCTGCTGTATAGTTGGGCAATTTAACATGGGGCTCAGTGAGATTCTGCTCCCTTCTGGAGCCTGTCCCTAGTGGCCAGTCGATGAATTGCAGTTCTTGAAAGTTACTTCCGTATTGGCTTCAACAGAAACTGGGGGAGGTTGCCGCTTGGAGTGCACGCGCACAGCCCGGAGAAGGGGTTCTCTCTCTGCTCGTTCTTTCAGTAACATGTGACCTGTCACAAGCGCAGCAGTCAGTCATCTACATCACTTACCGATCAAATAAGGCTTTGGCGGGGATAAAAATTTGCTTTGGTAGCCGCCAAAAAACGCAATATGTTGATTCTGTGGTGCACCACCACAAATTAGTATGTGTGGGAAACACTAGAGAGACACACACCACACGCGTCCAAACATCAGCCAGGTGGTCGCTGAATAAAACTCCCAAAAAAACAATGGAACAACGTCGGCATTACTTAATCCTATGACCAGTGTTCGTAACAGCTACCGTATGCATATGGATAAGCTATTTGCAGCTCCCTAAATACAGTTTTATAGACGAGGCATTCGGCATTTACGTTTTCCATTTGGATGCACAAACTTGCTTAGCTATAGTTGTAAGCACATATAGAGCAACGTGTTTCAAAGTGTATGGCAATATTTCAGGTAAGTTTCTAAGCATCTTTTAACTAAAAGATGCTTAGAAAGTTTAAAACTTACCGTTGTCTTGAAGAGCAGATTCCAGCACTCTGCTAGTGGAGGAGGGGCAGTGCATGGTCTGCACGTGAACTGCAACGTCTCCAGCAACACAGAGCTACCTGTGGACAACTGTCTGTAAATAATGCCGGGAAAAAACTATCAGCGAATGCAGTAGCCGTAAAAAACTCAAATATCTGCCCGATATGTCGCTATATATCACTATTCTCTTTCTATTGATGCAGCGCTGCAACAAGAAATCACAGTTATTTGATTTCAAAGGAAGGAAAGTAATAAATATAATATATAAATATAATATTTGACAAATACATATAATATTTGTGAATTAATGATATATAACAACTATATTATCTATAATGATCTTTAAAAAAAAAAATTGCAAACACTTATGGCATAAACTTTGAATTGGGTTGATATAATCCTCTATATTTGTGACAATATCTTGCAATTGACCATGCTTGAGTCACACACAGACATCAACATTCAGCATGCAAAAAAACAATGGTAAAATTTTTTTTTAATTTTTATAAGACATTATTAATAAGAATTATTAATTATTAATAAGACCATTACAATTTTATTTGCTGTCATTATTGGGGTTACACTGACAAAAGACAAATGGTAAAATAAAGCCAAATATAGTAAAACAAAGCAAATAATTTATACAATACTCTGGGAGTACACTTCCTCAGATCACAGATAGAATTAAGTTGACAAAACTTAAACGGTAAGTTTAACTAAGTAAGTAAGTAAGAACAACTTGATGCAATTAACTTAACCTGTACAACAATTTATAGATCATGACGGAACATGCTAATCCATAAATTAAATAAAGTTAACTCCACAACTTCTACATAAATTAATCAAATAACCATTCAGAAACATCCTGATGCATTCTAAAAGTTTCACCTTCTTGAGTCTCTCCATCTGTGTCCGACTCTGTTTCGAACATATGCAGCAGAACACTGCCACTGACAATTTCTGACATTTTGGCTGCGTGAGATTCTCCAATTTTGTTGTTGCCTGAGGCTCCGCCTCTTCTTGAAAGGGGGCTCATTTGCATTTAAAAGCACACACGAAAACGGCATGTTTTTGCTTGTACTCAAATAGCGGCAAATTATATTTGCTATAATAAAAGATCTGTGGGGTATATTGAGCTGAAACTTCACAGACACATTCTGGGGACACCAGAGACTTATATTTTACAGATTATATATTTTAAAAAGGGGCCTAATAGGCCCTCTTTAATGTCACAATAAGCATCGGTCTGGTGTAACTGGTCCTACTCCAAACGGGATTCAAACCAGGGTCTCTGTTGTGGGAGGCGAGCACACTAACAAGGATGCTAAAGACTTCAGTTTTAGTTTACACACATAGCTATTACTGGCCGTTACACTGGTATAGTGTGTTCCAGCTCACCTGATTCTTCCTGCTCACCGCTCATAAACATCTGACTCATTTTCTCTCTCACACAGTCATTCACACCCTCCCTCCCTCCTGCTCGGTTATGGGAAAAGTTACAAAGCAAAAATGTGATGGTTAACTGTGAATCACATAGTGAGGGTCTTGTCAACATACATTAGCAAAACTAATTTGATGCAATTCAATGTTGCTCAAGTTACTACAATTCCATGATATCCAGTACAATAAACATTTTGTGGAAACATTAAGTCATACAAGTCATGTTTTGAAAATGAATGGCAATTAGTTCATACACAATGGTGATCTTTAGTAAATGTAACCAAATGTTTTACTCTCAAATGCCACACCATAACCACATCTACCATGAGGAAAACTAAAAGATGCAAAGGTTTTAAATGAAATGGGATACAACAAGGGTGAAGGTGCCAGTTAAGTAAATGTTTTTTTCTGTTCACAAATGATGAAATATTTTGATGAATGGTTATCAAATGCTGACATTATTAATTATGGTCAAGTATAGACATGCAAATGATGGCTAAATTGGTACTGCCAACATACAGTATGTAGACACATCTGTCAGTGACAGCAAATAAAGAGAGGGCACAGAGAATCCTGCAGACTCTCACACCCCGCCATGGTGATAATGAGTTTTGTTGGGTGGTGCGAGGAGCCATTTTCAGCAAATACTTGAAAGTATTTTCCCCATGTGCCTCTGCCACCCCTACACAACAGGCAAGAGACTGGGGTCACCTGCATAAGTTCTGCATGCTCCCAAAGCTGTAATTTATGAAGGTATGAATGAAACTCGATTGCACAGAATGACAGCTTAATTAATGACTTGACATGCACGAGTGGCAGAAGAGTTTGGCTTGGGAATGCAAGCATTGCATTTGCCATGGTGAGATGAGAAAGGTACTTGTTAATTATAATAATATGGGATTTTGGTTCGCTCGATAAATTGTCCCACAGGTGGGAGAGACAATAGCAGATGATGCAGCTGCAGGCCATGATGGGGAAATTATGGCAGCAGTGAAAAAAGGGAAGACAAGCAACTCATCACAGTAAAACACCCAACTGGAAGGTAATTGCACATCAAAGATAAGAACATGGTGCTGCGAGTGTGCTGAGGGATATGCGTTTTCAGACAGCTGCACGATAGTCAACAGAATTTTCAGCTCTGATCAGAAGAGGCAAGACTCACTTTTTCAAAGTAACCTCAGTGCTGTCATGTTGAATTATTGTTTATTTAGTTTGAATTTCTTACAGATTCCATCCCTCACAGGGTTGGAAAAAAAAAAAAATCTGAATTTATTTTTTATTTGGCTTCCTTTTTATTCATGAGTTAGAATTTTAATCACATTGTTGGCCTCATTTCCTGAACAGCAATTCAAAGAAACAGAGGAATGTAATTAGTCAAACACAGATTTTGCACCATTCAATTTGACTAATTACTGATTAGACATATTTCTCTAAAGTATGTTCAGTACTGTCAAAATAATTAACAGGTCAAAACAGATTTCATTTTGCTATAAAGCAACACAAAATACCCACCGCAAAGTTTTTAGATAACTATACATAAATATATACACATTCAGATAAAAATCTGAAACTAATAATTATATAATATATTGAGATATAACCAAATACTAATAATAAATGTGTATCACAAAATTCAATAATCAAAGACCCAAAACTTTTTGGAGATTTTTTATGATTTGGTTTTGGTTGGACAATTTTCTTTGAAATTCTTTCCATTTTAATGCAACTTCCTTAAACAAAAGATTCACCCCCCAAAAAATTCAATTCTGTCATCATTTACTCACCTGCATGACATTCAAACCTGCATGACTGTCAATACAAAATGAGAAATATTGAAGAATGTTCTGGGCACTCTTTATCATGCAGTTACAGTAAATGCAAAGTTTTCTTTAGAGTTCACAGCACTGACATATTTCAAGTAAACTGAACTGTTTCATTGCTTTGAGTTGTATGAACTCATTTCCTTTCATTTAGACTAACTTAAGTTTAACTGAAACTGGCTGGGATGTTTTATTTACTTTAAATTAAGTGGTATATAATGTTTTTGGCGCAAGATTAATGGTAAGAGAGCTTTAGTAGTGATTAATGTTTTGTTATGCTAATTTAAAAGTTTCTAAGTGTGGGTTTCTGGAGAGTTGCTGCTTGGTTGGAGAGCAGGTAAGTTACATGTTTTAAGTTGCTGTAGTCATTCAGTAAGTGCTATTCCATGCTATTGTTAACATGTTAGCAAATTAGCAAGTTGGCATTTTCTGAATTAGTTTGTTATAGCTAGCAAAATATTTACATTGAGACAACCTGATCATTTTAAGTTAAATGTACACTGTAAAACCTAACAGAAATTCACTAAATGAAATGTTAATTTTACAACCCGATTCCAAAAAAGTTGGGACACTGTACAAATTGTAAATAAAAACAGAATGCAATGATGTGGAAGTTTCAAATTTCAATATTTTATTCAGAATACAACAGAGATGACATATCAAATGTTTAAACTGAGAAAATTTATCATTTTAAGGGAAAAAATAAGTTGATTTTAAATTTCATGGCATCAACACATCTCAAAAAAGTTGGTACAAGGCCATGTTTACCACTGTGTGGCATCCCCTCTTCTTTTTATAACAATCTGCAAACGTCTGGGGACTGAGGAGACAAGTTGCTCAAGTTTAGGAATAGGAATGTTGTCCTATTCTTGTCTAATACAGGCTTCTAGTTGCTCAACTGTCTTAGGTCTTCTTTGTCGCATCTTCCTCTTTATGAAGATTTTTTCAAAATGGCGCCGCTGTGTTTGGTCGCCGTTCAGGTCGCTCCGCGAAGACTGTGCTTTTATTTACTATTTTACTTTCTTTTACTCTCAGTTTTACAAACTTATCATCTGCACTGATCTACTATGACAGCAAAACTCTTTTGGACATTGGTTACCTCTACACTGGACTGCTTCAGGACACTTTCACCGATCCCCTGTGGCCATCTGAGATTCTTCGCAACGCCGAGTTGAACAATGGACAGACGAGTCAACGGCGAAGAATCAAGAAACACCGCGGGAAACGCGCTGGTATCCGTAACAGACTGAGGAAAAGGGCATTCAGTCCTCCTCTCCCGAGCATTCTTCTAGCAAATGTTCAATCCTTGGATAATAAGATGGACGATCTTAGAGCCAGGATAAGTTTTCAACGGGACATGAGAGACTGTAATATCTACTGTTTGTCCGAAACATGGCTCACGCCCGCGGTCCCGGACACAGCTGTGACGCCGTCGGAGAACTTCTATGGACAGAACAGCCGAGGCCGGTAAATCCAAAGGCGGTGGAGTGTGTTTCATGATCAACAAGAAATGGTGCGATCCCAGGAACATCACCATTCTCTCGCGGTCCTGCTCGCCTCATCTGGAACATTTAACAATCATCTGCCGCCCATTCTATCTGCCGAGGGAGTTTTCTGCGGTTGTCGCGACCGCCGTTTACATCCCACCGCAGGCAGACACAGCGCTGGCTTTATCTGGCCTTCATGATGTTGCCAGCGGCATCATAAACCAACACCCCAACGCGGCATTCATTGTCGCGGGCGATTTTAACAAAGCAAACCTAAAGAAAGTCCTGCCAAACTTTCATCAGCACGTCTCCTGCCCCACACGAGGAGCAAATACGCTGGATCACTGCTACTCTCCGTTTAAGAATGCCTATAAAGCGCGGTCACTTCCAGCGTTTGGCAAATCGGATCATGCCGCCATTTTCCTCACTCCCGAATACAAACAAAAGCTCCTCCAGGAACCCCCGTTGAGGCGGGAAGTTAAGCGCTGGTCGCCCCACTCAGAGACCGCGCTTCAGGCAGCTCTTGATGACGTTGACTGGGACATGTTCCGAGCGAGTTCAGTTGATGTCAGTGAGTTCACAGATGTGGCGCTTTGCTTCATCGACACGCTTACAGAGCAAGCCACGCAAACAATAACAATAACGTCCTTCTCAAATCAGAAACCGTGGGTGGACAATTCAATCCAGCGCGACGCAGTGAACGCGACGCGCTGCTGCTGCTTACAACGCCGGTCTCCATTCAGGGAATATGACTGAATACAGAACGTCCTGTTATGCTCTGCGGCGTGCAGTTAAAGCCGCAAAGCTCCGATATAAAGACAGAGTGGAGTCTCATTTCCAACTCAACGACTCGCGGCGCATGTGGCAAGGTCTGAGGTCCATCTGCTCTTTTGGATCTAAATCCTCTGCAGAGGTGAACGCTGACCCGTTGCTCGTGAACGAGTTAAACTCTTTCTACGCTCGCTTTGACTGTAACCGCGGCAACGCGACTCCGCCAAGTGGCGCGTCAGAGGGAATTACTCAGAGCAGCAACAATCACGTGATCTCTGTCTCAGAGGATGAAGTTCGGAGAGCACTCAAGCGTGTGGACGTCAGGAAAGCTGCCGGGCCGGATGGTATTTCAGGTCGTGTTCTGCGGTCCTGTGCTGATCAGCTCGCCGGGTTGTTTACATCTATCTTTAATGAGTCCCTCGCTACATCTGTGGTCCCCACCTCCTTCAAAAAATCCACCATCATCCCTGTCCCTAAGAACAGTAAACCCTCTTGCCTAAATGACTATTGTCCAGTGGCTCTCACGTCTATAGTCATGAAGGTCTTTGAGAGACTCATTAAAAACACCATTTGCTCCTTCATTCCTGACACTTTGGACCCTCTTCAGTTTGCCTATCATCCCAATAGATCGACTGAAGATGCCATCTCTCATGTCCTCCACTCCTCCCTCACTCACATCGACAGCAAAAGTGGGAACTACGTAAGGCTGCTATTTATTGACTATAGCTCAGCCTTTAACACCATAGTTCCTACCAAGCTAACCTCCAAACTCCTGGATCTCGGCCTGAATCCTTCTCTCTGCCACTGGATTGAGGACTTCCTCACTGGCAGGCCTCAGGTGGTGAGAATAGGCCAGTCCACCTCCTCCTCCATCACCCTGAGTGTGGGAGCTCCACAGGGCTGTGTCCTGAGCCCCTGCTCTACTCTCTCTACACGCATGACTGTTTGTCCACACACAGCTCCACCTCTATCATCAAATTTGCTGATGATACTGTTGTCCTGGGCCTCATTTCCAACAACAATGAGACGGCATACTTGGACGAGGTGGAGCATCTAACATCATGGTGCCAGGACAACTGTCTCTCTCTGAATGTTGGCAAGACCAAAGAAATGATTGTGGACTTCAGGAAGAGACAGCAACGGACATACTCCCCCCTCATGATCAGCGGGTCACCAGTAGAGAGAGTGAACAGCTTCAAGTACCTGGGAGTAAACATCTCCGAGGACCTGACCTGGACTGCTCACATTCAGACACAGGTGAAAAAAGCCAGGCAAAGACTGTACCACCTGCGCCAGCTGAGGAAATTCAGGGTTTCACCAGCTATCCTGAAAACTTTCTATTTAGGGGCGATAGAAAGTGTTTTAACTCAGTGCATCACAGCGTGGTATGGGAACAGCACCAGTCATGACTGCAAAGCCCTGCAAAGAGTCGTGCGCTTATCTGAGCGTATCTCAGGGTCAGCTCTCCCGTCTCTGCAGGACGTCTACCAAACGCTGCAAAGGTAGAGCTACCAAGATCATCAAGGACTCTAATCACCCTGCAAACCCTCATTTCACGCTGCTGCCATCTGGTAAGCGCTTCCGAAGCCTGATGGCCAAAACTGAGAGACTCAGGAGGAGCTTCTTCCCCCAGGCCATCAGACTTCTGAACTTAACGTCACGTGACTTCACTTCAGGATAAACATCAATACACTGTCATTGCACTGCACTTTCTGTTCTCGTTGTTACTGTGTAACAACCTGTTATAAACCTGTTTGCACATTATACTCTTATACATTTGTTAACCACATATTTATAAGTCTAGTGTACTCACTGCACAGTCTACTTCAATTATTTTATTCCACTTTATCCTTATTTTTTACCTTTTTTTTTTCTCTTGACTTGATTATTTATAATTCTACAGATATAGACATATATATATATATATATATATATATATATATATATATATATATATATATATAGATAGTAGTAGAGTAGTAGTAGATAGATAGTTTTTTTTTTTTTTCCTATTTCTATATAATTTCCTCCTTGTGTTTTTAACTGTGAATTTGCACTGTCCATGGAGCGGACCGGTTTACATTTCACTGCCGGTTGTATATTCTGTATATAACTGTGTATGTGACAAATAAAACTCTTGAACCTTGAACCTTATGATGCGCCAAATGTTTTCTATGGGTGAAAGATCTGGACTGCAGGCTGGCCATTTCATCCTTTTTCTATGCAGCCATGATGTTGTAATATTCATGCAGTATGTGGTCTGGCATTGTCATGTTGAAAATGCAAGGTCTTCCCTGAAAGAGATGACGTCTGGATGGGAGCTTGTTCTAGAACTTGGATATACCTTTCAGCATTGATAGTGCCTTTCCAGATGTGTAAGCTGCCCATGCCACACGCACTCATGCAACCCCATACCATCAGAGATGCAGGCTTCTGAAATGAGCGCTGATAACAACTTGGGTTGTCCTTGTCCTCTTTAGTCCGGATGACATGGCATCCCAGTTTTCCAAAAAGAACTTCAAATTTTGATTCGTCTGACCAAAGAACAGTTTTCCACTTTGCCACAGTCCATTTTAAATGAGCCTTGGCCCAGAGAAAACGCCTGCGCTTCTGGATCATGTTTAGATATGGCTTCTTTTTTGACCTATAGAGTTTTAGCCGGCAACAGCGAATGGCACGGTGGATTGTGTTCACCAACAATATTTTCTGGAAGTATTCTTGAGCCCATGTTGTGATTTCCACTACAGTAGCATTCCTTTATGTGACTAAGGGCCCGAAGATCACGGGCATCCAGTATGGTTTTCTGGCCTTGACCCTTACACACAGAGATTGTTCCAGATTCTCTGAATCTTTGGATGATATTATGCACTGTAGATGATGATAACTTCAAACTCTTTGCAATTTTTCTCTGAGAAACTCCTTTCTGATATTGCTCCACTATTTTTGGCCGCAGCATTGGGGGAATTGGTGATCCTCTGCCCATTTTGACTTCTGAGAGACACTGCCACTCTGAGAGGCTCTTTTTATACCCAATCATGTTGCCAATTGACAACTTGCTTAATAAGTTGCAAATTGGTCCTCCAGCTGTTCCTTATATGTACATTTAACTTTTCCGGCCTCTTATTGCTACCTGTCCCAACTTTTTTGGAATGTGTAGCTCTCATGAAATTCAAAATGAGCCAATATTTGGCATGACATTTCAAAATGTCTCACTTTCAACATTTTATATGCTATCTATATTCTATTGTGAATAAAATATAAGTTTATGAGATTTGTAAATTATTACATTCCTTTTTTATTCACAATTTGTACAGTGTCCCAACCTTTTTTGAAATCGGGTTTGTACTTATTTAAAAAAACAAAACAAAAAAACAATTGTTAATTCAACTTAAAAATATGTGTGATGTGAACTCAAAAACATATTTTAAGCAGAACTCAATCTAAATAAGTTACTAGAACTAATATGCTATTTTTAACTCTAATGGTTTAAGTTATAAATATTTATTTAAACTTGTATTATACATCTATGGCTAATTAAATAACTAAAAGCTGATAAAAATAAATAAATAAACAATAATAAATACATTAATCTACTTCATATAAAGCCTACAATCTTACATTAAGCCCTTTTAAAGTAATTACATTTATTCATGTCAAAGTATCATCCTATCAGAAAGTATCAAACAATCGAGGAGCAAACGCGCTATTACATCAAAGTTATCAAGGGTAACGTTAACATTTGGAGTTAAATATGCTGTTTTACACCCCAGTGTGTCAGTGGGAAATAGAAAAAAAAATGTTTGTGCTTTCTCACAGTCGGACACAGATAAACGCAACTTTTATGTTCCCTTTCAGTCGGTCACGTTCGACGTACGTTAGAACTGACCGACGAATTGGGGATCATCTTCAGAGACCAATCTGCTTCGAGTGTATAGAAACGAGCCAATAACGTTGGCATGCGGTCCACGCACCGCCCCGCAGCGCGGGTATAAATACCGAAGTGGAATACCGCATCCTCGCTTTCAACTTCAGAGCCGAACGTTTTTTTGTATTAGCTGTTTCTGCGGAGTGTTTAGAGTCTCGAGGAGGATCGCTCTCTTACCTGGGTGCTGGTGTGACGGTGCGAGTCAGCAAGTGGCCACTGCAACATACACTACACTTGTCTCTGTGTTGGTTGGCTGGGCGTTTCCGTTCTTTGAGTGCTCACACGCAGGCTTGCAATCGGACTGCTGTGAGCCGAGGCCATCTGAGTGCTTCAGCACTTCTAAAAGAGCATTTCCATCTAAAAGAGCAACACGGTTTGACCCTGCATCTTTTTCAAGATGTCATTCAAACCGTGTGTTTCTGGATGCGGTTGTTTCCTGTCCTCATTTGACGGCCACGATCTTTCTCGCACATAAACATGTGAGATTGCGTTCGTGGGTGATTCATGCTCTCTCAGGAGAGTGTGATCACGTCAGCGCGCAGTTCGTCTTACCTTTCTCGTAAGGGCTTAAGCGTTCAGTGCGCCGTGTGCCGTCGAGCAGCCGGTTGACAGTGTGGGTTGTCACGGCAACCCAGCGTGTCACTCAGCGCTCTAGATGCGCGGTCGAGACTATGAAACCTCAAACGGGCTTAAAGTGTATGTTGCAGCTATTGCGGTATACCACAATGCAGTTGAGGGGAAGTCTGTCGGAAGGCACAATCTAATTGTCAGGTTCCTTAGAGGCACGAGGAGGCTAAATCCTCCTCGCCCAAACTCCATACCCTCTTGGGACTTAACTCTTGTGCTCAAGGCACTTCAGAGTCCTCCCTTCGAGCCACTTGGCTGCATTAGCCTCCATCAAGAGGGTAGTGGACCTGCATGCACTTTTCGGTCAATGAATCGTGCCTAGAGTTCGGCCTGGGTAACTCTGACGTTGTCCTGAGACCCCAACCCGGATACGTGCCCAAGGTTCCCACCACTCCCTTCCGGGACCAGGTGGTGAACCTGCAAGCGCTGCCCTTGGAGGAGGCCCTAGCTTTGTTTCCCGTCTGTGCCTTGCGCACTTATATTGACCGGACTCAAAGCTTCAGGACCTCAAAGCAACTCTTCGTCTGTTACGGAGGCCAGCAGAAGGGAAAGGCAGTCTCCAAGCAGAGGTTAGCCCACTGGATAGTGGATGCTATTGTCTATGCGTACCAATCGCAAGACGTGCCTTGCCCGTTTGGGGTCCGAGCACACTCAAATAGGAGTGTTGCTTTGTCCAGGGCGCTGGCTCAAGGCGCCTCGCTGGCAGATATCTGTAGAGCTGTGGGCTGGGCGACGCCTAACACGTTCGCTATATTTTATGGCCTCCGTGTAGAGCTGATTTCTTCCCGCCTACTCGCCCCCAGTGGCCGGTAAGCCCCGTCTTATGTCGGCTTGCAACATCACTCCTGCCCTCTGGGCCGGATATGTACGCACATATCCGGCCCAGAGGGCAGGAGTGATGTTGCAAGCCGACATAAGATGGCGCTTATTCTTCTCCAGTTGTGTTCCCCAGCAATGGCGAACCCTGTCAAGCTCCTCCGTCACCCCTTCGGTGTCAGATGTTGCGGCCACCTGATGCCAGGCCTACACCCGCATGCTTGTGGAATGTGTGTGTAGGCTGGGTGTCCATATGTTGTGGTTCCCTAATGGCGACCCCATATGTGCATTCTCCATGGTACCAGGTACCCTACTTGGATAGCCCCGTGTCTTTCCCTTGACAGAGCCCGCTCTGTCGTCCCCTCAGGTTGGATCCACCCCAGGGACTGCCATAGCTAGCACTACCCTGATAGGCTAGTCCCTATGTGTATTCTGCCACCTCTCCTTCTATTGAGGGACGTAGCTCCGCAGCGTTCCATCTTCCAAGATGGGCACGCTTTCCCAGCGTTATCCAATAGTCACTCTGAGTGGGTCTTGCAGGAAAACAGCTGTGACGGACCTTCCCGGTTTAGAGCCCTGACTTCCGCTCCAACATAGGGGCTCCCCAGCAAGCTCAAACCGGGCGCTGGAAGGGCCAGCATCCCTGGCGTGTTGGTAGGAGCCAGGTGCTGTGCTTCCGCTGAAGGACCGAGTCACTTCGGCTCCTCAGTTGGAAAAGCGAGGATGTGGTATTCCATTTCCATATTTATACCCGCGCTGCGGGGTGGTGCATGCCAACGTTATTGGCTCGTTTCTATACACTCGAAGTAGATTGGTCTCTGAAGATGATCCCCAATTCGTTGGTCAGTTCCGACGTACGTCTCCGTTCCCTCCTTCAGGGAACGAGGGTTACATATGTAACCGAGACGTTTTGAGATGGCTGGCCATCTTCCACATCTCACTCACGCCAAATTAACTAACTTAAAGCAAAAGGTAACATTAATGCAAACTCACCCATTCACTATATTACAAGTGTTTTAAAGATATTGTTAATCATTATCTTGAGTTTCATCTATCATATGTGATGCTAATTAATTTGACTAAAGCAGCCGAAGCTCTGGTGACGTTTTGCTAATGTAAGAAGTTTTGCTAATGTTAGTTAACATTTTAGACAGTTATTTGTTCCTCACTTTTTCTCATTTGAAACTCACACTAACACATTGTTGCCATGCTTTTTAATCTTTTAAAAGCAAAGACATCGAAGGGTGGTGCAATGGCTGCAACATGGCTACAATACTATGAGTAAAAAGTCAATGGGATTTTGTATTGTGCAAAATGCAAATGATCACGTTATGAACAGTTATTAAAATATGTTGTTCTTCAATTTAAATTTTTGAATGAATTGCTATTTTTGCAAATGTAATTATGACCAGAAATTTCTTGCATCACAAATGGTAAGTCTTCTGAAGCAATACGATTTTTTTAAAGCATTTTTTTTTATTAGAATGAAATTTAAATCTAAACATATTGATCAATGCATACACAGTCCAGACAAAAAAATAACACAAACCTCAACTAAAATCAAGCCATATCGCTTATTAGACACCACATGAATGCCATCATGACACGCAAGGACCAATGATGTTTGATGTAATGTAATGTGCCACCATTTTCTATATTGCCAGAGTAAAGAACAACTTAAAGTCCAGTCTGTCTATCATTCAAAGTCATTTTGTATTGCTTCAGGAGAAAGAAATTTGTTAATCAAATCTGTGTCTTGTTTCACCGTGTCTACACCGGATGCGAGCGGCTCGACAAAACAAAAGAGCCCATTATAATTAGTGATGTTGTCTACACTGGATGCGGCGTGATGCAAGCGACAAATCTCCAACAGTAAACTGATGCCTCTTTCAAAAAAATGCTTTGCAAAGTGTGCTTTGTAGCATCCAGTGTAGGCAGCCTTCAGCTTTTGCGATGCGAGCAACAACGGTCGTGCCCAGTCTAGACACAGTGTTAAAAGACTTGGATTAAACTGCTTTATTTATGTCTTTATGTACCTTTTGAAGCTAAATATTGATTGCCTAGACTAAAGAGTATTACAAATATCTCCATTTTTGTTTGGTATGACATAATAGAAAATATTTATTTTGTTTGTGTAATAAATAAATTTAGGTTTAAAAATTTTATGAAAATGAACATTCAATTCAAGGTCTAGAACATTCAGCTGATACACCCCTGAAAATAAAATGTAAAAAAGATCCACTTTTCTTTTGGTGTTACAACAGTTATTTTATATTTTTGTTATTTAAATGTTATGACAAATATGTTTGTGCTGTTTTATTTGGTGAAAAAGTCATCAGTATATTTTTGACTATACAGCATACTGTATTTCTGATGTAAATGTTATATTTCAATAAATTACTTAAGAATACCCTCCTGTTCTGCCATCATTTTGTACCAATGTTAGGTTGTGCTTAGTCTTATATAACTTAATTACTTTGAGTTTGATGAACTTAAAGGATTTGCGGCAATCGGTTTCCTAAAACCATTTAAGTAACCATGTAGTTAAGACTTAGTTAGATTCGTTACCTGCATTCAAACTGAATGAATAAAATCAACTTAAAATCTTTAAGTTCAGTTTACTCTAATGATTGACTAAAACAACACTAAAATATAAGTTAATTTAACTCAGTGTATATGAGTTTACAGTACTCATACTTAATAGTTTTAAAACTTAAATGGTTTGAAGCAATCTGTTTTCTCAAATGGTTTGAATTACCGTAACTTGTCGGGTTTTACAGTGTATAAATTGAGTGTGTTACAATATTTAAAGTTAAGAACAATAAAAATGTATGAGTACAAAATAAAAATCTTAAAAATAAAAAAAAAAAACTTAGGGTTTACAGTGATGTAAATAACATTTGATTTGCAAGAACTACATAAATAAAAAAGTGAATTAACTAAATATTTTATGTTAATTGCTATCAAAATGTATGAGTTAGTTAACTCTACTTCAAGTTAAGAGCAATGAGCAATGAGCTATCAAGTTAGCATGCATGAGTACTACAAACTTGAAACTTGATAGTTCTGCTTACTTAAAATTGGGAATGTCATAACTCAAAATTATGTAACTGATTTGTGAACTGGGTAAAAATTTGAATATTGAAAATATCAGACTAAAATAATGATTAGTTTCTGAATTAGACATTGCTCTTTCTCTCATGAATATGGACTGACAAACTTTCAGTAAATAATGGCGTTCAGTCTATTCCTCACATAAAGCTTGGACTTTGGAAGCCTTTAAATATAGTGCACAAGTCACATGGGCTACTTTTATTCATTTTGGAGCTTGACAGTCCCGTCTGCATTTGGATCTCTAAAAAGGAAAATTATGCGTTATAGATTTTAGACCTCATAATGAATTGAGAGCTTCATTGATGAATAAGTCAGCATATCTCCACTATTCTCACTAGGTGGTTTGCAGTTCAACCGTAGTATAGCGCGGGCCGAATTGGGACCAGAAATCCTTTCAACCCCAGTCTGTTTACTGAAATATACCTTCACAGCATCAGCCCAAACAAGATCAGAGCACTGCTTTGATGTGTGTCATGAGCTGTGTACAGTCCCTCATCACAGGCAATCTGATAAGTGAATTATCTTTCCTCAGATCCAGACTCTGATAACTGTGCAGTTACTGCACTCCAGGATATCATTTAACAGAGCTGAACCACAGCACGCACATGGACAGGCAACATTAACAATCTGACCCAGCCATCTCTTCTACTAACTCTAATAAGAGTGTTTAAACAACAAAACAGATCACTCAGTGAGTGATTATATGGCAGATTGGGCGTTTGAAGGAATCCACACTCTTGTGGGGGAAGTCAATGTGGCAAAGCCCGGAGAGAAACACTGGTCTCGGAAGGCCACTGTGTAAAGGGATGGTCACGCAGAGATGAAAGTGAACTGGGTTTCTGTGAAGACTCACAAGGTTTAAGAACACCCTGCTAAAAGCAGCCCTGCCTTCCAGAAGAAACCAGCCTATAACAGCAGGAAACCACATGGCTCAGCCTCAAGACAGCTGAAAGACAGGGGTCACCACTGGCTTTGTACCATACAGCCTTGCGGTGTAAAATTAATGAAATAAAAGTTCACTTACTGTAAGTGTGCTGAGAAAAGTAAATTTAAGTACACTTTTACAAAGTGTAAAATTGTCAATAATAATGTAATAATGTGTAATAATGTCAAATTAAAAGTTTTCCTTTAAATTACATTTTAAATAATTATGTTCTAATAATCTTTGGTCGATTTTATAAAGTACACTTATTTTGATGTAGAAAATGCACTTGACTATAAGTTATAACTGTAGTGTGTTATTCGATATTACAATTAAAGTTAATATATTTTTAAACAAAAATATACAAATGTGTAATTACAAACAGTGCTATACATGTCAAGTTTCAATAGAAATTACATTATATTATAGTTTACATAAAGGCTTGTCAGACATTCAGCTGTGCACTTTAACCATATTTTGAAGACAATGTAAAAATTATGTAATTACATATAAAGATGTATACTTAAATAGGACCTGAGTATACTTAATTAGTAATCTAATTGCATTTCATTTAAATTTGATCTATAATACATTTTCATTTAATTGCAATTAATATGTAATTCACTGTCTTAAAACAATACATTCAGTTTGCACTTAAATATACAGTCCATCCAGAAAATATTCACAGCGCTTCACTTTTTCCACATTTTGTTATGTTGCAGCCTTATTCCAAAATGGATTAAATTTATTATTTTTTTTCCTCAACTCTACAAACAATACCCCATAATGACAACATGAAAGAAGTTTGTTTGAAATCTTTGCAGATTTATTAAAAATAAAAACGAAAACAATCACATGTACATTTTATGATATAATCAGCCACCATGGATTCCAAAAGAACACTGAACAGCCTTGAGGAAGAGGCACCACTGCTTGCTGAATAAGTCACCAGCAGAAACATGTTATAAAAGGCAAGTTCAGCCCAACATTATCCAGCCCTGTCCAAACAATACCGTTTGATTAACTGCTCATTGTCAAACATTTCAAAAACATTCTTCCTCTCCTGAAAGATTTGAGCACGTCTCCGTCTCCTCAGTGCCATCACAAGCCCCTACTGGCAACTCCTAACCACTCAAGATGTCTTAAATAACTGGGAGAGTAAGAGTGATTCTTAGCTTAAAGAATTTTGATAACTTGCTTTTATAATTAAGTTTGAAAGTAGGAGTAAATTTCATGAATTCTCAGCACTTAAGACTAAAATGGCACTTTGAGAAGCTTGATAAATACAGGCCCTGATATATATATACACTCATCTAAAGGATTATTAGGAACACCATACTAATACTGTGTTTGACCCCCTTTCGCCTTCAGAACTGCCTTAATTCTACGTGGCATTGATTCAACAAGGTGCTGAAAGCATTCTTTAGAAATGTTGGCCCAAATTGATAGGTTAGCATCTTGCAGTTGATGGAGATTTGTGGGATGCACATCCAGGGCACGAAGCTCCCGTTCCACCACATCCCAAAGATGCTCTATTGGGTTGAGATCTGGTGACTGTGGGGGCCATTTTAGTACAGTGAACTCATTGTCATGTTCAAGAAACCAATTTGAAATGATTCGAGCTTTGTGACATGGTGCATTATCCTGCTGGAAGTAGCCATCAGAGAATGGGTACATGGTGGTCATAAAGGGATGGACATGGTCAGAAACAATGCTCAGGTAGGCCGTGGCACTAAGGGGCTTAAAGTGTACCAAGAAAACATCCCCCACACCATTACACCACCACCACCAGCCTGCAGAGTGGTAACAAGGCATGATGGATCCATGTTCTCATTCTGTTTATGCCAAATTCTGACTCTACCATCTGAATGTCTCAACAATCGAGACTCATCAGTCCAGGCAACATTTTTCCAGTCTTCAACTGTCCAATTTTGGTGAGCTCGTGCAAATTGTAGCCTCTTTTTCCTATTTGTAGTGGAGATGAGTGGTACCCGATGGGGTCTTCTGCTGTTGTACCCCATCCGCCTCAAGGTTGTGCGTGTTGTGGCTTCACAAATGCTGTGCTGCATACCTCGGTTGTAACGAGTGGTTATTTCAATCAAAGTTGCTCTTCTATCAGCTTGAATCAGTCGGCCCATTCTCCTCTGACCTCTAGCATCAACAAGGCATTTTCGCCCACAGGACTGCCGCATACTGGATGTTTTTCCCTTTTCACACCATTCTTTGTAAACCCTAGAAATGGTTGTGTGTGAAAATCCCAGTAACTGAGCAGATTGTGAAATGCCACACTCAAAATTGCTTAAATCACCTTTCTTTCCCATTCTGACATTCAGTTTGGAGTTTAGGAGATTGTCTTGACCAGGACCACACCCCTAAATGCATTGAAGCAACTGCCATGTGATTGGTTGATTAGATAATTGCATTAATGAGAAATTGAACAGGTGTTCCTAATAATCCTTTAGGTGAATGTACATAGATGAGCATCCCAGCTGAGGGAAATAATCTTTTTATTTATTCCAGCCAGTTCATTTTCAGAACGAAGGCGGAAAAAGCATGCAAAGAGAGTGTACACCCGGAGGGTGAACTTGAAAGAGATTAGACTAATTTCAAGCAAACAGAGTGATGAGGGAGTGCGGGTGTTATCTGGCTCTGAAGAGAGAACTTAAAACAGTCTGCGATACGTGGCAGAATTAAGGCATTATTAATTGCATAGGCGTATTAAACAGACCCCAGCAAGTGACCTCTTTTAATATGAGGGAAGCATGAGAACAAAATATGTCTTAATCTGCTCAGCAGTGCTTAGATAAATGTCAAGAGTATCTATCACCTCAATTAACCAAGCAAAGAAAGTTGTCAGAGTCTAATTCTCCTTGTGACAAGAGCCTGGCGTTAAGAGGCTCCCACTTCACTGAGCTTCACCGTTCCTGCTGTAGATTAATGCCCCTTCAGACAGCACAGCCAATAGCGTTTAGCCTTTCTGCCTGAGTGTACAGCTTGCTCCCAAACACACATTCTACATCGACTGTCCAATACCTGTCTCTCTCCTGCTCTCTCTTTCTCTTCCTCTTCATTTCCCATTTTCCCCTGAAAGAAGGCAATATGCTTGTAACCGCATTTGGCTTTAACCGATATCTATAGCACCTGGAGAGAGTTGTCTGTTATTGTTAGATTTCATCTCAATGGCATGTTGCTCGGCTGGTGCATTTGGCCCTAGAAGTATCCAAATTGTAAAAAGTACTTCATGGGTGCATGGGTGAATTACTGAGTTGAGTTATGATTTGGGTTGAACTGTTTTGTATATTTTTATCAGAATATATATATCTCAGGGCCTGTATTTATCAAGCTTCTCAAAGTGACTTTTTAGTCTTAAGTGCTGAGAATTCATGAAATTTACTCCTACTTTCAAACTTAATTATAAAAGCAAGTTATCGAATTTCCTAAAGCTAAGAATCACGCACTTTTTTTTTTTTTTTTTTTTTTTTTTTTTAAATCAATCAACTATCCCATTAAAAATAATAAAAAGCTCAGATTTATTTTTCTACTTTAAAAACTTGTTTGCCAATGAGCAAAATCAATATTAATTTTTACTTAAAATTATATATACACCCCTGAAGGTGTGCTGTGGTATCTGGCACCAAGATGTTAGCAGCAGGTCCTTTAATTCCTCTAAATTGTGAGGTAGGGGCTCCACGGATCAGACTTCCTTGAAAATATGAAAATAACCGTCAAATTTACCCTTCCGGTCAAATATTGCGCTGCAAACATCAATAACAGCTTTAAGTTGACAATGCTGGCAAATGACCATGGTTTAAGTGGGATAATCCATGACTAGCTGTGCATTAAATTATTTTTATGCACTTTGTGGAGGCAACCTCCATGGTTCTTTACCTTGTCATGTCATGCATTAAAATTGTTTAATGCACAGCTAGCCGTAGATTATCCCTTACTTATGATATTGCAATTCTATTACATGTACACTGATACTCCATTTTGTGGATATGGCTATTTTTTGCTATATCTTCCATGCAATGTCTTTCTCACATTAATTAATATGTTATCCATTGTGTGCGCAAAATCGCGAAGGAATTCCTTCACCCATAAAGGATTTCTCTCAGCTCTCTGTGGCCAGCATGTGTGCCATATGCATTTCTATTCGCCCATTTAAGTACACACAAACAGATGGCAACCTTCTCTTACTGGATCCAGCATCACCATGTGTGGTCGACAGTCTAGACCGAGCAGAGTTTGATAATGCCACTTGCACGGTTTCTCTCAGCCAGACAAAAAATGGTGGAGTCAGGTCCAGATTTCAGCTGCCAATCTCTTGCCAGAGGGGCTGGACACAGTTTCCAAACCACCATATTCTAGAATAGTACAGCACAACCCGAAAGGCCATAGCTGTTTTTAAAATCGGCTGGCAATAGCGGTCTCAAGGGGGGTGGGGGTGGGGGGGGTAATAATTCATTTCCCTCTCAAAAACTGCAATTAAAACATCAATTTGGTCACTTTGTAATGAGTGCAAAAGTAGGGGGAAGAAACAGGAAGTTGAGTTAATACAACTTAGCTATGCATAAAGAGGCCATACAAGTGGCCTACTTTTTAAGAGAGAGGATAGATTAATAAATCATGCTTTGTAATGGATTGACTCCCACAGTATTGTCATGACAACACTGTTTTGCATCCAAGAAGCTGCCCTAGGAACGGCCATCTGTGTCCTAGACCACCGACCCACCTATGTGCAATTTCTGCCTCAGCTGACCGCAGCAAATTGAAGCGGCTGCAACATGACACTACAAACAGTGACTGACATCAAGGCCAGCCTGATTTACCCTGTAACAATACCAGATACAACCTTTGTTTCTCTGCCTGATGGCATTTGAAGATTTATAACTAGGGGAGAGGAATAGAGGAAAAGTCCAGAAAAGAATGAAAAAAGTCAATATGAGTCTTTGGGGGATGAATAATGATTTGTACACTGATCTGACTGCAATGGATCAGTGTCTGGATATCATTCACCACCTTCAAGGAAGCATCACCTGAGGCACATTGGAAAATTTACCCACCGCTTTTAACTTTTCACCTCATTTGTATTCAGATTATGAGCTCTTGGAGTAGAAACAGAGCGAGGTGCTTACAGAAAATCTCTTGTATCACTTACGTTCTTTAAAAGCACTTAGGAGACGTCAGGTAGCTGTCACTTCTTTGGTTTGTTGTCAAATTAAAACGTCTTTTTGCAGTGGGTTCACAAAATAGCATCCAATGCCCTGAAGGCTTGATTCAAGAATAAAACCAATATTGTATTTACTCTCACTTTATTAATGTCTCTAGATTTATAGTCCTACTAACAGTCGACTTTATATCATGATGATTTAAAGCAGCTACAAATAACTTTGTCAAGCAGGTAGTAAATTGAAACACTACATCCGTAAATTTGAAAGGTAGGCTATCTATTTTAGTAGCGTGATCTGGATGAGTCCCAGATTCATCCGGTGTCCACCTTGAAAGTCCTTGAAAGATCGGACCGATGTTTGACAGTTCCCTCTTTGAGATTGTTAGCATTTCCTGAAATAAAATCAATGTTATTTTTGAACCTCCTCCTAAATGAAGTTGATAGAATTCTGTCTGGAATGGACAGTAATGGCGTCTGAACACCCAGAAAACTCATACATCAGTAGATGATTGATAGACAACTTTTCAGACAGTTTTCTAGCATTGCTCAAGTTCACAAAGTTAACAAAATACTCCAAGCTATTTGAAATGGAATTACAGCAATGAGAGGGAAATGTGATGATAAATTACCTTCATCTGAGGAAAGAAGTTCCATAACAAAAAGGATCATTTAAATGACAGCTATGATTATAGTGTAATCCACCCTGATGCACAACCCTCACAGATGAATGCAGTGCCTTCACTCATACATCAGCTTACATCCAAAGTCAGCGTTCACTGCTATCATCTGATTTGCTTAATGTAAAACATTTTGCCTGTGAATTATCATTCAATCCTAATCATGCAGTCCACATATAAAGGAGAGGAGCCATAACCATGAAAATCGTTCTTGGCGAGTCACTGTATAAACCTTGGAAACATTTTCTTAATTATGATAAAGTAATATCTAATTTCCTTAATCGCTTCGCTCTTTAATCATTGTTTTTTGTGAAGCTTAAATGTACTAATTTCTCCAATAAAAGTGCTATGCCACACATTAAGTTTGGCAACATGTGTTTCTTCATCTGGGTTCCCTCATAAGCAGTGTAATTCAGGAGTAGTAGCTAAGTTGCAATTTCCTGTAATTTAAGAGAAATGGCCTTTTCTTTTTATCAGTTAGGTCTTTCTTCTAAAACGAAGCAAGACATTTGGTGGCAAGGGGAGAAAAGAGAGCTAAACTGAAAACAGCTTTATTATTATTTATTATTATAGTATTTAGTAAATAATGTGCTTTGGTCATATATAATATATATTTTTTTATTTTTATTTTTTTAAGTAATTTTAGCATTTAAACTTCAGCTTATTTAATTTAATTTAGTTGCCAATACAACATTTCTCATTTTTGTTAGGATTCGTTTTTTAAAGGGATTCACCCAAAAATGAAAATTACCATGAGTTTCTCAACTTCAAGTCATCCTAGGGGTATATGACATTATATTTATACAAATACAATTGGAGTTATTTTAAAATATGTCCTGGCTCTTCCAAGCTTTAGAATGGCAGTAAGTGGCCGCCTAAAATTTGAAGCCCATAAAAGTGCATCCATCCATTATAAAAGTAATCCACACTGCTCCGGGGGGTTAATAAAGGCCTTCTGAAGCTAAGCGATGGAAATCTTATCTTATCCATATTTAACATGTTATAAAGTAAAATATCTAGCTTCCGGCGGACCGCCTTCTGTATTCAACTTATGAAAAAGTGTTACTGGCACGAAGATGACGTTGGGCGTAGCGTGAGCGTTTTGAATTGCGAGAGGCGTTACACTTTCTGTTTAAGTTGAATACATAAGGCAGTTAAATATGGATATCAGTTCACTTCAGAAGGCCTTTATTAAGATGTATGAGCGTCTTTATGAGCGTTGTACACTTGACTTTGGGGAAAAAGCTGTTAAAATTAGGCAATATCATATCAGCACGGCTGCGATTCAGGCAAAATTATTCATGGCCATTCTGATATTGACCAACAGCGTTATTGTGAGTGTGATATTGCTTTTATACAACAGCTTGATCAACAAAAAGTTAATTTTGAGTAAATTACTTTCAGACAAAACTTGGATTATGGAACATTTTGCTGTAATCTTTACTCATATACTTAGTTCCATGTTGGTTTGCAACCCTCTTTTTTGTTGGTGGAGACAATATACAAACTTACTAGCAAAAAATATTTGCAAGAATGTAAGAAAGGTAAAAGCATTGCTTTTATCATGTTGTTGCTTATCATGCCTTATTGCTTTATTTTATACAAGTGGAACAGACTGTTTAACATGTTACCTGCATTTTGAAATATAGAAAATATATATAATATTGTTTTTTGTTTTTAAATAATTTGGGTTTTAAACTTAGCCCAGTTGGTGCCTTTCCATTCGTCATAATGCTATTGCAGTTTCATCTGTGTAATGAGTCTTTTCAGGAAGTACACAACTGCTGTGTCAACCAAAACAACAAGGGATAACTCAATACCACAAAATAACTGTGATCTGGGGTAAAGGAAAAAAAAAAGGTTTACCCATGAGTTATTTCTATGTGTTCGGTACATGGCATAACAGTATTGAGGGCTTTTTGGTGAACCCTAGACTGAATCAGGAGGAAAAAACAAACATGCTGACACTCACTTGCTGATCTCTGCTGTGTGTGCTGCCAACTGGCTCTCATGATGATGTATTGACAGATGCAGTTCTCTCCAGTGCTTCTCTGGGCCTGAAAACTTGGTTTACAGCAGTACCAGGGGAAATAAAAAGGGGGATGCCCAAGGGCCTGGCTAGATGAGGATGAATGAAGACATTCCTGAATGTCAGCAACGAAACTATCGGGCCAAGCTGAGACACGCACCTTACAGCTGGAGCAAAAAAACCTGAGCCTAATGTCCATAACTTTCCTCTGCATTCCTTTCAAATGATCAAAGGCAGCAGACCGTGTTTTACTAACTCAGGAATGAGAACAATATGAATCTGTTCTGGGAGATTTTATCAAATTACTTCCATCAAAAACACAAATCAAATGAAGTGGAACAAAACAAGCTAAATGACTGATTGACTTCAACAAAAGTGACCAGAGTGTCAGTTCCTATGAAGCCCCGTTGGGTAGATCAAAGGGGTCAACATTGTGCTGGTTAACAGTGAGGCAGGTAGCTTTGCATAGATTTTATATTATAGTATTTTTATTTATTTATTTATTTTTGTCAATGATTATTTTTAATGGGACAGGGCTTACATTATTATTAGTAGTAGTAGTATTCATATTATTATTATTACATGTATATTATTATCTTTACACTGCTATTCAAAGGTTTAAAAAATCATTAGGATGAATTAAATTGATCAAAAGTAACAGTAGAGACATCCATCATGTTACAAAAAGAAAAGCTGATATTTTATATTATAGTATTTTCATTTATTTTATTTGTTATATTTATTTTTTAAATTTGTCAATGACTTTTATGGGACAGGGCTCTTACATTTATATTATTATTATTATTATTACATTTATATTATTATATTTACACAAAAGGTTAAAAAAATCAAAAATTTGAGATCAGTAAGATGTTTTTAAAAAGAAATTCATATTTTTATTCAGCAAGGATGAATTAAATTGAACGAAAGTAACAGTAAAGACATTCATAATGTTAAAAAAGCGCTGTTGTTTTAAACTTTATAATCATCAAAAAATCATCAAAAATGTATCACAATTTCAACAAAAATATTAAGTATTATTAAAATATTACAAAATATTTTAATAATATTAAAATATTATTAAATATATAGCATGACTGTTTTTAACATGGATAATGATAAGAAATGTTTCTTAAGCACCAAATCAGCATATTAAAATGATTTCTGAAGGATCATATGACACTGAGCTTTGCCATCACCGAAATAAAGTAAATAAAAATATAGTCAAACAGAAAAAAAAATGTTGTACTAATATCTCACAATATGCTGTATTTTGAGTCTTGGTGAGCATAAGAGACTTCTTTCAAAAACGTAATTTCCTGCGACTCCAGCGTGATTAGTCACATGACATTTATGATTCAGGTGATTGCCTAAAAAAAAAAGTGCCCAAAACTTGTGAGTAAAGACCGCAATAATCAGATTGTGTAATTCTGGTGGGTCACATGGCAGCTGAGAAATTGCCATTGAGATGAATGGGAATGCTATTGGATACTTTCTCCAGGAATTATGCAGACCTCTACGGGTAAATAAACTACTAAAGGATAGCATAGCAAAACTTTTTTCTGCAAAAATATGGCACTGCAGAAACGGACCTCGATTGGCAAATTAACTTTTGCCATTTTCATTCCTCCGTGAAAATACTGTTCACTAATTGGATTAGGCCCTTGATCGGAAGCGGAGCTTCAGCGGGTGGGAGTGTTTTTCTCTGCCGAGAGCCAAAAAAAAAAAAAAAAAAAAATTCACTGACCCCTGAAGTGTCACCCTCATGAGGCCGGTAACAGTACTGCTGTAAAATTAATCATTCCTTCACACTCACTTTCCCAGAATGGCCATGGACTGAGGTGACAAACACAGAGCAGGAGACCGGCACAGCTGGGCTGCGTAAAGGCTGCAGGAAAAACAACGAGCAAGACATAAAACATAAAACATGGACTTAAATAATGTTTTATGAGCTTTGACTTAATGATGACCACCTCAGAGAGCGTTATATAGTCTGACCTCTACAGCCGCATGCAGATGCAGGATTAAGCCAATAAAATCACCACAATTAACACTGGGTGAATATGAAAGCTCTCCGTTCAAAGTTCATTGCTGGAGTATATGAATATGAGTCAAAATACACTACCAGTACAAATGTTGGAATAATTACCCTTTTGGTAACACTTTAAAATAACTCAATGCTATGAATCATAGTTAAGCATTAGTAAATGCGTAAATCATCATTGATAAAGCATTAATAGGCAGTTTATAAAACAGCTATAAATGCTTTATTCTTGATTTATAAGCATACCTATAATGCGTTTAATAATTGTATTTTCATACACTATTAATGATAAATGTATAATTTCTAAATTCAGTATTACATTATTTACAAACCAGTTATTTAGGAGTTGTCAGTGGTTCATAAGATAATTTAGAAAGTGTAAGTAAATGATTAATAAACTATTTAAATGTACATGTATACCTTATTATTTAGACAGTAATAGTTACTCTGTGTTAATAAATGCTTTATTAACATGTATTCACTTTACAGAAATTTAAGGCCGTTATGTTTTCTGGAGGTGTACAGGAATTTGACATTGAAGAGGTTTATTTTTCATGTTATATCAAGTTACCAGTTGTACGGTTTTATTTTTTGCATCTTGAAATAAATATTTCCATGTTCTGTATCACTATGTGTTTGTCTCCTTTTTCTGTTTAGAAGAAAACTGAGCCTTTAAATCTCCTTTGTATAAAAAAATATATGATGCATAAATAGCTCACAAAAAAAGAGTTAATTGTTAACTACTAAATCATGAATTACAGTAGGAATACATGTTAATAAAGCATTTATTAACACACTGAGTAACTATTACTATATGTCTAAATAATAAGATGTATACATGTACAGTCAAAGCAAAAATTATTCAGACACCAGATATAATTTTTACAAGTGGGTGCAGGACACTATAGTTCATTTATGTAAGTGAGGATAGCAAAATAAAGTAAACTGTGACATATTACACCTAAAAGTTCTTTATGCAGTGGACTACCAATAAAATTGATAAACATTTGGGAACAAAATTATTCAGACACTTTGACCTGACTATGTTTTGCTAAAGTGTCTTTTCTTTAATTGCTAATGCGACCGTTTACACCACAGACCGAACAAAATTAAGCATTGCTTGGTAATTTGTTGATGTAAATTGGTATTATCTAATTGTGTACTTAAATTTAACAGCTGACTGCTGATTGGTTGATTGTAATCCATTACATACCTTTCTATCAAAGTTATGACATTATCAAGATTAATTTGTTCTGACACAGTTTAACTCTGAGTTCTTGTCATATTTTATTACCATTTTCTAAACTATGGAGAATAAACTGATAATGTGAGAAAATGTTGAAGGTGTCTGAATACATTTTGGTTTGACTGTACATTTAAATACTTTATTAATCATTTACTTACACTTTCTAAATGATCTTATGAACTACTGACAACTCCTAAATGGTAAATTACAATTATTAAACACATTATATATATATGCTTATAGATTAAGAATAAAATATTTATAGCTGTATTTATAAACCGCTTATTAATGTCTATTAATGCTTTATAAATTATGAATGAACTATTTACTAATGCTTAACTAATGATTCATAGCATGGAGTTATTATAAAGTGTATACAAATGTTTAATATTTAACGGTAAATCAGAATTTTTAGCAGCTTCACAGCAATGTTTAAAATCAGCACATAGAAGAATTTCTGAAAATTCAACTTTGCCATCACAGGAATAAATTAGATTTAAAATAGAAAACGGTTATTAAAATGTGCAAGAATATTTCACAATTGTATCGCTTTATTGTATTTTGATCAAATAAATGCAGCCTTTGGTGAGCATAAGAGACTTTAAAAAAGTAAATTTTGAAATTAGATTAACAAATGTTGTAGAAGTTCATTCATTTTTATACTAGAGTAGCTGACTAATGTTAACATATGAAACCTTACCACTAAATCTCTTTACTTTATATAATTAAAACAGGAATTATACAGACACGTACGAGGAAACAACAGTGGAGGCTGACTACAGTATATTAGCAGCAACTAACTGCATCCAAATGTCTGTATGCTGATACTATGGACGGGGGGGGGTTCATGGGGAATTGAAATTAATGAGAGTAATCAGTGGCAAACAGCAAAGGAGGCAAGGGCAATTAATATAAACAGGCTACCAGCAGGCCGGAGATCAGTATTTAGATGCAGCATGGCCGCACCGTGCAGCAGATGTCCTGGAAGAGCCAGAGGACAGCAGCGCAGACAGCCAGCGAAAGCCAACCTGACAGTCTGCTGGCACTTCCAGATAACATGATCATTTCCCATCAGCAGCCACGCTCTCAAGCCTCTTTAACATTCGCTGTAAGCTCCTCATACACATATTCAAGAGACTCAAAGAATTTGTCCAAATTTACTTCAAAAAGGATATTTTGACAGACCACCTTTGAGGCTCTGAGAGGATTAATTTGTTGTGCTGTAAACATTTAAGTGGGATGTAAAGGTCATTAAAAGTCACTTGAACTCTTTTCATTCATGTTGAATTAGTTTGTCAGCAGTTTTACTGGGTTCGGTGAACTGCATTGTGCTAATTCATTGTTTACACAGGAAGCCAAATGCTGCATAGCTCCCTCATTTGCAGGACTCTCTGAAAGAGCTCCACAATTAAAGAAAGTGTTCATCTACAGCACTCTCCACGAATACACTACACTTCAGTGCTTAATTCTTTCACAAATGAGCAGGGTTTATTTCAGTGATTCATATGTTAGAAAAACTACTATTATGTTAGTTAATAATATACCAAGTAGTAGTAAAAAAAAAAAAAAAAAAGTTAAACATACATTTTATAGCCTCCCGTTCCAACAGTTAATTAAAATATCCAACAAATAAAATTATACAACAATATCATGACATATTGTAGTATCTGTTGAATTGATTTTAAGTATATTGTAAAGCTTTGTTTTGATGTATGAGACAAGAACTAGTGAAGAGTTAAATTGTGTCAGAACAAATTAATCTTGATAATGTCATAACTTTGATGGAAAGGTATGTGATGGATTACAATCTGCCAATCAACTGTCAGCTGTTAAATTTAAGTACACAATTAGATAATACCAATTTAGGTCAACCAATGATGCTTAATTTTGTTCGGTCTGTGGTGTAAACGGTTACATTAGTAATTAAAGAAAAAGCACTTAAGCAAAACATGGTCAGGTCAAAGTGTCTGAATAATTTTGGCCCCAAATTTTTATAAATTTGACTGGTAGTCCACTGTATAAAGAACGTTTGGGTATGTCACATATCATCACTTACATAAGTGAATATATACACACACACACATACATTTTTACACGTGTAGTGTCGACTAAATTTCACAAGCTCAACCATTCAATAATTTTTTCAAAATCATATATATTTTTTTATATATATATATATATATATATATATATATATATATATATATATATATATATATATATATATATAATTTACATTTCTTTCCCTTTGATTTATGGGAAATTTAAATGGAAATTGTTTATCAATATCACACTACAATGTTACAATTAACTTTTTATTGCTAGAAAATTACAACCCACAAATCAGGGAATTTTGTTAAATTAAATTTTGGTATCAACTAATATATAATATATAATGTAATAGTGCTGGGCAATCGATTAATCGCTTCAAGAATAAAAGTTTGTTTACATAATATAGGTGTGTGTACTGTGTATAATTATTATGTATATATATATAAATACGCACACATGCATGTATATAATTAAGAAAAATGCATGTATATAATATAAGATAAATGTTTTTTATATATATATATATATATATATATATATATATATATATATATATATATATATACACACACACACACACACACACAGTATATACATGCAAATATTTCTTAAATATGAAGGAGTGTGTATTTATATATACATAATTATAAACAGTACACACACACACACACATATATATTATGTAAACACAAACTTTTATTTTGGATGTGATTAATTGATTGCCCAGCAATAAATATAATATAATATAATATAATATAATATAATATAATATAATATAATATAATATAATATAATATAATAAACAGGACATTTAACTCTTAAATTGTCAGCAAAATAAACTCATTCTCATTCCAATAACTCAGCCTGCACTTCATATGAGGGAGTTTGTTTTGATCACTGCTGCCGTGAGAAGGCAACATTCCACAGACTAATGTACAAGTGCGGTCAGATGTTATAGGGTGAGCAGAGGTCAGATGATAAATGTTGATCACGTCTTCAGGTTCTGTCCTTCCCACATGTATAAACACACATACACTGATGCACTACAGAATGCCGTCTGTTTGCTTTGCAGCTCTAATTCTTATGGATGAGGGTCTCTCAGACTTCAAACAATAACTCATTGAATTAAGCAATTGATTTGTCTGGCCTGTCAAAGGTTTAATAGATGGATTGCTTGGTTGAAGGAGTTTTGTCTTCACCCCCACCCCCTTTTACTAAGGACATTGTCAAATACTTCAATAAATAATGTTCACTTTTAATATACTTTATCATTGTTTCCAAAAGTAATAATTTAGGTATTTGCAATACACTTAGGATGAGATTGATTTACCAGCAAGCAATCAACAATAAAGTAAAAAATTTACACTTTGGTACATGAACAGCACTATAAAACATTGGGGTTGCATAAAACAAATTGATTTCCTAAAATAATTGCTTTGCCTCATGAATTTGACACAAATAATGGGGCAATTGTGCCCCCATGTGGACGTTTCATTGATTCTGTGACAAATAGGCTACAAGCAGGCCAGCAAAGTCCAAGTAGGTTCCTGTAACAAGTTGAAATACTATAGTTGCAACCAAGATTCTGGATAAATTGAAAATATTTTATTTTATTTTATAGAAATATCGATTCTCCCAAGATTCTGAATAGACAACTAAACTAAATAAATTGATATTTACTAGAAGTTCTGACAAAACATTACTGCAGTGGTTTTAAAATATTTAATTAATTCATTTATTTATTATCATTACTGTCATTAAAAATCGGTTTGAATGAATGATTCAAAAGACTTCACTTGTTTCATTATTGGATGAATCAGCGTTTTTGACAAATGTATGGCAAATACATTTTAAGTCACTTGTCGCCACCTACTAGCGTAAGGATGTAATTAGGGGCCAAGCACCGAAGGTGCTTATTGATATTTGAAATTATTTGAAGCATCTAGTTTCTTTTTAAAAGGTGATTAACTCTGTTTTGATCTCTGCCATAGACACCAATGTTTATATCCAAAATATAAACTTTTATCTCAGAAGCCTATTCTGTGATCATTTAAATTATTGCAACATTGAAATAATGATACTGTGGTTGAAAAGACAGTTTGTGAAGCTGTTTTATACCTGTATAGCCTACATGACAACTGCTCTCTCGTGGTCAATGGCAGCGACAACGCAGATCTGAATGTTCACTGTGATCGTACTTGTCAAAGGTTTAATGGACATAGCTTGTCATTTACAAATAAGATTGTGTGTGTACTTTAAGATTGTGATCTTTTAACAATTAATCGTGCAGCTCTGTGATAAACTAGATTAAAGCTTATGCTTAAACGGTTGGGTTCAAGTGTGCCACACGAGTCCTGAAAAGTGAAGCCAAAGTGTCTCGATCACCCCCAGGTGACTGGATGCAGTATAGGTCATAAACCTTGCCCTTTCCATGTAATCAAATGGGACAAACTAAATCAATTACACTTCAAAACACATTTTTTTCCAAAGATGGCTTCTGTCATTTTAGGCCGTTTTTATCATGCTGATGTTAGTTCAAGTGTTTGTTTTTTAAATAAGTTTGGTTTTAGGTAGATTTAGTTAGTTTAGATTAGATGCTATAAAAACAGGGGTGTGATGTTATGATTGACGGCTGAAACGTTTTCACTGAGGCACCAACGGACATTTTTTGGGAACTTTAGGAGGTGATTGGAGCTTTAACTTTAATTTTCATTTACATAACTGTTTATTTCACAAAACGTTGTTGATTAGGCGGGAGTGTGGGCGGAACCTTGATATCACGGCTCCACTTCGAGCTCACAACTGCACAGACTCGAGACCCAAGATGTCAGCGCCATACTTGGACACTAGCGTTTCCACTGAGTGAGAGTGAAGGCACGTCATCCATCTTTTTTTACAGTCTATGGTTGTTCTCTATACAGCATGTGTATCCCAAATTTCTAAATTCTTTTTAGCTCCAATATGAAACAGTATCATGTGCGGATGAATGTCTAGAGAAATGTTTTAATCATAGCACAGCCATTCAGTTTGAATTTGCCTATAAAGGCTATAAACAAGTGAACAGAGCTTATGTGCTATTTTCTAACCTTTAAAGCGATAATTCAAAAGTAACAACCAAATAAAATAGACTTGCCAATTAAAAAAGTTCATTGTTCACCACTCCAAAACATATCTGAGAGATTTACCATCAAGACGTTAACATGGTCTTTATGAGAAACACACTTCTCCATTAAAGACAATCTGAAGTCGCAATGATCCACAGACGCCAGTGAACTGTATTTTTGAACCTGCACGTCATAACTGTGAGTTCGGCCAAACCACTTATTAAAAAGAAAGAGGCCAAAGCTATAAAGACAGAAGGCGAGGAGCTTGTTATTTTTCTTTCGGGGAGGTGAACAGGAAAAAGATCAATGGTTGTGGTGGCGTCTTTTGCCACAACTATGGCACTCTGTGGCATTAAAAAACAGCTCAAGAAAAGATATTATCGAAGCGTTAGTCTTTGAAGCGAACGCCAAGAATAATTTCCCACATATAACATTCCCCACTGAAACCACACTATGCTATGGTACTAAACACCCCTCCCAGCCCTTCGCAGATTTGCTTACATATTCCTCCAGAGAGAAATGCAGCTTCATCTACTGCCCAATTAGAGACTGATGAGTCAAAGAACTTGCTTCTAGCCTCTCAAGCCCCACAAAAGGTACTTTATTCCAGTAAGGAGTGAACAGCGTTATTGCGCCATCCGCAATAAAGCTACAGAGATGATGATCATGAGGCCTAATTATGGGAATGAGTGAATGTAACAACACTGCTATTTAAAAAATTAAAAATTAAAAAAATAAACTGTATGTGGAAATGATTTGGGGAATATACAGTAATAAAAAAATAAATAAAAAAATTCTTCCCAAGATCCATAAAGATAAAATTGATAAATAGAATAAAATAAAGCCATGAGACATTGAGATGTTCTTAACAAATATTTTACAGAAAAATGAGTTTTGATAAAAGTACTCAGAAGAAATAAACTCAGTCGTGTTTTTATATATTAGTGTAATCTTAAAATGTTATGAAGCTGAAGATGATTCTAATACTCCAAACAGTTTAAATTCTAGCCAACCAAAAATCACAAATGAATGATAATAATAACAATGTAACAATTAAAAAGAATATTTGATTTTGGCCCCACTATAAATTCAACAAAGAAATTCTGAATGTGAATTTAATAACATAAAATGATTATATAAATTAAATGAAATATTTCTATATTAAACAATAAATCAAGAAAACATTGTATTTTTGTATATTCAACATATGATCTAAAATTATTAAAAAGTCCAAAATATGATTTTTTTATTTATTTATTTTTAACATTTTATTTTTAAACTCAATTTAAATCGTTTTAGGCCAAGATCAAGAATTTTTATAAAATTACTTTCAGTTCATATCAATAATCAATAATATTTCTGTATTTTTACATTTTACAGAAATCTTAGCATGAATTGAGTTGAGGTTTACTAGGGGTCAAACTGACTGGAAACGGTCCTTCAAGTCAACAAAAAACTCCTTTTATAAATGATTATCTATCGCATGCACAAAGTTGTTAACAGAACATTACATTATCCATGTTTAATGCAGTGCATCTCTTCACTGTCGTAAAAAAAAAAAAATGTCCTCACAAGGATCTCTGACTCTCAATTGCAAAGCCTCAGCAACTCTTTTGAGTCATATGTAATAAGCGGTAATGGTCTATCTGTAATGGCACTTTGTGCTTCTACTTTTATATATACATACTTAATTTTCCAGCGATTATTGTCCATTGGTGAGCGAATGAGCCCAAACACTTGCTCAAAAATCCCAAGGCAGGCATTGTCACGGTGGATGGTCCCTGCTACAGCAACTATCACCAGTCCATGAGCTGAAGAAATACACTTTAACCCATAACCTTCCAAGTTTGGGCAGAACAACAGATGTTCTTCTCCTGCAAGAGCATGTAGCCGCTTGCTGACCAACTCTGCCCCATTGAACTCATCTATACGCTGCTCTCCAGAGCATAAGAGAAGCCGAAGTCTCACATCCTCCCAGAAATGCTGAGGACCCCAGTCCTGCACCGGATGCCCCTGACCAGGGTTCTGAGAGTTCAGAAGGTGGTAGAACCACTGGCAAAACTGCTTTCCCAAAGCTGCAAGGTCTGACAGACCATCTCCAACCTCATCTGTAATGACTGTGTTCTTCTCACACTTTGAGATCTGCTAGAAATATAGACCAGATCACAATACAACCTATAAAAGCTTAGCTTTACAAGTCATATTCAATGCAGCGTTCATACAGATTTGAAAGAATGAAATTCAAGCACTTCTTAAGCAGTGGCAGCCAGTGCTTTTCAAGAAGTGGGAAAGCTGTTTTTATAAAGTGTAATTACTAAAAGGAATAGTTCACCCAAAAAAAAAAAAAAAAAATTAAAAAAAAATTCCCCATGATTTACTGACCCTCAAGCCATCCTAGGTGTATATGACATCCTCCTTTAGACGAATACAATCTGAGTTATATTAAAATATGTCCTGGCTCTTCCAAGCATTATAATGGCAGTGAATGGCAGTCCAAAATTTAAAGCCCAAAAAAGTGCATCTATCCATTATAAAAGTAATCCACACGGCTCCGGGGGATTAATAAAGGCCTTCTGAAGTGAATCGATGGGTTTTTGTAAGAAAAATATTCATATTTAACATGTTATAAAGTAAAATATTCCGGCGGACCGCCTTCCGTATTCAACTTACGAAGAAAAAAAAACTTAACTGCCGCAACAATGACGTTAGACGTAGCGCAAGCGGTTTGAAATGCGAGAGGTGTTAAACTTTCACGCAAGTTGAATATGTAAGGAGGTTTGCAGGAAGATAGATATTTTCAAATTTTGGGGCCATTATAAAATTTTCACTGCCATTATAAAGCTTTGAAGAGCCAGGACATGTTTTAATATAACTCTGATTGTGTTCATCTGAAAGAAGAATGTCATATACACCTAGTATGTCTTGAGGGTGAGTAAATCATGGGCTAATTTTCATTTTTGGGTGAACTATACCTTTAATTACACATTTGTCATGACATTCACTACAGTTCAAATGTTTCAAAAGTTTTTTTGTTTGTTTATTTGTTTTTTTAAGAAATTAATACTTCTATTTGACATGGACAAAATGATTTATTACAAGAGATTTACTAGAATATAATATAATTAAATACATATAATAAATAAAATAATATATTAAAATGAAAAGTTATTTTAATTGTAATATTTCACAATATCACTGTTTTTACTTTTTTGATCATCAAAATCATTCAAAATCATAAAAAAAAAAATCTAACCGATCTAAAACCTTTGAATGCTAGTGTACTTCTACACACTAAACAAAGGGTATTAGAACACTCCATTTACAGCATTATTTTTAAATGATAAGTGCTGTCAATCATGTATGTCACCGTTTAATTTTATTGGCAGCTTGTTGCAAAGTTCTGTCTCATCCAATCATCAAAAAAAGTACAGTGCTGTCACTGGGGCGCCCAGTGACAGCAATGTAACTTTTTTTCTGACAGTGTAGATAAGCTGTGCTTCCAGGCGGGAAAAAATACAGTGCTTGAAAGCTCAATGTTTAATATATAATCAGACGCCAGTTATATCCACATATCACTCTGAATCACAGCAACAATGATGTGTTTAAAGCCACAAGTTCAATGATCATTGATCTTTGCCCCACTGAAAGCTATGGTTTAGTTTTTGCCCATAAACTTCTATTGAATCCCAGCTTAAGTGGTGTTCTATGGGCTGTGATATTATTTAACTTTCATTCAAAAATATTGAGATGCACAAAGTGTGATTTTTTTAATTATCATTATTCGTGTAACATAACAGGTATCAAGCATGTTTGTATTCAAAATTCAAGCACAATTAAACTCTTTAAAGCATTTTCTAAACTTTGTACAAATCAATCAATGGCATTTCAAGTAGGGTGAATCTCAAGAAAACATGTCCAAGCCACACTGCACACCAAAATCAATCAATCCATAATACATTGCATTAAGGCAATGATATTGGTTTAAGGAACATTAAGATTTCTTGCATTGTAATGTTTTTTATTTTATTTTAATTTATTGTTTTACAACCTTCCTAATTCTGCCTAATTTTGAACTGTATTATGGTAGTTGACTCCATTATTCAACCTTATGATTTAAGGCTAAAAATCATAACCTAAATGTATACATTAAAAAATATTTTTCAAATGATTTATTTCAATGTTTTATAAATTTACTGTATTTTAAGTTCTTTGTTTCCTCAAATATGTGCTTTTTCATTTTGAATCACCTTCACCGGTTCATTTAAATGGCCCCACAGAGTGACAAATAAACTTTCAAAAGTACAAATATTCCACATAGTAATCTACATGCAAAATATTACTAATAATATTACTATATATAATATTAATAATAACAGAATTAGAAAATGCTGAGTAAAATACTTAACTACCCATTATAGCAAGCAAATAAATAAGTAAATAAAATGTATTGTACTGTAACACAATTATACTTTTATGTTAAGCTCTATCATTTACACTATATTGTAAAGTAAAATAATTTTTTAATAGAAATTTAATTAGATTTTTGCAAATTAACAATGTAAATTTGGGCAAAATGTACTTGGGTAGACAAATAAGCAAAAAAAAAAAAAAAAAAAAAAAAGCATTTTTGTAAAAATAAAAAAATACATATGTAGTGTTTGAGAAAATATAAGGGGTCACTAACTTTGTCAATTTTTTTCACTGTTTTTTGAACATTTTACTGAAATTTGTCCTATGGTGTAACATAGAAAGAATTAAAATATATAAGGGCGTCACTCCAAAGGACAACAGAAATTAACACTTTTAAAGTGATTCCAAAATCTTACCATGTGCTGCATCCCAATTCGCCTACTTATACTACATCCTAAAAGTATGTACTCTTTTTGTGAAGAAAAAGTACATACTTTTGAGTGTATAGCAAAAGAGTATGCAAGCTTTGGGACATACTACTTCGTCATCTTTAACGGACTCTGTTGAGTGCATCCCATCACCGTTTAAACTGCCCTGTCAATCATCGTCACAGTTAAAATCCTCCACATTCAATTTCATTTCCTACCGTATCGGAAAGAAATGTAGTAGCACGTTGATCTGCCATTCGTGGGTCTTTAATGCAGAGACTAACCTCAAGTGTTTGCAATTTAAATATGTGCATTTAAAAGTTAATGGCCAAACGTATCATTACAAAAGTGAAATATAATGTGGATAATATTAAATAAATATCTTTTCGTCACGTTAAATACTGATAATTGATCACTCAAGCCCCTTAATCTAAACCTCTCTACTTACGTCAGACTCGCACATCCGTCATGTTTGTAGTTTTTTAACACTTTTTATCCGCGTTTGTAATTCTAATCGAATCCTTGTCTAACTTGCAATGGGTTGGGCAATATCAGCCGAGTGTGTGTTGATCTGCACTTCTAATTTCGACCAGAAATAGTAGACAATCCGGGGATCTTTGGAATACTCATTTCAACATACTATGATTTGGGACAGACTAATTCTATTTTCAAATACTATTTAGGATGGATAGTATGCGAATGGGGACGCAGCAATGGGCTTCACAGTAACATGACCTTGAATGGGGTCCTTCAACTAATTAAACTTGTCAGTGGATTGCCCGATATAAAATCAGAAAATGGCGTCACACCGGAGGACATGGTTTTCAGTGACAAAATGTATCAAGTTCCTACACTTTTAGAAATATTTGGATGGAAAAAATTTTTTTATTTATTAAAGTAAACACTTGTAAAATTATGCCTGAGGTATTTATTAAGATTTGTATGCTTTTCTTTTTAATTTATAAAAGTTAATTTATTGATTCATGCTTGAGACAGTCACACCAATTTTGAGAAAAAAATTTAGAAAAAATCTAAAGACAAAGACAAAGCAGTTTTTATATCAACAGGTCCATGTTTTTTTTTTTTTTTTAAACGGTTTTACTTTAACCGTTTAACCATTGCCTTTTAAATGATGGAAATACTAATTTATATTCATTTTTATCTTGTGTGAGAGTGAAAACACCATGTCACGTCAACAACCCACTTAAATGTCATGAAAATAATATGACCACAATAAAAATAAAATAAAATAAAAAACTCCCAATGGTCCTAAAAATAGACTTTTTGTCAAGGGGGGAAAAAAAAGAAAAGAAAAGAAAATCCGTTGATTGCAATGCATTCCAAGCATGTTTTTGACAGATTGTGCTCAGAGAGTCACCTAGTAAAAAGATATTTCTCGATACCTACCTCACCAGACGACCAAAACCCAATTGTTCTCCTGATCAGCTGATGTTTGTCACTATTAGGGGGCACGGCAACTCCTTCATTGGCAAGATACTTAAAAATAACATCCCGGTGTACCTTCTTTCTCTTGAGGAGCTCCTCAGCATCTTGTGAGTAAGTTATGATGGCCTCAATGGCCTCTGTTGATCAGGAAACAGACTGTGACAGGCTGACAAATAACGTTACACAGCTCATAAAAACAAAACAATATTTATTATGGCCTGACATAATAGTCAAAAGTTGCTCAAAACCTAGTGTGCTGCCTATCTAAACAATTTTCTAACCACCAGACATCGCCAATGTTTACAGAGCAGTTTGGAAAAAGGTTAGCTTCACAGTTTCGTCTTACCTTCTGTGCTCTCTACAGCAATAAGTCGATTCGTTACTGTATCTTTAAGGGCGAATAAGTCGTCCAGAGGTAATAATTTTAACAGTTTTCGACAGCCACTTTGCTCTTTCATTGACAGCGTTGACATACTTACACCAGTTATGTCAAACTACACATATCACTTACTTCTTCTTCTTCTTCTTCTTTTGGTGTTTTATGGCGGTTGGCAAACCAGCTAAAGGTGCATTTACCGCCACCAACTGGACAGGAGTATGAAGCGTTGACAAAGAGTATACAAAAAAACCAAAAACAAAACTATATTCTGTTAACCAGTCCTGTTTCCCTTAGGTACCTCAATAGAGCACTATAAACCCTTGTATCTTTCTGTGCGTTACGAAATATGTTATTTACTGACAATTTCTTAATTCTTATGCAACTTAAAAATTCAGACAAATTGATTCTTTCTTTGTTATATTCTGTGCAATGAATCAACACATGCTCAACTGTTTCTGACACATCACATTGCGCACAGTTTTCAGCTTCTCTTTTCCCTATGAGAAACAGTGAGTAATTAAGGGATGTGTGCCCTATTCGAAGCCTAGATATTATGGAATCTTCCTTCCTTGCTTCCGTATTTATTTCTCTCAATCCCAACTTTTTTTTTTTGAATACTATACAGATGTCTACCTTTTGTCTCCTTGTCCCATTTCTTTTGCCACATCCTATTTAGAGCAGATTTTATTATTACTTTAACTTCAGTTTTACTCAGTGAGATATTAATATCTATCTCACTGTGTTTCAGAGATCTCTTTGCTAGCAGATCTACCTCCTCATTGCCCTCTACCCCCACATGCGCTGGAACCCATAAAAAGGAAATGTTTATTCCTATTCTATATATTCTGTATAGATATTGTAGTATTTCATACAATATATCCTGCCTGGATGTTGATTTTCCACTGCTTAAACTCATTAAAACTGAATATGAATCGGAGCAAATCACTACATCCATAGGATGAACTTCTTTCACCCACTGAAGTGCCATTAAAATCCCAATCATTTCTGTTGTATATACTGAAACATGATCTGTAATTCTCTTTCCAATGCTGTATTTAAAATGGGGAATGTAAACCACTGCTGCTGTATGTCCAGATTCTAGATTCTTTGATCCATCTGTGAATATTTGAATACTATTATAATATTCCTGGCTTAGGTGCTGCTTTACTACTGTATCTTTTGATATGATTATATCCTTTGTTTGTATCTTGTTTTGTATCGTTAGATCTACATCTGGTTTAGGGATAAGCCAAGGAAGTATTGATGGTATTACCACTGTGGGACTAATATTTATATGATTTATTTCTACGTTCTGGGCTTCTTTTTCTACATTCCATCCAAAACTATTCATTCCTTCTTTCCCATGTTTCCAACATTTTTCTAGGACCTTTTTCACTGGGTGATTCTCCTTGTGTCCCTTTATTGTGCTCCAGTATGTCATTTTTAATTGTAACCTCCTAACTTCCAGGGGCATTTCTGTCATTTCTACCTGTATTGCTGGAATAGGGGATGTTCTGAATGCCCCACAACTTATTCTTAAAGCTTGCGACTGAATAACATTTATTTTCTTTAACACAGATGCTGATGCAGAGCTGTATACTATGCATCCGTAATCTATTACAAGTCTTATCACAGCACAGTATATTCTTTTTAATGATTGTCGACTTGCGCCCCAATCTACCCCTGCCAGACATCTTAAAACATTTATTCCTTTTTTACATTGATCTATTACTTTCTTTATGTGACTGACAAATGTAAGTTTTGAGTCCATCCACAACCCCAAAAATCGAATTAGTGACACTTGTTCTAAAGTTTGTTCATATAGTTTTAATTTTATTTGTGGGCTGCTTTTCTTTTTTGAGAAACAAATAACTTGCGTTTTTTTCTACTGACAATTTGAAACCCCAGTTATTTGCCCATTTTTCCACTTCCTCTACTGCTTTCTGCATGCTTCTTTCCACAAATTTAACATTCCGTCCTCTTTTCCACAGAGCTCCATCATCTGCGTATAGGGATTTTCCTATTCCTTGTTCTGCCTTAGAAAATATGTCATTAATCATTATGTTGAACAAAACTGGGCTACAAACACTGCCTTGAGGAGTGCCGTTATCTATTGTGTATATATTTGAGTAATATGACCCTACCTTAACATATCACGTACTTCTACTAAGGATCTGTGCTATGTAAAAGTAGAACAAGCTCAAGCTGTTGTTTCCGTTGTTGTGGCGCACCACAGCGCTTCCACAGTCCAGATAAAGGTGGTGCACCAACCGTCCCGTCAAAATAAAAGTTCAAGATGCCTAAACGAGATTAGTTTAGGTATCTTTAAAAAAAACGTCTTTTTTTCTTCTTTTTTTTTTTTTTTTTTTGAAACAACAATAAGGCAATACATACAAACACACTTGAATAAAACAACCACAATTCTGCATCCTGTATCAAGTACCCTTTTCAGCAGCTGAGATGTCTTAACAGCTTTACGATTGTTCTGTGTAGAGTTCAGAGAGTCAAGTTTCTTTGACTTTATTATGAATTACATATTTATTTTTCATATTTATGACAGGGATTAAATTATAGGGATCTACTTATTTTTGGTTTCCATTAGCTCCAAGTATATAAATCTATTGATTTCTAAAATAAATGTGCATTTAAATAGAAAAGAAAATCATAATTCCATGTTTTTACCACAATAGTACCACTATTACCATTGTGGTACAATTTTCCATTGTGGTACTAAGTGGTTTGTTTAAATAGATTGACGTATATCAGATACAAGTAAAAAATTAAGACCACCGCATTTTTTTAAGATTCGTTTGGGAATAAAGAACCCTGGAAAATTGTTCTCACAAAGACAGTGCTTGATCCAGTTAATTTTAAATATATTATTAATAGTGTCAAAATCAAAAGCATTTAATCCTCCTTCTGATACACTTCTAATTATGGTTTTAGACATCCCTAATCTTCATGGTACTTTAGACCACAATGGAAATGCAGACAGCAACTGGTTTGGAGGGAAAAGTTGGGACAAATTGTTCTGGGTAATTTCGGTGGAAACGCGGCTATATACCAAGAGCCAAGAATTACTGGAATATTGAGAGAAAACTATTTATATCTGATGGCATTGCAGTTTTTGTGTACACCAACCTTATCTGTACCCCATGAGAGAGTATTCTCAATGCATTGAAGTATTGTTCAAGAGTAGAAATAGACTCACCTCAAGCAGTCAAACAACTTTTATTTCTCATTTAAAAATCCCTAATGTGCACATATTCTTCACCCACAGTTACACAAATACATTTAATAGCCACATGACCCCTGATCTCACCAAATAGCTTCAGAGCTTCGTGAGGCTTCATTTCTCCATCACCTACAATGAGAATGCTGTCATGCCACTGGAAATAGAGTCATCAGTGTCCCAATTTGTACTGAGCCAGGGTCCTTACTGTCCTTACCAGTGCCTGAATTCGTGTACAGGATATAGGCCTACTGGTTCACGACCAAGGAAGCTAGGGAGTTGATTGAGATGCACCCTGTGTCTAAACAACCCCCAGCACTAACCCTACCCTTAATGAGGCTATAATCTCCCCCCTAACTTCCGGTCTGAGACAACTGGCCTAGCATGGTTGTCCTGAAACTGCTATGATGACATATGGCTCTGCAGTTGGATATTATTGTCCTGATCAGCAACAACAACAAGTATCCAGCTAGCATGCATTTACTCAGTCAGAGTCGGAACACTAAGAAACCACATAGCAACACCTTGGCAACCAACCAATCATATAGCAATGTGCTAAAAACAATCAGAACTCCCTAGCAACTGCATAACAAAGCCCCAGCAAACATTTAGAATAAAGCAACTGTATGGTAACAATAAACCTCTTAGAACAATTTAGCAACTGCATATCAACACCCTAGCAATCATTCAAAACACCCATATAGCTAAAATATGGTAAAAACGATCCAGCAACCCACCTTAGCAACCGCATAGCCATGGTGATTTGTTTAATGACTCAAAAATCCATTAGGCTTATAGGGCATCCAGTGACTTTGACCATGTGTGCGATTACCGCACCCATGACTCCTATAAGTCTGCCACTTTGGTGAATAAAAACTTTTATGAATTATTCGGCTACTGAACAGACTCACTTATTGCATGACTTTCTGACTCAAAACTCAAATCAATATAATTTGTGCATACAAAATGTATTAACTAAATGCATGTATTTATTTTTATAGTTGAAAATCAGCAAAAATACATACATGCATTTTGTTTGTTTTCATTTTAAAATTGTATTTATTTTACTTTACGGTCACTAGCTTGCATAATTCCATTTGTTCTTCCATTGTGTTCTTTTAAAGATTTAATGGCTCACTATTTACCGTTACATTATAATGGAGAAGATATTAGCCTAATAAACAATGAGTAGGTGTGCCCAAACTTTCAACTGGCTATTTTGACTGGTAGTGTGAGTTTAGAGCAACTCATATAGCGTAACAACTGCACATAATGTAAAGTACATTATAATAAAATGTTCATAATATAATAATTTTCTCAAAATGTAATAAATTCTTGAGCTCATAATGTAACAATTTTTACATTATGAGAAAATTATTACATTATAAACTCACCAAACACATCATGTTTTCATTGTTGTATTAGCTTTTTACAGTACATTTAAAAAAATCTAAATCCAGTTTTAAACTACCTGTGAAACGCAACACTTAAATATTCATGCAATTATTATTATTAATATTATTACATGTTTATTAAACATAAACCATTGGTATTCCTTTACAGTACATTTTAAAACTCTAAATCCAGATAAATAAATAAAATCAGGACTTTCGCACCTTTAAACTACTACTACTACTACTACTACTACCACTAGTAGTAGTAGTAATCTGGTGGATTTTGTAGGCAGGTTGAGACTAGATGTATATAAATGTACTGTAAAGGAATACCAATGCTTTGTTTATTATTATTATTATTATTATTATTATTATTATTATTATTATTATTATTATTAATAATAATAATAATAATAATAATAATAATAATAATAGCATGGATATTTAAATATGTTGCATTTCGCAGGTAGTTTAAGACTGGATTTAGATTTTTCAAATGTTCTGTAAGGGAATACTAATATTTTTTAAATTTTAAAAGCTATTACAAGAATGAAAATATGAGTTTATGATTTAATAAATTTCTCATAATGCACATTTTTATTACAATAATAATGTAATATTTATTACATTATGTGCAGTTATTACATTATAAGTTTCTACAGTGTTGAATGAATTAAATTACCAACAAGCTCAAATTGGTTCAATGCAATTTCATTAAGACGACGCATGATGGCAGTATATTGCAATTCGTTTTTTGCTTACCAACAGTTGTGGCAGTTCAAGGGGCTGGAGAAGATGGGCGTTTTTCTGGGATAAGGTGATTATCACAGTGGGACTCCAGTCACCACTCCCCGTGCTCATGGAGCAGTAGTCTCAGTCAGTTTCACTGCACGAGAGACGCGTCCCCACACCGCTCACGGGACAGAGACAAAAGCGCCGGGAAGGCAACACACAAATCACCTCTCCCAGTTTATTTAGAGCTGGATATCGCTTTGCCTTCAAGAGTGGATTAAAAGGGACACTTTAAACAAGAGCTGAGGCAAGTTATGTTTTCATTCATTTAAAAGTTGCCTTTTTCATTCTGGATTTTTTTTTTTTTGGGTTGCTAATTGAACTTCTATTCTCGGCACATGTACTTTTTCATTAATTTAATGATCATTTTAATCTGAACGGTTTCCCGTTGAACTTTCTTTAGTTATTTGTTGCACAAAGGGTGCGTGGGTCTTAAGTTAAACAAACAGAAAACCTCGTGCCGCATGAACTCTCATAGCATCGATGCACAAGAAAACAGGGTTGAACTTTTATTCAGTGTAAACCGGCTATTTGAGCTGGATAATTAACTGGAGGGGTTAAGGAAGAAATAAAAGGAACACGAGCCTCGATTAATAAAACAGTTAAATGTTTGGGTCAATTGCCAAGCAACTTGCGCGTTAACGGGCGATTTAAATTAGCGTAAAGAGCGCGGCAGAATTTGCATGGATGGTAGATATGGCAGCGCACACACACAGGGTGGTGAGCGTCTTAAAATTAAGTGGCAGAGACAAAGAAGCCTGGAGCCTGCTGAGTTTGAGCTGGATCTATCAAAGTCAAAACCCAGTGTACTTCGTGCCCATTGTCCCCCACTAGTTAGTTAGTGTGCGGTAGGGCAAACATCACTATTACTATTGCTCGTGTAATGTTGGATTAAAGGTTTGTTCAACCCCTAAACCTATTAAACTTCCACAGGCAACTCGTTCCTCTCAGGACTTACTACGGACTTGAGTGACATGATACCTCAAATCATTATTGGGAAGAGGGGTGGTGTTGCTTTTCTATCAGATTGACACTTGATACCTCAAATCATTATTGGGAAGAGGTGTGGTGTTGCTTTTCTATCAGATTGACACTTGATACCTCAAATCATTATTGGGAAGAAGTCTGGTGTTACTTTTCTATCAGCAAACAATAACATCTGTGATAAAATCCCATAGAGTTGCACAGAATGGACCAGAATATCATAGAAACTTGTTGAAACTCAAAACACCATAGAAACCACATAGCAACACCCTGGTAACCACATGGAACATTTTAACCACATGTCAATCAGAACACATAAGCAACAACTACACAGAGCACCCTGACAACCATATATTAACATGCTAAGGTGTGCTGAGTGTTGCATAGCACAACTGCATAGCAATGCCTTGACAACCATCTAGACTAGAGCATAGTAATCATATAGCAACACTGAACACCTTAGCAACTGAATAGCAACAACCAGGAAACCACTGAACATCTGTTGTGGCAGTGAGCAACAGGCACTTGCCTTTTCTTCAGAAAATGTTTACCCAGTTTTCTTTTTTTCTTTCTATTGCTTCTATGTTTCTGAGAGATTTACAATACATAATTGTTGTGCTTATTTCCCTTTTAATCTAACTTGTACTAGGACACTGTTACTTTGATTTTATTGGTTTGATTCATTAATAAGTAGCCTAGTACTGTGGAAACTTCCTTATTGGAGTAATTGGAGTATTGGAGATGCAGTAGGTAGGCCTATTTTCTCTTAATCAGATTTATCTGTCATAATACATGGAGTTCACAAAGTCTCACTCTCTTTTCAGTAAACTTTGTAGAAATGTCAAGTACTGCACGTAATGCAATTTCTTTGCACCTTACTCTCACCTCACTTGGAGCTTATGCATTAGTCCACCCACTGGACGCCTACAAATACATCACTCTTCTCTGGAAAGGTGCTTTGCAAATCACAATCAACAGATGTGAGAGACTGAAGAGAGTGTTGACTTTTCAAGAGGCTTAGGTCTCAGGCTTTATACAGTAGAGTCACTTTCTCTAATGGAATATGCCCCTTTTTATCGAATTCTCGCATTTAGTTTTACAGTAAGGTATAGTAAATGTTTGGTTGTTGAGAACTCTTCACAGATGAGCAAACTCAAGCTCAAAATCATTTTACCCACTTCAACTTAAAGTAAATAAAATAACAACATAGCAGAACTCTAGGGATGAAACGGTATGAAATGTTCATATCACGATTATAGTGACCCAAATTATCACGATTATCAATATTCTCACGGTTTTGTTCAAATGAGATGAATGTTCAAAAAGAGCAGATGCACACACTAAAAACATTTCAACATGTTTTATATTTGAAAATCAACAAACCACAAATAAAACAAGCAGCTCTATGCACTTTTAACCAAGATACTATTATTCCTTAAATGTCACCCTAGTCTTGGCCTCTTAGTTCCTTTGAAAGGATCTGTTAATGCTTCAGCATACCAAGATATTTTGGACATTTTCATCATCCAACATGACTGCACACCAGTGCACAAAGCAAGGTCCATAAAGACATGGATGAGCCATAGACCATAAAAAAACTACCTTCCACTGAAGAAAAGTGAAGCAGCCAACGTCCGAATATGACGCTGACAGTCTTTGGGACCGAGTCTGCGCAGTAGTGACCTTGGGACCGGAGTCTACGCAGTAGAGCTGCGATATCAAAAGCCCGCCCACACTCACAGATGCAGAACAATTCATTATGAATATACAGTTATGGAAATGTAGAAATTAAAGCCTAAAGCTCCAATCTCCTCCAGAAAATCCCAAAAAAAGTCTGCTAGTGCCTCAGTGACCCAAAAATGGACTTATTTGGTTGTAATGGTCGTTATTTTTATTTTATTTTATTTTTTTGCGCACAAAAACTATTCTCGTCACTTCATAAAATTACTGTATAACCACTGTAGTGAGATATACCTTTTAACAACGTCTTTAGTACCTTTTATGGGTCTTGAGAGAGGAAATGCCATTGCTGCCAATGGAGGCCTTTCTGAGCCATCGGATTTCTACAAAAATATCTTAATTTGTGTTCCAAAGATGAACAAAGGTCTTACGAGTGTCGAACAACATGAGGGTAAGTAATTAATGACAGAATTTTAATTCTTTGGTGAACTAACCCTTTAATGGTTGCAGGCTGCAGCAGTTAAAGTTATTTGTCGCAAGGAATTATAATGTAGTTGTCGTGATGCTCGATTAAAACTATTGTAAAAGTAGCTTTTAGAGCACTCATGTTGTAAGCATATTTATAGGATGCTGATGTTTTTTAAATATAAGCCTATTTATGATACTTTATGATTGAGAATTTCAAACGCATGTCTTTTTAAAAGCTCTTCATCTTCATAGGCTTAATTTGGACACGAGCAAGCTTTTATGGTGGCTTAGCAGAAATTCATAATATTTTAGTTGCTGAAATTATGAACCAGTTATAAGCTTGTCACAAATTTTTGTTTTATTACTATTCTTATTATTTTAGATGATAAATGTCCCAAAGATGTGATTCAGGGATGCATTCTAGTCTGCCAAGCCTGGCTCCCATGGGATTGTGGAAAGTCAATCCGAGGGTTTACCCTGGAAATGGTGCAGACTCGCATAGCTGTGTTTCAGGTCACTGAGCATGCTTGCAAATACTCACAAATAGCCACAATGGCTTTGCCCCATCACTTCATTTGGATCCCAGCTAAAGTTGCCATCACCAGCCATGTGTCTGGCCCTTTATTCAACATTCTGTACTCGATTAAACCCTATTATGTTGTTAACTTGTTCCACTGGCATCACTAAGTGTGAGGTTAACGTTTTGGTTCTGCATTTGCAGATTTAAAAAAAAAAAAATGTTTTGCTTGAGAAAGGGCATGGATTTATTTGAAACTGAGCTGAATCCTATTTAATTAAATGTGTTATAAAATGTAAATGGAGGGTCTGTTTGATCTCAGTTGTTTAAGTGTATATCTGTCTGGTTGTTTTAGGTGGAAGTTTAAAAAGAGGGACTTTCTGCTCTGCCTTGTCCGTGTGCGGATAATCACACGTGGCTCACTTCCACTGTTTACATTTCACTGCCGGTTGTATATTCTGTATATAACTGTGTATGTGAATAAAACTTTTAAATTCTTGAATCTTAGGAATTTTAAATTATACATTATTAGTGTTGCACTTAGAAATGTAGGGCAGCTGTGGAGTTTTGGGTATGGGCCAGTTCAGCAAGGTGACAGCTGGTTGATCCAGAGAAATACCAATGCTGATGCTGCACATGGTGGCTTCATTTTTAGGGCAGTCATGTAACTAAAAATACTACGCGGCTTAATCTGCTGGATTTATAAAGAGTTGTGGGGAGCTCTGTGTGATGATTCTGAAATCTGGCTTCAACAATGATGCCTTTTATCTGCTAATGCACATCAACTGCATCCAATTATGAGCAGGAAAGCATGTCTGACCTGATGCACTGTATGGAAACTGCATGGCCCGTTTGTTTAAAGCAGCAATTTCTTTGCAATGGTGAAAATAGGATGTAGTTTATATCATTACATTTACATTACATCAGGGTGGGAAATAGCAAAAAACTATATTTATTACAATATTGTCTTTTTAATATATCTTAGGAAAACCAACATTCAACCAAAAGGCCATCTATCCATCCGTCCACCCATCCATCCACATCCCATCCCATAGTTTTTCAAAATATTTTCAGCAATGCTATAAAGAAAATCCACATGATGTGCTGTCCTTGTCAGAAATTGTAATCCTTCCTCTCTTGATCTGTAGATTGATCCTGAAGGATTTATTATATGGTCTGTGTATTTCAGGGCTGTTTCAATGTAGTTATGTCAGTGGGGGGAATCTGGGCTACTAGGCTAACATCACAGCATACATTCACATGCTTGCTGAGGATCGCACTATGCTTTTAGGTTTTTTAATAGAACAGCAGTTTCCAAGTTTCCACTTTTGATGGGACTTAAATTCTAATGTTTCTCCTTACTGTAATCTCTCCTGCTAGAAAAGGTGTTATTGAAATAAATGTTATATTCAGAGACGTACTACCCCATCACTTGCAGATTTATTACCACATATTTGTTGGGGCCAGTTTATTACCTGGTTTCCTCCTGGCTTGTTCTTCTAGTCTTCCTGTATAAAGTCCACAGTATAAACTGTCCATTTGTGCCATATGGCATACGGGCAACATAAAATAAACCAAAAGATAGTCAAATAAATGCCATTCCTAAACCAGTTTTAATAAATATCTGTGCAGCCAAATCTTTACCAATAAGTTATTGAAGCACTGATGATCATGGAGAGGAGAATGTTTATTGGCCAATAATTTGCCCTTCCAGAGCAGCTGGTATTCAGTTAGACTTGTAGATTTTGCCAGGAGTTGCTATGCAGTGGGGAGAGTGAGCCCTGGAATTATTCTCTTTGCAGGGGAACCACTGGATACGTCCAGGGTTTCTCCATGTCTTGTTTGACCTTTAGTCTGTGGTCTTCTCCTCTGTCCTTTTTCACAGGTAGCTGATTATATCCCTGGCTGCTAGGTTACAGCTTGCTGTTGCCAAGACACAAATTGAGCTAGACGTAGAGATAGGTGGTTTCCCCCCACTATTATTCGACAGCAAAGATAATGCAAAACAGAAAGAAAAAAGAAAAAAAACCTTCTAAAGAGCTTCATTGTTCTATCTTAAGCAGTTGGCTGAGATGACTGTGATTGTATTAGAAGTCAAGGTCATAAGTAAATGTATCATAAAACTAAATATTAAATTAATTTGGAACTTTGATAAATCTCTGTCAGTGAGTGCAGAAATGAACCAAATGGTCAACAATGGCATACATGTGGTAGAAAAGTGTATAATACACTTTATAAATCAGCAATAGACTCTTGTTATCTAACAAGATATCTCTTGGATTTAGGTCTAGATGTTTCCTATTTAACATTGACGATATTTCATAAAACTCTATTCTAAGTAGGGGTGTGCGATACATGATTTTAGATTGTGAACGATTAAAATGTCTCAATCTGCTTTTGAAGAGAGATTGCAGTATCATGCTACAGTGCACGTTCTATCAGTTGTAGTTCTGACATGCGTCACAACATACTTTACAAGGTGACATACATTCAAATCATGTTTGGCAACGCATCAGTAGGGTTACGCGTATTGCAATTCTTCACAATCACTAAACTTTATTATTTGCATGCGTTTTAAAGCCTTGCCAGTTAAGCCTTTTACGCACGCACATTAAAAGCCTGTCAAACAGCGCATGACTATTAAACTCTTATTGCACTTTAACTGTTAAATGCATACAATGTTTACATAAACAGTCAGTTATGTAGAAATGTGGGAGAAAATCTGATACTGTGTACCGCAGCCTAATAAACCTTTTTCCGCTTGTCATTTAATGGCAATAAAACAACAAAAAATACAAAGAGAAAATCACGTCCTGCTCTTGACTGAATAACTTCAGTCGCTTTAATAAGAATCAGTGTGTATTTTCTTAGTCTATGTAGCATTGTATTTTTACATTTTATTAAAATGTCTTTCTTGTATGCTACTGTTAAATACTGTAGCTGTTTGTTTCTCTTGTATCTTGTTGTATTTTTCTTATTTGTAATTTGCTTTTGTTCTTATTTTTAATAACAAAGATAAAATAATGAAATGAAATAGTGAAATAAGATTTAGACCCACCTCTAATTTGGTTTAACCAGTTTGTTTTAAATTGGTTAAAATGGTCATTCTTTTTTTTCTTTTATATTTTGTTACCTTGTATCACAACAATTTTTTTTTTTTTTTAAATAGGGAACTTAGTATGTCTATACTACTCAGCGACTTGCAACATAATGGTAAAAACCAACATGAAGAAAAATGTGATTATAATTGTGGATAGTGATCCTGCCTGAAAAAAAAAAAAAAGTGATATGATGTTTTGTCATATCGCCCGCCCACACCTAATTCTAAGTGTATTTAGTTATATGGATTTAGTATGAAGACATGTCAGATGTCTGTTTTCCTTTTTTTTTTTTTTTTTTTTTCTCTTCTTGTCTCTAAAGCAAGTGTTGTTAATTGTTTAGCTGTTTAGTGTTTTTAAAGGGAAAAAATCAAACATAATATCTTGTGCATTATACACTTGTAAGGTTACTTTTTGTATTTATATTTTTAGTCAGTTAGTTAATAGGTATCATTTTTCAAATTCTAAATTTTATTACTTTTTAAATGAATGTGCTCCACTATTTTATTTTGAGAAAATTACCTTATAAAAAAATAAAATAAAAAAATAAAAAAATAAAGCTAAAGAACAGATGAAATGACAAGCACAGTTTTCATGTGAAAGTTGAAAACTTTCCATCTGAAAGTTGATGACTTCCACCCTAAATACTGGCATGCTTATTCTCCAAGATCTGCTGTTTGCTTTCACCTCCTTCATTTACATTAAACTTTTTAGTCATGCTTATCAGTGCACGCAAATGACATGTTTATCAACAAACCATAATGTATTACACTGACTGCCCTTTGTTTGGTACTATCATTGCTGATGTTTGACTAGAACTGGCGATGCTGGGTGCTTTGTTTTATTTCTTGTTTTTTTCGCCGGGTGAGCTGGGAGTGAAAGCGTAGGCTCTTGTTGGAGGAGCTTTATGCTGAGCACTACACTTTGCCTTTGCCAGTTTGTTTGAACAGTGCATAGGGGTTTAGGGGCTCAGTAAAGCCTGGTATCAAGGCCCTGAATGTGATTGGCACCTGGATTAGTGACCAGAAAAGGGAGAACTTGCCGCCCCTAGCAGTTTAACTGTGAGATCACAAATTAATGTTAAATGCTAAACTTTTGTTAAATTGCTTAAACTTTTAGTTAGAAAGGAGCTACATTTTGATGACTCTACCCCATAAACATCTTGGGAATATCTGTGGGTCAACAGCTGGGACAAGGGTTTTTCGTTACATAATTCCCAGTGGAATATCTTGCGTCCATGGTGTCCTCAACAGAATTAAATATGCCGATCCAGTCAAGTGCTGCTTTTGCAAATACTTCTTTATTTATTAGTATTATTTTAGTTTAGTTTAGAGGTGCAAGAAACTGATGGTGACGTTTAATCGATATGAACAGACATCAGCTTTAATGCACTGTGGAAGCAGAGCACGTAGAATGCTGGGATAGATGGGTGAGTGAAAAAAAAAATGGTGTTCAAAAAAAGTGGAGAATCTTCGCTTGAAAGTACATGTGCCAATTTTTTTAGAAATGTTGTCTTGGTATTTATGATGGCTTTAAAAATTCTTTGCACCATTTAGTGGTGTAACCAAGTAAAGTATTTATTTATAGTATAATTTATATACTATTTCTTTTTTTTTTTTTATATTTTGAATTCCATTTTTAGTTATTTTAAATTTTTCCGTCAATGCCTACAGTATATCTAAATATAATTGCCTTACTTTCTCTTTAGGGGTGCTGTCCAAAATGGAGGTGAAGACATCACTTCTCGACAATATGATAGGGGTGGGTGATATGGTCCTCCTTGAGCCCCTGTCAGAAGACAGCTTCATTGAGAATCTAAAGAAGCGATTCGATCACAACGAGATCTATGTAAGTAATGCTTAAACTAATAATTTTTCTTGGACATTCTCATTTTTAGGCTTTTACTACTCTGGACAGTTACATAAAATTAAGTGTATTTAAGTTAGTCTGAGTGTATTCCCACTGCACAGATAAATAGGAGTGTATAGAGGTAAACATTAGTCCTCTCATTGTTCTGTCCCCCCTCTCATGTCTTTCCCATTCGTTTGGATTTGGTCTTGAATAAAGTTGCATATGAACACCGAACCAACCTATGAAATAGGTCCATTTGATGGGTAAATGGTTGTTTAATGAATCGGATAGAAATCTATTTTAAAGGGCCCCTTAATGGAAAAGGTTATTTTTGACCCTGTCATGGGGTAATGTCTGCCAGTTGCAGTTTGTAAATTGGCAGTTGGGTTTTTGGGGAATTCAAATAGGGACATTATCTTGTTGATTGGTGGTTATCCAATGAGATTAATGGTAAATGGGAGGCAAAGCTGATTTAAAATGTTCTTAGTTACCAAATTTTGTATTCCAAAAGTTTGTCTCTGGCACTGCCACCTTGTAACGTTACTGTCAGTGTTACTGGACACTTTTATTTACTTATTTAACATTGTTGCCTCCCATTCATGTATGTTAATCCATTGCTACACAGTGGAGTTTTTTCAGAGGGTCAGACATAGTATTTTATCTAACCATCTTACTGGTGTGTCAGCATTATTTAAATAAATCATTAATTAGTTGAGATGCTGTGATTTGAAATTTGAACATCTTGAACATTTTATTCTTATTTTACATGTATACACAGACGTTTCAAGCCATAGAAAAGTCATGGAAATGTATTGGTAGAAATGTGTACAAACCTGGTATCGGTGGGTTAGTCACCACACCTCATGAAAATTTGCTTTCAGTATCAGGAAATATCAAGTTTAATTGACCCAGCTGGCCAGTTTGCATTTTGTGTGGCACCATTGAAATGGACCCTTATACTGCTTATATTTTGCAGAGCTATAATCTGCCCAGTAATAAAAGACAAAAATTGTGTAGTTAGTCACAAACAGTTGATGAGTGCATTTAGTCTGTAATTGAGAGTTTTAACTACCCACATAACCCTCACTGTCCAGTAGCACTTTTGTAATACAACCTCTAGCCTTGTATTTAATCTGCAAATCACACAGAACAGTGCTGACCAGATCAAAATTATGTAGACCACAATCTATCATTATTTAGTCAGTGTCAAACAGAATTTACAGTCTTCACACAACTCTTGTTCTTACAATAACGGTTCACTGAGCTCCAGAGCGGACAAAACAGCATCATAAAAGTGACATTTTTTTCAAGTTAACTCATTCTATGGAAAAGACCTAGTTAAAGATTCATCAAAACCTCTTGTTCCCTTTAAGCTTATGTTGTACGGTTCATGAATTTGTGTCTCCACTTTCAGTGATGTCCATGTAAATGCCAAGAAGCTTACATCACTGTCCATCATATCACTTACATTTCACCAATAATAACTTTACAAAGGAAATCACAAGAATTATCTCCTTATCTAATCAATGCCCTGTAAAAAAAAAAAAAAAAAAAAAAAAAAAAAAAGGAAAATTGATGGGTCAATTTTTAGATACAGCAGGCACTAAGAGCTGAATTATGAAACAAAGCTCCTTGTATTTATTGATGTCATTAAACTTTGGTCAGTATAGTTGGCTGCAAGAAAGAACAAATGTATTAATGGGAGTATTTGTACATTTAGGGCCCAGTCACCGGCGCAATGCGACGCCAGTGTTTTTTGCTTGTTTCAGTCTGATGCAGTTATCATTTTCACGTACAGTGCCACATTGTTTAAATGGCAAATGGTACTCGGTGTGTTTCGTCCACAAGAACCAAGGTCTAAATGAAGTTCCAGGTAAAAATTTCCTGCTCACGAGGTAGTACTTTTTCAAAGCTCAGAAACTTTCGGGGGTGGGACTGGGCGCTGAACATGCTGATAAGTTCATGCAGCACTTTATTTCAGTCTAAAAGTCTATTGCGGTGCATGCAATAAAATTTGTTTGCTATTCGAATCAACAATGAAGCTTAAAAAATATGATTTAAATGTTTATATGCGAAAGACAAAATCCAGTGGGGAACTGGAAAGTCGCCCACAGTCCTACGTCACCAGACCGTGGTGGAAACCTCTGGGGGAAAAAGTTCCTGGGACAAATTGTTCCGGGTAATTTCGGTGGAAACGGGCTTTAAATGCATTTGCGGGCCAATTGAATTTAGACAGGCCTAGTCCTGTTCTAATGCACCGATCATCACATCTCTTTTGTCCCCAATGTCACCATTGTTGACAGTGTTTAAATCCATCTGGGAAGGGGAGGATGCTATCATATTCCTCATAAAATGGAGAGATGCCAATCTTCTGTCTGTTTGTGTAAAAGAAGAATTGGTCTGAAATGGGTTTCATTTATCTATATGTGTGCTCCACCCAAATGAAGTATAAGTCAAACTGCAATTCAAAAGTTTGGTCACGTCACCTTCTATATAGCACTTTTCACAACACCGATTGCTTTTAAAGCAGCTTTACAGTGATAATAGGAAATTAATTTTGCTTTAGTAAAAAAAGCTAAAGTAAGTTTTTGATTGATTTAATTTCTGTTGTAAAAACTGATTATTTAATTTGGCACCACTTAAACAACACCATCCTCAACTAAAACATAAAACCCCCAATGCGTTCCGGACGCCCATCCACATGGCAACAGCACCTGGTGGCCGGAGAACGCAAACCATGAAATAGGTTTTGAAATAGTTTTGAAACTATAAATAGTTTTAAATATTTTTTTATTTTATTTTTTATATAGCGCTTTTAACAAGTCCAATTGTTTCAAAGCAGCTTCACATTGTTAACAGGAAAATAATGCAACAGAATTTGTACAGCCGTTCTGGTGAAACGGTGATGTTATCCAGCTAATTTCAAGTATCATATAGTGTCAATGCGGGCAGATCGATAATATAGATGAAATTTAGGTGTCCCCAACTGAGCAAGCCAAAAGCCAAAGGCAACGGTGGCAAGGAACCAAAACTCCTTCAGGGCCAGAATGGAGAAAAAAACCTTGGGAGAAACCAGGCTCAGTCGGGGTGCCAGTTCTCCTCTGGCCGACGAACAAACAGTGTATGATTATAATTCTGGAAACATTGCAGGTCTTAAGTCATATTAGGTAAATAGATATCCGTAAGATTGTTCGAAAGATTGGAGTCGTCATGCTGGAGATGGGTTTAATGAGGATGTTGTGTCGATGCGGCATTTACCCTCCGTAAATGGTGGAGTTTATTTGACACGCTCTCTGCAGACATTTCAGGGATGCGTTGGTCATGTCCAGGCGCAGGTCCACCATCTGATCTGGATACGGCCCGGATCCGGCTGACTGCAGTAAACCTCGGGATAAACAGAGAGACTCACATTAGCGTAGATGCCATTCTTCTTAAGATGTAACAAGTACGTCAGGTGTTATGGTTCCGGCTGACCTAGTTAATGCAGCCTAACAATCATTTACTGATTTGAATAATAGAAATTGATAATGTTTTATGTGTAAGCCATGGAAAAGAGATGCGTTTTTAGTCTAGATTTAAACTAATAGAGTGTGTCTGCTTCCCGAACAATGCTAGGAAGACTGTTCCAGAGTTTACGCGCTAAATAGGAAAAGGATCGACCGCCTGCAGTTGATTTTGATATTCTAGGTATTATCAACTGGCCAGAGTTTTGAGACCGCAATAGACGTGATGGAGAATAATGCGTTAAGAGTTTGCTCAAGTACTGGGGAGCTAAACCATTTAGTGCTTTGTAAGTAATAAGCAAGATTTTAAAATTTATACAATGTTTAATAGGGTGCCAGTGCAGTGTTGACAGAACCGGGCTAATATGGTCATACTTCCTGGTTCTAGTAAGAACTCGAGCTGCTGCGTTTTGGACCAGCTGGAGATTGTTTATTAAGCGAGCAGGGCAACCACCCAGTAAAGCATTACAATCTAGCCTTGAGGTCATGAACGCATTAATTAACTGTTCAGCATTTTGCATTGAAAGCATGTGCCGTAATTTAGATATATTTTTAAGATGGTAGAATGCAGTTTTACAGATGTTAGAAACATGGCTTTCAAATGAAAGATTGGTATCAAAGAGCACACCCAGGTTCCTAACTGACGACGAGGGCTTGACAGAGCAGCCATCAAGTGTTAGACAGTATTCTAGGTTACTACTTGCAGTTTTTTTGTCCAATAATTAAAAATTCATTTTTTTCTGAATTAAGTTGCAGGAAATTACTAGACATCCAATGTTTTATATCAGCTATGCGTTCCGTTAATCTTGTGAAACTATACCACCACCATCACTGCACAAACCCCAAAAAAGGCGAATCTGCTAAAACGGCCATGGCATGTACGCAACCATTACATGTTTAGCCTATAGGCAAGTGCTTTTGAATGCGTATATGTTTTTATCTGTACAGAGGGGAAGGGAAGGGGAGAGTCTAGTTGACACGGCCTCTGCTGACACTTCAGGGCTGCGTTGTAGTCATGTCTAGGCGCAGATCCACCATCTGATCTGGATCCAGCAGACAACAGTAAACCTTGGGATAAACAGAGAGACTAACATTAGCTTAGATGCTATTCTTTTTATGATCTTTTTACATCGGGTGTTATGGGAAGTGTTCTTGTTTCCAGCAGACCTAGTTAATGCAGCCTAACAAATAATTTAACTGATTTAAATAATAGAAATTGATAATGTTCTATGGACAAACCACACATTCTTCATTATGAAGTTCCATTTCATCAAAACTATGAAAATTCCCATACATTAATTTATGATTTATGTAGTTATTTCCTCAAAGTTGCCAGCTTCTATCTAGATTCCCTCTCTTATTGGATATTATCCAAACTCCAAAATGTTTACTGGTAATAATTTCTTGAGTGATGTCTGTGCTTTTATTGATTTATCTTTTTTTGTTATTTTCTTTTTTCATTTTTTTTACATATTAGGCATTCATTATGCCTCTTGTGAACACCTTGACAATAGGCTGTGTTGCCATGGGAGAGGTCTGATCCTCCATCTGCAAGCCTCATGCAACACTCACTGTAATGAAAGGTTGTCTTGAAGACGGCTGCAAGAAATAGACATTGTTCTGAGGTCCCTCAGGTTGAGATTTGCTTTTAACATCATGATTTGAAAATTGTTTTTAGAAGGAAAGAAAGCTAAAATAAATTAGTCAATGTTTGTATGAGTATGGAAATGGACTACTTCAGAGTTCAGACACTGTTGTCCATCTTTGCCACTTTTGACCACTACTGTTGAACCTTCCTGGGATTCCGAACATTTTTGTTTGTGTTCTCTTGTTCAGCTGCTTGCGGGCCCCCCCGCCTGTCTGAACAATGGCCTGGAATTCCCATCTGGATCGTGCAGACGGAGGCATATTGTAGCTTTTCTCCCCTACACTGTTGCCGCCACTCTTCCTACAACAGAATGAGGCAGAAAATGTGTTTGCTGATGTCTGTCTCACAGCAGGGGATGAATTGGATTTGACAAGTATAAATACAGTGAACTTTTAGGGTTGTCACAATACCAGTACAAGTGAAAATTCACAATTACCATAATTTTCATAATAGGCACACATTGCTATTTTCATTGTGACTGGCTTGACGGTGCATCTGCAGTGTGCGGTGACAACACTCGGGTACCAAAATTAGTCTGTATACTGAATGTATAAATGGTTATGTTGTCTCTACTCATATCATGTATTTTAACAAATTCTTATGCTTGATTTTCTTTGTTTGTCCTCTAGTTCATTGCTTCTTTTACTATCCTCCACAGACATACATTGGCAGTGTGGTAATCTCAATGAACCCCTACAAGTCCCTGCCCATCTACACAGCAGAAAAGGTGGAGGAGTATCGCAACAGGAACTTTTACGAGCTCAGTCCACACATGTGAGTTTAAAATCCTTCTCATCCATTGACCTCTGTTGCACGATTACACAAAATTAGTGTGGAGTCACTTGACTCTGCTCCATACAGTCAGCAGCATGGAAGCAACATGGAGGCAAACTCAAACACAGATTCAACACGCATAAAGCAAGATCACTTTAGCTTGCGTCCTCACAAAAGTTTGTCAATTGTATGTGTTTAAAGGATTGCCAGTTGGAACATTCAAGCGATTTTACCTCATTCAAGAACAACAATATAGAAAACATCGCACTTCAGTGCACGCAAGCTGTTTTCTGTGACGCATGGAGCCGAGCCGCGTCGTGTCTCTGTCAATGCGTGAGCCCTGAAGCCTGATCACTTTCACTTGCATCTTCACTAAACTTTGTTAATTGTATGTGTTTTAAGTCTTGCCAGTTTCAACATTTCAAGTGATTTTAGACCATCGGATGTGTATCATTATATTGAAATAATGCACTGATATATTGTGGCACACAAAGACTCATACAAACAGTAGCTTGTGAAGAGAGGGCAGAAACTCATTGTCAACGCTGTCCTGTGATTCATCACTAAAGTAGCTTAGAAATTCAACAGTTATAGCATAGATTTTTCTGTGGGCTCCAGAATGGACAAAACAGCATCATAAAAGTGGTCCATACAACTTGTGCACTATTTTTCAATTTGTTACAAACTCATTCGATGGAAAAACTGTGGGCAGCGCCGTGACATTTGTCATAGCTCTGCACAAGGTTTGAGTCCCGGTTAAAGGTTCAGGCTTTCTCAAACCAACATCAAAGTTAGTTTCCTTCAATTATTTTAAAATTAAAAGATAAGAAATGCACTCTTTTATTAGAAAAGAAAAAAATATCCACCTTTAATAGTTGAGCATATTAACCGTACAAACCTTGTCAGTGAATGAGGGCAAGGAAAAAGCAAATAACTAAATCTTTCATTTCAACTTTAAAAAAAAAAAAAAAAGTTAAATTAATCATGTTATATCGTCCAGCCCTAATTTTGAGCCAATATTGTATATTTATCAGAAAATTGATTTAGCTATTCAGTTGTTTCTGACTATTTTACCATTTAGTTTTTAGCACTAAAGTCATCAACCGTTAGCAATAAATTATGGCAAAGTTTTTAATTCTGCACTGTTCGACAGTCACTATCTAATTTTTTTTTTTTTTTTTTTTTGGGCTTTCTGGTTGGCAGAGCACAAACTTGAGAAAATTGGTTCAGACATGAATACACAGGGTTGGAAAAGCCATGCAGCTTTTATAAAGCACTTTAATCAATAATAATGTGAAGGTCCCCCAGCGTCATGTTTGCAGAAGTGCTTTTGCAGAGTAGTTGTGCATAAACAGTGTACTATATCCACTCGACCCCTTAGACATGATGTCCAGCCCTACTGCCGGGGGAAGGGCTGCTCACTGTCCTGCTCCAGCTAATGACCATCTGTCTCTCTAGAGGGCTGCCAGCCGCCTGACCAGACTGCCAAATCAAAACAATGCAGTCTGCTTTGTTTGATCGGCAGATGCACACTTTCCCTCCTAAAAACATCATGGCCCGATCTAACTCTCAAAAAAAGAGCCATTGAGAATGGAATTGCTGTTCCCATATGCTTTTCTTACTCATTCTATACACTCCCCTAGAAAAGTTCAAATAAACAGCTGCGTACAGCTGTATTTCTTTCCCAATGTGTTTAAAAAAAAAAATATATATATATATATATTTTGATACTTCCGCATGTTTGCTCTCCTTATGTTTCTAAATTGATCTCTTTTCTGTTTCTGGGCTGCTCATGTTCACCTGCTTTAAGTAAATATTTTCTGTGGTATGTGAGTTCTCCTTCAGTCTTAGATGCTTCCATATTGTTTTAGTCTTAGCACTGTTACAGTGATGTCAGGGTCGCTGCTCCTCTGATCTGAAGCCAGGCTCTGAGCTCATTCCAGGGCAGCTGCTTTTCCTGTCATGCCTGAGAAGCAGACCTCTTAGATTGGTCTGGGTTTACAGGCCTCCCAAGCTCGTATATTCAGGCATCCTGGGACAATGGGCCGTAACCAGTTCTGTTAACAGTGCAAACCGGTGTTTTTATGATCATCACCTCTGTAAATACAGCAGTCAGGCAGGGGAAGTAGTGCAATGGCCCAGAGCCCCTGTGCTCAAACTGCTTTCAAGCTTTTAGGTATGTTTTGTCAAGTCTGTGCTTGTTTTATCATTTTCTGAAATATTATGAAAAGCTTATAGCATTTCATATAGCCAGACTTTAACTTGTGGAAAGGTATATAGTCTGGGGCATTCAGACTCCGACTGATAAAATAACCTTATACATTTCATATAAAGTTTTGAGTACATCGTGCATAAGACCATAGTGTATAGATCGTAATTTGGGACACAACTGAGGTTTTCAGGGATACTAGGCTGTCTCTCAAATTGCCTCCATACCATTATATAGTGCAGTATGGCTATGTTCATACTGCAAGCTTTGGTGCTTAATTCTGATTTATTGCTCTGATCCGATTTATTTACTTATTTTTTATTTTATTATTATAAATTATATATAATTTTTCTTTTGTATAGCTGTTCGCATTATTGTATTACATGTGGCCAATATCAGAGTCCAGTGCGAACAGATCATGGAACTGAACTGATCTGCATGTGCAAAAGAATAAGACGTCACACAGCATGCTGTCATACGGAAGTAAACGCAGAGGACATTAAAGTAAGTGATTACATGTTTATTTATATTGTGATTTTGCCGTGGAAGCCAGCAAATTTATGCGCAGGCAATATAATAAAAAGACGAGGATGCAAAAAAAAAAGAGCAGAGTTTTTAAACCGTTATGATACAAGCCCTCATGTTTTGCTATATCACTGTAATACTTGTGAGCTCTGACACATCACTGTCCTTCACTGACTAACTTTCGCACCTCTTGATAACATGGGGCATGTCAAATCTTTGAAGTGACTCCGATGAGCGAAGTTCAATTGTGATGAATGTTGCTCAAGAGAGTGACGTAAAAGTTGCATGAATTCCAATATGACTGTTCAGACTGTGTTCGCATTGCAAAACATCCAACATGTATTGGATTTAGTACCACATATGGAAGTGGCACAAATCGGAATTGAAAAGATCAGATTCCATGTGGTTTGTACTGTTCACACTGTCATGAGAAAAACAGATCTGATTCACATGTGAGCACATGTGAAAAATCGGATTTGGGTCATGGTTGCCTGCAGTCTGAGCGTAGCCTATTTGAGGGGACAGCCATGTGTAGTGTTATACGAAACCATGGTGGATATTATGGAGTGCCCTCATTAAATCCCATAATGCATCTAAATATCAAGTGTACAACCAATGTACGCTTAACGGCTATCCGCTAGAATACCCAAGCACTAGCACTTTTACACTACCCCGCAAAGCACTTCTGGTACATTCATGTCCAAATTTGCTCACTGGATTTAGTTTGCTCATTCAGTGGACTATATTAGTGTAACTTCCAGGCAGGTTTGCTGGGTAAATTGGAGCTAAACTCTTAAGGACACAGAAGCCAGACCCTCCCTTATTTAGTGGACTATATTAGTGGAGTTATAGGGTATAGGGAGCGATTTCAGATGGAACCCTAGAAACTTCCAGGCAAGTTGGGGCTAAACTGTTCAGGACATTGGCCCTCAAGGAGCAGGACTGGACACCCTGGGCATAGTGTATGTTTTAGTCCTAAGAATCATTCTTAATTTGCATGAGAGGTTTGGATTAAGGTATATAGGTATGTGTGGTATGTATGTATGTATGTGTGTGTGTGTGTGTGTGTGTGTGTGTGTGTGTATATATATATATATATATATATATATATATATATAAAATATGCATATATGCATGCATATATACAAGTATTATATATCACTTCAGAATTGGGTTGGGTTATGATTTTGCTGTATTGTTATTGTTAAATTGTATATACAACAAAATCATCAAAATCAATTCATACAGTGAAGTGCAGGGTTATTTTACATTTAAGTAATCAAATGTAAAATAACCCCGCACTCTCTGTATAAATTAAATAAACCGTTACAACCCTAGTACAAATCTAAAAATTTAATTTCTGTACCTGGAAAAACCTGAAAAGCACTGATTTAATTTGTATCTATAAATGGTATTTATTTGTGCTATTGCTTGTAGGTTGATTTATTTGTTCTTATTTTATTTATTTATTTTTATTTGACAGTAGTCAGTAGTTTTTTCTGAACATGGCACATACTGTACCTGTACCGAAACGTGACCCCTAAAAGGTGATACAAACGGAGTAATTTGAACCATTACACCCATAATTTGTACTAATATATTTTAATAAATAAAAAATTGCATTTCTCTTTTCTGCATTTCTCCTCTGCTCTAGCTTGTTTCCTGTAAACGTAGCATTGTAAACTACGCATATTGTTGAATCTGTGACTATTGCTTATGCTCCTCTATTGTAAGTCTGCTAAATGCATAAATGTAAATGTTTTATCACCATCAATCATCATCATCATCATCACAATAAACAATGTTTGGTAGAAATGGGGCTGGGTGATATGGCTGAAAATTGTATCATGATACAAGTGTTTCGGTCGATATCAATAATTATTGATATTTTTATGACCTATTTAAAATAAATAAGGACCAGGAGAAAAATATTACATTTAAAAAAATATTTTAAACTTAACCTTCCTCTGATTATAATCCAATCAGTTATAAAGGCAGAAATGTCAACACAGCAATGGAAAACACTCAAATAATAAAAATTTAAATACGTTTAGGCTCAATGCGTCCGCACGAGCGCGAGGGTGCGTGTGGCAAAAATTACTTGTTGATGCACGAGTTTGAGGCGACTCTAGCCGAGCATGTCGTCTCATCACACCGGCACCCAGTTTGCGCGTCTAAATCAATTCCTTATAATTAGAAAATGAGCTGGGTTTACTGGGTTTCACACAGTTCTTTCATAATGTTTACTTTATTAAACTTTACCAAAACCACACTGTCACGTGTATACATTACTACTTCTCACCACTGTTTCCTGATGGTTTATAGAACAATTACCCTGAGATGCCCTCCTGTCATTTCAAAGAATGGCACAATGGCGAGCGCGTCAAGTATAAACGCTTCACCAAATGGACGAGCCATTAGAAAATCCAAAAAAACTGCCATACTGGCGAGCTGACTTGTTTTCCTTGATTTATCATCAATTTCCTCGCTCGCTGCGGCACTCATTTTCCACGTATATCACTCCATGCCGGTTCTGTTACTGATCCAAACATGATACTGTTACATGATTGGCTGTTAGCGTGTCACTCACTACATTTTTAGGTTACCAGAGAACGAGTGCCTTTGTTCATGTAACCAAACTTGTTTCGCAACCTCTGGTTTCTTCCGACTAAGAAGAAATAAATTATTGAAAGTTTTATCGAACGTATTTTTTATTGATATCGATTGTGTGTCTATCACGATACATATCGTTATTGTTTTATCGCCCAGCCTTAGGTAGTAATGACAGTTATGCTCATAAAAACATCTGCTTCAGAAAGAAATCCATGCATGTGGAGGTAAATAGTGTATGTTATCAGAAGGCTGAAATTGTATTCGATAGGATGTTTGGAAATACTCTGCATTGGATCTTATCCGACCGCTGGAATGTGAGCTTGAACTTTGGTGTTGGGATGGTTTTAGTAATGACCCAGAGTGAGTGTGAAACGCTTCATTCTGGCAACCACATATGGTTCAAGAGCCCCAGTGTCACCTCTCCCTCCCAAACTCTTCTCTGCTGTCTTTGGCTTAGTGGCCATCTGTGTGTGGTAAGAGCAATCCAGTGGAATCAGACTGTGAATGAGGTTGTCTGTGTTCAGAACTGTCCCTCCAATGGTCTTTATGACATAACTGTCTGAGGTTCATGCTGAATGTTGTCCCATGTGTTCAGCACGTTTTGCTTTTTAGCTTTACTAAGCAGAATTTTTTTATAATTTTGCCTGAAAGTGTTCTCGGGAACATCTCAATTCAGACACCCACACTTTCTTACTCCTAATTGACAATGATTTGATGTCTATTAAACCTTTAACAAGCACGATCACACGGAATATTCTGATCAGAACATTCATTTGCCGCTGCCGTTGACCCAGAGAGTGCATTTGTTGTAGTATATAAAACTCTGTCTGGGATAGAGATCAAAATTTCACTGCCGGTTGTATATTCGGTATATAACGGTGTATGTGACAAATAAAACGCTTGAATCTTGAATCAAAAGAGTAAATCACCTTTTGAAAGTAATTTGATGCTTCAAATAAAGATTTTATCAATTACATTGTTACACCAATATTTTTTAAGTCATTGAATCATTAATTCAAACAGATTTTTTTAAAGTAAATAAGTAATAACTCAAATTAATTAAATATTTTTTTAGTAAATTACATGTAATTTTGTTTAGGTGTCTGAGAATTGTGGAAGAATCATGATCTCTAATTTAAGCCCAAAAAAGTGATTCTCAATTTATCTAGAATCAAGCAGCGATTTATATGTGTGTTTGTATAGAAATTTGAAGCCTAAGTATTTTGCGTTGTTGGATTGCATGCAGCAAATGCTTCATCTAATTTCTATACTAATTTAGAGTTAGACCATGAGCCTACAGTAGTCAACAATTAATAAAATCATTATTGAAGAAGAAATAAAAAAGTATTTTAGAATTAATGTAGTAGTTTACCTTGATGGAATAGTTCACCTAAAAACAAACAAACAAAAAAAAACACTAAAAGTTCTTAGTAATCACGAAAAGGACAAACCCAAAGCACATTAGAAGCAGTCTGTATGATTATTTTGCTGTTCTAAGTTAATGGGATCAAACCTGACTAGGCTGTAGGGATGTGACAGTAAGGAAATTTTTCCCATCGTTTAATGGACAACACTGGTAATTCTGGTTTCACCGGTTTAAATTACAGAATTGCCGCTAATTCGAATGCTGAGTGTTTAAGACAGACTGGGAGGGGAGGTGCTGCAATAATGTAAAAATATGTTAAAAATAATGCATTCTTTGAACAATCAAGCACGAAAACCTATTCTAGTACACCCCAAAAAAACAATAGAAGGCACAAAAAAAGGCAAAAAATAGGACCCCTTTAATGAACAGACGTTTAGACATAAGTCTTGCTGCAGGGTTGGTGATTCATTACCTGACCCTGAACCACAGTACACACATTGTCTTAATTAAATGGATGAGCTTTGCCAAATGCTTTAGACAAGCATTGTCTGTTCATACATCTTTGAAACACTGTCATTGCCCACATGTAATGACTAGGTGGCCCCCTTCTTCCCTCTGGGGTCTTCTGTTTCCTGTGTGCCTGCTTGCACCTGCTACCCAATACTGCTCATCCCTTAGCAGTGAGTTTGCAGCTGTGTTCCAGTCTATTAGATCTAATTAGAGAGGAACAAAATAAGTAGCATTACAGTGATATTCATGTGCTCAGTTCCAAACCTACTGGGCATTTGGCAACAAAGTATTGAACATATAAAAATTACTATTTTACCTAATGTTTGTGTGTGTTTCTATGATGTACCAAGACATTTAGTTTAGCAGCATACTAACAGCAAAATATATTTAAAATAGTCAGATCTCCCATGCGCTTTGCTTGCGTTGTTGCCTTTGTAGTGCGTTCCAAATCACTTGCATATTAATTAGTCTACACTGAATCTCCACATGCAGAGCACATTACTGAGTTTAATACCATCAAAATCTGCCCGAAAACTAGCAAGCATTGATCTCATTAAACATTGACGTTAAATATTCTATAAGCCAATCAGTGTCCACGTGTGGCTTTGAAGGTCTTTTTAGTAATCTGCATGACAAAGTTGGTGGCAGGTGATTATCATCATCTCAATTCTGGAAGATGAAGGCTTTGGTCAGTGTGTCATGTCCAGCCGCTGTGTCTCGGGGGTGGATTGTATTACATTTTATGTAATGATGTAATGGGACCTCTCAGCACTCTGCAAACAATGCCCTGGTGCTGCTCAATAGCAGAGAGAATGTACCATGGGGGGAAGCCAATGCAATGGGCTGGCCTCACATCAAGGGTGTTTCCCTGCCTACAACCCCAATCTTCTGGGATTGGCTCCAGCATCCAAGCGTAGGACCCCTACCTAGAACAAGTGGTTTGGAAAATAGATGAATGGATGGACAGTTGAATTTACAACAGAGATTACTTTACTACACCCGCCAAGAATGGGTACCTGATGATTTTGGGATAAATCACTTTAAATGCAGATTGTCATAGTATCATCATAAAAAAATGCAAATGTTTGGATAATGAAGCATACTGCCATAAAATTATTTATCCGATAGTTTTGTGACATTCTTGTCTATAAACCATTTTGCTGGGTGCAGATTAAGCGATTTTAAAAAACTTAAATGTTTATTGTTGGAATTGCCTGATCATCATAGGTTTAACGCTGTAAATCCTGACAAATGAAATAAAAGTCAGAAAAAAAAAAAAGTGATTCCAAAAAGTTGGGACACTGTACAAATTGTGAAAAACAGAATGCAGTGATGTGGCGGATTCAAATTTCAATATTTTATTCAGAATACAACATAGATGACATAGCAAATGTTTAAACTGAGAACATTTATAATTTTAAGGGAAAAATAAGTTGATTTTATGGCATCAACATAGTTGGGACAAAGCCATGTTTACCACTGTGTGGCATCCCCTCTTCTTCTTCAGTCTGCAAACGTCTGGGGACTGAGGAGACGAGTTGCTCAAGTTTAGGAATAGGAATGTTGTCCCATTCTTGTCTAATACAGGCTTCTAGTTGCTCAACTGTCTTAGGTCTTCTTTGTCGCATCTTCCTCTTTATGATGCGCCAAATGTTTTCTATGGGTGAAAGATCTGGACTGCAGGCTGGCCATTTCAGTACCCTGATCCTTCTACGCAGCCATGATGTTGTAATTGATGTAGTATGTGGTCTGGCATTGTCATGTTGGAAAATGCAAGGTCTTCCCTGAAAGAGATGATCTCTGGATGGGAACATATGTTGTTCTAGAACTTGGACATACCTTTCAGCATTGATGGTGCCTTCCCAGATGTGTAAGCTGCCCATGCCACACGCACTCATGCAACCCCATACCATCAGAGATGCAGGCTTCTGAACTGAGCACTGATAACAACTTGGGTTGTCCTTGGTCCTCTTTAGTCTGGATGACATGGCGTCCCAGTTTTCCAAAAAGAACTTCAAATTTTGATTCGTCTGACCACAGAACAGTTTTCCACTTTGCCACAGTCCATTTTAAATGAGCCTTGGCCCAGAGAAAACGCCTGCGCTTCTGGATCATGTTTAGATATGGCTTCTTTTTTGACCTATAGAGTTTTAGCCGGCAACAGCGAATGGTGGATTGTGTTCACCGACAAATATTTTCTGGAAGTATTCCTGAGCCCATGTTGTGATTTCCATTACAGTAGCATTCCTGTATGTGATGCAGTGCCGTCTAAGGCCCCGAAGATCACGGGCATCCAGTATGGTTTTCTGGCCTTGACCCTTAAGCACAGAGATTGTTCCTGATTCTCTGAATCTTTGGATGATGATGATATGCACTGTAGATGATGATGATAACTTCAAACTCTTTGCAATTTTTCTCGGAGAAACTCCTTTCTGATATTGCTCCACTATTTTTTGCCACAGCATTGAGGGAATTGGTGATCCTCTGCCCATCTTGACTTCTGAGAGACACTGCCACTCTGAGAGGCTCTTTTTATACCCAATCATGTTGCCAATTGACCTAATAAGTTGCAAATTGGTCCTCCAGCTGTTCCTTATATGTACATTTAACTTGTACAATAATTTGTACAACTTTTTTGGAATGTGTAGCTCTCATGAAATCCAAAATGAGGCAATATTCGGCATGACATTTCAAAAATGTCTCACCTTCAACATTCGATATGTCATCTATATTCTATTGTGAATAAAATATAAGTTTGAGATTTGTAAATTACTGCATTCTTTTTTTTTTATTCACAATTTGTACAGTGTCCCAACGTGTGTGTGTGTGTATGTATGTATGTATGTATATTATAATATAATATAGGTGCAAAATGCATATAATTCATTGCTCACTTAAGACCAAAAAAAAAAAATGGTGACCTATTCTACCTTCTAGTGCTTTAAAGCCCATTTTAGAATACTTTTCTTGTTTCCTTAAGAATAAATCATATTTGGGTTGTGCCATGTTGCACCTTTTAGTTGAGGCGGTCTGGCAATTCAGGCTGATATTATCCAGGCACTTTACTCCTACTTGTAGGCCAGGGATGGGTGTACATGTAATTTGTGTATTTTTAATGTTGTGTTGATTATCTATGTACTATAACATTAGCCTTTATTACTGTAGTGTAGGGTGTGTCTCTTTACGTGACTATCTTTACAAGCAGAGAAAGAGATGTAGAAATTACAGGATGGATTCAAATTTAAATCATTATTTCAACCCAGAATCAGGTGTCATCATCAATAGCAGATCATGATCACCCCATCCCCACAAATTGCAGGAGTGCTGTGTGTGCAAGAGACTCTTTTATTTGACTTGGTCTCTCATTGCCACATCTCACACACATATGGGAAGCAGGAGGCGGGTTTCATCCAGGGTGTGGGCCAGATGTCTGCTTCTCTCATCACGCCTATTCCTAAACTCTAGACTGGCACAAACTTGCTGAAACTTACAAAATGGGTTTAAAATGAGCAATCACAAAGAACTAATGAGAAATACAAGTTTAGAAAGTTCACCAAGCCTTGTGCCTTTTCTGCGTGTAGCACCTTCTACTCTGCCGGTCCCAGTATCCCAGTGTTAGACTAGACATGGTCAGCTAAAATGTTTAAATTTAAAAAATAAAAAAAGTCTGATTTCAGTCTGATGCTAACTGCTGTTTGTTTGTTTATTTGTTTGTTTTTTCATGATTTTTAGTCAAAGTGCTTTAGATTCAGTACAGCATTGAGGAAAAAAAAAAAAGGTTTTTTTTTTTTTTTTTTTTTTTTAAGACAATTTTTCACAAAATGGATACGATACAATTGTCATAGCGGCTATATGGCAATGCATGTGGAAAACCTACAATACCACATTTTGTCTCTTCAGCTGCTTGTGTATGGATGTAGGCAATAAGGAAATGTTCAGCTACCTCTGCTGTTTACAGAGCTGCTACAGTTGTTTGCTTTCCCAGAATCCCTTTACGATCCAGGGTTTTACAGAAAGTAGCCCATTACTTTCTCCCTACACTGTGAAATGTAAATTGCTTGGGTTTGTGTGGTACCATTACAGTTTGTGAGGATGTCATAAGGAGTATTAATCGCCCAGTCACTCATGAGCAATGTTCTAAGGTGTATATCGTACATAAATGATAGCAGACGTCACACAATCTGCCTTTGCATTTAGCCAAGATCTTACCAAGGTCACATTTTACAATCTGATAAGCAACAATTGTAAAGGGCAGAAAAAGAACATTGACCTAAGGCTCTTTCTGCATTTAATTCAAATAATTTTCTTCACTATCACTTAAGCACAGTTTCATAAGCCGCAAGTGACTCTCTTGTTCATTTTTGCTCATCCCACACATGCTTACAGGTAATATTGTATAACAATTTTTGGCAAATAGTTTTTAACATTTACATGGACATTTAAGTGAGTGTGTCATCCTGGTTATTGTTATCAGTGGTGGCTTTTAGCACAGAGAGTGATGAACTCTGGACTTTGCGTTGGCAGACATGCTCTTGAGTAGAGTGTGAAGCTTCTCTTCTCATGTAAATGTAGCCACCCACCCTTATCCTTTGGCAGTGAAAAACAAAGATAACGGCCTCTGTCCCTGCAGTATTCACTGCCTACAATCCAAAGCTGTATAAATGTAAAAAAAAATCTGGAGTATTATGTGGCCATAGGGATAAAGCGAGGGAAATGCTCACTTTACAACTGGAAAGTCCCTTCTATGGTATTGCATGAGTTATGAGAATATTGCATGAGAATATGTCGACTCCGCACTGTTTGTTCTGGCTCAGGTTGTGTAATTAAATCACCTCTCCTCCATCATCAATATGCATCTGAATGCACATAAGTGTTTATACTTCTTTTGTCAGCCAGTTAAGTCAGTAAATTGTAGAGAAATGTCAATCCACATAGGAGTTTGATGGGCTTTTGCATTGATAAACATATGGTCAGTTTTTAATATGTAAATATGTAACTGATAAATATTTAAATCATTGACTGCTTAGTACCTTTTGGAACCCTGTCCAGCATTTAAACAAAACACACAGGACTTAATCTGTGTGCCGTGTTTCTAAATATTAAAGTATCATGTTTTGCCCTGTGTGGACTGGATTTGTATTTGTTACATGTTGAGAACGATGGTATGTCACGAACTTGGCCTCAACCAGTGTTTGCTTTTCTCATGGTTTACATTCTTGCTTTGACTTTCCTTGGTTTCTCAGGGTTGCAGCAATGACTTCACATCTTGACTTTACATTTGACCTTCATTTTTTTCACACATGGAGTCAGACAAACTAAAAATAATTTCTTTAAAGTCCCAGTGAACCGGAAGTTGCAACTGATTTTATTTCAGTACTTTGACGTATTTCCAAGCAAAACGGAATATTGAATAGAAGGCAGGGTTTTACTTCAGTGCACCTCCTCTCCATCTCTCGCTCATAGCAGACTAACGGTTGTAGGAGAGTGGTTAAGGTTATTCAAACCCAAGCCATCAAACTGGAAAGGAGGCATTCCAGACCGGAAGTTACTTTTCAGATTTTGATTAAAAATTACCACGGCAAACAATTTATTCTGTGTATTAACTTGCACAGATTAATTGTTCACCCTAATGTTTGCTAATAAAGTAAATAAGGTCGATTTTGATTTCATGAGGACTTTAAAGTAAAAACTGCAATGTCAAACCTTATTTCACTCTTCATAAGTTGAACACAATCTACTATATGCTTTCTGTCATCTGATTGATAGTTTGTAATTTTTAGCAAATAACATCTTAGGACATATTATTGGGAGTGGCCTCTAATATTTAAATGCATTTTTGAAAAGTATTTTTTTACTATTATGAATATCTTTATATTTAAATTACTAGCTATCAGAATTTCGTTTTACTTTTTGGTCATAAATATCGGCAACTTCACCATATTTTTGTAATAAAAAAATGTTCCTCCTTGAGCCATAAAATCCTGACACGGTATTCAATAAAAAGCACACGTGCACTTATTTTTAAGTGTATTTTCTAATAAATATTTTAGGTAACACCTTTATTTTAATGTGACGTAGTTACACATTACTACATATACTTAATTTAGTAATAACAGTAAATTATGCATAATTACAAGTAACTACTAATCCTAACCATACGTATATGTATTCATTATTATTGCTCAGTACTTAAAGTGCAATGTAACTACGTCATCTTAAAATAAAATGTAAGCATATTTTATTCTAAAGGTCCAATAATCCATTAAGAAAAAAAGATTTGAGTTATTTCATATGTCAGGCTTTACAGGGTTAATTCGCGCTGTTCACAGAAATGTCTTATTCATTCCTGTGAGACGTTCTGTAAACTTTGTAGAAAAGTCAAAGCTGGCTTTGAGGTAGTCAGCCTCAATGCTATACTGTGCTAAGTTATGAGCATTATATAATCACCAGATTGCACTATATAATTTTATTTATTTTGGCTCTCAAAATTTGAAGGTGACCCCTCTCCCAGCATGTTCACAATCCCTCTCCCTCATTTCCTGCCATGGGGTTGGATAAACAAGCTTTGGCTCGTGTAGAACAGCCTTTCCTTGGCCACAGCTAGCTTGTGCCACAATGGCATCGTTTGTCATCTAGTTGGAGGCTGCTTGCCTCCCCAAAAGCACTACATCCATTCAGGGTCATGCTTAGGTCACGCCCCCCATTGAGACATGTCAAGTAATGTTTTTTTGGGTTTTTTTGTGGCGTGTTCAACCTATTCTTTGTACCACCCGTCCACCACATATGTGTGTGAACTTGTCACCCACTACATTGGTAAATTGCATTACTAGTCTGGGTTGTAGTCGACTTAAAATATTGGAAAGCCGTATTCTCTCCCTGAGCAGTGAGGATGAATGGATGAGAGAGGATGTTCTCTCTCTGGGGCATCAGGACACCAGAACACACAAAGGTTTGTGCTGGGCCTCTAAAGCATGCTGTTATTTTGCATGGAATACATTTTAGTTCATCCGTTTTCCTGTTCATCGCCAAAAGCCGCCTTATAGCTGCCTAGACAGCATTTTAAGGCATCATAGATGTGCTCCTAATTTGAAGGCTGTTCCAAAATGCATCCAAGATGTTTCGCTTTGGTGAAAATCCATGGCAGAATCATGTGTGTCCTTTTACTGAGAATGCAATCCCAGAATGTGTTGAGCAAGATTGTAGAGAAATGTCAATTATACTTATTTACTTAATTGCTAAAGTTTTGATGAAGAAAAAAAAATCAAAGAATTCATTAACTTGAATCCAATTTATTCCAACAGCTTTGGATGGCAGCTTTTTCCATGATTCCCTAAAGATGGCATGAGATGAAAATTCATTTTATCTATTTCCGAAATACATGTTATAGATCTGAGCAATTCATTTGGGCAGATGTTGTGTTTTTGTTTGTTTGTTTTTTTAATTGACCTCGTAATTTGTAATCAAAATGTCGGAATGTTGGATGGATTTTTCTTGAGCTGTGTCCAAAAATGCTTATTGTCTGAGTAGGTTTTAGATGAAGAACTTACTTCACAACCTTCACAATGTGTATGAATGAAATTCAGGTACTACATCTACTCATTTGTCATAGTCATGTTGTGCCACTTCATTGCCATTTACAACTTCTCCCCCATGGCCTCATGATAAAGTGTCCATCTGGTGTTTTATGAATTCTTAATACATTTTTTTGGACTCTTCACATTTTTTTTTTTTTTTTTTTTTTTGCATAAATATAGTAGGGAAGTTGGCATATTCGGATGACGGGTTTATTTTCCACTGAGTTCATTGCAATGCATGCTGGATTCTTCATCTGCTTTAAGGGTGCATGCAATGCTACCTTATGTTTCCCAAAAGAAGGTATACATGTTCCCTTAAAATGCATTCAACAGACAGCGCTTTTGGTTGGCCTAAATGTAAGTCTACATAAGTCTTCTTAAAGGACAGATGTAGGACACATGGCAGAACATACAGTGCCCAGACATCAGGAAAGCTGAGTCAGTGCAGACAGAGGGAAGCATTAAAGTCATCCGGTTTTGGGTGACTAAAACTAAAAACGACTTGATACTTCCTGAGGGTATGAAGGGGCTGAAGGAAGGTGTATCAAAGTGTAGGTCTCTTACACACTTTGTTTAAAAACAACATGTGCAACATGTGCCCCCAAAGTCTTCAGTGGATAGTTGACCTCTCATCTTAATCACAATATTTGTCACAGCTTTAAATTAAGGCTTTGGCAGGAGAACTTTGGCTGGCAAAAATGCTTCTATTGAACTGTTGAGAGTCAGTTGTCTTATTTCTTATATTGTCTTATTTCATAGCTCTCAATATGGAAAAACATCACATCCTGTGGCTGTTTACTCTCATAGGCTTTGCAATAGCTTCTCCATGTGCATGTAGATTCAGACACACTAAAGTCTATAAAACAAGAGCCATATTTGTGCAGGAAGCAGCTGAGGTGTTTGTGGCCACCTGGTTGAATGCACTTGTTTTTTTTCCGGCTTTCCTTCTCCGGGGCTTCCGTGGTCCATTGTTTCTTCCAGTGCAGTCTGATCATTCCACCACAAGTAAGAAAACATTACTTCCACTGTGGCTCATTCAGAAGCAGATATGGATATCCTATTTTGCCTTTGGCTTTTGGCTTGCTCAGTTGGGGACACCTAAATTTAATCTATATTACCGATCTGCCCGCATTGACACTATATGATACTTGAAATTAGCTGGATAACATCACCGTTTCACCAGAACGGCTGTACAAATTCTGTTGCATTATTTTCCTGTTAACAATGTGAAACTGCTTTGAAACAATTGGACTTGTTAAAAGCGCTATATAAATAAAGGTGATTTGATTTTGATTTGATTTCAGCGAGGTGTCCAGTATGCTGAGTTAAAAATCATTATTTGGTTACTATGCATTTTGCCCTTTGACCTTTGTGATTTGAAGTAAATAAGTAAAAAAGAATTAAGTGGATTCAAAACTAACATGTTATTTAGAGGTGACCGTCAAGTCACCTTTATTTATATGGCGCTTTTAACAAGTCCAATTGTTTCAAAGCAGCTTCACATTAACAGGAAAATAATGCAACAGAATTTGTACAGCCGTTCTGGTGAAACGGTGATGTTATCCAGCTAATTTCAAGTATCATATAGTATCATATAGGTGTCCCCAACTGAGCAAGCCAAAAGCCAGAGGCAACAGTGGCAAGGAACCAAAACTCCTTCAGGGCCAGAATGGAGAAAAAAAAACCTTGGGAGAAACCAGGCTCAGTCGGGGTGCCAGTTCTCCTCTGGCCGATGAACAAACAGTGTATGATTATAATTCTGGCAACATTGCAGGTCTTAAGTCATATTAGGTAAATAGATATTCATAAGATTATTTGAAAGATTGGAGTCATCACGCCGGGTTTAATGAGGATGTCGCTCTCTGCTGACATTTCAGGGATGTGTTGGTCATGTCCAGGCGCAGGTCCACCATCTGATCTGGATATGGCCCGGATCCGGCTGATTGCAGTAAACCTCGGGATAAACGGAGAGACTCACATTAGTGTAGATGCCATTATTCTTATGATGTAACGAGTACATCAGGTGTTATGGGAAGTGTTCCCGGTTCCGGCTGACCTAGTTAATGCAGCCTAACAATCGTTTACTGATTTGAATAATAGAAATTGATAATGTTCTATGTGTATGCCATAGTAAAGAGATGCGTTTTTAGTCTAGATTTAAACTGACAGAGTGTGTCTGCTTCCCGAACAATGCTAGGAAGACTGTTCCAGAGTTTAGGTGCTAAATAGGAAAAGGATCGACCGCCTGCAGTTGATTTTTGATATTCTAGGTGTTATCAACTGGCCAGAGTTTTGAGACCGCAATAGACGTGATGAAGAATAATGCGTTAAGAGTTCGCTCAAGTACTTGGAGCTAAACCATTTAGTGCTTTGTAAGTAATAAGCAAGATTTTAAAATTTATACGATGTTTAATAGGGAGTGCAGTGCAACAGTGCAGTGTTGACAGAACTGGGCTAATATGGTCATACTTCCTGGTTCTAGTAAGAGCTCGAGCTGCTGCGTTTTGCGAGCAGGGCAACCACCCAGTAGAGCATTACAATAATCTAGCCTTGAGGTCATGAACGCATTAATTAACTGTTCAGCATTTTGCATTGAAAGCATGTGCCGTAATTTAGATATATTTTTAAGATGATCGAATGCAGTTTTACAGATGCTAGAAACGTGGCTTTCAAATGAAAGATTGGTATCAAAGAGCACACCCAGGTTCCTAACTGATGACGAGGGCTTGACAGAGCAGCCATCGAGTGTTAGACAGTATTCTAAGTTACTACTTGCAGAGTTTTTTTGTCCAATAATTAAAAAAGATTTTTTTTCTGAATTAAGTTGCAGGAAATCGAGATACTACCATGATCGGATGATAAGAGTAAATCATTTGTAACTCTGAGAGCAGTCTCAGTATTATGATACTGTCTAAATCCTGACTGGAAATCCTCACAGATACCATTTCTTTCTAAAAAGGAGCACAATTGTGAAGACACTGCCTTTTCTAGTATTTTTGACAGAAAGGGTAGATTTGAGATCGGCCTGTAATTGACTAATTCTGTAGGATCAAGTTGAGTTTTTTTTAATAAGTGGTTTGATAATAGCCAACTTAAAGGTTTTCGTACATATCCTAATGACAAAGATGAGTTAATGATATTAAGAAGAGGATCTATGACCTCTGGTAGCCTCTCTTTTAATAGCCTAGTCGTTATAGGGTCGAGCATACATGTTGTTGATTTTAGATGATTTAACGAGTTTAGCCAATTCTTCCTCTCCTATACCAGTGAAATGTAATTTTTCCTCAGTGACACTACAATGCTCTGTACAGTGTCAAAAGAAGGTATATATGTTCCCTTAAAATGCTGTAGAATTCTGTAGAATCACTTCTACAGAAAAGCTCTCATTTAACAGCATTGATGCCGGCTGTATTTTGGGTCTTCCTGCCCTTGTGATCAGTTTTCCCTTTTATGTAGAACTATGGGTGGTAGGAACATACTATTTTCTGCCGTGTGCCTCATGTTGCGAATTTAGGCCTTACCACAGCCTTAAGCCAAACTGAAATTACCGTTCAATCTCCTGTAGGCCATGTGCTAAAGGCCATCCCTCCTCCATTCATCATGAAGCTCTCATTCAGCACCTGGTCAGATGTGGATGCTTCAAGCCAACAGATTTCTAAGTCTTATATCAGTCAGAGTGATGCATGTATACTGTAGAAATGGCTCCCTAGACTTGGCAAACTGACCCCTCTGTCCTGACCTTGTGGTGATTGCACAGAGACCTTTAACTGCAGATGTTCTCACTTTACTCTTAATTTCCTCTCTCTCTGCACATGGTGTGGCTCCAGGCGGGGCGTGAAGACATTTTGAAAAACATCTAATGATCCTGGCCTTTGAATGCAAACCAAAACTCAATTTTAGCTCAAAGTTGGATCCGGACAAATACCACACACACGTCTCCTCCCTTTTGTCATTTGGAAGAGTTCGTTTTTTTTATTTATTTATTTTTATTGCTCTTTATAGACTGTATCTGAATATGAATTGACCCTTTAGGCTTCCACAGTCACAGTCATGTTGAGCGTTTTGGCCACCTCATAAAGCTCAAACATCTGCTCTCTAGGCTGTGCACGTTTCTGCATTGATGTAATGCCCCATTCCATTTCTGTCTCTCCTACTCTTCACTTTTCTTCTCCCAGACCTCTGCCCAGAGCCCAAACCAGCATCAGATGGACTCCATATTTTTGGGTTTAGTTCTCGTTGCAATTTGTGCAGTGTCAGTCTGTTCCATTCAAGATTTCAAGATTTAGTTTGGAGTGTTAATAATAACACTTAAGAGATTCTTAATATTTAAATGAAGGCTCTATTCCAAAACCTAGTGAGATGTTGTCTGACAGGCATTGCAGCGATTAAGTTATTCATTTTAAATGCGTTTTTACAATACATCACAATTCTGCATCAAGGCATAAAAACTTTTTTTTTTTTTTTTTTTTTTTTTTTTTTTATGTAGTTGAATAGGTTTGTAATGCATATTAATGTGCTTTTTTTTTATATTGTAAATAAAGTACGCCTCGGACAGCATGCTTGAATGGTCAGGTACACCGAATTTCTTTCAAAATATCCGTCTTGGTGAGTATTCGCATACACGTTGGTTATGTCTTAAGTGAATGTAAACATTTGAAGTGGGGAATCTGGGCCCATATTCATGAAACATCTTAATGCTCCTAGTGACAAAATTCTAAGAAAATTCTTAGAAACGTGAAAAAAAAAAAAAAAAAATCCTAGTAAAGAAAAAAAATAATTCAGAAAGCATCTTAACCCTTAAAATAGGTCTTATGATCCAAGTCAAGTCACCTTCATTTATATAGCGCTTTTCACAACACCGATTGCTTTAAAGCAGCTTTACGGTGATAATAGGAAATTCATTTTGTTTTAGATGAAAAGCTAAAGTACATTTTTGATTTAATTTCTGTTGTAAAAACTGGTTAGTTATTTAATTTGGCGCCATGTAAACAACCCCATCCTCAAACCGAAAACCCTGAATGTGTTCCGGACCCCATCCGTGCTGCAGCAGTACCGCAACAGCACCTGGTGGCCGGAGAACAAAACCATGAAATATGTTTGAAATGGTTTTAAAACTATACCACCACCATCCCTGCGCAAACCCCCAAAAAGGCAAGTCTGTGGAAACGGCAACGGCATGTATGCAATCATTACGTGTTTAGCCTAAAGGCAAGTGCATTTGACTGTGTGCATATGCGTTTTTATTTGTACAGAGGGGAAGGGAAGGAGGCCTTCACAGGGTCTGCGCTGTGGTCATGTCTAGGCGCAGGTCCACCATCTGATCTGGATCCAGCAAACTAGCGTAAACCTCAGGATAAACAGAGACTAACATTAGCGTAGATGCCTTTTTTTTATTTATTTTTTTTTATGATGTAACGAGTACATCAGATGTTATGGGAAGTGTTCCTAGTTAATGCAGCCTAACAATAATTTAACTGATTTAAATAATAGAAATGTATAATGCTCTATTTGTATGCCATAGTAAAGAGATGTTTTTAGTCTAGATTTAAACTGACAGAGATGTAAAATAATGTGATCATCTAACATTTAAACGGCATTTAAATCAAAACTTCCTAATGTTACCGAATTAAATGTCGACCCAGAGAGTGGTATAGGACTGTATAAGCTTTAGGGGTGTTAATGGAAGCCATCTACTCCATCTATGTTTTGATCATCTTTCTAAATCCGATCCGGATGGAGTCTTTGACAAAAATGCGTTTTTTTTTTTTTTTTTTTTTCTCTCTGCTTCTTTCTTTTGATATATTGCATGTTCTGATATATCCATATAACAAAAATATTCTTGGGGCCATGAAAGTTTTGTGAAAATTATCAAAAATGCTGCCCCTTGCTGGATTTTTTTTTTTTTTTTTAAAGCGCTGGTTGGGAAAGAGTTACTATAATAATCTTCCTGCTGTCTGTAATTAATGTTAATCATGCAACAAAAGGAAAGAGGGAATCACTAACTGCTCTTGACTAAATAGCTTTTCTGTAACTTTAATACATTTATTTCTAATTAATACACTAAAGACAATTTCTGTATTTCTTACCTGAATGCTTCTGTTAAATACACTGAACAAAATTATAAACGCAACACTTTTGTTTTTGCCCCCATTTTTCATGAGCTGAACTCAAAGATCTAAGACTTTTTCTATGTACACAAAAGGCCTATTTCTCTCAAATATTGTTCACAAATCTGTCTAAATCTGTGTTAGTGAGCACTTCTCCTTTGCCGAGGTAATCCATTCACCTCACAGGTGTGGCATATCAAAATGCTTATTAGACAGCATGATTATTGCACAGTTGTGCCTTAGGCTGGCCACAATAAAAGGCCACTCTAAGGCCCCGTCCACACGTTTAACTGTATACGTAGAAATTTTGTATCGTATCAGCGTTTCATCCACAAGGATCCAGCGTTTTGGGAGCATGAAACTGATATTTTTTGAAACCGGATCCCAGAATGGATAACACCTTTGCCTTTTCGTATGTACAGCCAATCCGTATATTTTGTGAAATGGTGAAATGGTCATCACATCACGTCCCTCACGGTAAAGACTAGAAGGAATACAACAACGGGCACTGGGCATGCACACATCAATATTGCGTCATTTAATTACTGTATTTGCATTATTGTAAGGGTAGGTTTAGGGTTAGGGTAGGTGTAGGCATTAATAAAACACAATCTGGTAAGCAAATTTATTTGTTATTTTATCGTGAGATAGAGCCTCACAACCTACCATTGCTACTCCTTCTAGTCACAACTTTTCATCTCCATTTTTTTGTGTATTTCTGTGGCAGAATTACAGGGCCACACACTGGCCTGGCATGTATACTACATCGTTTTGAGTCGGCTTCAGCAGTTTCGTGTGTACGCAGATATTTTTTGAGACAAGGGGAAAAAAATATTGGATGGGGAAAGCCCTGGCTTTGTGTGGATGTGGCCTAAAATGTGCAGTTTTATCACACAGCGCAATGCCCCATGTTTTGAAGGAGCGTGCAATTGGCATGCTGGACTGCAGGAATGTCCACCAGAGCTGTTGCTTGTGAATTGAATGTTCATTTCTCTACCATATGCTGTTTTCAAAGGAGTTTCAGAGAATTTGGCAGTATATCCAACTGGCCACACAACCGCAGACCATGTGTAACCACACCAACCCAGGTCCTCCACATCCAGCATCTTCACCTCCATGATCATCAGAGACCAGCCACCCAGACAACTGCTGCAACAATTGATTTGCATAACCAAAGAATTACTGCACAAACTGTTAGAAACGGTCTCAGGGAAGCTCATCTGCATGCTCGTCTTCCTCATCGGGGTCTCGACCTGACTGCAGTTCGTCGTTGTAACCAACTTGAGTGGGCAAATGCTCACATTCGATGGTGTCTGGCACTTTGGAGAGGTGTTCTTTTTTTACGGATGAATCCCGGTTTTCACTACAGGGCAGATGGCAGACAAGCGTGTATGGCGTCATGTGGGTGAGCGGTTTGCTGATGTCAACGTTGTGGATTGAGTGGCCCATGGTGGTGATGGGATTATGGTATGGGCAGGCGTATGTTATGGACAACGAACACGAGCATTTTGAATGCACTGAGATACCGTGACGAGATCCTGAGGCCCATTGTTGTGCCATTCACCCACGACCATCACCTCATGTTGCAGCATGATAATGCACGGAACACACTACATATGCAGCAACTTTGTGTGCCAGACAAATATCACTATTGATATGAAACCTACAGGAGTTTGGCTATACTTCTAAGATTTGACTATACTAAAGCATCATAGAAGGCAGCATAATCGTCCTGCACACTTTTGGAATAGCCTACATGCCTAAAAATGCTGTCTACGTAGGCAACTTGAAAGATTTTGAAGCCAAAGTATTGCAATATGGTTGTTGTTTGTATGATCTCTTAAATTTTCATTATTTACCCTTTTTGTGAGTTGAATAAGTCCTGACATCCTTTGACTTTTAAGAGCATTCCAGTGAAAGTTTATGAATGTACAGCATGTCACATCAGATAAGGATATCAGATGTCATGGTCATTTAAGAACGTATATCATACAAGTATTACATCAATTCCATTCATCTTCATCTTTTGTCCAATCTGCATGTATACCACTATAGCTCCTCATGAACCTGATGAATCCAGACTTGAAGGAGGGGAACTACATGCAGCTTTTCCTCACAATCAGACCTGTTATTAGTGGTGGTTTTGGAAAATTCCTAAGTAATGATTGTTGAAAAGTACAGACTGGGAGGAAACTGGGAGGTACAATAAAATGGGTTGAAATTAGCACTGTTTTAGGCCAATTTAGTTAAAGCTGATCACTCCGCCTGTAGAGTGTCAGTCAGTAATGGACATGTTCATGCCTAGTGTCTACAGCAGCCAAAAACCTACTCATACAGCCTGTGCCATACAAATGTGAACTGACACTGCTGCTATTGTCTTTTCTTATTCAAACCAATAATTTACAATTAGATCACTGTTACAGAGCTCACTGGGTTATAGGATATGACCCACTTTTCTATTGTTTACTGTCCTGGAATGTATGTAGAACGAATGTACTTACATATTTTATTTAAGAAGATATATCCTGTTTGTTTTCTATTAAGAAATCGCATACAAAACTAAGGAATTTTCTCAAGTGCTGTCAGCTGCTGATGCGTCCATCATTAAAAAGAAAATGTTATGCAAAGCAAAATGATTCAACAAACTGATGGAGGATTGTGACAGAAAAATTAGGAGTTGTGAGGAGGAAAAAAAACACCAATGTGTGTTTTGCAGTGAATTATTGAATGATTATTGGAGATTTAATATTTTTGTAGCTATTTATTGTATTATTTTTATGTAATATTATCAAGATGGATACATTTCTGAGTTTAATTCTAATGACATTTTTGTGTACTTATGTTTGAATGGCAATTTTGGTACTGTCTTAGGTCACCACTTGGTGTCCCATGTGAAATCTGGGTCCTTAAGCAGCACCAGTTGAGATCCCCCTACCCTAATCCATTTAAACATAAATGTGACCTAGTGTTGTCCAGATTTTGAACATGTTGAATCCCTGGCATCTGGCCACTGGCAATTTCCACCTCTAAACCATGCACTGCATGTACTCTTATCGGAGCATATCAGAGAGTGTTCTCGATTTCTCGATCAGTATGTTAATAACAGGTCTAGATGGTTGGTCTAGAAGTAAGTTGCTGATACAGATTCAGCAGAGCACTGAACACTGATGACAGGTGCCTAATTGCAAATAAATTTTTTGCTTTGCAGTTAAATTAACTTGAATGTTCTACCTCTCTTTTCAGTTATGCTCTGGCAGATGAGGCCTACCGGTCCCTGCGGGATCAAGATAAAGACCAGTGTATCCTCATTACTGGAGAGAGTGGGGCAGGAAAGACTGGTAAGACCCTTGAAAATACTTGAATCAAGCTAATCAGTAACAAATAACAGTAATGATGCTGCTAACTTTTACTGCTTTTGATATAGGATTTTGTAACCATGATGTCATTTCCTGCTCCCTTGTACTCATTCTTTTAATCCACTCATTCCTAAATTCTCTCCAGTTAATCTCTTTAACAATGTCGTCAAATGATGATTTGCCCACTATGCACTCTGTTGCCAACTTGCTCCTGTTGCATTTTACAGTAGTTCCATTGCATTGTTGTTGTGGAATAAGAGTTAGACTGTATGTCATAGATTCTGAATAGATTAACATTTAATATAGTTACATTATTTGGACTAAACTGCAATCTAAAGTAATGACTTGTATTAAATTGGTTTAGAGGACTAACTCTTCTTGTGTCGAACTGTTCATCTGGTGTTGGGAAACAGATCAAGATCTACTAATGGGTAACAGGTGCTGTGTTTCTTATAATTTGAGCCAATCATAAATGTATTTGACGCTTTCATTTGGTTCCCATTAAGTGTTTACATATGAATACCATCTCATATTCTCCCTCACATAATTTTCCATTGTGTTTAGAATGTGTTTAAAAATTGTGTGTAATAAAGTTGTGCCTGCCTATCCGTCTTTAAAAATTAAACATTTGCCTTTGAGAAAATAGAGATGATCAAGCTATGTTTGACTTACTCAACATGCATGTTAAATTGATTAAACAAATAATATTGTAAAAATAAAATACACACTTTTATTGTAGTTTTTGAACTGCATGTGTTCATCTGACAAGCAGGTGTAATATAGTGCTCTTTTGACTGAGCTTACATTTAAAAGCAGCAAAAGTTCAACTCTTATGTTCATTTGGAAGAAGTTATCTTGTTATTTTACAAATGCTGGTATTTAACCACAGCTGTTTAGCAATGAAGAACTGGACTTGTTTTAAAATGACCATCTTACTGTGCCAACCATTCAAATACAGGATGTCCAACAGTCAAAGCAATGAGATAAATGGGGATTGTAGTAATCCACACACTTACAGACTAGAGAGCAAGGGCTGATGAAAAACATTGATTGTTAGACAAGGTGACTGTTAATTTCAAAATGCTCTTCTGTACTAATGAAAATCTACCACAGCTAAGAAATAAATTAAATTGGGCTCTCTAATTCAGTATTCAGGATCCGGGCTTAACCTATATAAAATGAGTTATGGTGTTATTTTCTATCTGCTTGATTATCTTGATTGTCTCTTTATGTATTAGATTTTGATCAAAATGTTTAAGTCCTGTGAATTGAGCAGAGTCCAAAAATAGCCATAAACCTCTAAAACATAAGTGGGTGTCCTTCCCTTCAGAAAACATTTCATATCAGCACTTCTGTGTGTAAGTCACTGCTCTCATAGGTCCAGACATGGGAAAGTCATTAAGCGCCTTAATAGATAAATCTTAAACGGCTATTTGTGCCAAGTAGATTTAAAGCATTTCATGTAAAAACTAAAACCATTTAAACAAGTAGTTAAATTTTTTAACTGTTTCACATTTTTACAAAATTAGCTAAATGAAATCAATGTAACCATTTTCATTTTTACCCATTTTAATAATATGCGGCAATATTTGCCAACATTTACTTTTATTATATTTAAGGCACGCTGGGACTTCTGTTAACATTTTTGAACGAGGATACAAACAAATCACCGAATTGAATCTAATTAGTTTTAATTAGAATCATTTAAACAAATAATTTGAACGGATTCACAGAAATAAATCTAACTTGCTATAGGAATCTAACCAACTTTTCTGTCATCTCTTTATAATTAATAGCAACAGTTCTTTAAACAGTTGATCTCATAGTTGGCTTTGAAGGAATGGAGTTTCAATGGGAAAGGCATTTGCTCCCTGTAGGATGGGCAGAGTTGATGTAAAGGGGATTTTTGGAGGTGAGGTCTCGTCTAGAAGATGATGACCCCTGACCTCATTCTTCTGTGGTCTGTTTTTCAGAGGCCAGTAAGTTTGTGATGTCATATGTGGCGGCAGTGTGTGGGAAGGGCCAGGAGGTGAACAAAGTGAAGGAGCAGCTGCTTCAGTCCAATCCTGTGCTTGAGGGTGAGTTTTCCGTCTCTTCTGTTTTTGTACCAATTGTCTTCACACCTTTGATTTTCAAGTCCCTTGTCAAGTCAAGTCATCTTTATTTATATAGCGCTTTTTACAATGCCAATTGTTTCAAAGCAGCTTCACAGTATTAACAGGAAAACAGTGCAACAGAATTTGATTCGGCTGTACAGCTGCTATGGTGAAAACGGTGATGTTATCCGGGTAATTTCAATTATCATATAGTGTCAATGCAGGTAGGTCAGTAATATAGTCGAAATGTAAGTGTCCCCAACTGAGCAAGCCAAAAGCCAAAGGCGACGGTGGCAAGGACCCAAAACTCTTTCAGGGCCAAAATGGAGAAAAAAAAACCTTGGGACCAGGCTCAGTCGGGGTGCCAGTTCTCCTCTGGCCGACGAACAAAGTGTATGATTATGATTCTGGCAACATTACAGATCAGAAGTCATATTAGATAAATAGATATTCATAAGATTATTCGAAAGATTGGAGTCGTCACATCGGAGACGGGTTTGAGGATGTCGTGTCGATGCTGCATTTACAGGGGGGAGTTTAATTGACATGGTCTCTGCTGACATTTCAGGGAAGCGTTGGTCATGTCCGGGCGCAGGTCCACCATCTGGTCTGGATCCGGCTGACTGCAGTAAACCTCTGGATAAACAGAGACTAACATTTGCGTAGATGCCATTCTTCTTATGATGTAATGAGTACATCAGGTGTTATGGGAAGTGTTCCCGGTTCCGGCTGACCTAGTTAATGCAGCCTAACAATCATTTAACTGATTTGAATAATATAAATTGATAATGTTCTGTGTGTATGCCATAGTAAAGAGATGCGTTTTTAGTCTAGATTTAAACTGACAGAGTGTGTCTGCTTCCTGAACAATGATAGGAAGACTGTTCCAGAGTTTAGGTGCTAAATTGGAAAAGGATCGACCACCTGCAGTTGATTTTGATATTCTAAGTATTATCAACTGGCCAGAGTTTTGAGACCGCAATAGACGTGATGGAGCTTAATGCTTTAAGAGCTCGCTCAAGTACTGGGGAGCCAAACAATTTAGTGCTTTGTAAGTAATTAGCAAGATTTTAAAATGTATACCAAGTCAAGTCAAGTCAGTTTTATTGTCACATCACCAAAGCACATGTGCCTTGGAGAGTGAAATTCTTGGGAGCGTGCTCCAGACAATTGCAGTAACAGTTAACATAACCATACAACCTTAAGCAGGTAAAAACAGAAAAAAGTGCAATGTGCACATACATATAGTTAGTACACACAGTGTACTATTGGACATACTTACAGTCAGTACTACATTACACATTATACTCTGAAAGTACATGCATACAGTTAGCACCACGTTAAACACTATACACATTAAACACTAAGCACTATACACATTAAGCACTATACACAGAATATACACATTAGACCCTATACACAAACACAATACACAGAATATACACATTAAGCACTATACACATTAAGCACTGTACACAGAATATACACATTAAGCACTATACACAAAATGTACACATTAAATACTATACACAATAAACACTATACACAGAATGTACACGTTCTACATTATTGACATTTATACGTATAAAATGATGATGATTGTATGTGAACTGGATACAGAATGTCATGAGTGTGCATCGGATGTATCCAGTGGTAACCGGTAGATAGTGCGGTGATAAATGAAGTGTGTGTGTATATAGTCCAGTGTTGACTGTTATAGTTGAGTGCGGTGTGTGGCATGCCATATTGTGGGAGTATGCTGTAGAGAGTATTAGTTTTGAGCGTTCAATAGTCTGATAGCCTGAGGGAAAAAGCTATCCCTAAGTCGGCTAGTGCGGGATCGGATGCTGCGGAGACGTCTTCCTGAGGGCAGCAGAGAGAGCAGTCTGTGGGATGGGTGGCTGGAGTCACTGATGATCCTCCGGGCCTTCCTTGCACACCGCCTGGTGTAGATGTCCTGGAGGGAGGGAAGCTCACCTCCAACAATGTGGCTGGCAGTTCGCACGACCCTCTTCAGAGCTTTACGGTTGCCAGCGGTGCTGTTTCGAACCAGGCCGTGATGCAGCCCGCCAGGATGCTCTCTATGGTGCACGTGTAGAAGGATCTGAGGATGCTGGGGCTCATTCCAAACTTCCTCAGCCGTCTCAGGAAGAAGAGGCGTTGATGTGCCGCCTTCAGCACTGCGTCAGTGTGTGTGGACCAGGTGAGATCCTCACTGATGTTGACACCGAGGAACTTAAAGCTGTTAACCCGCTCCACTGGTGTCTTGTCGATGGTGATGGGTTTGTGTTTTCTGCTCTGTCTCCTGAAATCCACCACCAGCTCCTTGGTCTTGTCGGTGTTGAGTGAGAGGTGGTTCTCCTGACACCATTTAGTCAGAGTGCTCACCTCCTCTCTGTAGGCCGTCTCATCGTTGTCGGTGATCAGGCCTATCACCATTGTATCATCTGCGAATTTGACAATGACGTTGGAGCTGTGTGTGGCTGTACAGTCATGTGTGTACAGGGAGTACAGGAGTGGGCTGAGGACACAGCCCTGAGGAGCACCAGTGTTGAGGGTCAGAGGGGATGATGTGTTGTTGCCCATTCTGACCACCTGACTTCTGCCTGTCAGGAAGTCCAGGATCCAGCTGCACAGAGATCTGTTTAGTCCCAGAGTCTGGAGCTTCGCAACAAGTGTAGTGGGCACTATGGTGTTAAATGCTGAGCTGTAGTCCACAAACAGCATTCTCACATAGGTGTTCTTGTTTTCCAGGTGGGAGAGAGCAGTGTGTAGGGTGAAAGCAATAGCATCATCTGTAGAACGGTTACTACGATATGCAAATTGTAGCGGATCCAATGATGAAGGCAGCACAGAGCAGATGTGATCTCTGATGAGTCTCTCAAAGCACTTGCTGAAGATGGGTGTGAGAGCAACGGGCCTCCAGTCATTTAAGCAGGTGGTTTTGCTTTTCTTTGGTATTGGCACAATGGTGGATTTTTGAAGCACGAGGGAACCACAGACAGACAGAGGGGGAGACTGAAAATGTCTGTGAAAACACCGGCTAGTTGTAATGCGCATGCTCGGAGCACGCGGCCGGGGATGCCATCAGGACCCACAGCCTTCCGGATATTTACGATGTTTAATAGGGAACCAGTGCAGCGTTGACAGAACCGGGCTAATGTTCAGTTCTAGTAAGAACTCGAGCTGCTGCGTTTTGGACCAGCTGCAGTTTATTTATTATGCAAGCAGGGCAACCACCCAGTAGAGCATTACAATAATCTAGCCTTGAGGTCATGAACACATGAACTAACTGTTCAGCATTTTGCATTGAAAGCTTGTGCCATAATTTAGATATATTTTTAAGGGGATAGAATGCAGTTTTACAGATGTTAAAAACGTGGATTTCAAATTAAAGATTGGTATCAAAGAGCACACCCAGGTTCCTAACTGACGACGAGGACTTGACAGAGCAGCCATCAAGTGTTAGAGAGTATTCTAGGTTACTACTTGGAGTTTTTTGTTTTGTTTTGGGTTTTTTTTTGTCCAATAATTAAAAATTCTGTTTTTTCTGAATAAAGTTGCAGGAAATTACTAGTCATCCAATTTTTTTTATATCAGCTATGCATTCTGTTAATCTTGTGAATTGGTAAGTTTCGTCAGGGCGTGAAGAAATATAGAGCGGAGTATCATCAGGTCAGCATAACAATAAAAACTAATGCCATTCTTCCTAATGATATCTCCCAGTGATAGCATGTACAGGGTGAAAAGCAACGGTCCTAGCACTGAGCCTTGCGGTACTCCATACTGAACTTGTGATCGGTGTGACATCTCTTCATTTACTGCTACAAACTGCTAACGGTCAGATAAGTATGATTTTAAACCATGCCAATGCAGTTCCAAAAATGCCCACATAATTCTTGAGAATGTTGTGGTCGATAGTATCGAATGCAGCGCTAAGATCGAGTAACACTAATAGAGAGATGCAGCCACGATCAGATAAGAGTAAATCATTTGTAACTCTGATGAGAGCAGTCTCAGTACTATGATACAGTCTAAATCCTGACTGGAAATCCTCAGCGATACCAATTCTTTCTAAAAAGGAGCATAATTGTGAGGACACTGCCTTTTTCTAGTATTTTTGACAGAAAGGGTAGATTTGAGTTACCTCTAGGCTATCTGCGATGCTGAGGAGATGAAACTGATGAGGAAGATTAATAAGCAATCTTTAGTCACAGCAGTTAATAAGTCCTGCCATATTTGAAGCGAGGGTATGGCTTTACAGCCTTTGCTAAATTAAGTATACATGATACTAGGTAGTGATCTGAGATGTCATTGCTCTGCTGCAGAATTTCAACAGTATCAACATGTATTCCATGTGACAGTATTAGGTCTAATGTATGATTACGGGAAGGAGTGGGTCCTGACACGTGTTGCTTAACTCAAATAGAGTTTAGAACGTCTCTAAATGCCAATCCCAATGTGTCTTTTTCATTGTCTACATGGATATTAAAATCACTAGCAATTAGTACTTTATCTGCAGCTAGTACTAACTCCTGATAGAAAATCAGCAAATTCTTTGGTAAAGTCTGTATTGTGCCCTGGTGGCCTGTATACAGTAGCCAGCACAAATGTCAAACCGGATTTATCAATTACACTACATAATGTTACATAAAGCTTCAAAACTTCAAACAAATTATATTTGAAACTAGACTTCTGAGTAATACTGAAGATATTATTATAAATTACAGCAACCCCTCCTCCTTTGCCTTTCAGATGTGGCTCGTGTTTATAACAATAATATTGGGGGGTGGACTCATTTAAAGTAATGTAATCGTTAGGTTTTAGCCAGGTTTCTGTCAAACACAGCACATCTAGATTATTATCTGTAATCATATCATTAACAATAAGCGACTTTGGGGAAAGGGATCAAATATTCAGCAGCCCGAGCTTTATCATTTGTTCATCTGTATTATATCTGTTGTTTATTTGTTGAACATCAATTAAATTTTTTAAAGTTTAGATTTTTTTTTTTTTTTACTAATTCGGGCAACAGACACAGTCTCTATATGATAATATCTAGGTGAAAGAGTCTCTGTGTGTTGGGATTTATCTGACTTCTGTGACGTGAGATAGCTAGCAGGTGGTCGGGTAAGCCAGTCCGTCTGCTTCCTTTCTGACCTGGGCCCCATTTAGTCAAGGTTTGGCTCTAAGACTATGTGCCAAATTACTAGAGAGAAGAGCGGCACCATCCCAGGAGGGATGGATACCATCTCTTTTCAACAGGGCAGGTCTGCCCCTCCAATTGTCTATGAACCCTATGTTATTTTGTGGATACCACTTAGACAACCAGCCATTGAGTGATGATAGTCTAAGTATCTCATCACCCCTTTTAACAGGGAGGGGACCAGAACAAAAAAAAGTTATCTGCCATCGTACTTGCGAGTTCTCACACCTCTTTAATGTTAATTTTGGTGATCTCCGATTGGCGAAGTTGAACATCATTAGTGCCAACGTGAATAATAATCTTAGAGAATTTACGATTAGCATTAGCCAGCACTTTTAAATTTGCTTTGATGTCAGGTGCTCTGGCTCCCGGTAAACGTGACTATGGGGGCTGGTGTCTCTATTTTCACGTTTCGTGTAATAGAATCGCCAATAACTAGGGCACTTTCAACAGGATTCTCAGTGGGTACGTCACTGAGCGGGGAGAACCTGTTTGATGTTCTAATCGGAATGGAAGAGTTTTTTTTTATTTATTTTTTTTATCCGCAACTATGCCATCTCACAGTCACCCAGTTGCCCTGCTGCACGGGCTCTACGGCCGGAACCGAACAATGTACAGAGTTCACTAAGCTAGTTGCATCCAAAGCAGTGTCTAAAGCGGTTACATTCTCACTACTCTCAAATAAAGTCTGGATGCATGTCTCGAATTCTGAAATCTTCTCCTTGTCTTGTCACTTATCTTAAAACAACCATTAGATGTTCTTGTCCATGTTCTTGTCTTGTCCAGATCTTTCAGATTCTTGAAGGCAAGTTTTGAAAGCAGATGATTTGAGACCTACATCATATGTATTTTCTAATGGGCCCTAGTCCCTGTTTGGCAATCAGACAGTTGTGTTTTTATGTGGTGCCATGAACAGGAAATGCCCATAAGCAGTGACATGGAGATGGAGTAGGAATGCCCAGTGCTTCTTGGCAGCAGTACTCTGTTTTGAGTCAAGTCCCACATCTGTGAGAGTTTAGCTTCTGGAAGTAATGAGCCCCACACTGGGGGTCCTGCACATTTCCTGCTGCATGTTTCTCTACTGTAGACTTTCTGTGTATGTAGCTTAATATATTGTATGAGGAGATTGCATTCAGAAAGAATATGCAAAAAGGTGTTACATTTAATGGTTACATTCTACAGAATGCTTTCAGCACCTTGCTGAATCAATGCCACGTAGAATTAAGGCAGTTCTGAAGGCGAAAGGGGTCAAACACAGTATTAGTATGGTGTTCCTAATAATCCTTTAGGTGAGTGTACATACTATGTACTGCGGTAATATATTAGTATACTTTTATAAATGTAGCTTGTGTTTGTTTAATCTGAATGCACAGTAAAACTTTTAATTTGTTGCGGTGCCATCTTGAAGCTCAAACAGGCATGCCAAGGTCGTGGGATCCCAGCGAATGCATGAACTGATAAAACATAAATTGTAAGCGCAATGAAAGTCACTTCAGATTAGTGTCTGCCAAATGTAAATTCCATTCAGTGTCCACACCAATTATTTTTTACGTTTCGTGAGTATGTTGAAAGATAGCTGAGAGGATTCAGGATACTTTTTTTCCAGTCAAAGTAGAAATGTAGCGCTGAAAGAATATGGCATGACTAACTCACAACATGTTTTTCCACTGCAGCTTTTGGGAACGCCAAAACCGTGAGGAATGACAACTCGTCTCGATTTGTGAGTATCTCTTTCTTCTTCCAGGCCAAATATTTTACAACTGTTTTGATGCTGCTCCTCCCTCTAGTGCATATTTGCTTTAGATTAGATCAACATGGACTTTTGATCAGTGATGGGAACACAGGCAAATTATTCTATTGCTTTCTGTCAGCCCACCCCCAAACTGTTCTCTCTTATGCAATCCGTTTCTTGGGAGTTTGGTTGTGATTTGTGTATACGGTCTCCTTTTGCAGTACCACTTTGCTTTGTGTTCTGCTTCTTATTGACCAACACATCTGGCCCTATTCTGACACAGCAACAGTGTGCTCTGAGTGATTGCTCTTCATGCTTGTGCATACAGCGGGTTTCAAACAGAACCCTGTGTAACCTCTCTGGCAACCACCTCCAGATGCCTTAGAAAACGAGCAGAACAGACTCTGGCAAAGTCAATAATTTTTTTCCTGTTGATATACTCCCACAATGCCATTCAGCACAACTCACAAAGATTAGCAAGCACAGTTAAAGATCTCCATTTATGTAAATATGTTTGATGCTGCTCTTTGACAGTTTGGCTTTTTTCAGCTGTCTATCACGGCCTCCTGACCACACTAAATAAACAAACATATACTGAGCTATAGTGTGTATTTACAGAGGTCAGACCACACAGCATTGTCCGGCATGTGCTTTCAGAGGTTCAACAGAGTTTAATTTACATAACAGGGTTAACAGAAGAGTGTTGAGTCAATGTTGTTGTGGTTGGTGTTCATTCTCATTTACTAGATCAAATTTTTTGTAATTCATGGGTCAAAATGCACAGAAATTAGCCTGAGCACTCTTACTGGCTCTTGCAACACCCACATGAAACCATCAGTGTTGTATAACCATTTATTTATGTGGCTTTGATTCAAAACCTAGCGAGTTTGAGGCATAATAGACACACTCCCAAGTCTCAACACAAAGGCAGTTACATGATTATGATGCCTCTTAAGTGGTTTTATTTTGGATTTTAAAGGCAGCAGTGCATCCTTTGTCAAAGGCAATTCCAAAATGCATAGCAGCAGACAATAGATCCAAGATGGTTGCTTAGGTGAGAGAAATGTTGGTTATAAATGACCAAACTAAAAATTACTTCAGTTCCAAAGTATAAATAAGTAAAAAGAAATGCATTATAAAATAAAAAGTTAACTATATTAGTTAAAATAAACTAACAATGAACAATACTGCTAAACCATTCGTTTATCATAGTCTATGGTAGTTTCACCATTTACTAAACATTTATAAGTGCCAAAGTTGTATAGGTAGATTTTTACTAATGTTAACGAAGATTAATAAATCCTTTATGTAATATAAAATAATATATATATAAAATTATATTATATAAAGTATTTATTAATCTTTGTTAACATTAGTAAAAATCTATACAACTTTGGATTTTTCTGTATACCAAAATATGTTACGAAATAAAATATGCAGTACTGTATAAACAATGTGATGTTTTCGGACAATTAAATGTGCAGTATGCGATCTCACAAAATCGGTGTTGAACTGTTGATATTTGAAATCAACCCAAACAAACCCACCTCTCTCTTCATTGCTCCGCCCTAAAATTCACAAACACTTTACTGCATGCTCCGAGCTGTTCTCAAACCCCGATCACCGACATGTGAGGCCAGCACGCTAAGAAGGACGCTAAACGCCTCATTCTCTAGTCACCAGCGCTCCTCTTGAGATCGGGATTTACCTGCACAGCTCTCACTAGCTGGCCTCCGTTACACACACAATGCAAGAGTGGATGTCTGTTTATAATAGCAGAAGAAAAGCAAAATAACAGTCAATTTAATTTTAAACGTAAACCACGTGCAGATTTTATGCAATTAAAAAAAAAAAAGGTTCTATATGCTTAGCAACATGCTAACACCAAGCTTTGTTGGAATTTCTTGTGAGTAGAGTCCATTTGTGTGGCACAAACGTTGTGGACTATGTAGAAAAGTATAGATTAGTCGCACCACCTTGGTTAGGTTTAGTTAGGCTGCCTTATAGATGGCATGTGAACACCTTACCTTTTAAAATTTCATAATGTTTTGTATCTCTGTGTTATAACTTTTCTCAAATAAATTTTCAGCTGTTACTTCCTGTGTTGGCAGAGGATTTTAGAGTTCTAGAAGTTTATTCGGCAGCCTTTAAGGCACTTTCCTTTTGAAGAGCTGTTGGATATAAATAGAGGGGAAAATTTGACTGGCTCCAGAGACACTGGGCTTACTGTTCTTTTCCCAAATAGTGTGCAGGGATAGAAAGTTTAAAAAAAAGTTTATTTTACCATTACAGCAGCAAAAAAAAGCCTTTTCTCTCACAGTAGTCCATTACTCCATTGCAAATCTATTTATGATTTCCATTGTGTGTTATGAACAGGCCTGTGCTTGGAGAATTGACTGCGCTTAGAGGGAAAGTCTTTCTTTTTTTTTCTTTTTTTTTTTTATCCCATCTGCCTCACGGAAGGCTCAAATTTCAGCCCTATTTGCAGTGATCACTGCCCTCGTTGTCATGCATCTTTTCCTGCCATCAGAAACCACTAAAGAGCCACGTGGTTCTCCACAGCAAGCCTGCCATTAGTACTAAACGCCTTGATGCAGTGTCACCATAGGGGAGGGACACACTTCTTAGACCTTAGCTTCTTGGTCATATCTTATTTTGACTGCACCAAAAGGCCATGTTAAACAACAAAAAAGAACCATGTCATCAACAAGCCCACTATGCACTTTTTATGGGATGTGCTAACAATTTGTTGTCTTTCTACAGGGAAAGTACATGGATATCGAGTTTGATTTCAAAGGAGACCCCCTTGGTGGAGTCATCAGTAATTGTGAGTATAATTATAAGACAGGTCCCAAGAACGAATAAAGAATAGTTCACCCCAAATCTGTCATTATTTAGTCACCCTGATGTTGTTCCAAGCCTTTATTTGTACCGGCATGGAATGGAGCGGTTGTTCGACCAGGCCCAGCCGGTATAAATATGGGTTTAATTTCCACTGTGGGGCTGATATGGAGCTCTTTGGGATGTAATACAAATGCATCAGTCATTGCCATGCTATCACAACATATAGATGTAAATAGCGATAGCGTTATGGAGGATGATCAGATAATTCTTTTAATTTTACAATTAACTTGTTTACTTTTCTCAAATATTGCACACTGCCAGCTACAGATAACTGTAGCCAAACGTGCTGAGAATCCTGCCATATTAGACTCAAGTGGAAATACAACTGGAACTGTTCCTTACCTTAACTGTTTGGCCCGACAGTGGCAGGTTTTGTTTTTAATTTTTAAGAAATGAATGCTATTATTCATCAAGGATGCAGTAAATTGATCTGACAATACTTAAATTGTTACAAAAAAAATCTATTTCAAATTAGGGGTTGAACAGATGTTTCATGTCGATATTTCTGTTATTTAAGTCGACTTTGAATACTTGTCTTCGAATGTGGTTGATATGGTTACCATGAACTGCTATTTTATGAAAACGAACTGCATGAACATTCTTACGAATTTCTCTTTGTCTTTTCTGGAAGAAAGTCATGTGGGTGTAAAGGTGTCTGAGGGAGAATAAATGATGAAGACAGATGTTTCATTTTTGGGCACCCATTTCTTTTAGTATTTTATACAATTGGCCCTGCCTTTACTCTATCTTCTAGCGGTGTGCTCACAGAGAGGGGCATTTCATACACACACAAACCATTCAGAGTGTGTCCTTTATTTTATAGCAGCGTAGAAAGCAAATGGTTCCTGTAATATCCCCTTGAGCCTGTCTCTCTGCAAATTCAAATCCAGGCCACCAGTCTAGTTGGTTTGGCACACATACCCTCGACTGTTGAAGCCAGTGGTTCATTTAGCTCAAGGTTTTCTCATGCATTTGGTTCATATATAGTCTTCAAATAATGGGTCGTTGAAATGAGGAATGGTCACCAGTTGCAGGACCTAAAATGTACTTTTTCTAATACATTGATATAGATTTCTAAATGAAATCATTACTCTTTCTTTTATATGTATGTAATTTAATTATTTAAATATACATTTTTATATGTATTTATTATAACCTAATAAATAATTTCTGGCATAATAATGCAGTTAATTTCTAAACTGTAGCAACATTCATCTGTCAAAAATAAGATTTTGCCAATGACAAGTGATCTTAAATGGAAACAAAAGCACTACCACTTGGCATTGAGAGATCATTAATCAACCTAAATGTGTTATCCCACAGCAACTTCCTGTAACTGTTGACATGCTCCATTAACACAATTAGTCAATTTGCTCATTGATTTGAGGAGAGTGTAACCTACAGTATATAGTACAGCAGTTTGAGTAAGTAGTCGATCAGTTAGTGTGTCACCATCCACGTGAGAGAATCAATCAATTCTTCTAATGTTGCTGCTGTTTTTTTTTTTTTTTTTTTCCTCTACTTCACTCCATCACATACAGGGGTGTCACTAGACTTAAACGACAATTTTTTGATGTTGCTTTTGTGCTGATATTTGAAACAACAGTTCTGACAGTTATGCCTTCAGCCCAGAAATAGCAATGCCTCTGTTCACATATATGCACAGTGTATTTCCTTAAGGACAGTGAGACCTTCACCTGTTTCCAGTTACCTCTTATTTTGACTAGTGAGTGAAATATTCCATAAAACATACTGATTAAAAAAAACACGAGAAATTACATTTATTTATTATGATTGTTTTTATCTCAACATGGACCTATGCACACAGAGGTGTGTTTATTCCAACAGAGGCTTCATTCTAAACCTTGGGTAAATGGAATCTTGGGTTATCTTGCTTCACGTTTCACACTGCTCATAATTTCTTGGAGTTAACAATTAATCCAGGGTATTCAGAAACTGATGTTTTGTGTTGTACACACCTAAACCCTGGGTTAACATTCTTATTTGCATCTTTGCTGTGTTTGTCATATATTGGATGTTTTCAGCGTCAGTTATCTTTATATAAAAGGTTTAGCATTGCGCATCCTTAAACATTGCTGACTGAAATCATCCTTAAACATTGCTGACTGAAATCATCAGCCATTTTCGGACTATGAAGGTGTCTACTGTATATACACTGCCGTTCAAAAGTTTTTGATCTGTAAGATTTTATGTTTTTAGAAGTCTCGTATGCTCACCAAGGCTGCATTTATTTTATTAAAAATACAAAAATAATTCCTCTAATATTGTGGAATATTATTCAAATGTAAAACTGTTTTCTATTTGAATACATTTTAAAATGTTATTTATTTCTTTGATGCAAAACTGAATTTTCAGCATTACTCCATTCTTCAGTGTCACATGATCCTTCAACAATCATTCAAATATGATTTGATGCTCAAGAAACATTTATGATTATCAATGTTGAAAACGGTTGTGTAAAAAAAAAATTCAGGATTATTTGATGAATGGAACGTTCAAAAGAACAGCGTTTCCATGTTTCGTGACTGTCCAAAGCACATAATATGAGGCATGCAAGACCCCTGAAGGTGTCCTCTGGTATCTGACACCAAGATGTTAGCAACAGATCCTTCAAGTCCTGTGGATGCGAGGTGGATCGAACATGCATCGAACTTGTTGGTCCAGCACATCCCCCAGATGCTCAATAAGATTGAGATCTGGGGAATTTGGAGGTTAGGGCAACACCTTGATCTTCATCATGTTCTTCAAACCATTCCTGAACATTTGGGGATTTTTTTTTTTTTGTAACTCATTCATTTACATTATATAAAGCCTTACATTTCTGCATAATTAAGGGTGTGGCCATTTTGAGTATGCTGTCTGTTAATCATCACGTCACCTCAGCTCCAGCCACATCCTGCCTCTTTGCCCATAGTCCGTTATCCAGGAGTGATGCGCTGCCAAGATGGCAATGAGTTTGAGAGGCTTCAAAAACTCTCTTCAGAAACATACGGGTGACATCACAGACACTAGTAACCCACAAGCCTTGCTGTTTCAGAGATACTCTGACCCAGTCGCCTTGCCATAACATTTTGGATTGCGAGAGATTATGGGAACTGATTGTTTGAACCTCAAAGAAGGTTTTATTGCTACTATAAAATGTTATAAAAGTATTATCAAAATTATCAGTAATTCATTGCTGTTTTTGTAATTGTGCATATATTGTCGTCTTTCATATCAACCTAATAAATGAGATTGATGATAAGGTAATCAAGGCTTTTGGCTGATGCTGCTGTTTTCTACTGGAAACGCATCTGGATGGCACGTGGGTGGTGTTCCTCCTCCTTCAGATTAATATCTCCTGTGAGACTTCCTGTCTCAAACTAAATACAATGAACAATGAAAGCTTCACCATGGATACCTTAATATTCATTCTAATGTAAACAGGAAAACACCTTTGTTTTCTACAAAAGTGACTGGAGAGAATTGTCTGTAGCCAATTGCACAGGTTTCATGTATTAAATATGCCTGTATGACAATTTTTGCATCCTGATAATGGATGATTTAAGACAAAAACAATACTTCACAACAAATTAAGTGAATGACGTAAGAATTTGAATCTCATTACAAAAGATTGAAATATATACAAACATTTAAATATGAAAGATGTTCAGAAGTGTAGGGAGACTCACTTTTTGTTTCTCTGATTGGTGGATACAGTATAAAAGTAATATTTAAAAGCTTGACTGCATCGTATCATGTTAGGCCTGTCTTTTAGGTTTAAACAATTTACCTAAAACTCTGTGGAGGTGTTTTTTTTTTTTTTTTTTTAATGTAAATACTGTTATCTGTAGGTGCACATGAACTGTTTGATATTTCCCTTTCACAGATCTCTTGGAGAAGTCCCGTGTGGTAAAGCAGCCCAGGGGCGAGAGGAATTTCCATGTCTTCTACCAGCTGCTTTCTGGTGCATCAGACGATATGCTCAGTAAGGGACTACTTCAATTTTATTTTGATTACATGTGTATTCTGGATGCACCATCCATTCAGTGGCTTAAAGAACATAGTAAGGAAATGATTGTTGGATTGCTCTAAAGCATACCTGAGAATGTATGATTAATTTGTGGGGGGTTTTGCACCATGTTGGACCATGGCCATTGTCTGACATTTTTAATAAAAGAGAACACAATAAAAGACTCTGATTTCAGGCATCAAAGGGGTGAGCTGAACAGTAAAACAACATAGATGTAAAAAACTGTTGGCAAAAACCCAGTTGCCAACAGTTTGTGGAACTTGGAATGACAGAAAATATATATATATATATATGTATGTATGTATGTGTGTGTGTGTACACGTACATGCATACGCATGCACGCACGCACGCATGACATACATACATACGTGTGTGTGTGTGTATATATACGTGTGTGTGTGTGTGTGTGTGTGTGTATATATATATATATATATATATATATATATATATATATATATATATATATATATATATATATATATATATATATATATATATATATATATATATATATATATATATATATATATATATATATATATATATATATAATCAAATCGAATCCCCTTTATATATATAGCGCTTTTAAGTCCAATTGTTTCAAAGCAGCTTCACATTGTTAACAGGAAAATAATGCAACAGAATTTGTACAGCCGTTCAGGTGAAACGGTGATGTTATCCAGCTAATTTCAAGTATCATATAGTGTCAATGCGGGCAGATCGGTTATATAGATGAAATTTAGGTGTCCCCAACTGAGCAAGCCAAAAGCCAAAGGCAACGGTGGCAAGGAACCAAAACTCCTTCAGGGTCAGAATGGAGAAAAAAACCTTGGGAGAAACCAGGCTCATTCGGGGTGCCAGTTCTCCTCTGGCCGACGAACAAACAGTGTATGGTTATAATTCTGGCAACATAGCAGGTCTTAATTCATATTAGGTAAATAGATATTCGTAAGATTATTCGAAAGATTGAGTAAATCACGCCAAGACGGGTTTAATGAGGATGTCGTGTCGATGCAGCATTTACGGGGGGAGTTTATTTGACACCCTCTCTGCAGACATTTCAGGGATGCGTTGGTCATGTCCAGGCGCAGGTCCACCATCTGATCTGGATACGGCCCGGATCCGGCTGACTGCAGTAAACCTCGGGATCAACAGAGAAGACTAACATTAGCGTAGATGCCATTCTTCTTATGATGTAACGAGTACATCAGGTGTTATGGGAAGTGTTCCCGGTTTCGGCTGACCTAGTTAATGCAGCCTAACAATCATTTACTGATTTGAATAATGGAAATTGATAATGTTTTATGTGTAAGCCATAGTAAAGAGATGCATTTTTAGTCTAGATTTAAACTGACAGAGTGTGTCTGCTTCCCGAACAATGCTAGGAAGACTGTTCCAGAGTTTAGGCGCTAAATAGGAAAAGGATCGACCGCCTGCAGTTGATTTTGATATTCTAGGTATTATCAACTGGCTAGAGTTTTGAGACCGCAATAGACGTGATGGAGTATAATGCGTTAAGAGTTCACTCAAGTACTGGGGCGCTAAACCATTTAGTGCTTTGTAAGTAATAAGCAAGATTTTAAAATTTATGCAATGTTTAATAGGGAGCCAGTGCAGTGTTGACAGAACCGGGCTAATATGGTCATACTTCCTTGTTCTAGTAAGAGCTCGAGCTGCTGCGTTTTGGACCAGCTGGAGTTTGTTTATTAAGCGAGCAGGGCAACCACCCAGTAAAGCATTACAGTAATCTAGCCTTGAGGTCATTAACGCATGAATTAACTGTTCAGCATTTTGCATCGAAAGGATGTACCGTAATTTAGATATATTTATTAGATATATTAAGATGGTAGAATGCAGTTTTACAGATGTTAGAAACGTGGCTTTCAAATGAAAGATTGGTATCAAAGAGCACACCCAGGTTCCTAACTGACGACGAGGACTTGACAGAGCAGCCATTGAGTGTTAGACTATTCTAGGTTACTACTTGCAGAGTTTTTTTGCCCAATAATTAAAAATTAATTTTTTTCTGAATTAAGGTGCAGGAAATTACTAGACATCCAATGTTTTATATCAGCTATGCATTCCGTTAATCTTGTGAATTGGTAAGTTTCGTCAGGGCGTGAAGAAATATAGAGCTGAGTATTGTCAGCATAACAGTGAAAACTAATGCCATGCTTCCTAATGAGATCTCCCAGTGGTAGCATGTACAGGGTGAAGAGCAACGGTCCTAGCACTGAGCCCTGTGGTACTCCATACTGAACTTGTGATCGGTGTGACATCTCTTCATTTACTGTTACAAACTGATAACGGTCAGATAAGTATGATTTAAGCCATGCCAATGCAGTTCCACTAATGCCAACATAATTTTCGAGTCTATTCAAAAGAATGTTGTGGTCGATAGTATCGAATGCAGCGCTAAGATCGAGTAACACTAATAGAGAGATACAACCACGATCGGATGATAAGAGTAAATCATTTGTAACTCTGATGAGAGCAGTCTCAGTACTATGATACGGTCTAAATCCTGACTGGAAATCCTCACAGATACCATTTCTTTCTAAAAAGGAACATAATTGTGAAGACGCTGCCTTTTCCAGTATTTTTGACAGGAAGGGTAGATTTGAGATCAGCCTGTAATTGACTAATTCTGTAGGATCAAGTTGAGGTTTTTAATAAGTGGTTTGATAATAGCCAACTTAAAAGTTTTCGGTACATATCCTAATAACAAAGATGAGTTAATGATATTAAGAAGAGGATCTATGACCTCTGGTAGCATGTCTTTTAATAGCCTAGTCGGTATAGGGTCGAGCATACATGTTATTGATTTAGATGATTTAACGAGGTTAGCCAATTCTTCCTCTATAGCAGTGAATGAATGTAATTTTTTCTCAGTGACACAACAATGCTCTGTCTGATGTGACACTGTAGTAGACGGCTGCATGGTTATAATTTTCTTCCTAATATTATCGATCTTACACGTAAAGAAGTTCATAAAGTCATTACTGCTGTGCTGTTTACAACCATCAGAAGTAGAAGCTTTATTTTTGGTTAACTTAGCCACTGTATCAAATAAATACCTAGGGTTGTTTGTTTTCTTCTAAGAGAGTCGAGATATAAACAGATCTAGCAATTTTTACGGCCTTTCTGTATGCGATCATGCTCTCTTTCCATGAATTACGAAAAACCTCTAATTTTGTTTTCTTCCAGCTGCGTTCCATTTTTCTGGCTGCTGTTTTAAGGGCCCGGGTGTGCTCGTTGTACCACGGCGTTGGACTATTTTCTTTAATCTTCTTTAAGCGCCAGGCGCCAGGGAACAACTGTGTCTAAAGTGCTGGAAAAAAGAGTCAATAGTTTCTGTTGCAAAATCGAGTTCCTCTAGGCTATCTGGGATGCTGAGGAGATGAAACTGATGAGGAAGATTATTTAAAAAGCAATCTTTAGTGGCGGCAGTGATAGTTCTGCCATATTTGAAGCGAGGGGATGGCTTTGCAGCCTTAGCTAAATTAAGTATACATGATACTAGGTAATGATCTGAGATGTCGTCGCTCTGCTGCAGAATTTCAACGGTATCAACATTTATTCCATGTGACAATATTAGGTCTAGAGTATGATTAAGACAATGAGTAGGTCCTGACACGTGTTGCCTTACTCCAATAGAGTTTAGAATGTCTCTAAATGCTAATCCCAATGCGTCTTTTTCATTATCTACATGGATATTAAAATCACCAACAATTAGTACTTTATCTGCAGCCAGTACTAACTCGGATAGAAAGTCAGCAAATTCTTTGATAAAGTCTGTATTGTGCCCTGGTCGCCTGTATACAGTAGCCAGCATAAATGTCAAACGGGATTTATCAATTACACTACATAATGCGACATAAAGCACCAAAACTTCAAAAGAATTATATTTGAAACTAGATTTCTGAGTAATACTGAAGATATTATTATAAATTACAGCAACCCCTCCCCCTTTACCTTTCAGACGCGGCTCGTGTAGCACATCTAGATTATTATCTGTAATTATATCATTAACAATAAGCGCTTTTGGGGAAAGGGATCGAATATTCAGCAACCCGAGCTTTATCATTTGATCATCTATTATATCTGTTGTTTATTTGTTTGACATCAATTAAGTTTTTACTGTTGAATGGTCTTGATGGTTTTTTTGTATTTACTAATTCGGGGAACAGACACAGTCTCTATGTGATAATATCTAGGTGAAAGAGTTTCTATGTGTTGGGATTTATCTGACTTCTGTAACGGGAGACAGCTAGCAGACGGTCAGGTAAGCCAGTCCGGCTGCTTCCTGACCTGGGCCCCAGTTAGTCAAGGTTTAGCTTTAAGACTATATGCCAAATTACTAGAGAGAAGAGCAGCACCACTCCAAGAAGGATGGATGGTGTCCATCTTCAACAGGTCAGGTCTGCCCCGAAAGCTTTTCCAATTGTCTATGAACCCCATGTTATTTTGCGGACACCACTTAGACAACCAGCCATTGAGTGATGATAGTCTGCTAAGTATCTCATCACTCCTTTTAACAGGAGCGGACCAGAACAAAAACTGCATCTGCCATCGTACATTTTGCGAGTTCACACACCTCTTTAATGTTAATTTTGGTGATCTCCGACTGGCGAAGTCGAACATCGTTAGTGCCGACGTGAATAATAATCTTAGAGAATTTACGATTAGCTTTAGCCAGCACTTTTAAATTTGCTTTAATGTCAGGCGCTCTGGCTCCCGGTAAACATGTGACTATGGTGGCTGGTGTCTCTATTTTCACGTTCCGTGTAATAGAATCACCAATAACTAGGGCACTTTCAACAGGATTCTCAGTGGGTGCGTCACTGAGTGGGGAGAACCTGTTTGATGTTCTAATCGAAACGGAAGAGTGGTTTTTTTTATCCGCGACTATGCCGTCTGACCGTCACCCAAGTGCCCTGCTGCACGGGCTCTACAGCCAGAACCGAACAATGTACAACCTTCACTAAGCTAGTCGCATCCAAAGCAGTGTCTAAAGCTGTTACATTCTCACTACTCTCAAATAAAGTCACCTAAATTCTGAAATCTTCTCCGTCAGCCTGACTATCTCCTTACATTTATCACATGTGAAGCCCTGTTCACCAACGGAGACAGATACACTAAACATGAAACATGCGGTGCAAGTGACAATGACTGGAGAAGAAGACATGGCTTACCGTATTTGTTGATTAATCCAACTTACCAAAGTTGTTTGGAGTCTATTTACTACTCCAACTCACCACAGTTGTTTAGTGAACTCAGAAAACAGGAAACCCGGGTGCAGAGATGGCAAGCTAACAGGCTAGCGAAAAGCTAACATGTGATAGTGATTTAGATTAAAAGCTAGTGATGTCAGATTTAATGTGGTAGGCAATGTTAGACAATATATGAAGATGAGTAGGTTATAATTAGCAGTTTAAACAACAGAGAATTATATCAAATAAAAATCCCAAAAGAGCAGAGCACATGTAGACAATAGCAAACAGGGTAGACAGGCGCAATCGAAGACAGGAGCAATCAATATATATGTGTATATATATATATATATATATATATATATATATATATATATATATATATGTATATATATATATATATATGTGTGTGTGTGTGTGTGTGTGTGTGTATGTATATATGTGTATGTGTATATGTGTATATATGGATATGTATATGTATATATGTGTGTGTATATATGTGTGTGTGTGTATGTATGTATGTATATATGTGTATGTGTATATGTGTATATATGGATATGTATATGTATATATGTGTGTATATATATGTGTGTGTGTGTGTATGTATGTATATATATATATATATATATATATATATATATATATATATATATATATATATATACATATATATATATATACATACATATATATATATATACACACATATATATATATACACACATGCATGCATATATATATACACTCACCTAAAGGATTATTAGGAACACCTGTTCAACCTGTTCAATTCATTATTAATGCAATTATCTAATCAACCAATCACATGGCAGTTGATTCAATGCATTTAGGGGTGTGGTCCTGGTCAAGACAATTTCCTGAACTCCAAACTGAATGTCAGAATGGGAAAGAAAGGTGATTTAAGCAATTTTGAGTGTGGCATGGTTGTTGGTGCCAGACGGGCCGGTCTGAGTATTTCACAATCTGCTCAGTTACTGGTATTTTCACGCACAACCATTTCTAGGGTTTACAAAGAATGGTGTGAAAAGGGAAAAACATCCAGTATGCGGCAGTCCTGTGGGCGAAAATGCCTTGTTGATGCTAGAGGTCAGAGGAGAATGGGCCGACTGATTCAAGCTGATAGAAGAGCAACTGAAATAACCACTCGTTACAACCGAGGTATGCAGCAAAGCATTTGTGAAGCCACAACACGCACAACCTTGAGGTGGATGGGCTACAACAGCAGAAGACCCCACCGGGTACCACTCATCTCCACTACAAATAGGAAAAAGAGGCTACAATTTGCACGAGCTAACCAAAATTGGACAGTTGAAGACTGGAAAAATGTTGCCTGGTCTGATGAGTCTCGATTTCTGTTGAGACATTCAGATGGTAGAGTCAGAATTTGCCATGAACAGAATGAGAACATGGATCCACTTGTTACCACTGTGCAGGCTGGTGGTGGTGGTGGTGTAATGGTGTGAGGGATGTTTTCTTGGCACACTTTAGGCCCCTTAGTGCCAACTGGGCATCGTTTAAATGCCACGGCCTACCTGAGCATTGTTTCTGACCATGTCCATCCCTTTATGACCACCATGTACCCATTCTCTGATGGCTACTTCCAGCAGGATAATGCTGGAAGTAGCCATCAGATGCTGGAATCATGTTTCTTGAACATGACAATGAGTTCACTGTACTAAAATGGCCCCCACAGTCACCAGATCTCAACCCAATAGAGCATCTTTGGGATGTGGTAGAACGGGAGCTTCGTGCCCTGGATGTGCATCCCACAAATCTCCATCAACTGCAAGATGCTATCCTATCAATATGGGCCAACATTTCTAAAGAATGCTTCCAGCACCTTGTTGAATCAGTGCCACGTAGAATTAAGGCAGTTCTGAAGGCGAAAGGGGGTCAAACACAGTATTAGTATGGTGTTCCTAATAATCCTTTAGGTGAATGTATATGTGTGTGTGTGTGTGTGTGTGTATGTGTGTGTGTGTATATATATATATATATATATATATATATATATATATATATATATATATATATATATATATATATATATATATATATATATATATATATATATATATATATATATATATATATATATATATAATATAGATATATATATATATAATATAGACAGAAATATATATATAATATAGACAGAAATATATATATAGACAGAAATATTTGACAAGACTAAAGACAGTGAAAGAGATTGACCACTCACCAAAAAAATGGGAGAAATTACAGTGCTCATTTATCGAAGATGGCTGTCAAGTGAACTGAATTGCCTTAAAGGTCACTATAATTGTATTTTTCTTTCAGAAAAACTGAAGCTGGACCGAGACTTCAGCAAATACAACTACCTTAGCTTGGATTCGGCAACAGTCAATGGATTGGATGATGCTGCCAGTTTCAGAACAGTCAGAGTAAGTTTGCTTTCAGGCCTACCGTACATGCAGTACATACAGTTCCTAAACACATTATAGCATGTGAGTCATTGGTTCTGGCTGTTTTAAGATTAGCTCCAATCCATGGCACCCTGTATGATGAGAGGTTAGCAAAGCACCTTATCTCCATGGCTTAACTGGATAAGATCATCCTTTACCCCACTGAAGTGGAGTTTGATCTGAGCAAGACACTTTTCCTTGTGGCATTATGTAATTTGAGCTTCATTCAAGCCTCTACTTAAAGACAGGGAGGTGCATTTAAGGGGGAATACCACCTGCTGCTTGTGCTTAGAAATCAGCACTTCTATTTCTCTGTCCCTCTCTCATGCATATTTATTATTGTGAAAAGGGTCATGTAGGATTTGACAATGTTTATTTTCTGCTGGCCTGGTTGAGACCGTAGTTCAGATTTTTACTTCCCTTGGGCACTTGATTGACTTTTTCAGTGGCCCTGAGACAGAAATTATTAGTGTATTATTATTTTTAAGCATATACTTGGTTTCTGACATACACAAAACATGTTTTTATTAACATAAAAAAATATACTTCCCAGACAAATATACAACATAACATGCACTTTTATAAGTTTGCTAATAGCTATAAGTTAAGTACTAGGTTCTTAACTAGGTGCAGGTATTACTAGGTGCAGTTATTTTGTCTTTTTTTTTTTTTGCGCGCATTGATTTTAGGACCCTGACGCAAAACTGTATATAATACCTTTTGCTGTTTAGAAGCATCTGGAATGTTTCAAAGACCAAGCTGTTTAAAATCAAATGATAAAATACATTTTAAAAATCTGCTTAAACACACATGCTGTTCTTAAAGTGCCCTTTTCAATCTCCGCAAATGTGATTTTTACTGAGGGGGAAAATTCTTCTTTCTTTTTTTTTCATTAATGTTTAAAAAAAAAAAAACTATTTCATAGAGATGTCAGTACCAGTATTAGTATCAGTGATACTGGCCTTCATTCATCCTTTTTGCCATCATTTTGTCATCCTTATTGTGGAACCCTGTTTTCTGCTTGCCTTCTGGAAATGAGTGCAGAATGTCCCAGTAAATAATGCGGCCCACGTTAAACTGGACAGAATTCAAGCACTATATCAGACAATACAGTGCAGTTCTGATGAACAATAGGTCTAAGCCAAGCTCCATGCTGACATCAGAACACCCTAACTCAGCATGTGCTGGGCCTCTGTCTGTGTCTTTTAACCCCTTGCCTGGGGAGTCAAATCCAATTAATTAGAAACATACTTTTTTTGCATTGTGGACAGTTGTAGTTTATAAGGTTAAGCTTAAATAAGGCTTTGTGTGTAGGAGATTGTAAACACTTCCACAAGGGAGGATGGTTGCTATTCATGCTAGGCTGTAAATATACAAAATTCAGCAGAATTTTCATTCTTAGAGGTGCATGTCTGTCTTATTAACATAAAAACACTATCCTCAGAGAGTGAAGAAACTCTTCAATAAAGTTCTTACCATTTATTTAGAGAAAAAAAAAAAAAATTTCTTTGAGCTGCGTCATGTTTGAGCCCTTTACAGCTCACTCGCTGTTATCTCTGGCCTTTAGACCATTGACTTTGCCGATGAACTGCTTGCACGTTCATTATCAGCGTTTCCATGACATTTCAATGTAATTTATGGCTTCACTAGAACAAATATTAACACAAGCTATTGTAAAAGCACAAGCAACATTAGAAATCATAAGCTGCTGATGATTCTGTGGGTGAAATACTAAATATACTGTAAAAGTTTAACAGTGTTACAATGTTTTCCCAGCACACCCATAAATGAACAATATTAGGGAAAATCTCGTCATATTTTACCCCAACATTAAAATAAAGATGTGTGTGTGTGTATGTGTGTGTGTGTATATGTGTGTGTGTGTAAATATATATATATATATATATATATATATATATAATATAATATAATATAATATAATATATATATATAATATATATATATATATAATATAATATATATAATATAATATATATATTATATATATATATATATATAATATATATATATATATATATATATATTATATATATATATATATATATATATATATATATATATATATATATATATATATATATATATATATATATATATATATATATATATATATATATATATATATATATAGATAGATAGATAGATAGATAGATAGATAGATAGATAGATAGATAGATAGATAGATAGATAGATAGATAGATATCTATATCTATCTGGTCTCTAGTCTTATTCTTCGTTGTAGTAGTAGTCGTAGGTCAGTAGTATGAGCTTATTGTCAAGGAAATATTGCCACAATGATAAAACATTTTTATTTATTTTCTTTACAATGTCATTTTCTTATTTCTTTCCCTTTTTTAAGATGTTGAATGTAAAACAATTTATTATTAAGACCATCTCCAATGCTGAAACCTTTCTCTTTTACAGCCTGTGATGTGATGGAAATTTCTCTCTAGATTGTTCAACACCCTCAGGCTGTCCATTAGTGGTGTGGTCATGGGCCAGTCAATCACTTAACAGAAGCCACCACATGTACTGCCATGTTAAATATCCATCAGAAGACCACTATTAACTAAAAATATTTTCTCTTCTGTTTTCTCAGAATGCCATGCAAATTGTAGGCTTCATGGAGGATGAGGCTCAGTCAGTATTTGAGCTGGTGGCTGCCGTTCTCAAGCTGGGAAATATCGAGTTCAAACCAGAGTCTCGCGTGAACGGGTTCGATGAAAGTCGAGTCAAGGACAAGAACGGTGAGTTCTAGGCTCTGTCAGAAAGCATTGCCTATCAAAAAGCTTTTTAGGAGATCTGGTTAGTTATTGTACAACTGAAAGCTTACCTTTTTGTTTAAACCTCTGATTTGTAAAAGAAAGTGTGGATGATCAAACATCACAATCCATATTAGATATAATGATTTAAATATTTTCTTGCATCAAATCAATATTAATTGAGAAACAACATATCTGTGGTCTTGTATAAAACAGGCCTTCATCTGCTCAACAGGTTGTTCACTACTGCCATCTATTGATATGTCAAGAGATATTTACAGTAATAGCTTGCAGTTGGTAGTATAGTCAATCAACACCAACCACATGGGTACTTAAACAAATTAACCTTGCATCTTTCAGCATGCATGCATAATGTTTTTGTAAAGCCAGATGAATGCCTCCTTGACTAATGGGTTGATATTATTATATTTTAATCAGTGACAGATGTGTCCTTTTACATGCAGAAATTAATCTAAAACCGTTTTAGATATAATTCCTAAATAAGCAGTATACATTCAGTTTACCTCTGTTTAATGAACAAATGAAGGCAAAAAAGCCATTTCAATATAATGCTAAAGCCTTTACAGGCCTAAAATATTTACTTTCCAGGAAACATACAGTGCAAATAAAACTGTCACTAAAATGGCCTTGGAACCAGTTTCTTAAATTATTAAGAAAAACTCTAGCAGCATTTTAAGTGTGACCTAAAATTTTAACAATAAAAAAACAATGTCAACTAATTGTCAGTGTCTATAAATGTCATCTAGTAAAATATAGTTGTTTGCCAATGGTTGCTCCTATGGCCAGGGCAGTGGCCGCCCAGACTAAACATCACGGTCTTATGTCAACACCTCCATTTACATGCTACAGCGTCTGGTTCATCTGATGTGCTTAAACCCATTAGCAGTAATGTGCTTTCCTCTGCCCTTTTGACCTGATAGCAATGGGCTGAAATGAGGCAGACTGAACTGGTGTGGGATGGGTGGGTGGTGGTGTATCCCTGATTTTCAGATCCTCTCTAAAAAGAAGCACTTTTAAAATACTCTTTAGCTCAACTTAATATGGCTTAACTTGTATCAGTTTAAACCTTGACCTTTAGACTCTAGGAAAAAGCTTTTGATAAGAATGAGAGTAGATTTAAATTTGAAAGGCATTATTACACTAAATGGAGTTTTCTTTATTTAAGAGTTGGAGGATTTATCTTTGGCAATTGGCAAATTTGTTTAAATTACATAACACACTGTCTATCATATCATAAATCATAGTCTATCATAAATAATGCTTTAATCTGACCTGCCTGGGTTTCTTTTGCATTTACTATCCCAGACCTCAAGGAGATGTGTGAGCTGCTAGGCATTGAACAGTCTGTGCTGGAGAGAGCGTTCAGCTTCCGTACAGTGGAGGCCAAGATGGAGAAGGTGTCCACCACGCTCAACGTGGCTCAGGTCAGCACAACCACCCTCCTTTTCTGTTGGCTGAGCTCTTTTTAAATGGTTAATTCTATCTCTCTTTCTATCTATCGATCTATCTCTATCTGTCTATCTATCTCTATCTATGTCTACAAATGTCTTTTATAATTATTCAGTCATTCTGAATGACTAAACGTATTAGAAATTCATTGATCAAAAGATATTGAAAAGCCTGAAATATGATGACAAAGTAACATTTTTAAACCAACCCTCTACAATGCAAGTAAATCACTCGCATATGAGACCACATTTCAAGAGAGGGGACTAAAACATCTTTAAATAGCCATTAGCTAGTAATTTGTAATAGGTTTATAAATAAATAAGTTTAGGCAGATGTAATTTCATTGCCTGCTGAGCTTGCACCGTTGCTTGGCTGAGAGCGCCCTCTGTCGCTTTCTCTCACACACACACAACACTCATACTCACCGTACGAGAAAGAGAGAGAACATGCAGGGCTGCGTCTTCATGAAAGTTTATCGGTTGCACACGTTTTTAAGCCTTGCCAATTTAAACATTTAAGTGTAAGAAGGCGCAAAAGATAACTTCCGCACTGTGCACAAACTGCACATCCGAAGCACGCGCCCAGAAAGCTGCGCCTGACAGCATACGAGTACTGAATTGAGTTTTCTTTCACGTTTTCTTGGTGTGACAAATAAAGGATAATAATGCAAAAGATCAAATAGAATAACTAAAGCATACTACGTCAGAACAGCATGTTGGTCTGTGCCAAGTTTGGTGGACATAGTTTGAAAGATTTGCATGGAAATAGTCAAAAATGATAAATCTATTGAATTTGATTGTAAGCTACAGTAAAACTGTTAATCCGATAAGTTAGAACAGATAACTGAGCAGAACAGAGTGGATGCAGCTTGAGCTGTCTAGGAGGGGCAAACATTTTAGAAATTTAAATATTTGGGAAAAAATAAAAAAAATAAAACTCTTAATCTAACTTTTGTACAATAACACTGTTTTCGAGCCAACAACATAATTAGAGGTCGAAAGATATTACAGGCCAAACCTCAGTAAAGGCTGCTGGAATGCTGTAAACCCAAAAGCTTGATTACTGCAATAATTAAATCAGAGTGAGGGGTCCAGTTAGCATCTTGTGATGTGTCCTTGGCGTAGCAACATGCGCCACTAACTCGAAATCCATTTCTGTTCAGTTAACTTGATAGATGACAAGCCTCAGTGCATTTGGATCTGGGCCACAAGATGAGGCCAGAATTTTTTTTTTTTTGTTTGTTTTTTTTTTTTTTTTTTAAGTCTTTTCAACTGTGATAATTTTGTTGTTACATAGTGCAGCCACGAGACATGGAGCGAGTTGGACCTAATGGTTAAACTACATTTTTCTGAACGTTGATTGTAATTTGAGACTTCCCATTTCAGGCCTATTATGCCCGTGATGCTCTTGCCAAAAACCTCTACAGCCGACTGTTCAGCTGGCTGGTGAACCGAATAAATGAAAGCATTAAGGTATGTTGTTCTAGTTTTTATCTTTGATGTTTGCTGAAAAGGTGCGGTCACATTAAAAGAAAGTCCATTGTCTATTGTCAGTATTGTAGTGAAGTATTAAATACAACTCGCACAGAAGTCACTTTTAAACCAAGCAGCTTTCTGTTGGTCAGCACAGGAAATTTGAGTGACCTATTGGACTACTGTCATGGCGAGCAACAGCTTGCTGAGCAAATTAGTTAAAGTTGGAACTGTGTGATGATACGTTTATAGCTAGTTACCTGCCACAGTGACACAAGAGTACTGTTTGTACAACAAGATCCTGCCTCTTCCATGCTGTATGGCCAAGTTGTGTTTGCCTTAGTGAGTTATTGATCATAATTCTGTCTTCTTTTTTATCAGGCTCAAACCAAGAAACGGAAGAAAGTTATGGGAGTCCTGGATATTTACGGTTTTGAAATCTTTGAGGTAAGAGATTTGGTCTTGGATTTTGACACATACGTTTTTATAAGAGACATATACTGCCGTTCAAAGTTTTTGATCAGAAAGATTGTTTATGTTCTTAGAAGTCTCTTATGCTCACCAAGGCTGCATTTATTTTATTATAAATACAAAAGAAAACCGTAATATTGTGAAATATTATTAAAATGTAAAATAACTGTTTTCTATCTGAATATATTTTAAAATGCTTTACTGTCACACTTGATCAATTTAATGCATCCTTGCTGAATAAATGTATTCATTTAAGTTCTTTCCCAAAAAAAGAAAAAAAATTCTTACTTGACCCAAAACGTTTGACCGGTAGTACAATGTTGCAAAAGCTTTCCATTTCAGATATATACTGTTCTTTTGAACCTTCTATTCATCAAAGAATCCTAAAAAAAGTTTTACACAACTGTTTTCAACATTGATAAAAAAAAAAAAAAACTTATTTACATAAACGTTTCTTGAGCAGCAAATCATCATATTGATTTCTGAAGACTGGAGTAATGATGCTGAAAATTCAGTTTTGCATCACAGAAATAAATTACATTTTTAAAATATATTCAAATAGAAAACAGTTATTTTACATTTTAATAATATTTCACAATATTACTGTTTTTGTTTTGTTTGTTGAATTTTTAATAAAATAAATACATCCTTGGTGAGCATAAGAGATTCTAAAAACATTAAAAATCTTACCAATCAAAAACTTTTGAATGGCAGTGTAATTTTCAAAACACCTCACAGTTTATGCTATGGCAGGTTTCCAGGCTGAGCACACACTCATATACCAAACAATTTTTGGATGTTGGTAGAAAGTGTCCTGCACTTCTGGGCTGATGCACTTACTGTGCACCTCCACCATCAAATCACTTAAAGGTGCCGTGTGTATTATTTATGAGGATCTATTGACAGAAGTGCAATATAATATACACAACTATGTTTTCAGTGGTGTATGACCTTACAATGTACCGTTATGTTTTTATTACCTTAGAATGAGCCATTTCAATCATCATACACTGCGGGTCCCCTTAGAGTGAAATCGCTATTTTGCACCGTCATGTTTCTACAGTAGCCCTAAACGGACAAACTTCTCTACAGAGCACTAGCTACTCTGCTGTCTCAGACGACGACATCTTTGTCGTGTGTCAGCCACCGTAGCTCTTCTATGTGCTTCGAAAGGGAGTGGTGAGCGGTGGGAGATTTCAATTCACAACCTCACTGCTAGATGCCGCTAAAATCTACACACTGCACCTTTAATATTTGTGGAAGTCTGTCAATTTAAACACAGAATTGTCCAGTTGCATGCTGTTGTCTTAATTTATTTTTTTTATGCTAATAATATGGCTTTAATGACTTTTTTGTTGTTGCCATACTAAATTTTACAAGCGTTTAACGTAATACAGAGAACTACTTCTCAGGCCTACACTGAATCTAGACTGCATTTTGTTTATTAAGTCTGTTTAAATACATTCTGCTGAATTTTCAACCAAAAAGAGTGCAAAAAAATGTCTGCATATTCAGTCTGGGCCTTCTAATTCACCTTTCATCCAATGGTTTTCATTTGTCCCATTGCATGTGTTCTGATGTCTGACTCTATCACTCTCTCCTGAATGTTGTTTACGTTGTTGTGGCCATGGCGACAGGATGGAGTAAGTAGACCTGCGGAGGAAATCCTGTGGCGCAGTGTGCATGCTGCAATTTTTAGCACTTAATCCTAGTCTTAATTCAGCTCTTTTACCTCAGCAGCATAAGCCACTGTTAGAGCAGAACTCAGAAGCACAGTGTTTCCTAGTAGTATTGTATGCCCTGTACACTTTATATTACAAATTAACATTTATACTATATTTAGAAGATCTTAATGGAACAGTACATCCAAATGACAGTTCTGTCATTATTTATTATCCAAATAATTGTTCCAAACCCATATTGTTTTTTTTTTTTTTTGTTTGTTTGTTTTTTGGAGCTTGAGGTTGATTTTAATAATGACAGTTAAAATGTTTTTCTTTAAACTTCACTAAAACCAGCCAGAGAACTGCAGTGTTTTTGCGCTGCAGAAAATGCAAGAGTTGTGGAGGTTATTCCTTTAACAGGTTGCTACTTCAATTCTCATTGCTTCCGAGAACACTGCAGCTCCAGGCTGATGTGCTAGTGCTCCCTCTCAGGAAAGGCTGCCAAGATAAAACTGGCATTGCCAAATGAAACAATGAGCTGGTGCTTTTCAGTGTGCCATATGCTGCTTTTTGGAAGTGTGTGGTTTTTTTTATTTATTTATTTATTTTTATTTTTTTATCATGCCAGACCCATGGTGTACTGGTAATTTCAATGGCTTTAGTTGCAGAGACTAACATGCGCTAATTGCTCTGAAATTAAAAATAATTACTGAAGAAGAGTATTGTTAATTCCTGAGCCCCAGCATCATGGATAAATGGTACAATCCTAGCCGTTTATCATAAGCAAATGAGCATAAACATGAGTATTACTGTTTCTTTAATGTAACATTGGTGTTGGTTCACTGATTGGGGTTTAGCATGAGAAAGGGAAACGATTAGTTTTTCTAACCCTGTGTTCGTAACCCTAAAAGCATTTATCGCAGATTTACTGTGGGTGAAACGGTTAAAGACTTTACCTCTATGAAAAGATGCAGATAAGATTATGCAGCCTTGATGTGCATTGTACCATGTCACACCTTGTACTTTTCTTAATCTTGGCTATAAATTAAGTTTTGTAAGAGAAAACTTTGTTCAGGGTTATTTTTGATGTGATATATAAATTATTTCCTATGAATTCTTTAAGATGGCACCAAACAAAACGACTTGATTGTAGGTGTCATAACAAAAGTTTTGCCAAAAACGTATCAGATCCATTGCATGCCAATTAAGAATTAATTAATAATGACACATTAAACAATGCATTTGAATTTTCTCCCCGATTTCCTAACACAAGTTGCAGTGGGCCATTTTAGTAGCAAACCAGTGTGAAGTCCCATTAATATTTTTTTGTTTTTTGTAGATGTTTTTTTTTTTTTAAACAACATTTAAAAAATCCAAAATCAGAATTTACAGCTTGTATTCAGCTTATAGAGGTTCTTAGAGGACGGTGTTGCTGTATTAGTGAGCTGGTTTTCAGCGTGTTGTGTTGTAGATTGCAGTGTATTTGAATTATCACAGTTATGAATTGGTGTATTGGTTCTCATTTGTCCTTGTGTTCCTGCAGGACAACAGTTTTGAACAGTTCATCATCAACTACTGCAATGAGAAACTCCAGCAAATCTTCATCGAGCTTACTCTCCGCGAGGAGCAGGAGGAGTATGTCCGTGAGGTGTGCTACACCCTGTGTATGAAGACATAGGAAATAGAGCTTGTCGATATGTGTGTGTTTCTATGGTCATCATTTTCAATCATTACATTTTTGGATTTAATCCTGCATTTATATATGGTAGTCAATCCGGAACATTGCAGTGTGTAGCTAGCAGCATGAAAAAATATAACAAATTGTGAATGGGTTATAAACAGAAAGCAAGCAAAGAGTGATCCCATTACAATGGCTGAATTGAAAACATACTGTAGGATTGTGGGATATTGTAGGTAATCAATGGTGCATTCATGCTGCTTTCACAGACCATCTCGATAAAAGCAAAGTAAATGACATGTTACATGAACATTGAGTTTGAATGTCCCTTGATGACCTCCTACTTCTCTATACTGCTTGCAAAGGCAGTTTTCACAATTTGATACATCAATACTGTTTACTTAATATTTTTTTAAATGGTATACAGGGTTTATTGCACTGTAATCATTAATGTAGCAAGCTAGTGTCTTATTCCAAAGACTTCATCTACTGCTTGCTTGCTTCCAACAATCATTCTCCTTTTGCACTGTGATTGTGGGGACGGAAACAATCCCTCACTCCACTCAGGGTAAACACAATTGTCCCTGAAGAGCTTGGAGCTCTGTTTGCTTTCAGAACTCTTGACTGTGTCCTGACGCTGCCGTGACCCCTGCACTGTGATATTCCACTCTCTGGCTTCTCTCCAGCAGAGTGCATGGGAAAATACCACTGCTCTGGAGACTGAGGAAGGGATGCAGGGGTCTAGGGACCAGTCTGCCCCAATCCACATTCCACATTCCCCATTTGTGAACGCTCCTCCCACTTGCAACTACCTCCTAGTTTGAGGAGCTTTCACACAGTCCAATTAGCCCACAGCTATTTTCTAGCTTGTGGCCTTGATTGGCTCTGATTTGATATTTAAATATATTGGGTTCCATAGTTCTCTAATAGGCCATATACAGCTGCACTCCAGACCCTAAATATCATAGTTAAGTCACCTTTATTTATATACAACATTATACAATACAGATCGTTTTAAAACTGCTTTCAGTTTTTCAATTCAATTCTGCTGTAAAGCAGCTCTAAAAAAGAAAATAGTAAAGTCATTATTCAGTTGAAATCAGTTTGGTTGATTCAAACTGTTGATTCAGTTTGGTTTAATAACTGGGTAAAGTTCATCAATTATGAAATGAGTTCAGTTCATCTTTAAAGCAGTTCTGGAGAGAACAGTGATGTCATCCAGGTCAGTTCAGGTCATCCTATATTTATATATGCTTTTTACAATACAGATTGCTTCAAAGCAGCTTTACAGTGGTAACAGGAAAATAATGCAACAAAATTTGATTCGGCTGGACAGTCTCTCTGGAGAAAACAGTGATGTCATCCAGTTCAGTTCTCATATGGTGTCAATGCAGGCAGATCAGTAATATAGTTGAATATTTAGTGTCCCCAACTAAGCAAGCCAAAAGCCAAATGCGGTAGAGGCGATGGTGGCAAGGAACCAAAACTCCATCAGGTGACAGAATGGAGAAAAAAAACCATGGGAGAAACCAGGCTCAGTGGGGGTTCTCCTCTGGCCAACAAATGAACAGTGTATGATTTATGATTCAGGCAACATTACAAGTCAAATTAGATCGGAACATTCAGAATATTTGTCCATATTTGTTCAGTCAGTAATATTGCTGAATATTAAGTGTGCCCAACTAAGCAAGTGAAAAGATGACAGTGGCAAGGAACCCAAACTCCAAATATTGAGGGAAAAAAAAACCTTGTGAGAAACCAGACTTCTCCTCTGGCCAGACTAAGGAACAGTCTAACAACAGATAGAAAGAGTCATGAAATGGAACCGCATGGACATCAAGCCAACGTATATGGCTGGACTGCATACAATTATAGAGCGTTGCGTTTATGACAGTTTTGTGGGAAATGAATTGGCATAAATAACTTTGATTTAGCCTTTTTTTCCATCTCTCTTCCGTGCAAATCATTTATCTACTTTGAACATACACCGATCAAGCATAACATTATGATCTTCATCACGTCACCTGTTGAGATATATTAGGCAGCAAGTGAACATTTTGTCCTCAAAGTTGTGATGGTTGGACGACTGGGTCAGAGCATCTCCAAAACTGCAGCTCTTGTGGGGTGTTTCTGGTCTGCAGTGGTCAGTATCTATCAAAAGTGGTCCAAGGAAGGAGTGTGAACCGGTGATGGGGTTATGACTCAAGACCAAGACTCATTGATGCACATGGGGAGCAAAAACTGGCCCATCTGGTCCGATCAAACAGACGAGCTACTGTAGCTCAAATTGCTCAATTAATGCTGGTTCTGATAGAAAGGTGTCAGAATACATAGTGTGTCGCAGTTTGTTGCTTATGGGGCTGCATAGCCGCAGACCAGTCAGTGTGCCCATGCTGACCCCTGTCCACCGCCGAAAGCACCAACAGTGGGCACGTGAGCATCAGAACTGGACCACAGTGCAATGGAAGGTGGTGGCCTGGTCTGATAAATCACGTTTTCTTTTCATCACGTGGATGGCTGGGTGCGTGTGCGTCTCTTACCCCTGGAACACATGGCACCAGGATGCACTGTGGGAAGAAGGCAAGCCAGCAGAGGCAGTGTGAGGCTTTGGGCAATATTCTGCTGGAAAACCTTGGGTCTAGCCATCCATGTGGCTGGTACTTTGACACGTACCACCTACCTAAGCATTGTTGCAGACCATGTACACCCTTTCATGGAAACGGTATTCCCTGGTGGCTGTGGCCTCTTGGATAATGCGCCCTGCCACAAAGCAAAAATGGTTCAGGAATGGTTTGAGGAGCACAACAACGTGGTGTTAACACAGCCTCCAAATTCCCCAGATCTCAATCCAGTTGAGCATCTGTGGGATGTGCTGAACGAACAAGTCTGATCCATGGAAGCCCCACCTCGCAACTTACAGGATTTAAAAGATCTGCTACTAACATCTTGGTGCCAGATACCCAGATAGCTAGTGAAGTCCATGCCTCGACGGGTCAGGGCTGTTTTGGCAAGAAAAGGGGGACCAACACAATATTAGGAAGGTGGTCATAATGTTATGCCTGATCGGTGTATAACTAAAATGCATAATTTTCTTTTCAAGCTTTGTAAACAAACATTCCAAATGAATGATAGAATGTCTGAATTACATAGCATTTATGGTACTTATTTAATGATGTTTAAATTCAACTGCATCTATTATTATTAATATTCATGTTAATATTAATAATTGTTGCTGCCAATACTATTGTTGTTATAATATGTCATTCACTTTAATAACCTGTTCATTCAGATATCTTCAATAAGACATTAATTAATTTGCAGTTAGATCAAATCATTGCATTTACAGAGTTGAGTAATAATCGTGACAGGACTACTCGTTTGAGTTATTGGATATTTGTTGTTTACCTGTTGAAGTATAGTAAAGCTTGTCTGTATCCTAAACCAATCAGGTTTGTCTGTTGACTACAGGATTAAGCTTAAGTTGGTGTTCTAGGAATATTTCTCTTTAGAAAGTGAAAACTGATTACTGTTTTGTCTACAGGGTATTGAGTGGACCAACATTGAGTATTTCAACAACGCCATCATATGTGACCTCATCGAGAATGTGAGTCTGTTTCTGACAGTCGTTTTACAAATATTGCAATCTGAGACAATTGTGTATTTGTTACTGTAATCCTATGTATTCATCTATTCATTATAGACCTCATAACTACTTGCATAAACTGCATAAACCTTATATTGTAACATGGAAGTAAGCTATTTTCTGTGAATGTGTAGAGACTTCTAATGTATTAGCCACAATAGATAAATAACTACACAAATAATAAATTGCTGTGTATTTACATCTTATAAATGGTTTGTTTTGTCAGTTTTAAAGAGGAAACTAACATAAAGATGATCTCAAAGCTTATAGACATGGTTTAAAACTCACAAATGCATAGGGTCCTTAATATAGATGTATTTAATCTGATAACCATAATTTCATTTCAGAACAAGAATGGGATTTTGGCCATGTTGGATGAGGAGTGTTTGAGGCCAGGCACAGTGACCGATGAGACTTTCCTGGACAAGCTGAACACTGTGTGTGCTGAACACCAGCATTTTGAGAGCAGACTGAGCAAAAACTCCAAATTCCTCACGGACCACAGCCTGCCACACAACTGCTTCCGCATCCAGCACTATGCTGGAAAGGTGAGAGCATAAAAAGCTTCCCTATTTTTCAAACTCCCTCAAGCTCGCTCTCTTTTTTTTTTCACTTTACATTCAAGGCCATGGAAAATGTTAATCACATGCTCACGATACTTTTTTTAATAAAATGTTTAATAATGTAATGTAAAAAAGTTTATGAAACAAAGTCTTGATTGTCACATGCTATGACCCACCTATGATTTATGGAGTGAATAGTGAACCTTGAACCTTTCATAGCTAAATTGTGGAGAAGATCTCTGATTTGATAATATAGACATCACTCAGTGCAGGTTAAATGGTTTTCTTAAAGTAACAGCTGTTTGGTGTAACCCACATGCAACGGAGTTATGTCCAGAAATTTATGGAGTTACATTGATGGTTTTAAATTTGAATATCTATATTTACAAAAGCAATCATACATCCCATCCATTCCAAAATTGAAAAATGTTCACCGTAGAGATAAAAAGTTACAGCTGTTCAAATGAGGAAAACTAGTAATGATGATGGGAGAAGCGAGAGAGTTTATTTGAACAAATACATTGTGTTTTTAGAAACAAGGACATTGTAAGGATCTGAGAAGTGTGTAAAGAAGTTATTTAATGTAGTATTCTGTATACACAGGTGCTGTATCGGGTGGAGGGATTTGTGGATAAAAACAATGACCTCCTCTACAGAGATTTATCCCAGGCCATGTACAAAGCCAATCACAGCCTGATAAAGCTTCTCTTTCCTGAGGGAAACCCAGCTAAAGTGAACCTTAAGCGGCCCCCACAGCTGGATTCCAGTTTAAAGCCTCAGTGGGAACGCTCATGAAGAACCTGCTGACCAAGAACCCCAACTATATCAGGTAGTTTATATCATATATATCATATAGTTTATTTAAACATTGAATATATTTTCACTTTTCAAAATTGCTTGCCTAGCACACAAATTAAACACATCAGTACCTAATATTGTGAATCTTACAAAAAGTAATCTAGGTCACATTTCATCCCAAAATCAAGAATCCATTTTGTGTAAAGAAAGTGAAGCATATTTTAGGATTACTGTTTTTTACTGTCTTTGAACAGCATTAGTTATAGGTAGTACAACAAATATTACCATGATTTTATAAAGTATTTTTATGGTTATGAGAATTAGGTGAATATGTGCTTATTTATTTTGAAAAGGACACAATGGAAAAAATCTTATTGATCCTGAATATACTATAATTATAGTTTGTCATTTTTATTATGATGTTTATTTTTTATACACTCACCTAAAGGATTATTAGGAACACCTGTTCAGTTTCTTATGAATGCAATTATCTAATCAACCAATCACATAGCAGTTGCTTCAATGCATTTAGGGGTGTGGTCCTGGTCAAGACAATCTCCTGAACTCCAAACTGAATGTCAGAATGGGAAAGAAAGGTGATTTAAGAAATTTTGAGCGTGGCATGGTTGTTGGTGCCAGACAGGCCGGTCTGAGTATTTCACAATCTGCTCAGTTACTGGTATTTTCACGCGCAACCATTTCTAGGGTTTACAAAGAATGGTGTGAAAAGGGAAAAACATCCAGTATGCGGCAGTCATGTGGGCGAAAATGCCTTGTTGATGCTAGAGGTCAGATGAGAATGGGCCGACTGATTCAAGCTGATAGAAGAGCAACTTTGACTGAAATAACCACTCGTTACAACCGAGGTATGCAGCAAAGCATTTGTGAAGCCACAACATGCACAACCTTTAGGCGGATGGGCTACAACAGCAGAAGACCCCACCGGGTACAACTCATCTCCACTACAAATAGGAAAAAGAGGCTACAATTCGCACAAGCTCACCAAAATTGGACAGTTGAAGACATTCAGATGGTAGAGTCAGAATTTGGCGTAAACAGAATGAGAACATGGATCCATCATGCCTTGTTACCACTGTGCAGGCTGGTGGTGGTGGTGTAATGGTGTGGGGGATGTTTTTCCTTGGCAAACTTTAGGCCCCTTAGTGCCGATTGGGCATCGTTTAAATTCCACAGCCTACCTGAGCATTGTTTCTGACCATATCCATCCCTTTATGACCACCATGTACCCATTCTCTGATGGCTACTTCCAGCAGGATAATGCACCATGTCACAAAGCTCAAATCATTTCAAATTGGTTTCTTGAACATGACAATGAGTTCACTGTACTAAAATGGCCCCCACAGTCACCAAATCTCAACCCAATAGAGCATCTTTGGGATGTGGTGGAACGGGAGCTTCGTGCCCTGGATGTGCATCCCACAAATCTCCATCAACTGCAAGATGCTATCCTATCAATATGGGCCAACATTTCTAAAGAATGCTTTCAGCACCTTGTTGAATCAATGCCACGTAGAATTAAGGCAGTTCTGAAGGCGAAAGGGGGTCAAACACAGTATTAGTATGGTTTCCTAATAATCCTTTAGGTGAGTGTATCTATATGTTTTGTATTTATTTCAGTTTTGATTTAGTTTAAGTTATTTTAGTCAAGATAAACAAAATAAAATTTAAAAATGTTTTGCAAATAGTTGTTTAAAAAAACCTTTTAAAATCTTTGTCCTTTATTTCTTTCTTTTTTTTGCTGAAATAATTTGAGAATTGATCTGGACATGTTCTGTTGGCAGGTTTCTGAAGATTCACCCAATAATTTATGCTTTTCTAGTCAAAGTTGAGAATATTTATTCATGTCTGTGTTCTTCAGGTGCATCAAACCCAATGACAAGAAAGCAGCCCACATTTTCACAGACTCACTAGTGTGTCATCAGGCACGCTACTTGGGTCTGATGGAGAATGTACGCGTGAGAAGGGCTGGTTATGCTTTCCGCCAGGCCTATGAGTCCTGCCTGGAGCGCTACAAGATGCTCTGCAAGCAGACCTGGCCCCACTGGAGGGGCCCAGCCAGGTTAGACCACCACTGATCAGGAATCCTATAAAGATCTTGTGGTTTATTTTTTTTTTTTATTTTTTTTTTATTTTTTTTTTTTAAAGAAATCTTCTGCTTGAATTTTTTTTTTTATTCTGAAAATGTTGTTCAGCTGATGTTACATTGTCATCACATTTGAGATTAAGAAGTTATTTCAATGCCTGTACCTCCACCTGCATGATAACTATGTTAAACATGTATTTAAACATGCTGCTTCTTGTCTTAAAACTCCCTTCATGCTTTGTAAGTTTAACGATTACGTTAATGTCGCCTGGCAACAGAAAAGACCTCTTTCAAATGTACTTGTATCTGATGGCAAACATGCCAGGACAGAATTGGCCCTTATAACTGTCACTTCTGGACAATGAGTCATTGCACTGAATTGTCTGATAGGTGGATCTAGTGATCATGGAGATTTGGACTTGCCCATCTTATCTTATGTTATCTTTTATTGGAATGTTATCATCATCTCTATGCCGACACGTGTCTAGACTATGTTTTACTTTTCATTCAGATCACTCAGACACTGTTGGTTATCTCGAACATGGTGCATGTTTTTGTGCTAAATCATACTGTGCACCTTAACTTTGTTTTATTGTCTCTTTGCTTCATCATTTGAATCTATTCAGTGATGTGCTTGAATATACAGTGGGGTCCCAAATTCTGAGACTACATTGAAAATTATTTATTTGTTTTTATTTTTTTTTTATCTGGTATTTTGTAAAAGGTAAACCAAAGTTATGATGTAAATGATGAAATGCAGATTCTGTGCTTTTTGTGATCATGCCTAGCAATGCTAAAAAGGTAGTGGGTCCAGTTTGTGAAGAATGAGCATAAATCTAACTCCAAGGTTGCTTAGTATTAAAGCATATTCCAAAACTATGAAAAAAATAAAAACTCTTGGAACCAATGTCAGCTTAAGTGTTACTCTTTATAAAACAAAAAGGAGCATACCAAATTCTAGAAATTAAGGTACATTTTTACTAAAATTGTTATAATTTAGAAGCAATTTAGTTTCAGACATTTGGACCTACCGTATATGCTTTTTTGTGAATTGATTGCTTGACTAACAGCTGGTGACCTATTTATTATCAGGGAGGGTGTCAAGGTTCTCCTGACAGATATGAAGGTTCCTGCAGAGGAGTTTGCCTATGGTCGTTCGAAGATCTTCATCAGGAACCCCAGAACGGTGAGCGAGTTTCTGCCCTAAGTTCATCGAGTGTGATTTTGATGCAGTTACACAGAAGATGGTTCTTTCCATGTGAGAAAAATGTAACATTAGCCAGGAGAATATTTAATTTGGCTCAATTCCACTTCCAACATGACGAAATGCTTGGATTTCTACGATTGTTATGAAAAATCAGAAGGCAAGTGTTACGAATGATCTTCAAGGGTTTTATAAAGCTTTTCAAACAGGAAGTCATGTTCCCTTCAGGCTTCTCTCATATAATTAGTAGCAATTGCCCTCTTGAAAGAAAGAAATGCAAACAGGCAGTTACACACATGGTTTCACTTATCCCCCTCCGCTGTTTGTCAGTTTGCATGGGAAATGAGACTCCAGCTGAGAAATTCCAGAAGATCCCATGAAACCCCTGCACTGAAGCCTGGGTGTCAGTTGTCGTTCTAGCAGTGCAGAGCATTTATATTCTTGTTGTCCATTCCTTCTGCATAATCTCCCATCTCCAGATGTTAATTCAAAGCCAGTGGAGTTAGAGATCATGTGTAGTCAAGTCATCATTCCACCAAAATGAATCGGTGCTCAGACAAGCAATCTGCACAAATCCAGTCATTTCGATAGGAATTTGCATGATCCGGAGTTCCACATGAGGGTGAAAAGTTCCCTATTCAGATTTTGCTCATGTTCAAGTTGGTCACGTGAGTTTACTGTGTTGACCAACAGAAAGCTGCTTGGTTTGAAAGTAGCTTCTGTGTGAGCTGTGCTTTATATATAGCTACACTATTGAGAACTTTTTTGCCCAGAAAATCTTGTCGAATGGTGCACCTGTACTCCTGGTTTTAATAACCTTTTTTAACCAATTAGATGAACCTATTTAGATTTGTTGATCACAATGAGAGCGATCTCTAGTTTTGTTTTGTGTTGTTGGTGTTGGCTGTTAATACAGTTCCTGTTTCAAGAAACCCAGCAGCTTTAAATCAAGTCACATCACCTTTATTTATATAGTGCTTTATAGTACTAGATGACAGGAAAATCATTTAATTTTGCATTTTGAGTTAATTTCAATGAACAGGGTTTATTTCGGCTGTACTGCAGCTCTACAAGAAAACCGTGTCATTGTTCAGCTCCTTGTTGATTCAGTTCTGTTTTGTAAAGATCAATTATTATATTACTTAATTTCTTCTATAAAGCAGCTCTGCCGAAAACGGTGATGTCCAGCTCAGTCCAGTCCTCATCCAATTGAGTCAGTGCAGTCAAATCAATAATATTGTTGAATATTAAGTGTCCTAAAACTAAGCAAGCCAGAGGCGACAGTGGCAAAAATTCCAAACTCCATCAGGTGACAAAATGGAGAAATAAAACTTTGGGAAAATCAAGTCGGGGGGTCAGATCCCCTCTTTAAAAACCTTTAAAAGGGCAAGAGCTCATTTTTCTTTCTCAGAACCACCTTTCTTGTGCAAACGTACTGAAGGGTTGCAGATTGGTCACTTGTCAAGTCATCTTTATTTTTATAGCGCTTTATACAATGCAGATTGTTTCAAAGCAGCTTTACTGTGATATACAGGAAAATTGTTAAATTCGGCTGTAACTTCTCATCCAATAGTGTCAGTGCAGTCAAGTCAATAATATTGTTGAATATTAAGTGTCCGCAACTAAGCAAGCAAGAGGTGACAGTGGCTAGGTCTTCACAGGGGATTGCCTAGTAGACACAGTCTCTGCTGGCATTCAGGGCTACTTTGTGGTCATGTCTAGACGCAGATCCAGCATGTAGATCCGGCTGACTATGTAACCTTGGGACAAGGATGAGAGAGACAGACTAATATTAGCATAAATGCCATTCTTCTTACGATGTAATAAATACATCAGCTGGTGTGGGAAGTGTTCCCGGTTTGACCTAATTTTATGCAGCCTAACAATTCTTTAACCGATTTCAATTAATAGAAATGTGATTAGTGTGTTATGTAGATGCCAGGTTAAAGAGATGTATTTTTAATCTAGATTTAAACTTACAGTGTGTCTGCCTCCCAAACAATGCTAGGAAAACTGTTCCAGAGTTTGGGAGCTAAATAGAAAAAGGATCGACTGCCATGCTTTAAGAGCTTGTTCAAGTACTGAGGAGCTAAACCATTTAGTGCTTTGTAAGTTATTAGCAAGATTGTTATAGGGAGCCAATGCAGTGTTGACAGAACTAGGCTAACATGGTCATACTTCCTGGTTCTATCGAGAACTCTAGCTTGGCAATATCACAATTTATGATCCTGAACAAATATATAAAATATTGTAGTTTCGTGCTACAGTGCACAGATATTGTTATCAGTTGTAGTTCTGACTGGGACTTTGGCTCAACATACTGTACAACTCGACGTACATTAATTGCAACATGCCAATGCAATTCCACTAATGCCAACATATTTTTTGAGTCTATTTTTTGAGTACTTGCTTGCATGGAAGGTGGGAATACCAGAGGATGTTGGTCCCACTATGGCTGGAATTTATTTAGCTGGTTTTGGCGATCATCATGTGGTCTAACAAATGTTCTCTCCGTCAACTCTCACGGTCTTATCCTTGGGAATTTGATTATGTACATCTTAGTTTTGCTCACATTGCGCACAAATCTTTGTTTTTCAAATCCGATCTTGTTCAAATTCGAGACTGACTGTCTGTGCTATCATTTTGCAAGTGATGAAATCTGATCCATTCATTCAGTGTTTATCTACCTCAGTTGCCATAGTAATGACATGCAATGATGCAATGCTAGCAGCTGAGAGTATGAAAGAGAAGATGATGGATGATAGCCTTGGCACATGTCCAGTGGTGGCATTTCACAAAAACCTAGGCTATGGCATCAATCAGTCCATTATATCTAAACAAAATGTGGACAGACATCCACTAAAAGAACTTAACAACAGACTTAACAACAATACAATAAAATCAATGCAAATACTGAAACATCCCTATAAGCCTTCACTGTGTCCTAACCACGTGAGAGAAATGGTCTTTTCCATGTTTAATTTTATAAACTGCGTTGTGGCTGGAACAACATACAAAGTATGACAATTGCAGATTATGTGCTTTATTTAATGTAAAAATAATTTAAAGTGAGTTTGAATATAATTTGTTACCTTTTATAGACACAACCTTACTAAAAGCAACAATGGATAATTCACCTCAGATCTTGAAAATAAATTAAATGAAACGACTGTTCAAACGGTCAACTCAAGGTGAGCAAACAAGTGTATTCTATGATTCAGTCACGCAGTATGTATTTTTAATCATGCTAAAATGGTGTAAGATTTACGCATTAATTTCGTTGCGAATGCAGTCAGTGCGCTTGTAGAGAGAGCCCACCCACACGCTCATCTGATTGGCTGTGATCTTTGATTGATCTCGGATCGAGTCTGGTTTGCCACTGAAAACCTTAAATTTGCTTTTCAAAGCTGCAACAGAGCTAACAAGCGGCATCATGAGCTGTTTATTTCCCTTGCTTGTCTGAATGCCAGGGTATGGCAACTGCCGTACTCGGCCTATACGTAAACGCCACCCCTGCACATGTCTATCATGTCATCTCAGGGTAATGCTGAGATGCATCAGCAATGAAGGAAGTTTTACACGTTCATGCATGTTGTGTTTGAAACTGCTCATTCAGGACCCCTCTGTCATTCACTGCAGAATACTTAAGATAAGCCTTAAGCCACATGTTAATGTGAACAAATAGAAAGTTTCAAAAAGAAACTGATACTGCTGCACTTGTCTATGATGTCAGTCACGTTGCACCCCTAATAATGAAAAAAAAAAAAGTGGTTTTTGTCAGGTTTGCAAATTTTTGTTTGTTTTCTTCAGATTAATAACTAAGCATTTTAATCACATATATAATCACAGCCATAAATATCAGATTTTTCCTGTCTGCCTAAAAGGCCTCTAATCTATTCTTTATTTTGATACTGATACAATTTGTCTTCAGCTCTTTTTCTTGGAAGAAAAGAGAAGGCAGTGCCTAGAGGACTTGGCAGCACTCATCCAGAAGATCTACCGTGGCTGGAAGTGCCGCACTCACTTTCTGCTGATGAAGAAGAGCCAGGTGGTGGTGTCCGCCTGGTACCGAAGATATGCGGTGCGCTCCATTTACTACACCTTCCATAGAAAACATTGATTGTTTTCAATATGATTCATTGTTTACCTGGGATCAGAGGCAGATTTTTGCTGATTTTGCTGTTGGTTGTTTTTTGATTGTAGCAACAAAAGAAGTACCAGAACATCAGGTGCTCTGCCTTAGTGGTTCAGTCGTTCATCCGTGGATGGAAGGTAGGTTTCTGGTACACTGCATGTCCTTTCCTTTAGCAAGCAAAGGCCACATTCACATAGCAGAAGAATACGTTGTCAGTCTAGTATTTGAGCCCTTAATACGGTTACGTTCACAGACTGTTAAGTTTTTTTTTAGGGCAGTGACAACCATATTCCAAGCTCACGTCCATACATTTTCAGGACTCAGAGCCGCATTCTCAGAAAACCGGCACTGTGCGAATGGAACCAGACTGGACAACAGTGCAAGAGAGGTGCACTGCGCCGCACAAACTCATTTCAACCATGTGTTGCAGGTTTTCGTCTGTGTTTCACTTTCGGTAACTTGCAACGATGGAGCAGTGTATCATCTGAAGGTTTTAGGTCCAGTCACTGGAACCACTCCCGTCAGTTTTGTGTTAATGCGTGACTCAAATGCACAGCTCTCCACCTAAATATAAAGCTGTCAGTTTAATAAAGATTTGATGGATGAACTTTTCTATTTTATGGATCTTTGATATTACTTTGTTCATTGCTGCTTTTGTTTCTGGTAAGAGAATATGGTCTTGATTCCTGTTGCACATTTAACAGCTACTGTTTAATCGGGACATTTTGAGATTCACACCTGTAAATAAATGCGGTTGTCAATCCCAAAAACAGGCAGTGTAGCCAAAGGGTCTTTCCCCACTATGTAATGGTGACCCTTTCCACAGGCCCGGAAGCTTCTGCGTGAACTGAAGCACAAGAAGCGGTGCGAAGAGGCCGTCACCACTATTTCAGCCTACTGGCATGGAACTCAGGTACTGAACAACATTTCTCTGTGAATAAGGAGGTGAAATGGTAAATTGTGGGGTTAGATTTTCAACACGGAGCTTCTTCACTGCTTTTGCCTTCTTTCTTCTCTCCAGCCCTAATTTCACTTCTGCTTTTGATGTGACTTACTCTTTTCAATCACTCTTTCCTTGTCATATTTCTGACTTTAACCTTTGCCACCCTGTCTCTGCTTCCCTTTGGCCCTCCTTGGCTAACATCCGCAGGCTCGCTGGGAACTGCGGCGTCTTAAGGAGGAGGCACGGAATAAACACGCCGTGTCTGTCATTTGGGCAACTTGGCTTGGAACTAAGGTATTTAACAAGCCTGCCAAACAAAGTCGTGTCCCATCCCGCCTCACCTCGATGTTAATGACATACCTTTAGTTTGCGTGTGACTAACGGTTATATCATCTTGTTGGTAACGTCTCATGGGAAATTATGGGGAAATACTAACATATTGTTATTGTTATTTTGCTGAAACATCTGTACTCAGAATATGAAAACTTAATTCTTTTCCATCCTCTTTTCCTTCATTTTCAAAAAAAAAAAAAAACACAAAAAAACACTCTGGATAGGCTCGAAGAGAACTGCGGCGCTTAAAGCATGAAGCTTGCAGTAAACAGGCTGTGTCTGTCATTTGGGCCTGCTGGCAAGGAACTAAGGTATTGATGACTATGTCCGTGTGGCATCCCATCATCCGCTTAACCCATCTCACACCTCCATATGTATGTGAGGTGGACCGGATCATGACCCATCTTTCCTGAGCTCATCCCATATGTTGTGCATGCAGATACATTCAGGACCCCACAGCATGAATCATACTTACCTCTTATACCTTTTATTGTAGCTCATTGTAAGAAATTAGATGAATAGAATGGCAGCAGATGGGAGCAAAGAGAGTATGGTTGGCGGGTATTGCATTGGGGGCAGAACCAAATGCAATATTTTAAGCTTCTTTTCTCTGACTGCCGATGGATTAAAGCTCATCCAGACAGGAACCCTGCAGAGCAGGTCGATTCCCACGCAGCTGGCTGGCATCACAGCTGGCTGACCTCTGTCCTTATCAAATGCACCATTTTATTAACCAATCCCTAAGAGTGAGTCTGGACCCCTTATATTTGGTCACATCTTGCAATATCCACTGAATTTCGGCGTAGGGTATAGATCGGGGATCCCTAAATTTTGTAGCAATTTTTTTGCTATAGTTATAATAACAGATTTATGGTTTTCTAAAAATACATGGTCTGTTATTTATCTTTTGTTTTGTTTTTACCCCATCATTGTTATTTTTAGTTTAAGTTTTTACTTTTATTTACTAATATTTTAGGGCTTTTTAAAGTTACTCTGCCAAATGGTATTATATAAAACATTCAAAAACGTACCATGCATCAAAAACTAAAACTAATTTTTAATAAATTGTAGTTTCCTTTTTCCCAGTTTTTATTTTAGTTAAATAAAATGTTTCAATTGTAGATTCCATTAAGAATAATAACTATAGTCAAGTCAACTTTATTTATGTAGCGCTTTTTACAATGCAGATTGTTTCAAAGCAGCTTCACAGTGTTAAACAGGAAAATAATGCAACAGAATTTGATTCGGCTGATTTGATTTAGTTTAGTAATTAAATTTATTTGGCTATTTAGTTGAAAATTTAGTGTCCCCAACTGAGCAAGCCAAGCCAAAGGCGACACTTTTGCGACAAACTGGCTATAATCAGTTTGTGGGGTGGTCATGAGCAGTAAATAAATTTACACTTTTACTTTTATTTGGTTTTAAATTATACAGTAACCAAAAAACATAAATAGTCTTAGACAAGACTCATGTTTATGCTAGTGTCACAACGGACAAGTCACTGAGGAAATTTGCATATCCGGATGTTTTGATTCATAGCTATTAAAAATTAAATATGGCTTGATGAATTGCAAAACCTTTGATAAACCAATGATTACCAATTTATTGTAACTTGCCTATAATATGCAAGTTTTAGAACCCATCTGCACTGCGAACGAATTCTGTGACATGTCAACTGCAATGCTTTATAATTGATGTACTTTCCTGCAGTGTCGCCATCTTCATTTATTATAAGAGGAATGTTCTGTTTGCCTGAGTAACCTCATGGCAGTAGATTTATCCTATAGATGAGAAAAGCGGTCTCATTCCATCCACAAGCCCATGTGAACTTCTCTTTGCATGTTGGAATCGCACTGCACTGCTGTTCTCCCACTCCATCTGAGTGGCCTTTGCCGCCTTGAGGTTGATGTGGCTTGTTTTATTGTATGTTTGTGTGGTGTGCGCCTTAAGAGAGCTGTTGCACTCTTGCTTTTTTTTTTATTGCTCTTTTTCCCTTGTTCTCACTCATGTTTAGTTAACCCCATGAAAAGAAATGTGCTCTCCACAGGAAAACCTCAACGATGTCCATCTGTCTTAACCAACAGCAAACACACAATGTCTTTACCAGCTGGTAATGGGGTGCAGTTTTGTGTGACGTGGACCTGGTGTTATGCTGCTTCTTTGTGCTTTGCTTTTTTCAATCGATTCCCTCCTTTCTGCCTTCATGCCCCTCTCCCTCTTTCACAGGCACGTAGAGAGCTGAAGCGCTTGAAGGAGGAAGCCAAGCGTAAGCACGCCATTGCGGTCATTTGGGCCTACTGGTTGGGACTAAAGGTATCTTCCAACCATCGGTTGCCAGGCGTTGAAATGAGTGGGATGCATGCACATAACTGGCTAACTCTAAATGTCACTTAACCAGCTGCTCTGCTATGTACTAACAATGTAATCTAACCCCTATAGTTCAGTTCTACAGGTCCATTAGCATCTAAGTCAGGGACACACACAAGTATTGTCATAAGCGAGTATGAAGTGCTAATCACATGCCACAAGGCTTTAGATACTGCATGTGTCTCCAGAAAGTAGAATCCAATCTGTTCTCATAATACATGGCTTTAGAAAAGCTTCCTCTGAATAGATGTTTTTCCCCTCTTTATAGACCTTATTTAGATCTGCGCCATTTCAGGTATGAAAGTGAGGCTGTGAGTGATAGACTTACCATGTTTTCAGTGGCATCCGCTGCAAAAAGCTGTATGGAATGTCATGTTGTCTGGAGTTTTATGTCTACTGAGATTTCTTGGAAAGATATTTTTGCAGTGTTTTGTCAGCAGAAGAATCCAAAAACACATTAAATAACAGTACAATCCACTGAAGAGATGTACACTATATTGCCAGATGTTCTGGGATGTTCTTAATCTGTTGGGTTTAATATGGAGTTGGATCACCCTTTGCAGCTCTAACAGATTCATCTCTTCTTGGAAGACTTTAAACACGGTTTAGGAGGGTATATGGGAATTTGACCATTCTTCTGATTGGAACACCTGAATTCAATGATTTGGAGATGTGTCCCAACACTTTTGGCAATATAGTATGTCTATCTCTCACAGCCTTAGATGGTGCTGCTGTGAACAAGGTCTATTCCTAAAGACTGGCACTGGGCAAAATAGCTGTTAGTCCTGCGGAGGCTGCCTGATGATATTGTGGTCTCTGTCAGGGGCTGTCCCAAGGTCAGTGGGTGTTCGGGATGTACCGCAGACATCTACAGATATGTATGGGCTGGCCTTTGAAATATTGGAATTACATAAACTTTGCCACGGTAGCTGAACCATAGGACAGCCATGTTTTCTGTCTGTTGCTGTGTGCCTTGTCCTGTCTGCTGTCTGCATGTTGCTCCTAAAAAACTGTTGGTTTTTACAGACATTGAAGGCCTTTCTTTTTGCTTCCACTCTTTTTGTTTGTTTTAACTTGCTGTCATTACCTTTTTTGTTTTACGTCTGGGTTTTAGGGGTGACATCAAACTTTTCAAGTTCTCTGAAAAGTATGACTGGATCTCTCATGGTTTCACAGCATCAGTTCTCTCACCTTTCCAGTGTGATGCTCTTTAGGTGTTAAGACCCTGTTTGTCACAAACCACTTGTCTGTCCTGATTGTATCCTGTCCCATCCCTGCTGTCATCACAAGACTGTCAATACAAAGAACTGACTATTTAAACCCACCTTTTTACAGGTCCGTCGGGAATACAGGAAGTTCTTCAGAGCTAATGCTGGCAAGAAGATCTATGACTTCACCATCCAGAGAATTGTAAGTCAAGTCACCTTTATTTATATAGTGCTTTTTACAATGCCGACTGTTTCAAAGCAGCTTCAGTGTTAAACAGGAAAATAATGCAACAGAAGTTTACATTTCACTGACGGTTGTATATTCTGTATATAACTGTGTATGTGACAAATAAAACTCTTGAATCTTGAACCTTGAATTTGATTCGGCTGTACAGCCGCTCTGGAAAAAACGGTGATGTTATCCAGTTCATTTCAATTATCATATAGTGACAATGCGGGCAGATCAGTAATTTAGTTGAAAATGTATTTGAATATTTAGTTGAATTTAGTGTCCCCAACTGAGCAAGCCAAGCCAAAGGCGACAGTGGCAAGGAACCAAAACTCCATCAGGTGGCATAATGGAGAAAAATAAACTTTAGGAGAAACCAGGCTCAGTCGGGGTGCCAGTTCTCCTCTGGCCAGGAACACTTTAGCTTTACAAAGACAATGTTTTCCATCAAAGGACCATTGGACTTGCCAGTAGCTGATTTAATTTATACTTTTTGCTAGTGTTGGAAACTCTTTTCCTTGTTAAAGCAGAGACCAGGAGATGTTGGGATATCTACAGTGTACTCAATAAAGAGTAATGTCTGCTTGAAAGATTCAAGATTCGACAAATAAAACTCTTGAATCTTGAATCTTTCAAGCAGACGTTACTCTTTATTGAGTACACTGTAGGTTATATACCTTTTTTAAGGGGAGGGGTTACACAGTAGAGGCGGAGACAATCTAAACAAAGGAATGACCAGTCACCGGTTCTAATCCAATCAGTCATTCAAATGCATAGATGCTAATCCAATCACTCTGACGATTCAGAAATGGGACAGGTGCTCCAAGAGCCATTAAAAACGAAAGTTGAGAATCATAGTAATCTGGCTCATTTGATTTACAATAAAGAGAACAGGAACTGGCCTGGAAACTTTGCATAACAGAATAATTCATCTGATGTCATCTTTACCTTAAATGCTAAATACAATGTATGTCCTTTAGTTTTAAACAGATTCTTAAATTTGTAATCCCACACTAGTCACCTACTTATTCAGAAAAGTCTTACTTGTGGGTGGACCAATGTTTACCTTATGATTTGCCACAAGCTGTGCAGTATCAGGATCTATTTTTGGTAAGTCCAGTGGTAAGTCCTTTGATGAAGAACATTGAAGAACATTGTCTTTTGTAAAGCTAAAAAGTGCTCCTGCTTCATTTTTTTCACTTTCTTTACATGTATATATTTGGCTGTAACCAACTAGTATATAAAGCTAATAACAGCAGAAAAAGGAACTGTTCGCCTGTTGAGTCCATGTATAGAACGAGTGCAAATTAAGTCTTGTTTTTACATTTAGTTGACTTCATGGGAACCAACAAAGAATAAGAAATAAGTAATTTCTGCTATCCCTAGGAAATGATTTCCCCTACATGTTCTCCATTTCATTTTTTCAGAGAAGAAAATACTCCCAAAAGGGACTAATGTGAGTTTTTGTCTACAGATGCAGAAGTACTTCCTTGGCTTGAAGAAGACAATGCCTTCCATGTCACCGATTGATAAGAGCTGGCCAGCTCGGCCTTACGGTTTCCTGGACGGGACACATCAAGAGCTCAGGAGGGTGTTCCATCTGTGGAGGGTCTGTTTCATTAGGCAACTCTGTATATCTAAATTGATAAGACCTTTGTCATGTCTGATTTTAAATTGATAATAATATAACAGGCACGTGGGATGATGTTTTTTTATGTTGTTTGTTTGTTTGTTTGTTTGTTTGTTTGTTTGTTTGTTTGTTTGTTTGTTTGTTTTTAATAAGAAACGGTATGCATTGACATCACTTTCCTGCTGGAACGCGCCCCCTCAGCTTAATTGGGGAAACTGTGAAAATGCGAGTAAAACAAACGATTTTCAGTTTAAATTAAAGGATGGACTCTATAAGTGTTCCTTACAACTTACCAAAGATCCAGTGATCTATGGATATTAACATGCAGCCAGGTTTTCGTGTTTCCTGATTTATATGAGCCTGATTTCAACGCCTGGGAAATGCATAAAGCCAAATTGCCTGTGAATGCTTTATATATAAATGCAATATAGCTAGGTCTAAATCCATGTGATCACTTATATCAATGTTATATATATCATCATCATATCGTACAGCCCTAAAACGTATATATCGTTTTTGTGAGTGTTTATTTAAAAGCATCAAATTAGGCAGAATATACTATGGTAAATATTAAATTGATGAGTTTTTTTATGCAATATATAACAATACAATATATAGGGTATGGCTTTACCAAGCAGTGGTACCATTCAACATATTGAGACAAAATGATAACTGCAAATCCACGTTTCGATGCCTGTTGTCCAGTTGTTTTTGTGAACTGCAGCAATCCATTTGCTTCTCTTTTCTATAGCTTTCGGAAGTCTGTAAAAATATACCTCCAGAAATCAGTTTGAGTCAATCTCAAAGCTCTTTCCCGTTTTAGATGTGTGTTGTTTTTTTCACGGCATTCACACTGAAAACCAATGCTGCCTCTGCAGTCTTTTTGCCACTCACTGGGCATAACCGTAGCGACTCCAGTTGACGGTGATGTCACACGCGTACCCTCTACATAGTCTTAAAAACATGTCAACTCCACGAAGCACAACAAGCCTCCATTGCGAACACTCATTTAAACAGCATACACACCAGGACATTTGACTGCACATCACATTTTTGACATTATTGATACTGCTTGCAATCGTAATGCAATGGACCAGTCTACGGGACATAAATTAAGCTTTTAAATAAAATCTGAGAACGGTTTACACTGTCATGTACAATAAAAGAGCCTGCACAGTGACAGGATGTAAAAATGAACACAAACTGACATTGCACTGCACTTTCTGTTCTCGTTGTTACTGTGTAACAACCTGTTATAAACCTGTTTGCACTATACTTCTCTGTACATTTGTTAACCACATATTTATAAGTCTACAGTTTACTCACTGCACAGTTTACTTCACTTATTTTATTCCACTTCTTTATTTTAAATTATTTTTTCTACCTGACTTGATTTATTTATAATTCTACAGATATATATCAGATATGTATTTTCACTCTGTATATATATATTAGTACTTTTTATTTTTTATTCTATTTCTATTATAACTTCCCTCTTATTTTTAACTGTGAATTTGCACTGTCCATGGAGCGGACCTGTTTACATTTCACTGCCAGTTGTATATTCTGTATATAACTGTGTATGTGACAAATAAAACTCTTGAATCTCGTTAGACAACACTATAACGGTCACAATATGACATCATACTCTACGCGTATTTTTTAAAAAACATAATAAATTTTTTTTTTTTAATAGCCCACTATTACAAATAAACTACTAAATGCTAATGCTAAATATTAAATGTAAATGAACAATTTATTTGCATAATTTTTTTTTTTTTAAGTGTTGCTTTTTTTAAGTGTTCCTGTAAAAACAGGGGTACAGCACCCCTACTTCCCCTCCCCTGTAATCTAACCATCTGTCCTCTTGATGTCCTTCTATTAGTGTAAGAAATACCGCAGCCAGTTCACAGAGGAGAAGAAGGCTACCTATGAGGAGAAGCTCGCAGCTAGTGAACTCTTCAAAGATAAGAAGGCCTTGTATCCTGGCAGGTAGAAAAAAAGCAGTTCACTTATGTTCCTTTATGTAATTTACCTACAGTTAATGCGTATCTGCATTGACGCACTGTATTGCAATAACATTTGTCCTCTGCTTTACAGTGTGGGGCAGCCTTTCAAAGGAGACTATGTGGAGATAACCAAAAACCCAAAGTACCAGAAGCTCAACAGCTTGGTAGAGGATAAAGTTCTTCTTGCAGATGTGGTCAGTAAAATCAACCGTGCCAATGGCAAGGTGAGTACAATAACCCTGTGCCACTAGAAATAACCTTACAACAGATAAATAACTGAGAGCCCAAATAGCCAATCAAATCGCTGTGCTGATAAGCCTTATCAGCACTTATACAGTCAAACTTACTGTATTAAATATCACTTGTTGTCAATCACTTTGACATTGATGTTCATTTTACACTTGCGTGGTTTGTTTTCTCCATTAAATATAAAGACTACTTGCATACAGGCAAAATTAACTTAAAAACAGGAAAACAGAAAGGTTTTTTTTTTTTTTATAAATGTCTATATTAAAAACATGTCAACAGGTTAATATTTGGGTAATTTCCCCCTCTTTAATTTTGCGATGAAGTAATTTCTTCAAAAATCATCAGATACATGAGAAAGCCTGCTGACCTGCAACATCATTTAGTTTGACAGACATTGAGTACCCACCCTATCATGAGGTCAATTGAGGTCATTTTCATCCTTTCTGTCTAAACTTGACATTTAAAGTCTACTGATTCACTTTTTAGGGAGCTCCAAGAATTTTCCTCCTGACCAAGAAGAGTTTGGTTCTGGCTGATCAGAAGACAGGCCAGGTGAAGGCCAGCGTTCCCCTGCTGGACCTCAGCAGTGTCTCTGTGAGCACACAGAACGATGGTTTTTTCGCCCTTAAGCTCAAAGAGGTGCGACATGCAATAATAATCTCTCATAAGGGCACCGTATAAGTCTGGACCGCTACTGACCATGCTTGCTCTCCCTTTAGGGTGCTATGTCTGCAGCCAAAGGTGACTTCCTGCTGAGCAGCGACAGACTGATTGAGATTATTACCAAACTTCATCGCACCGGTGCAGCTTCAGCTGACAGGAACCAGATCAATATCGATATTTCAGATGAGTAAGTGTCCAACCTTTCTGTGCATCTTGCTTCCTTAGTATCATTCTTGTAGCATAACTTTTTTCTCTCTCCCTTTCAGGTTCTTAGTGCAGTTCAAACAGGACAAAGTGTGTGTGAAATTCATCCAGGGTACACCAAAGAACGGCAATGGTGTCGCCTGCAAGCGTAAAAACAACCGTCTTCTGGAAGTGTCTGTTCCGTCACCATAAGAAGTAATCAGCTCGGCCCACTGCAGGGGTGTCATCTCTGAGATTCTTCACTCTCTCCCAATCCCATAATGATCGTGCAATTATGTTGATCCTGTCATTTGTCATTTCTGATTCTATAGTCAAATCAGCAGTTTTTTGGCACCTAATGTTTGTACTGCTGCCCTGTTTTTAACGGTTGGGTGGAAGTCCATTTTTCTCTCTTCATAATTCTTGGGACTCATGAGAATTAGTCTTTCTTTAAAATAACAACAAAAACCATTATGATTTCAACTAGATACTTTCTGGCCGACATTGGCTGAAGATTATCTTGGTGAATCTCACCTTGTGCTTTGCTCAACTAATTTTAGTTGTCATACTCTGGGTGTAAAACTATGTAAATGGAGAGAGAGGTTTTTGCTAAGCTCCTAGAAAGAGGCTGAAAAGCTACAAAATGTATGATTGTACATTTTCACTGGGTTGGTTGATGTGTTCTATTTTCATCTTGTTTATCTAGTGCAGAACAGTAATTTATTTGAAAAATACTCATCTGACTTTTGCCAAATGATAAGGCATTTTGTGATCTAAAATCTTGTGCCATTTAGCTGTTCCTCCCCAGGAGAAAGACATTATCTTGTAGACGTTGTAGTGCGGACACTTACTTATTTATAAGCCAAATAATGATTCAGTTTCATGATAAATGCCAAACAATGAGTCCTGCTTTTTAAGATGTATTGTGTTTATAAATGCTTACTTTCTTTTCATACATTAAATTAGGGTATTATTATGAAAACCACTTCCCTGCAATTTTAACGTGTCCTGCATTGTTCTATATATTCATGCAGTTGAGCATTTGAAATCACCAGGCCTAAAGACCGTCCACAGCCTGCATTTATAGTGGAATCTCCAATGCTCTAAAACGTAGACACAACAATAATGCATATGTGGAAATGCCTTCATGCAGCAGGAAGACTTGATTCCCACATCTGGGATTACTTAGACCCCGGTAGTCAAGATAAGTTTGTGAGTGCTTGTTCCAAAAGGCCTCATAGAAGAACGCTAATAACCTGAACGATAAAGCTCTGGCTGGTACGATCTTTGCGAAGTCTGCTTCAGTAAGTCTCTTTACTTAAAGCTGAGTTTACATGAGTAGTAGAACTTGTGTGGACCTTGTATGGAAGGAGGCTTATTATAGTAGGTGGTATTTGTTGTCTTATAGCTGTATCTTGGCAAAATCTATATGCTTTTTTGCCACTGAAATGTGGGCTGCATCATTTTATTTTTGGCTTGCTCACATCTGCTAACAATAAATGCTGTGTTTTTCTTAAGGCCTGACCCACATGTGGTGGTGATGATGATGATGATATTATTATTATTATTATTATTATTTTTTTTTATTTATTTTTTTTGTGAAAGCAGCAATGCATTCTTTGGATGCAAGGCAAACCGTGCACTCTGCTTAAGTATATGCCCTTTACCATCATTGTGGATTATACTTTTTTTCAGTCATATTTAATGTGATATTTTCTCACTGTTTTAGTGGACTTTTTGTACTCCTGAACTTCTGAAGACAAGGCCCACCAATGTAACTAACTCTGCTTCTGATTCAGTTATACTTTATAATGTCATTTTACAGTAAAAGCATAATTAGAGTTTAGAGGAGGGGATTATCTTCCTCTTCAGTACAGGACAATTGTGGAAGCTGAATTACTTTGATCTAAAATTTTGCATTGTGCCCGTCTTTTGTGCAGTAAGCTCTGGGTTTTCCTCCTCTTCCATGTCAGGAGTTTGAATTGAAAGAGGAAAATGTTGTATGCATTTTTGTGTGCCTAAATGTAACCTGTTCTGAATGAAAACATGGAAGTGTTTCATTAACTACGACGTGTAATAAATGACAAGTAATCTTTTTTTTTTTGTAAATTAAAGCAATAAATAAATGACTTTGTATAATCAGTGGGGTTTGTTGGTTTGATAGAGTATTGTGTACTCAAAATAATTATTTTAAAAAGAATGTTTATTTTCTTTATAAATAATTAGCTGTTTCTTCAATTTAGCCTAATTATATATAAGATATCTATATTAGAATATATTTGAATATAACAGCTGCAGAACCTGAATGCATCCCAGGTCCATACCAGCCAAAAAGAAAAATACATCATTAAATGTGGGTAATTACGTCCACTTATTTCCTGATTAGACTAGACATATTTCTCTGTGTTCAGTACTGTCAATATTTACATCTTTCAAACTGTTTAATTTTACCATGAATTGGCACAGTGTTTAGTCTAATTGTTTATGGGACCATTGTATTGAAAAAATAAATTTAAAATGTTTACAAGTTTTATGATACCAATTTCCTTTATTTTAATTTCTCTAATACCAATTTTGCATAATCTTTGTTATCTTAATACAAATCTAATCAATTCAAACTCCGGTATTCAGTTTATGGTTTACAAGGCATTCTCAAAGCAATTCTGAAAGGACTCTACAGAACACTCATGTATTTGTCAAACTTAATTTCTATTTGGGACTAAACTTCCAACTTGTGATTTGGTTGTAGTAATAGTGTAAGAGTATAGATTTTCATCTATTTAACCAGTCAGAAACCTCATTATGTCAATATCAGAGGTTAAACCCCCAAGGAAATGTAATTTCTATAGACACATCTTTTAGTACAAAAGTACATATAACTGAGTGAGAGAGAGAGAGAGATCCTTTTGCCTGTCTGCAGCTCAGTCCAGATGTTTTCCATCACATCTAGAGAGTTGTCCCGGGTTGAATTCCGTGGCTTGAAGAGACTGCTGGTGGCAGGTCTCTGTGGAGCAAGCCTTGACAGATTGTGGATGTAGTGTTTAAAAATAGCACCCAACTGCAGAGATGCCCTCCCAGGGTTCCCACCATTGTGCAGTCTGGGAACAGTGTAGGCCAAACCCTCTGAAATAGACCATCCCATAGACACACCCAGAAGAGTTTGTCAGCTCAGCCCCTAAAAATTCTGTGACTGAATTGTGCTTTATGTTTATTCAACACATATTAGACCTGGGCAGTGTTGTCTTTTTCTTTTAGTAGTCAACAATGTTTCAGGTAAGAGTAGCCCCAAAAATTCCACACTACAGCCAGGACAGTCATCAGGTGGGGACAACCAGGAAGGCTGGTAATGTGTGGTATAACCAACTCCCATTTTCCACCCATAATATTTTTCCCAGGCTCTGTGAATTTTATTGATTCACATGCAATAACTGATGATAGTCACTGTGCTATTTACATGACTAAGCCTACCTATGGTCTGTAGCTTCAACCGTAAAAAGAAAAGAAAAAAAAGTATGGGTCTGCTTCATAATCACAAGCTTATGAATTGCAATATGAATTGCGTGGGCCTCTGACACCCTCTTGTGGATAAATTATAGGCTGTTGATTCAGACCAGATTTGTTTTTTACAGTTTGTTTAGACTTTTTGGCCATTCTCGGGGGATTTTGCGGCACTGGGAAAACCAGTCATGACTTTGTGCTGAAAACTTTGAGGAACATCAGCAACGTTTACTCAGCTGTGCTGTAAAACATTTTATGTTGTTGCCCAGCCACGCAAGCCATTTTGACTTTTCACAGGATATAAATTCTTGATATCAACAATTACATTTACACTAGTGAAAATGCTTATTTTTTTTTATATCAGGAGTTAGATTTCAGTAGAACCAGGAAATGTACCTCCTGATATCAAAAAATCGCCATTGTCCGAATTCTTGATATCAAGAATTAAATGTCAACTATAGTCAAAACTATAATTATTGATATCTGTAATTGTATTTTCACTAGTGACCATAGGCTGCCATTCAAATGCAGTTCTTGATATCAAGAATTAATTTCTCACTAGTAAAAAAAGAATTTTTGATATCAATAATTACTTTTTACTAGTTGAAATTCAATTCTTGAGATCAAGAATTAACATTTTACTAGTGTAAATGTAATTCCTAATATCAAAAATTGCCATTGTTACTAGCAGAAATCTAATTCCTGATATCAAGAATTAGCATTTTACTAGTGAAAACTGAATTCTTGATATTATCACAAATTAATATACTGGAATGAATCAAAGTCAAAATGGCTTTCCATACCTATAAGGCATCCCAAACAACAAAGAAACATCCATTCAATGTCTAATTTTAGTTGTAAAGGTCAGCATATCAGTCATCCATTAATTTTCAATCACATTTTTCATCATGATGTACAATCATCATGACAGTAGGTAAACTTTGAGGTAGGCTAAATGTTGGAACTGTTATAGTTATTTAAAACACTTAACCTTCACAAGGTTGTCCTGAGATTGTTTACATTTACTTGACTGGCACTATTTCATTGACATTATTATTTAATCTTGACAAACTGTGTATCATTAGAACAATCGGGATATTTTGAATATAAGCTTGCTGAAAAACACATGGTAAAATCTATGGTATTAAGAATTTATAACATGCAATTATTATCTCAGAGAGCTGATCTCTAACTTTTAAATTTAAGACTGTAAATGTATAAATGTATGATTTCAGAAATGTTAGGTTTGTTTAAAAATCGTATAAATATATGAGATGGCAAGGTGGGCCTTTTACCCCACACATGAGGTAAAAGGCTCACTGGCATGGGGCAAAAGGCGTTGCTGTTCACTATCATGTCAAGGATCAGCCAAATGTCCACGTGTATAGTCAAAAGCGGTTGTTAAGAAAAGTGCTCAGCTGAATTTTTGTGCCATCTAGTGGTTTAAAAGAGAATAAAGTCAAATGCGAAATACCAGCATCATGTAGTGCAGGTTTAATTGTACTGGACGTATTGCACAGGCTTTAGGAATTGACGAATCGGTGGCGGATCGATCACATCGTGCGTAAAGTCACAACTTAACATGGTAACCAGTTAAACCGTAACACCTGTTGGGCTGCCACTTTTCCATAGTTTGTGCTTGCTGTTTAATATTTATTTGAAACTTAGCAAAATGGTACATCCCATAGTAAGATGAAAAGATTTATTTTGAACTCTGTCATGGAAACTATGTGTAAACATTAATGAAACAATTTAATAATCAATTTAAAAGGTATTTATACATGTATGATATTATACTGTAGCCACATTGGATCAACGGTTTGGACAATGGATGGATTGCGACTTTCACAGTGCTAGCCATGAGCATACATCAGCTGTGTCCCAGTTCAGAGGCTGCATTCTTCAAAGGACACAGACTTCAAAGGCCATGTTTTCGAAGGCTGTGAAGGTCAGACCAAGCGTTGTTAACTCTTTCCCCGCCATTGATGGAAATTTCAAGCCTTCCGCGTTTTCACTGTTATATGGTGAAAGGGGCACTATGACAACTTCTGAAAGAGTACAGAATCTCCGGATGAAAACACAGGTGAAAAAGTAGCATAAACATATGTAAGCAGATAATCGAAGGACTGACCGTATCTTATATCAGTCTCTTCTCGCTTCTTTCTCTGCAAATGTCTCCACTGCCAAAACTACATACTATCACAACAAAATCAACAACTGCTCTGACTCTCGCACACTTTTCAAAACATTCTCCTCTCTTCTTTGTCCTCCTCCCCCCACTCCATCATTAACTTTTACAGTTGATGAATTTGCATCATTCTTCACAAACAAAACCTCATCCATCAGCAGCCAATTCTCCACACCACAGACTGACACACACATCTCAACAACCAACACACACATGCTCCCCTCCTTCTCTATGCTCTCCGAAGCAGAAATCTCCCAACTCATCCTTTCCAACCACCCCACATCCTGTCCGCTTGATCCTATCCCCACTCACCTGCTTCAGGCCATTTCTTCTTCAATTACTCCTGCACTCAATCACATTGTCAATACCTCTCTTCACACCGGGACCTTTCCCACAGCATTTTAGCAGGCTCGGGTAACACCACTGCTTAAGAAACCCTCTCTAAATCCAGCACTTATAGAAAACTACAGACCCTTCCCTCCTTGCTTTTATTGCAAAAACACTCGAGTGAGTTGTGGTCAACCAACTCTCTATGTTTCTTGAACAGAACAACCTCCTGGACAACAACCAATCTGGCTTCAAAAGTGGCCACTCGACTGAGACTGCCCTGCTCTCGGTTACTGAAGCACTGAGACAGGCAAGGGCAGCTTCCAAATCCACAGTACTCATCCTACTGGATTTGTCTGCAGCTTTTGACACAGTTAACCACCAGATCCTCCTGTCAACTCTCGTGAAGATGGGCATCTCAGGAACTGCTCCCCAGGACTCAGTGCTTGGACCACTTCTCTTCTCCATCTACATGTCATCACTGGGATCTGTCATCCAGAAACATGGCTTTTCCTATCACTGCTATGCTGATGACACTCTACTTCTCATTTCAACCAGATGATCCCACAGTTGGTGTTCGTATCGCTGCCTGCCTGACACATATTTTTGCCTGGATGAAGGAACAACACCTTCAACTCAATCTGGCAAAGACAGAACTCCTTGTGGTCTCAGCCAACCCAGCACTTCACCATACTCTCTCCATTCAGCTTGGTTCATCATCCATAACTCCGTCCAGGACAGCCAGGAAACTTGGAGTTGTGATTGATGATCAGCTAAAATTCACTGACCACATCACTGCAACAACCCGGTCCTGCCGATTTGCTTTATACAACATTAGGAAGATTAGACCCTTCTTATCAGAACAGGCCACACAACTCCTGGTACAAGCTCTTGTTCTCTCCAGACTGGACTACTGTAATGCTCTTCTAGCGGGCCTTCTAGCATGCACTATCAAACCCTTGCAACTGATCCAGAATGCAGCAGCGAGAGTGGTCTTTAATGAGCCGAAGATAGCGCATGTCACGCCTCTCTTCATCAGTCTGCACTGGCTGCCAATAGCTGCTCGAATCAAATTCAAGGCACTGGTGCTCGGCTACAAGGCAACCACTGGCTCTGCACCAACATACCTAAACTCGCTTGTTCATACTTACACACCCTCCAGAAGCTTGCGTTCTGCAAGTGAACGGTGCCTTGTGGCGTCATCAGAGGCAAGAAATCCCTCACAAGGACCTTTTCTTGGACCGTTCCCACCTGGTGGAATGACCTGCCTGTCTCAGTTCGAGCAGCCGAGTCGGTAGCCATTTTCAAAAAATATCTTAAAATGCATCTTTTCCAGCAGCACCTGACCAATAAAGAATAGCACTTATCACTTTATTCGTTTTCTGTTTGTCTATATAAAAAAAAAAAAAAAAAAAAAAAGAAATTGTTCTGTCCTATGTGTTCTGTGCTAGATTAACTGAGACTTGTTATAGCACTTGCATATTGTTGCCTTTGACTGTTTTTAGTTGCTTCTATTGCTCTCATTTGTAAGTCGCTTTGGATAAAAGTCTGCTAAATGACTAAATGTAAATGTAAATATGTAAAATCATCAAATGCAATCATCAACATTAAACATAAAAGCAGAGGCTCTGTTCTTGCTTTTGATTTATTGCATGTTCAGATATTCATACAACAAAATAATCTAGGGGCCATGATACTGGCAGTGGCTGGCAAAAAAAAAAAAAAAATTGCTGTTGGGGAAAGAGTTAAATGGAACAGTCTAGCCTACAGAGGATTGTTCTTGTCACCTAGTCCCTGTGAGAGCTGCCGTTGATAAGCAGCAGTAATGTTTGTACTGGACTATTTTGAAAGTTATATTCAACTGTCTGAAAACAAAACAGGGTTCACAAACTGTCTAAATATGTTCACCAAGCTCCATTTCTGTACATAATAAAGAGTATAAACTATATAAAAATGTCAACATTTGAACCGCATGAAAAACATTTAAATTATTTTATTTATTTTTTTAATTTATTTGTTTATTTATTTTTTTAATCATTTGTATTACATTTGTATCATTAGATATTCAAGTAAGTTGAAACCCAATACTAAGGGTGAGTGTGATCCATACTTAAATGTGTGATCTGGCAATTTCTCATCACCAGCACGCAATGAATTCTGGGGTAGACCACAAAGGCCGCATTGTATCCTTCATTTTACGGAAAACTAAGGATACATTTTGAGTGTGCATTTGAAGGAGCATTTGAATTGGGACAGCCTTCGTTCGGCCTGCTGTGACGCAATCAGCCTTTGAATGCAGCCTCTGAATTGGGACACAGCTATCGGTACACTCATTATTGTGGTGTATTGTGGGATTGACTGCTGCAGTCTCTGCGTGATTGCGTCGTGAAGCACGTGTGTAATCAGTCCAATGGAGAGACGGAACGTCATAGGCGGGTGACGTCATAGACCCGGAAACTATAAAGCATACCGGCAGACACACAACTTCAGCTTCTTCAGCAAGCGCTCTGTGTATCATTGTCAGATCTGTGTTTGTGTCTGAGTTCAGACTTTTGTTTTCATTTTCATTACACAAAAAAAGCATACACTACTGACACTTGAGAGACTGTAATGGCAAGCGAACTGCATTACAGAAAGTGTGTTCCTCACTGCCCTCGCTACATTACGAGTGGGGATACACACTTGATGTGTGTTGTTTGTTTGGGAGAGCAGCACGTGCAGTCGGCTCTCTGGGGGGGCCGCCTGCGAACATTGTGAGGCTACAGAAGTCAGATAAATCCCAACACATAGAGACTCTTTCACCTAGATATTATCACATAGAGACTGTGTCTGTTCCCCGAATTAGTAAATACAAAAAATCATCAAGACCATTCAACAGTAAAAACTTAATTGATGTCCAACAAATAAACAACAGATATAATACAGATAGTCAAATGATAAAGCTTGGGTTGCTGAATATTCAATCCCTTTCCCCAAAAGCGCTTATTGTTAATGATATGATTACAGATAATAATCTAGATGTGCTGTTTTTGACAGAAACCTGGCTAAAACCTGACGACTACATTACTTTAAATGAGTCCACCCCACAAGATTATTGTTATAAACACGAGTTGCATCTGAAAGGTAAAGGGGGAGGGGTTGCTGTAATTTATAATAATATCTGCAGTATTACTCAGAAGTCTAGTTTCAAATATAATTCTTTTGAAGTTTTGGTGCTTTATGTAGCATTATGTAGTGTAATTGATAAATCCCGTTTGACATTTGTGCTGGCTACTGTATACAGGCCACCAGGGCACAATACAGACTTTATCAAAGAATTTGCTGACTTTCTATCCGAGTTAGTACTGGCTGCAGATAAAGTACTAATTGTTGGTGATTTTAATATCCATGTAGATAATGAAAAAGATGCATTGGGATTAGCATTTAGAGACATTCTAAACTCTATTGGAGTAAGGCCACACGTGTCAGGACCCACTCATTGCCTTAATCATACTCTAGACCTAATATTGTCACATGGAATAAATGTTGATACCGTTGAAATTCTGCAGCAGAGCGACGACATCTCAGATCATTACCTAGTATCATGTATACTTAATTTAGCTAAGGCTGCAAAGCCATCCCCTCACTTCAAATATGGCAGAACTATCACTGCCGCCACAAAAGATTGCTTTTTAAATAATCTTCCTCATCAGTTTTATCTCCTCAGCATCCCCGATAGCCTAGAGGAACTCGATTTTGCAACAGAAACCATTGACTCTCTTTTTTCCAGCACTTTAGACACAGTTGCTCCCCGGCACTTAAAGAAGATTAAAGAAAATAGTCCAATGCCATGGTACAACGAGCACACCCGGGCCCTTAAAACAGCAGCCAGAAAAATGGAGCGCAGCTGGAAGAAAACAAAACTAGAGGTTTTTCGTAATTCGTGGAAAGAGAGCATGATCGCATACAAAAAGGCCGTAAAAACTGCTAGATCTGCTTATTTCTCGACTCTCTTTGAAAAAAACAAACACAACCCTAGGTATTTATTTGATACAGTGGCTAAGTTAACCAAAAATAAAGCTTCTACTTCTGATGGTTGTAAACAGCACAGCAGTAATGACTTTATGAACTTCTTTACGTGTAAGATTGATAATATTAGGAAGAAAATGATAACCATGCAGCCGTCTACTACAGTATCACATCAGACAGAGCATTGTTGTGTCACTGAGAAAAAATTACATTCATTCACTGCTATAGGAGAGGAAGAATTGGCTAAACTCATTAAATCATCTAAATCAACAACATGTATGCTCGACCCTATACCGACTAGGCTATTAAAAGAGATGTTACCAGAGGTCATAGGTCCTCTTCTTAATATCATTAACTCATCTTTGTCATTAGGATATGTACCAAAAACGTTTAAGTTTCACCAAGGAGACGGCAAGATCTATAGGCCGCTCTATGGCAGCCCTGGTGGCCACGGAGAGACATCTGTGGCTCAACCTTATGGAGATAAAAGAGAGGGACAAATCCTTTTTGCGTGATGCGCCGCTTTCCCCTTCGGGCCTGTTCGGTGACGCCGTCAATACCGTCACCGACAGGTTCCTGGAATCAAAGAAACATTCGGCGGCGTTCAATCAGTTCCTCCCCCGTAAGGCCCAGGCCTCGTCTGCTGCTGTGCGGGAGCAGCAGACACTGAGTACGAGCTCGTCACACCGGGCGCAGCAGAAACAGAGCATCGCCACCTGCACTCCCCCTCAGAAAGGGTGGGGCGGTGGGCGGTGCCCTTAGATGCAGCCTTCTAAGGGTAAGACGGACCTGAGGACCGTCATTATCTCAAGGAAGGCCTGATGGCAGCTGGCCCAGGGCTGTGAGGGTGATCCCCCCGGGGGCAGGCTGTGTTCATCTCAGTGCACGGTGCCCGTCGGCCTCCGGTGCCCTCACAGGCACAATCTGTGGTTGAGCCACAGATGTCTCTCTGTGGCCACCAGGGAGAACTTGCCGTGCCGGGGCGTGGAGGGCCCTTGCAAGTCATCCAAGTATGGCTCGCACCCTCTGAGGAGGGAGGTGGTGCTGTCGAGCCAGTTGTTCCCTGCCGGTCCGCCGCTTCAGGGCGCTGTGCTCGCGGTACAGAGTACTCCAGAGGCCAGCCTCGAGAGCCTGGTACCCTTAGTAGATTTCGTAGCAGAGTGGGAGAATCTGCTGAATATATCTCAGTGGGTCCTGCAGATTATAAAGAAAGGGTACGCCATTCAATTCAGATGTCGTCCACCCAGTTTCAACGGGGGCCTGTCCCTGGGGGCACCATGTCGGTGTGCGTCTCTGACCACGGATGTCTCCCTGACAGGCTGGGGGGCGACCATGAGTGGTCATTCAGCCCAGGACTTACGGCAGGATCGTCATCATTCATGGCATATAAACTGCCTGGAAATCAGGGGGGGGTCTGAGGTCTCGTCCCTTATACAAGCTGGCCCATCAGATCCTCCTGTGGGCCCATGGGAAACTGAACTCAATCAGAGCAGTTTACATCCCAGGGCACCTGAATGTGGAAGCAGACATCCTGTCGAGGCAGGGGCTGAGACCCGGGGAGTGGAGACTCCACACCGAGGTGGTGGAGCTCCTCTGGGAGAAATTTGGCAGGGCTCAAGTGGACCTGTTCGCTACTCAAGAAAACACACACTGTCATCTGTGGTTCTCCCTAGTACATCCAGCTCCTCTCGGACTGGACCCATTGGTACAGGAGTGGCCGAGGCTGCCCCTTGTACGCTTTTCCCCTGAGTTCTAGAGAGAGTGCGCCGGGACGGGGCCTGCCTACTGTTAGTAGCCCCGTTCTGCCTGGCCCGGACATGGTTCTCGGACATCGTGTCTCTCCTCGACGGCTCTCCTCTGGAGATTCCGCTCAAGAGGGACTTTCTCTCTCAGGCGGGCGGTGCCATCCTGCACCCTCGCCCAGAGCTGTGGAAACTGTGGGCTTGGCCTCTGAGGGGGCCCAGCTCATAAGTACTGGTCTCTCAACCCGAGGTTGTTGAGACCATTCTACACTCTAGAGCCCCACTCTGAAATGGAGACTCTTCACCTCTTGGTGCAGAGATCACCTGTGGGATCCAGTTAACTGCCCTGGTGGCCCTGGTGGTGCTGGAGTTCCTGCAGGAGAAGTTCTCCTCCGGGTTAGCTCCCTCCACATTAAAGGTGTATGTGGCGTTAGCAGCTTACCACTCTCCTTAGGGTGGTGTCTCATTGGGGAGTCACCCTCTAGTTACTCGTTTCCTCCGTGGCACTCTGAGGTTGAGGCCTGCAGTACGCACCAGGGTGCCGGCCTGGGACTTGTCTATTGTCCTTCAAGGCCTTTCTGAGGCTCCCTTTGAGCCGCTAGAAGAAGTTCCTGAGAAATTTCTCATTTTGGTGTCTAAGCAAAGAATGAGTTGAGGCCATCTCACTTCCTTATGAGGCGGCCGGACAGCCTTCTCCCTTGGCTGTTTCTGCCCACTCTATCAGGAGTATGGCTGCCTCTCAGGCCCTTTTGTCAGGGGCCTCCCTGCAAGATATTTGTGATGCGGCAGGATGGTCCTCTCCGCACTTCTTTGTCAGGTTCTATGAGCTAGACATCAATGCAACTATTCAGGGAACTAAGGTTACAGTCATAACCGAGACGATTAGACACAGCCCTTGTCATAGATCCAAAGAGCGACCACTGGTGTTTAAGAAAGTGATCTAAATTGTTCTAGAGATTGTTTTTTTTATTCACTTTGGTACTATTTTCGCACGTAAGGTGTACATTTTCAAAACTTGTAGTACTAAATATCACAACAGATCATCAAAAGTGCACTTTTTTCAAACATTTCAGCATATTTTCAATTATGTTAGTACAATACACAAAATCACAAATGATCTTTTTCACTACATAAAATAAGTGTTTCATCTATATAGATGTTTCATTCACAGTAACTTCCTTTCATAAAGCTCTTACTATTAACTTTTGATTTGCACCTCTTCTCGTTCAATTTAATACATTTGTCTACTATTTAATCCAACTGATCTTAATGGTTTATCACTTTAATCCTTTGGTACACCTATAGATTTCTATAGATATTGATTCAAGACATAGTTTTTATAGATTTTGTTGGCAATTTCCGATATGGATTACCAAATGTAATTATGTTTTTTTACATAAGTGTTTTACAGTAACAGTAACCACCAATATGTTCAAAGTTTGTGCACAAACATTTTTCTAATGTGGCAACTGTAACCTGTATTACTGTAATTAATTCAGCAACAAGGGTGATTTGAAACATGTATCTTGCATTGTTTGCTATTGAATTAACTGATTGTACTAAAGTACTAAAATGATGTATGAAATTGAAATATGTACAACAGAATGAAAGCATTAGATCAGGTTTTGAAAGAATGACTAGCTGTGTTACAAGTGTGATCATTTTGGATTTTTGTACTAAGAATTTTGCTTTATCAGTAAATGATTGTTAGGTCAGCCGTAACCGGGAACACTTCCCATAACACCTGATGCACTCGTTACATCATAAGAAGAATGGCATCTACGCTAATGTTAGTCTCTCTGTTTATCGAGAGGTTTACTGCAGTCAGCCGGATCCGGGCCGTATCCAGATCAGATGGTGGACCAGCGCCTGGACATGACCAACGCATCCCTGAAATGTCTGCAGAGAGCATGTCAAATAAACCCCCCCCCGTAAATGCTGCATCGACACGACATCCTCATTAAACCCGTCTTCGGCGTGACAACTCCAATCTTTCGAATAACCTTACGAATATCTATTTACCTAATATGAATTAAGACCTGCTATGTTGCCAGAATTATAATCATACACTGTTTGTTCGTTGGCCAGAGGAGAACTGGCACCCCGACTGAGCCTGGTTTCTCCCAAGGTTTTTTTCTCCATTCTGACCCTGAAGGAGTTTTGGTTCCTTGCCACCGTTGCCTCTGGCTTTTGGCTTGCTCAGTTGGGGACACCTAAATTTTATCTATATTACCGATCTGCCCGCATTGACACTATATGATACTTGAAATTAGCTGGATAACATCACCGTTTCACCAGAACGGCTGTACAAATTCTGTTGCATTATTTTCCTGTTAACAATGTGAAGCTGCTTTGAAACAATTGGACTTGTTAAAAGCGCTATATAAATAAAGGTGATTTGATTTTGATTGATTTTATAGTTTTCTGTGTCAAACCTGCTATGTGTGGAACCTACCTACGCTACGCAATTTGAAGCATACTGCAAACGCTGTGATTGGTCTGCTAGAAGTGGACCAATCACCAAAGAGGAAGCGCTGTGATCTGTCTACATGTTGATGCTGACAACAATGCAGAAGTATAAAGGAAAACCGACACGTAACCTACAGCGTTGAGGCTACTGTGTAAGTCAGACGCAGAAGTATAAGTCAGCCTTTAATTGTGGAAATAATGCCGAAAAAAAAAAAAAAAAAAAAAAAAAAAATGTAAAGAGCAACCCCTGATTTAAAGAGCAACCTCTGGTGGCAAGGAAGTGAACTTAATTGTTCTTGGGATTTAGAACATAATTCTAGTAAATTGGTTCCAAGTTCCTATCAACCCCTATTCATTAATTTTAAGTTCAACAAAAAAAAGAAAACATGGAATTAGTTCCATGTTTTGTATTCCAGTCCATTGAAAATATTCTAGGATTGGAAAATATTCTAAGTCAGTCTGTAGTTCTATGAAAATAGAACTATGAAAATCAAGCTTTCTCAAGCTGTAGCTCAAGCTGTAGTTTCTAAATTTTTAAATGTTACATATTTGTGGCTTCTCATGATAAAGCATATGATAAAATAACTTGAGAGTACTGTAAGCAATGTGAAAGTAAATGTTTAAGATGTAAAGTACACTGTGTGCTTTTCAAATTCACAGTGTCATGTTGTTTTGCTTTGACTTAATGTGTAATCTATTGAACAGCTGTTGCATAATCCTGTTCTGTATGCAGATTGAGGTAAATATACACTTACCGTGTTGACAACGTTTTTTTTTTTTCTTTTTTTTTTACAAACTTGCTCAATAATGGACTTGTGTTCATTTTAACCATAACAAAGCTTTATGGCCCGCCAGGTGAAAAAAAAATTAAAAATCCTTGGTGTGGTCCTCAAGGCTTTGTTGTGCCTGCTCAAGGCAGAGCAGTTGTATGGCCGGCAAGTCCATAATCAAAAATCTTCACAAAAAAAAATAAAAATTTCTTGCGATCTGTCCAGCCCAGGCTGATTATAAAAAACAAACTTGTGGCAACATTTGTGCAAAACACAAAATATGTTGCGTTGTGCACGTTTTGCGACAGTTTCAAAGTGAAATGTCAATTGAGTGAGGCTACATTTTTTTTTTTTTTTTTCAGAACAGGTAAATGTGAATATGTCAATGTTTTATTACGTTGGTGTTTGTATGTAATCACTGCAAGTCTGATTTTAAATGTCTGGTGAGTGGTGCTAAAAGCTGAATGTTTAATAACGTAGATCAAAACCCTAAACCTGTTAACAAAAGCAAATGTGACAAAAACATAATTGTAACCATATCATTTTAGCTTGTGTTTTGAACTCTTGTCTTTGAGCTCTTTTATCAGGATTTCGTACCTGAGCTGGTTAAGTGATGCAAAATATATTCATTATGAATTATGAATTCATGCACTATGGTAAAAAGTGTTTTTGAGGTCATAACATAATATTGTGCAAGGTGCCATGTGAAAAAGTAATTAATCCATAATCTGCCCCGTAATCATAATTATGTATGAAAATGATTAAAAGTGCTTGTTGTTTTACTGCCTCTAGTGTTCATTTCTTTTGGAAACTGCAGTGATATGTATGTCAAGTCATCTTTATTTATATAGCGCTTTTTACAATGCCAATTGTTTCAAAGCAGCTTCACAGTGTTAACAGGATAACAATGCAACAGAATTTGATACGGCTGTACAGCCACTCTGGTGAAAACAGTGATGTCATCCAGCTAATTTCAGTTATCATATAGTGTCAATGCGGGCAGATCGGTAATATAGTTGAAATTTAAGAGTCCCCAACTGAGCAAGCCAAAAGCCAAAGGCGACGGTAGCAAGGAACCAAAACTCCTTCAAGGCCAAAATGGAGAAAAAAAACCTTGGGAGAAACCAGGCTCAGTCGGGGTGCCAGTTCTTCTCTGGCCGACGAACAAATAGTGTATGATTATGATTCTGGCAACATTACAGGTCAGAAGTCATATTAGATCAATAAATATTCGTTAGATTATTCGAAAGATTAGAGTCGTCACGCCGGAGATGGGTTTAATGAGGATGCTGTGTCGATGCAGCATTTACAGGGGGGAGTTTAATTGACACACTCAGCACTGAGCCTTGCAGTACTCCATACTGAACTTGTAATCAGTGTGACATCTCTTCATTTATTGCTACAAACTGATAATGGTACTAATAAGTATGATTTGAAACATGCCAATGCAATTCCACTAATGCCAACATAATTCTTGAGACTATTCAAAAGAATGTTGTGGTCGATAGTATCAAATGCAGCGCTAAGATCGAGTAACACTAATAGAGAGATACAGCCATGATCGGATAAGAGTAAATCATTTGTAACTCTGATGAGAGCAGTCTCAGTACTATGATACGGTCTAAATCCTGACTGGAAATCCTCAGCAATACCAATTCTTTCTAAAATGGAGCATAATTGTGAGGACACTGCCTTTTCTAGTATTTTTTACAGAAAGGGTAGATTTGAGATCGGCCTGTAATTGACTAATTCTGTAGGATCAAGTTGCATTTTTTAATAAGTGGTTTAATAATAGCCAACTTTAAACTTAAAAGGATCTATGACCTCTGGAAGCATCTCATTTAGTAGTTTAGTCGGTATAGGGTCGAGCATACATTTTGATGATTTAATGAGTTTAGCCAATTCTTCCTCTCCTATAGCAGTGAATGAGTAGAATTGTTCCTCTACAATTCACTGTCTGATGCGATACTGTAGTAGACGGCTGCATGGTTATAATTTATTTCCTAATATTATCAATCTTGCATGTAAAGAAGTTCATAAAGTCATTACTGCTGTGCTGTTTGCAAACATCAGAAGTTGAAGCATTATTTTTGGTTAATTTAGCTACTGTATCGAATAAATACCTATGGTTGTGTTTGTTTTCTTCTAAGAGGGTCAAGAAATAAGCAGATCTAGCTGTTTTTACAGCCTTTCTGGATGCAATCATGCTCTCTTTCCATGATATACGAAAAACCTCCAATTTTGTTTTCTTCCAGCTGCGCTCCATTTTTCTGGCTGCTGTTTTAAGGGCCCGAGTGTGCTCGTTGTACCACGTCATTGGACTATTTTCTTTAATCTTCTTTAAGCGCAGGGGAGGAACTGTGTCTAAAGTGCTGGAAAAGAGAGAGTCAATAGTTTCTGTTGCAACATCGAGTTCCTCTAGGCCAGTGTTTCCTTTTTTTAGTCTTTCCATTCTTCGTTGTATACCCTATTTTCGGTGTCGACTTTCCTCTTTAGACTCTTTGATAGTGCTAGCTTAAATGTTGACATCACTCTGCACTCTTGAACCTAGTGGCATACCTTACAAGGTTTATAAGAACTGCCCGAAGCTACCCCACAGTCTCTGGAAGATCCTGAAGGTCATATGGAGGAGGGGAAAGGTTGCTCAGCAGTGGAGGTTTGCAGAAGGGGTGTGGATTCCAAAGGAGGAAGAGTCAAAGACCATCGACCAGTTCAGAAACATCTCGCTGCTCAGTGTTGATAAGATATTCTTCAGCATCGTTGCTAGGCGGCTAACCGACTACCTCCTGAGGAACTTGTACATTGATACCTTGTTCTAGAAAGGAGGGATCCTAAAGGTGCCGGGGTGTCTGAAGCACACAGGCGTGGTCACACAGCTGATCAGGGAAGCCCGGGAGAACAAGGGGGACCTGGTGGTGCTGTGGTTGGACCTCACAAACGCCTATGGGTCCATACCCCATAAACTGGTTGAGGAGGCCCTGTGCCAGCACCACATCCCAGACAAGTTTAGAGACCTCATTCTGGACTACTATGGCAGTTTCAGTCTGAGAGTCTCTGGCGGGGTCTACAACATCAGATTGGCACAGGCTTGAGAAGGGTATCATCACTGGATGCACAATTTCAGTGATATTATTCGCACTCGCCATGAAAATGCTGGTAAAGTCTACAGAGGTCTAATGCAGAGGTCCCCTCACCAAGTCCGGTATTCGCCAGCCGCCCATTAGGGCTTTCATGGATGACCTGACGATGACAACACCACACGCACCATGGGGCAGGTGGATCCTGAAAGGCTTGGAAGAGATGACAACCTGGGCGCGCATGTGCTTCAAGCCAGCAAAGTCTAGATCTCTGGTGTTGAAGAAAGGAAAGGTTTCCAACAAGTTCCGCTTCACACTTGGCATGACCCAGATACCATCAATCACTGAGAAACCAGTGAAGAGCTTGGGAAAGGTGTTCGACTGCAGCCTAAAAGACACAGCAGCCATCCATGCAACCAACCTTGAACTGGAAGGCTGGCTAGCTGCAGTGGACAAGTCAGGCCTACCTGGCAAGTTCAAGGCCTGGATTTACCAACACAGCATCCTCCCACAGATTCTCTGGCCCCTTCTGATTTATGAGGCTCCAATCGCCATCATTGAGGGCTTTGAGAGGAGAGTCAGCAGGTTTCTACAGAAGCAGCTGGGCCTACCTCGAAGCCTGAGCAGCATCGCTTTGTATAGCCAGAACAACAAGTTGAAGCTCCCCATCAGCAGCCTGAATGAGGAGTTCAAGGTGCGCTGTGCCAGGGAGGTGCTGCAATACAGAGAGTCACAAGACCCGAAGGTTTCCCAGGCTGGGATCGAGGTGAGGGCGGAAGTGGAGGGCAGCAGAGGCGGTGGATGTGGCTGAGTCACAGCTACGGCACAGGGCACTGATAGGAGCAGTGACTCATGGAAGAGCTGGCCTGGGGAGATCATTGGTGCAGCAAGAGGTGCGGGTAGCAGTAGAGGAAGAGCAGGCCAGCAGGATGATTGGAATGCGGCAGCATTGGACAAGATGGGAGCATGCAGTGGACCGTAGAGTCTCATGGGCAGAGCTCACATACGGTTCCTGATCCAGGCTGTCTACGATGTACTGCCGAGCCCATCCAACCTGTTCAGCTGGGGATTGGTGGAGTCACCAGCCTGCAGCCTCTGCCTACGGAGGGGGACCCTGGAGCACATCCTTAGCTGCTGTCTGAAGGCCCTGGGCGAGGGGCGCTACCGTTGGTGCCATGACCAAGTCCTGAAGGTCATAGCGAATACCATCAGCTGTGGAATTGGCCACTGTAAGTGCCTTTGCCCAGTGAAGAACACCATTGCTTTCGTCCGGGCTGGGGAGAAGCCACCATTAGCTGCCAGGGCCACCTCATCTGGCCTGCTAGCAACAGCATGAGACTGGGAGTTGAAAGTTGACATGGGGAAGCAGCTGAAATTCACAGAAGTTGTCGCCACCTCAACATTGCAGCCTGACATGCTACTCATCTCAGAGACCTCTAAGCAGATCATTCTCCTGGAACTTACTGTACCCTGGGAGGACCGTATCGAGGAGGCCAATGAGAGGAAGAGGGCAAAATATGCCGAGCTAGTGGAGGAGTGCCGGAACAATGGGTGGCGAGCACGGTGTGAGCCCATTGAGGTGGGATGCAGAGGGTTTGCTGGCCAGTCTCTCTGCAGGGTCTATAACATCCTGGGCATCATAGGGGCCTGTAGGCGAAGGGCCATCGAGGAGGTCACGGAGTCAGCAGAAGTTGCCTCAAGGTGGCTGTGGATAAGGAGAGGAGAACCATGGGTGGGGTAGGACTACCTGGACACAAGCTGGGGCCTGATCAACCCCAGCTGGGTCGCCTGGGTGAGAGTGTATGATGCTTGAAAGACCCAAAATACTCCGTGACCCCAGGTAACATCACTTATGATGTGTCCAGGTTCCATCGAGTTGATGTATGTTATAAGTGTATGGTGCCCTGGTGGCCTGTATACAGTAGCCAGCACAAACGGGATTTATCAATTAGACTACATAATGTTACATAAAGCACCAAAACGTCAAAGGAATTATATCTGAAACTTGACTTCTGAGTAATACTGAAGATATTATTATAAATTACAGCAACCCCTCCCCCTTTGCCTTTCAGCCACGGCTCGTGTTTATAACAATAATCCTGGGGGGGTGGACTCATTTAAAGTAATGTAATTGTCAGGTTTTAGCCAGGTTTCTGTCAAACACAGCACATCTAGATTATTATTTGTAATCATATCATTAACAATAAGTGCTTGTGGGGAAAGGGATCGAATATTCATCAACCCGAACTTTATCATTTGTTCATCTGTGTTATAGCTGTTGTTTATTTGTTGAACATCAATTACATTTTTACCGTTAAATGGTTTTGATGTTTTTTTTTTGTATTTACTAATTCGGGGAACAGACACAGTCTCTATGTGATAATATCTAGGTGAAAGAGTCTCTATGTGTTGGGATTTATCTGATTTCTGTGACATGAGACAGCTAGCAGGCGGTCGGGTAAGCCAGTCCATCTGCTTTCTGACCTGGGCCCTAGTATGCATTAGTAGGTATTTTGCGGTGTGCAAAAATATTGCCACAGGCACTTCAACAAAGCAAACCTAAAGAAAAGTCTTGCCAAACTTTCACCAGCACGTCTCCTGTCCTACACGAGGAGCAAACACGCTGGATCATTGCTACTCTCCATTTACGCCTATAAAGCGCCTATAAAACCGTGGGTGGACAATTAAATTCACGCTGCAGTGAACACACGCACTGCCGCTTACAACGCCGGTCTCCTATCGGGGAACATGACTGAAAACAGATTGGTTGTTTACATCTATCTTTAATGAGTCCCTCGCTACATCTGTGGTCCCCACCTCCTTCAAAAAATCCACCATCATCCCTGTCCCTAAGAACAGTAAACCCTGTTGCCTAAATGACTATCATCCAGTGGCTCTCACGTCTATAGTCATGAAGGTCTTTGAGAGACTTCCACCATTTGCTCCTTCATTCCTGACACTTTGGACCCTCTTCAGTTTGCCTATCGTCCCAATAGATCGACTGAAGATGCCATCTCATGTCCTCCACTCCTCCCTCACTCACATCGACAGCAAAAGTGGGAACTACGTAAGGCTGCTATTTATTGACTGTAGCTCAGCCTTTAACACCATAGTTCCCATTAAGCTAACTGCCAAACTCCTGGATCTCGGCCTGAATTCTTCTCTCTGCCACTGGATTGAGGACCTCACTGGCAGGCCTCAGGTGGTGAGAGTAGGCCAGTTCACCTCCACCTCCATCACCCTGAGTGTGGGAGCTCCACAGGGCTGTGTCCTGAGTCCCCTACTCTACTCTCTCTACACACATGACTGTGTGTCCACACACAGCTCCACCTCTATCATCAAATTTGCTGATGATACTGTTGTCCTGGGCCTCATTTCCAACAACAATGAGACGGCATACTTGGACGAGGTGGACCATCTAACATCATGGTGCCAGGACAACTGTCTCTCTCTGAATGTTGGCAAGACCAAAGAAATGATTGTAGGCTTCAGGAAGAGACAGCAACGGACATACTTCCTCTCATGATCAGCGGGTCACCAGTAGAGAGAGTGAGCAGCTTCAAGTACCTGGGTGTAAACATCTCCGAGGACCTGACCTGGACTGCTCACATTCAGACACAAGTGAAAAAAGTCAGGCAAAGACTGTACCACCTGGGCCAGCTGAGGAAATTCAGGGTTTCACCAGCTATCCTGAAAACGTTCTATTTAGGGGTGATAGAAAGTGTATTAACTCAGTGCATCGCATTGTGGTATGGGAACAGCACCAGTCATGACTGCAAAGCCCTGCAAAGAGTCGTGCGCTTATCCGAGTGTATCTCAGGGTCGGCTCTCCCGTCTCTGCAGGATGTCTACACCAAACGCTGCAAAGGTAGAGCTACTAAAATCATCAAGGACTCTAATCACCCTGCAAACCCTCATTTCACGCTGCTGCCATCTGGTAAGCGCTTCCGAAGCCTGATGGCCAAAACTGAGAGACTCAGGAGGAGCTTCTTCCCCCAGGCCATCAGACTCCTGAACTCAGTCACTTAACATCACGTGACCATCGATACACTGACATTGCACTGCACTTTCTGGTCTCGTTGTTACTGTGTAACAACCTGTTATAAACCTGTTTGCACATTATACTTCCTTGTACATTTGTTAACCACATATTTATAAGTCTACAGTTTACTCACTGCACAGTTTACTTCACTTATTTTATTCCACTTCTTTATTTTTATTTTTATTTTTTTTTCTACTTGACTTGATTTATTTATAATTCTACAGATATATATATATATAATAGTTTTTTATTCTATTTCTATTATAATTTCCTCGTGTTTTTTAACTGTGAATTTGCACTGTCCATGGAGCGGACCTGTTTACATTTCACTGCCGGTTGTATATTCTGTATATAACTGTGTATGTGACAAATAAAACTCTTGAATCTTGAATCTATAGTTTAGATAAGCTAATCACACAAACACACACACATAATCTGTCTGTGTTCTTGGCACAGTGCTGCATCTCTCTGTAGAGCATACGTCTATTTATTAACATATCAAAGGAGATCAGTAACCTGGTGGAGACAGAGGGAGCAGGTGCTACACCTCCCTCTATAACCAATCAATGAATACTGAGCTCTATAAGAGCCTCTCTTAGAGAGACACATTTTTATTCTACAAAGTTCCTGATGACACAAAGGTCTGTACAGTAAAACGGCAAAAATTAGAAAAATTTAAAAGGATTAAAGGATTTTCTTGAAAAATTCAACTGCTCTCAGGTACACAAATGTAATATATTCTGCATATTTCTTTCTATTTATCTGTAAACATACATTGAATTTATATTTACAGCTTTCTTGCAGATTGATGAGAACTGCAATTATGGCACCTATTTTACTGAACAGCATGAGAAATGAACACAGCAGTTACATTCAGTAAGAAAACTTTAATTTATATAATTTTACATGCGTCTTTAACAGATCAGAGAAGATGAGCTAAGGAGCTGGACAATGTGTTTGATGGATGTGTAAATACTTCATGTTTGGGCTTGTTTGGGTCTTTGATGCTACTGGGTTCAGTTCAGTTCTGATGTCTAGATAGTCAGGATATTGAGAAAATGTGATTGTTGCTTTGTAAAGATATTTTAATGAGAAAATCTCCTTGTTCTCTTGATTTCATTCTGTTTCTAAAGTATTTTTTTATAATTTTTTTATTTTATTAGATACTTAATTCTTTTTGAGTAAAACACAGTACCCATACTTTACATTTCTTTACACTATCTACTACACACATGGATGTTATATGAGTTATAAAGATTTGTTTTTCACAGTCTATTCTTTTAGTCCACAGCAATAACAGATGTGATGTGTCACAGACAGGTGGAGTATGTGAAAAACCCTCACCTAGACACCATGGAAGAGGACATTCTGTACCACTTCAACCTGGGCACCAAGACCCATGACCTGCCCCAGATGTTTGGCGATGTGAAGGTGTGTACAGCAAGTCCTGACCAGACATGAGTTAGGCTACTTGTACATCTACATTAATAGATATATCCAGATATATCTGATGCATCCATTTGAAAATGCATCCTTTTCTCTACGTTATGGGTCCACACTGAGACAGCTTTTTTGTCCTGAGAAAACTGACCTTTATTGTACCCATAAATTAGATATCTATGGTTCCCTTTCAGTCGGTCACGTTCGACGTATGTCGGACATCACCGACGAATTGGGATCACTTCAGGGAGCCCCTATCAGCTTCGAGATCTAGAGAACAGGCCAATGAGAATTGGCGTGCGAGATTTGCATCTCGCGCTCCGCCCCGCAGTGAGGGTATAAACGGAAGCGAAATGCAGCGCACCTTTGTCATTCACTTCGGAGCCGAACACGGTGTTGATGAAGAAGACTGGTCCTGCTTCAGCAGAGAGAAAGAGAGAACGACAGAAGAAGCTTCTTTGAGTGCTGAGTGAGATGGCACGATCAGCGGCGGCCGCGAGCTCCCTGATACAGTGATAAACTGCTGTTTTCACAGCACTGTTTGGTCTGTTGGTTCGGTGAGGGCGTTCCCAATGGTGAGTGCATACACAGGCTGCACTACTCTCCTGTGTTTTCCCGCGGTTGTTCCTGGGTGCTTCAGCACATTTAAAAGAGCACATTTTCTTCTAAAAGAGCAGCGCGGGTGAGAGGGCTCGTGGCCGTCAACAAGGACAGGAAACAACTGCATCCAGAAGCGCACGGGTGGAATGACGTCTTGAAAAAGATGCAGTGTCTTTTTCAAGACGTCATTCCACCCGTGCGTTTCTGGATGCAGTTGTTTCCTGTCCTTGTTGACAGCCACGAACCCTCTCGCATAACTATGTTGAGATTGCGTTCGTGGGTGGTCCATGTTCTCTCAGGAGAACGGGATCACGTTCCATCTAGCTGCCGGCTGACAGCGCTAGTTGTCACGGCAACCCAGCGCGCGTCACTCGGCACTCTAGATGCGCGGCCGAGACTATGAAACCTCAAACGGGGCTGAGCCCCTTCGCTTATACCCCGATCTAGTGTCTTTTCTGGTGCACCAGAAAAGGGGCTACCTTGGCTGATAAGCCTGGGTGACCTGAGGATTACAGTGGGGCTTCCCTGCCGAGCACATCTCCGTGGGCCCCCCCACTCCTCTAGCGCATCGCAGCATGCTGAGACTGTGTTCGTGGGTGGTTCATGTTCTCTCATGAGAGCATGACCACGTTGGCGCGTTGTTCATCTTACCCTTTTCATAAGGGTTTGAGTGTTCAGCGCGCTGTGTGCCGTCTCACGGCCACGCTCACTATCTCGCATGCCTGCTGGTAACTTACAAATGGGATTGCTGGTCCTAAAAAAATTATAAATAAATAAATGAGAGGGACCTAGCGTTTCATTTGGGGTTCTAGCAGAGGACAGATGTCAATCGCTGCATCGGAGAGAGGGCTGTTATGTGTTGAAAATGAAGATGAGGCTGAGATTCCCGCTATAATAGTGGATGTTTCATGCTGAATCAGATTCATACTTGACAGTCATGCTTCCCCGGGTGGCTGGGGCATAGCGCAACGCATAAATCGCCTTGCCCGCCCCCTTGCCTTTTTCCCGGATGTGCATTGGAAAGCTTTAGCAGTGTGGAACCGCTTGGCACCAGAAAATGGAACGCCAAAGGGGCCATAGCCTGTATAAAGTTTTCCTCTCTCTCACTACCCTCATCAGGTGGGGTGGCAGTGCCACTGGCAGGCTGCCTCTGCCCAGCACTCTTCGTGCATAGGGTAGTTCTGAGCTGAGGTTGAGCTGCACACAGTGACTGTTTTATATTTAAAGTCACAGCGCTGGCCCTAAGCCAGGCGATGTCCAGAAACACCATCGGCGACCCCTCAGTCTGCTCGTCGCCATGGACATCGGTCCTACAATGCCACTCGTCTCAGCTGCCAGTCAGTGGGGACTGGTCACCCGGATTTGGTTAAGAGCTGCTCTTCCCCGGAGGAGGGCCGGGTGGAGAATCATTGGTAAATTCTGTTCCGCCACTGGTGTCAAATACAACCAGTGGTACCCAAATTCTAAAGAGCCGTTCCAATACCTCTGGGTGCCAGGAGAGTGCGCTCGGCGGTGTTCGACGCTTCCATGCCTCGTCACCCTCAGGCGCCTCTCCTAACGCCAGCAGGGCTGTGTCTGGGACGCACACAAGCAGCCTCCCCACACTCGCGCATCCCCTCAGCGGAAGCAGGTAAGTGTTGCACAGCACACTCAGACCCCACCTTGGGCCGCTACCATGCCATCCGTGTCGAGTCCCTGCATGCCGCTGCGCTGCCCCGCTGCGAGCACGTCCGTTGGTCCCACTTGCACGGTTCCTGGGAGCCTGGCTAGCGCTCCCAGCCCGTCTTGCTGGCTCATCCGTACCATCAGACTCGGCTATGCGATTCAGTTCGCCCGGCGTCCCCCCAAGTTCAGGGGCATCCACTTCACCTCCATGTCGAAGGAGAATGCCCCTGTGCTTCAGGCGGAGATCGCGGTCCTACTGGCGAAGGATGCGATAGAGCCGGTCCCTCCAGCCAATATGAAGACCGGGTTCTACAGCCCGTACTTCATTGTGCCCAAGAAAAGCGGCGGGTTACGGCCGATCTTGGATCTGCAACTTCTGAACCAGTCCCTTCACAGGCTGCTGTTCAGGATGTTAATGCAGAAACGCATCTTCAGGTGCGTCTGTCCCCAAGATTGGTTTGCAGCGATCGACCTGAAGGACGCGTACTTTCATGTCTCGATTCTCCCTCGACACAGACCGTTCCTACGCTTTGCATTCGATGGACAAGCATGTCAGTACAAAGTCCTACCCTTCGGGCTGGCCCTGTCGCCCCGTGTCTTCACGGAAGTCGCGGAGGCGACCATTGCTCCCGTGTGGGAGTGTGGTGTTCGCATTCTCACTACCTCGATGACTGGCTGATCTTTGCCCAGTTGTAAGAGCAGTTGTGGAAACACAGGGACATGGTGCTCTGCCACCTTTGCCAGTTGGGCCTTCAGATCAACTGGGAGAAGAGCAAACTCTGCCCCTCGCAGAGGATCTCTTTTCTTAGGATGGAGATAGACTCGGTCGCCCGGACAGCATGCCTCACCGAGGAGCACGTTCAGTCGGTGTTGAACTGTGTGAATTCATTCAAACGCAGGATAGCGGTACCACTGAAACCTTTTCAGAGGCTCCTGGGCCATATGGCATCCGCAGCTGCAGTAGTAATCCCACGCTGGGATTGCTTCATATGAGACCGCTTCAATGCTGGCTCCACGATCGGGTCTCGAGATGGGCGTGGCGCAGCGGAACTCGCCGTGTCCAAGTGACGCTGAGATGCCGCCAAACCTTCAGCCCATGGTCGGACCCTTCATTTCTACGGGCAGAAGTGCCTCTAGAACAAGTGTCCAGGCATGCTGTTGTCTCCACGGATGCCTCATCCACCGGCTGGGGTGCCACGTACAACGGGCTTGCAGTATCGGGTCTGTGGACGTGGCCCCAACTGCAATGGCATATCAATTGCCTGGAGTTGTTAGCAGTTCGTCTTGCACTCAGCCGCTTCAAAACGCCGCTCAGAGGCAAGTACGTTCTGGTCCGTACGGACAACACTGCGGCCGTTGCGTACATCAACAAACAGGGTGGTCTACGCTCCCGTCGCATGTCACAACTCGCCCGCCATCTCCTCCTATGGAGTCAGAAGCATCTGAGGTCGCTTCGTGCCATTCATATTCCGGGCCTGCTCAATCATGCGGCCGACGAGCTCTCACGACAGCCAGTGCTCCTGGGAGAGTGGAGACTCCATCCCCAGGTGGTCCAGCTGATCTGGAGTCACTTTGGGGCCGCGCAGGTAGATCTGTTTGCCACCCCAGACTCCACCCACTGCCAGCTGTTCTATTCCCTGACCGAGGGGACCCTCGGCTCGGTTGCACTGGCACTCAGCTGGCCCCGGGGCCTACGCAAATATGCGTTTTCCCCCAGTGAGCCTTCTTGCACAAACACTGTGCAAGGTCAGGGAGGACGAGGAGCAAGTCCTGTTGGTCGCTCCGTACTGGCCCAACAGGACTTGGTTTCCAGAACTAGTGCTCCTTGCGACAGCACCTCCTTGGCCCATTCCTCTGAGGAAGGACCTCCTGACTCAGAGACGGGGCACCCTCTGGCACCCGCGTCCGGACCTCTGGAAACTCCATGTGGAGGTTCTAGGCGGTCTGCCACAAGACAGTTGTTCGCACGGTCTGCGTGCGAACAACACGTTCGGGTTGGAGCGACGGCTGTCTCCCTCCACCCTCAAAGTTTATGTGGCCGCCTTCGCCACCAATCATGACTTCATAGGCGGAAAGTCCTTAGGGAAGCACGATCTGATCGTCAGGTTCCTGAGGGGGGCGAGGAGACTGAATCCGCCTCGCCCTCCCTCTATACCCTCTTGGGACCTGTCTCTGGTGCTGACCGCACTGCAGAGGCCTCCCTTTGAGCCTTTGCAGTCAGCTGAGTAAAGAATTCTGTCTCTGAAGACAGTACTCCTGACTGCATTGGCCTCCATCAAGAGGGTAGGGAACCTGCAGGCATTTTCGGTCGAGGAATCATGCCTGGAATTCGGGCCTGGTAACTCTCACGTAATCCTGAGAACCCGGCCTGGATATGTGCACAAGGTTCCCACCACTCCCTTCCGGGACCAGGTGGTGAGCCTGCAAGCGCTGCCTTCGGAGGAGACAGACCCAGCCCTAGCTTTTCTCTGTCCCATCCGCGCTTTGCGGACTTACGTGGACAGAACGCAAAGCTTCAGGACCTCAGAGCAGCTCTTCGTCTGTTATGGAGGACAGCAGAAGGGAAAGGCTGTCTCCAAGCAGAGGATGGCCCACTGGATAGTGGATGCCATCGTCTTGGCGTATGAAACCCAAGACATACCCTGCCCGCTCGGGTTAAGAGCCCACTCCACCAGGGGTGTAGCTTCTTCCTGGGCTCTGGCTCGTGGCGCCTCGCTGGCAGATATTTCTAGAGCTGTGGGCTGGGCGACACCCAACACGTTCGCTAGGTTCTATAGCCTACGTGTAGAGCCGGTATCTTCCTGTGTGCTCACTTCCCATAGTCAGTAACACCGAAGTGCCCGTTCTAAGTGTCGGCTTGCTGCGCCACTTCCCCATGGAATGGATACGTGCGCTTATGCTCCAGTCGAGTTCCCCAGCATGGCGAACCCTGTCGAGTCCTCCGCAACCCTCGGCAGTCGGACGTGGCGGAGCGTCCGACGCCAGGCCTAACGCTCGTATGCATTGGTGGAACTTGTGTTAGGCTGGGTTCCATATGTTGTGACCCCCACGGCGGTCCCATATATGTATTCCCCACGGTAAGTCTCCCTTCGGCGAGCTCGTGTCTTTCCCTCTGCCGTCTCAGTGTGGTGTGGACCCCCGCCTAAAATTGGCCGGAGCCACCCCTGGGACTTCCGTATGTAGCACTGCCCACGGCCAGTCCATACGTGTATTCTCCACATGGTAACTCCCTCCGGGCATGATGTGGCTTCCGCAGCGCCCCCCCCGGGGCACGCTTTCCCAGCGTTATCCAATAGTCGGCTGAGTGGGTCTTGCGGAACAGCAGCTGACTCTCCCTGCGTGAATTTCCCCACCCGGAACAGCCGGGGTCTGAGGGGCTCTCTCAGGGCGCTGGAAGTGGTAGCAACTGTGGCGTGTTCCAAAGGGATCCCAATTCGTCGGTGATGTCCGACGTACGTCGAACGTGACCGACTGAAAGGGAACGTCTCGGTTACGTATGGTAACCCTCGTTCCCTGAAGGAGGGAACGGAGACGTAGGTCCCGTCGCCACAATTGCTGTACCATCACTGCAGGCCGAGTCAATAGTTCGGCTCCTCAGTGAAAAACAAAGGTGCGCTGCATTTCACTTCCGTTTATACCCGCACTGCGGGGCGGAGCGCGAGATGCAAATCTCGCACGCCAATTCTCATTGGCCTGTTCTCTAGATCTCGAAGCTGATAGGGGCTCCCTGAAGTGATCCCAATTCGTTGGTGACGTCCGACGTACATCTCCGTTCCCTCCTTCAGGGAACGAGGGTTACCATACGTAACCGAGACATTATCGCAGCATTGTTGTGCCTGCTATTTACTTTGTTACTTTATACAATCTTCATATTACATTTCTGCAAAAATGGCAGATACTTTACATTGCTGTCATGCATCAAACCATTAAGGTAATTGTGTTTTAGACCATACATGGAATAGCGATTGAGTGCAACCATTGAGTGGTGGGATATTTTTCTAATAAAAATATTGTGACATGAGAATGACATTAAAGAGAGAGTTCACCCAAAATGACAATTGAGTAATTATTTACTCACCATAGTGTTCACAGCATTAGACAGCAGATGTAAGGTTAAATTAAATGCAATACTATTGAAGTTTTTAGGACTATAAAAAGGATGATTGAATTGGGTGAAAATTATGATCTATTTATAAGAGTTGATGTATAGTCAGACTGTCATTATCACAAAATCAAAATACTCTTGTATCATCCCAAAAGAGTTTATTTTATGATAATCACCAGCTGTTTGTGCATTATTTGGATAATAAATACTAATATAAATAAGAAATATTTATTTGAGACAGCTACAATGCTGTTCAAAAGTTTTTGATCTGTAAGATATTTAATGTTTTTAGAAGTCTCTAATATGCTCACCGAGACTGCATTTATTTTATAAAAAAACTGTAATATTGTGAAATATTAAAATGTAAGATAACTGTTTTCTATTTGAATATATTTTAAAATGTAATTTATTTCTGTGATGTAAAGCTGAATTTTCTGTCACATGATCCTCCAGAAATCATTCTAATATGATGATTTGCTGCTCAAGAAACCTTTATGATTATTATAAATGTTGAAAATAGTTGTAAACAAATTATTGTGTAAGAAATAAAAATCCTGCTTGAATATCCTAAAATGTATGTCTGTTATCATTAAATATATTACAGAAAGTAAATGCACCTTTTGAGGAGAAGAGAGGATAATTGAAAGGATGACTGACATATGTTATAACATAAGGGTATTACTCCAAAAAGGTGCATGACACAAATATGAATTGGAGTGACCGCTTGTCTTCTCCATTGAACCAAGATTTAAGAGTAGCTGAAATAATACATCTTAATTTTCTGATTAAGACTTCTTGAGCTAATACCAGTAAATGGCAAGACTTGAAACCTAAGGGGGAAAAAGACAAAAGCCTATAGAACAAAACAAAATCAAAATGTAGTTAAAATGTTACTTTTGGAAAGTGAATCATTTTGCTGTGTTTTTCTTTCTGTTATCTCTTCTGTAGTTTGTTTGTGTTGGTGGAAGTGCAAATCGGATGAGATCTTTTGCCCAGTTTATCCATGAGCAGCTGGAGCTCCCTGGCAACATTGCAGACATCAGAGATATCTGTGAGGAAACGGACCGATATTCTATGTATAAAGTGGGACCTGTGCTATCAATTAGCGTGAGTATTAGAAATGCTGACAAGGCTTGTTTAAATGAGTTTATTCATCATACAATTGATTTGAACAGTTTTTATGAAGATCATGTTTTATGTACTGAAGGAGCATTTCACTGTATCCAGGATAAATGTTTTTAAGTTCTTCGTCTCAAAGTCAGTGAATATTACTGAGCCAGTAATATTGTGTTAATATACAGTGAGGTGGGAAATAATTATGGTGTTTTACTTATGGACTTATGGATTTGAACAAAACCCTAATGCAAACATAGTTCCCCAATGTGCTGTATAGAGGATAATAAAATAAATAACCACAATACAGATACAATACAATAGAATACAAAATAACCACAGAAAAATATGACTCAACACCCAGAAGAATTAAAAGCCTGGGTTAGTAAATATGTTTTTAACGATGTCGGAGCCAATCTAATTTGAAAGGGTAACAAGTTCCAGAGTTTCGGAGCAGCGAAAAAACAAACAATAAAAGTTTATATTATATACGTAAATGAACCATGACATTGTCACATAAATGGATGCCTCAAATCATTCAAGTTTTATAAAAGTATCGAAGGCTGGACCTTTTTTGGCAGACTCTTTTGACCTGGGCCAGTAACCAACCACCTACAACATTTTCGCATTGTGGTAGTGAGTTTTGCATATAGACAAGCACCACTCATATTTTCTTCAGTAAAAAGGGGGATAGGGAATCTGGTTATGACTACAGATCTGACTAAATCAGACAATTATTTTTTTTTAATTTTTTTGTAATGTAAAAATGCAGAACGTTTTCTGTGATGGGTAGGTTTAGGGTTATGAGATAGAATATATAGTTTGTGCGGTATAAAAATCATTATGTCTATGGAATGTTCCCATAAAACATGAAAACAGTGTGTGTGTGTGTGTGTGTGGAGAACTGATGGTCAGACTTACAGTATAGTGTATATATATGCATAAGCTATATATTTGCAACAATTAATGATTAAATGAAATGTGATTTAGCATCATTAATCATATAATCTGTAGTGGGCTAGCATCACTTTTTTTTTCACTTTCATCATAATTGATGTATTCTCCGTTATGTCTGACAGCATGGCATGGGCGTTCCCTCCATCTCCATCATGCTGCATGAGCTCATTAAAATGCTCCATCATGCTCGTTGTCGTGATGTCATCATTTTTCGCATTGGCACGTCAGGCGGAGTTGGTGAGTCACTTCCTGTTTTATTTTATCATCATCAGCACAAATGCATCACCCTAAGGAAGCGGTTTTTAACTATAATGGCAATTGTGGAGACTCAAAAAAAATGATTAGTCAATCAATCAATCAATTCTGAAGCATTACATGTGAAATTTAAAACTGCTGGATGGAGGGGGACTTCATCAGTATATGGGTTTTCTACTCTAAAAAAGTATATATTGCCTTTTCTTTGAACACACAGGTCTGGCTGCAGGTACCATAGTGATCACAGATAAAGCTGTGGACTCTTTCTTCAGGCCACAGTTTGAGCAGGTGGTTTTGGGAAAGGTAATCATCAGGAGCTCAGAGCTAGATGAAGATGTAGCCCAAGAGCTGCTGCAGTATTCCTCAGAGCTTCCAGATATTCCCACTGTTATTGGAAACACAATGTGCACGCATGACTTCTACGAAGGTACTGCAATTTCTTTGTATTTTTATTTATTAGCCCAAACTGAGTTTGGTCCTGTAGCTCATACAGTAGAACACATTGCTGGCAATGCCAAGATCATAGGTTTGTTTCCCAGTGAATTCATGAACTCTTAAAATGTGTTAAATGCAATGTAAGTTGCTTTGGGTAGTCTGCCAAATCCATAAATGTCAAAATATCTTTATAAAACAGATCGTTTCGGTCCTGGATGTTGATTGGTCAATACAGTGTTCCAGCCATGCTAAAATATACAATATAGTTGTATAAAATATAGTATACTGTATTATGTCAAACCTGTTCACTAGCTACTGTGTGTTTCATAACACACACATAACCATAGTTTAAGGTAGGGACACACCAAACCGACGCCAAAAGAACTAGTGCTGATGAAAGCCAACTGTGTTGTCGCCTGCATTGGGGGAAAAAACAGCACCTGAGCACACCAAAAGGACTAAAGGCGACTGTCAACTAGCATGCGCGTTCTGCGTCTGCGTGTGAATGAGATAACTGTCTATTTAAGCAGATGTATTCGTCTATATTCAAGGCAAGTTTATTTATATAGCACATTTCATACACAATGGTAATTCAAAGTACTTTACACAGAAAAATAATTAAAATGTTCATAGGAAATAAAAAATATAACCTGAATCTAGAGTGGAAGAAAACTGAGAATCAGGTTCGCAATTTTACTACTTACTTTGTTATCTGTCAGAGTATTGCACTGTATTTAAAAAGTAAACTGCATAGGAGACTGGCACAGACTAGTTGAATAAAGTCGTTATTGTTTGCTTTTGAGCAAAAAAAAAATATTCTCATCACTTTATAACATTAAGGTTGAACCTCTGGAGTCACATAGTCCATTTTAACGATGACCTTTCTGGGCCTTGAAAGTGTTAATAAAAAATACCTGTCTATGGAGGGGTCAGAGAGCTCTCAGATCTCATCAAAAATATCTTAATTTGTGTTACGAAGATCTTAAGGGTTTGGAACGGCATGAGGGTGAGTAATTATCCCTTGAAGTTTTGACTCGCTTTCATCACTTTTGCTCTTATTCTCATGACTCATTTGCTAAGCTGAACAGCCAATCAGAGTTCTCTCTCTCACCGACAGCCCGATGCTGATTCTACATGTTGAATTGGCAAAAAAAAAAAACTGACATGTCCAAAGCTCAAAAACAGTCAGACATTGACCGTCTGCTTGGTGTGTCCCTGGCTTTACATGTTAGACTTGCCTAACAATTGCTTTAACTGTGACTATATTTACAGTACCTGGACTGGCCTCTCGCACCTTATTAATCACAAGCATTCAAAAACAGATGTTCTGTGACCTATGGATCTATAGCTATATCTGTTTTTCCTGTTGTAGGTCAGGGGAGACTGGATGGAGCCCTGTGCTCATTTTCTACTGAAGAAAAATTAGAATATCTGAGGAAAGCCTACGAGGCAGGCGTCAGGAACATTGAGATGGAATCCACTGTCTTTGCAGCCATGTGTCGTGTCTGCAATCTTAAAGGTACCCCAGAAGTTTACATTGTAATATAGTAGTGATGATGACAACAGACAGAGTACCAAAGTAAGCAAGTATGTACCTTATTTTTTAAGGGGCCACCATAAGCCCCATGACGTTTAAATTGACGTATATGAAATATCTTATGAGTTTTTTTTTATTTGTTTTTTTTTGCATTTACACATGATTTACACAAGTTTGATTTGCTTTTTGCCATATCTTTAATTTATATTTAAATGTTAATTAACATGTACTATCCTTTAACTCAATTTGTAAAGTATTCCAATAACGAATGGCTCTAACTGAAAAGATTGATCGTAAAATTGTACAACACACTCTCTTCTAGTAGTTGCTCTTGTTGCTCTGCCACAATTATCCTTCTGCATTAAAAATGTCTCAGTTACGTATGTAACCCTCGTTCCCCGAAGGAGGGAATGGAGACGTACGTCGGACCGACAAATTGGGGATCATCTTCAGAGACCAATCTGCTTCGAGTGTATAGAAACGAGCCAATAGCGTTGGCATGCGGTCTACGCACCGCCCCACAGCACGGGTATAAATACGGAAGTGGAATACCGCATCCTCGCTTTTCCAACTGAGGAGCTGAAGTGACTCGGCCCTTCAGTGGAAGCACAGCACCTGGTGACGGGACGTACATCTCTGTTCCCTCCTTCAGGGAACGAGGCTTACATACGTAACAGAGACGTTCCCTTTCAGTCGGTCACGTTCAACGTATGTCAGAACTGACCGGCGAATTAGGGATCCTACCAACACGCCAGGGATGCTGGCCCTTCCAGCACCCAGTTTGAGCTCTCTGGGGAGCCCCTATGTTGGGGCGAAAGTCAGGTCTCCAAACCGGGAAGGTCCGTCACAGCTGTTTTCCTGCAAGACCCACTCAGAGTGACTATTGGATAATGCTGGGAAAGAGATGACAGAGCGGGCTCTGTCAAGGGAAAGACACGGGGCTAGCCGAGTAGGGTAGCTGGTACTGTGGAGAATACACATATGGGGTTGCTGTTAGGGAACCGCTACATATGGACACCCAGCCTACACACACATTCCACAAGCATACGGGTGTAGGCCTGGCATCAGATGGCCTCCAGGTCTGACACTGAAGGGGTGACGGAGGAGCTTGACAGGGTTTGCCATTGCTGGGGAACACAACTGCAGAGAAAAATAGTGCCCAGGATGAAGCGACACTCCTAGTTGAGTGCACTCGCACCCCGAACGGGCAAGGCACGTCTTGCGACTGGTATGCTAAGACGGTAGCATCCACTATCCTGTGGGCAAACCTCTGCTTGGAGACCGCCTTTCCTTTCTGCTGGCCTCCGTAACACACGAAGAGCTGCTCTGAGGTCCAGAAGCTTTGAGTCCGGTCAATATAAGTGCGCAGGGTGCAGACGGGAAACAAAGCTAGAGCTGGGTCTGCCTCCTCCAAGGGCAGCGCTTGCAAGTTCACCACCTGGTCCTGGAAGGGATTGGTGGGAACCTTGGGCACGTATCCGGGCCAGGGTCTCAGGACAACGTGAGTTACCCGGGCAGAATTCTAGGCACAATTCGTTGACCGAAAGTGTATGCAGGTCCCCTACCCTCTTGATGGAGGCCAATACAGTCAGGAGTGCTGTCTTAATGGACAGGACTTTCAACTCCACTGTCTGCAATGGCTCGACGGGAGGACTCTGAAGTGCCTTGAGCATGAGAGTTAAGTCCCAAGAGGGTATGGAGTTTGGGCGAAGAGGATTTAGTCTCCTCGCACCTCTAAGGAACCTGACGATTAGGTTGTGCCTTCCAACAGACTTACCCTCAACTGCGTCATGATGTGCCGCTATAGCCACTTTAAGGGTAGAGGGAGACGGCCTTCGCTCCAACCCCTCTTGCAGGAAGGAAAGCACGATACCAATCGAACACCTTCGGGGGTCTTCTTGGCGGGAAGACCGACAACTGGGTGGAGGCAGCAGCTGGTCGTCGGGGCAGGACTTTTTTTTTTTTGCCTCCGTCTGCTTCTGGGCCACCAAGAACTGCTAGGCAAAGTTCTCAATGGCGTCGCCAAAGAGGCCCGCCTGACAGACAGAGGCGTTGAGGAACCGAACTTTGTCGGACTCACGCATATCTGCCAGGTTTAGCCCCAAGTGACGTTCCTGGACCACTAGTGTGGACATCGCCTGACCCAGACTTTCGTCACCCAAAGAGCGAGGTCCATCACCACACGCAGTTCCTGCATAACCCCTGGTTATACCCTTTATGCACTACCCTCGTGCATGCAGGATAGAGGGTAGCAAGAGAGGGAAAAACACTTATACAGATTATGGCCCTTTTGGTGTTCCATATTTCCCTCTCTCCAATGCAGCAATTGACATCTGTCCTCTGCCAGAGCCCCAAATGAAACGCTAAGTCTCTTTTTTTTTTTTAAAGGACCAGCAATCCCATCTGTAAGCTACCAGCAGGCATGTGAGCCAGTGAGCGTGGCCATCAGAGTGGCACATGGCGCGCTGAATGCACAAGCCCTTATGTTTTTAGAAAGGCAAGACAAACAACGCGCAGACGTGGTCATGTTCTCATGAGAGAACATGAACCACCCACAAACACAGTCTCAGCATGTTTGTGATGTGATAGGGGAGTGGGGGCCCACGGAGATGTACCCGGCGAGGAAGCCCCACTGTAACCCTCAGGTCACCAAGGCTTATTAGCCGAAGTAGTCGCTCGACGGCACACGGCGCGTTCAATGCTTAATCCCTTACGAGAAAGGTAAGACGAACTGTGCGCAGACGTGATCACACTCTCCTGAGAGAGTATGAATCACCCACAAACGCAATCTCACGTTTATGTGCGAGAGAGATTGTGGCCGTCAAATGAGGACAGGAAACAACCGCATCTAGAAACACACGAATGACATCTTGAAATGACATCTGAATGACATCTTGAAAAAGACGCAGGGTCAAACCGTGTTGCTCTTTTAGAAGGAAATGCTCTTTTAGAAGTGCTGAAGCACTCAGATGGCCGCGGCTCACAGCAGTCTGATTGCAAGCCTGCGTGTGAGCACTCAAAGAACTGAAACGCCCAGCCAACCAACACAGAGAGAAGTGTAGTGTATGTTGCAGCGGCCACTCGCTGACTTGCACTCCTCGAGACTCGTCTAACCACTATTCGCAGAAACAGCCGATACAACAAACCGTTTGGCTCCAAAGTTAAAAGCGAGGATGCGGTATTCCACTTCCATATCTATAACCACGCTGCGGGGCGGTGCGTGGACTGCACGCCAACGTTATTGGCCCGTTTCTATACACTCGAAGCAGATTGGTCTCTGAAGATGATCCCCAATTCGTCGGTCAGTTCCGACATATGTCGAACGTGACCAACTGAAAGGGAACTGGATTAATGAAGAAGGTGCATGTCTATTTAAAATCCTAAAAATCAAGCAAGCATCAGCAAAATGTTTAATAAAACTCAAAACCCTGAACCCAAAACTTTTTTTGAACGATATTGCAATGATGAAATCTATTAGTCCTCTAATCGGTGTCTGTTTTGTAAAGAGATTCAATTGACTTTAAAATTGTTGCACTTGCTTGTTGTACCAACTAGTGAAGCAATATATGATGTGAAAAAAGACCATAAAAAGCTGTGCTGCCTCTATTGTTAGATAGTCTTATATGCCTAATGTTAGCCAAATTAAATTTAATAGTATTGGCTACCTTTTGGCATGCTTTAGAAATGACGCTCAATAAATGTAATTAAATTAAATTAAATACAAGATTAGATTTTAAGTAGAATGTCCAAGTTGTTTTTCTCCATACTAGGAACGTGGTTGGTGATTTGTATTGTCAAACTCTAAAAATAACATTATAAAAAGTTGGAGCTAAACTTTGCAAGAAGGTGGGCCACCAGCTGAGGTGACATGATGACTAATAGTCAGCAGATAAACGGCAATCCACTTGTCACTCAAAGTGGCCACACCCTTAATTAGGCAGAACTTTAAAGCTTAATATAATGTAATGAATGAGTTATAAAAAAAAGTTGAGCTTTGCCAGTATGATTTGAGAGCTTTGGAAAAGGCAAAGATTTTAAGTGAATAATATCTTACATTTGGGAGTGTTCCTCACACACAAAAGTTATGTCAGTCTTGGACATTCTGCCTAAGATCTCCTTTTGTGTTTCATTCAAATACAAAAAAAAGTATAATTGTATCTTCGTGTGACCTAACCCTTTAAGCATATCTGTAGTCCTGCCTTGTATTACTGCTTTCTAAGCCTCACTCATACCAAGCAGCTTCAAGCAGCACTGAATTACCTTAAAAGGTAACACACACAGTTTCTGCCAGTCTCATGTTACTCTTGAGTACCTGTAGAGTAGTATTGCATCCTTCATATCTCTGAAGAGTCTTTAGTTTTATTATATTTATAAAAGACAGATACACTGTATCGATTCTTTCCGAAAACAGCCAAACTTGTGCAGGCATTCAGTGGGCGGAGCTAAAGAGTCACAAGCACACACAAACCTATGACACACATACACAATGCATCATGGCATTATCCCTGGATAACTTTCTATTCACTATACATTTTGTGTTGTTGACATTATATGCACTTATGTGCCAATTGCCAACAAAACACAGATATTTGATGCAGTTTCAAGCCTGCGGTTTCGACTCATGACCGGGAACAAACAAACACACTTACAGAACTGTAAGTAGAACTGTAGAACTGTGCATTTGGCACAGAAATACTACATCATAGGTCCAACTCGTTTTTTTTTTTTTTTTTTAATTTTGGCCATGTTTAGAATCCAACTCTTTAACAGTGTAAAAAAGTCAGAATGCATTAAATAACATTAGACCCCCCTTTAAAACTACCTCAAAGTGGTTAATGGCATGATGTTTTGTTTTTGTTTTTTCAGCTGCAGTGGTGTGTGTGACTCTACTGAACAGGTTTGAGGGAGATCAAATTTCTACACCTCATGATGTGCTTCTGGAATATCAAATGAGACCACAGCGCCTTGTTGCTCATTTCATCAAGAAACATCTCAGACTCATCTCTTAAAAATCTGTAATCAATGTCTACAGTGTACATAATACTGTTCATAGTGTGTTTGTGTTATTTAAAAGTGACATTCACATTCTCAGACCATCCTCAGCTGACTTACTAACATTTAAAACTAATGAACACACACCTCACTTTTAATATTGTAAGTCATTTGTGTGTATTATAACTTGTAAATCTATTATATGATTTAAATTATGTGTGTTAAGTTTATCGGCTTATTCGCAATAAGCCAAATAAATTATGTGAAGTTCATGAAATGAGTCATGTGGGTTAACACTTGATACTGATAATATGACAAACTCAAAGCAACTGATTTATGGAATGCCAAATCAGGAAATTCTTTGTCTCTGGAGGTTTCTAATGGTTTAGAGTATTTGCACTGCAGCTCATAAACCTTATGCGGCTCTTTATAAGTGTTGTGGGTCATAGTCTCTCTGTTATGGAGGAGTCGAGGAAAGGTGGATCTTAATGCAGCACTAAAGTTTTACTTTTAACCAAAACAAAAAAGGACAAACACTGATCAAAACACGTTGGAGTAAACAAAAACAGCTACGCTCAAAAGCATAGACAAACAGGACAGAGGACAAAGGGCTGAACCAAACTGAAGGTTTAAATACAGAGACATAAGGAACTAATCTAGACACAAGTGCACAGGCTGTCAGCGACTCAGGAGGAAGAGGCATAGCCAGGCAAATGGGTGGAGTCAGGGAACCAGACAATGTCAAACTAGACTTGCTCCCTCCAGGACGGATATGGCAGCTGGCTATAGCTCCGCTACTGAATTGTCACTTAATATCCAGCAATATTACTGATTTAACTAAACTGACACTGTTGGATGAGAACAGAACTTGACTGAATTGAGCTGAATAATGTCACTATTGTCTTCTGCTTTATAGCTGAATAATTTTTTTTTCAAAAATGAAGTTTGCAACCTCAACACCCCGTTATTGAACTCAGCTAAATCAACATTGAACAAGTATATGAACTTTATATAGCTGAACTTTATATAGCTGAAATGAACTTGTTTCATAATGAATGAACTTTACACAGTTATTGAACTGAAATTAATTATCACTGAAGCTGAATAATGACACTATTATCTGCTACAGCTGCTTTACAGCAGAATTTGAAGTTGTCTCATATTTGATGTTCACATCATAAATTCTGTTACTGTCCTATTTATTATTGTGAAGCTGCTTTGAAACAATTTCTATTTTATAAAATGCTATAAAATAAAGGTGACTTGTAAACTGGCTCTGGCTTCTGGATGTACTTGGCTGCAGACTCCAGCTCCAGGGTGGAACTCTCCACTGGCAAGCGGCAGATGTGGGCTCTGGCTCTGTGTCCAGGGCAAGTGTAGGCTCAGATTCTGGGTGCAATGCGGGCGAGTGGCAATCAGTCCTCCACCTTTCATGGTGAAAGAGGAACCACTCTTGGCAGGCACTAACTTGACAAAATCCATCAATAGGTAAGGGAGGTAATTGTTCATGCAATCCAGTCAAAAAAAAAAAAAAAAAAAAGAAAAAAAAAGTAACCAGCGAGTAGTCGGGTTAGTGGGTTTGAAAAGCTAGGTACAAAATCTCCCTTGTGTGGTCCTCGAGGGAGCGATTATCCTGGGTGAGAAGGAGGAGGTGAACTGCTGCAAGATCCTTACATCTTTTCTAGGTCCTTTATTCTGTTATGACAGGGTTGAAGCAAGAAGAGGAGAGGTGAATCTGGATGAAACACTAAATTCCTATTTTTAACCAAAACATCAAATGCAATCCAACACATGTAAGAAAAAATTTCTAAGCTCAAAAGAATATACAATACCGGACAAAGGGCATAACCAAACTGATGGCTTATGGTGCATTCATACAATGTCGTAATTACCATAGTTTTGAGATAACAACACATTCTATTCAGAGCTGTTCACATCCTCAGACTGGGAATAATGCGTTTTTATGAATCTGCAGCAGTCAGATGGTAGTCACATGGTACAAGTAGGAGCTCTCAGAACATTCCCATCTTACAAACTGTAAATATGAGCTCTACAGAGACGTGAACACTTTTTACAACTTGCAACTTCAGCCTGGCTCGTCTGAGGGCCAGAACCAGGGTGAAGCGCGTCCTTGTGCGCGAGTTGCTCTATGCAGACGACGCTGCCTTCATGGCTCACAATGAACAAGAAATTATTAATATATTAATTTAATTTCCCTTAATTAAGTAAACTATTGTAGCTTCTGACCAATTTGTGCTGTGGGTATAATTGGAGGATTTTCCCCAGCTATAAGTACAAACCCGATTCCAAAAAAGTTGGGACACTGTACAGATTGTGAATAAAAAAGGAATGCAATAATTTACAAATCTCATAAACTCATATTTTATTCACAATAGAATACAGATAACATAGCAAATGTTTAAAGTGAGACATTTTGAAATGTCATGCCAAATATTGGCTCATTTTGGATTTCATGAGAGCTACACATTCCAAAAAAGTTGGGACAGGTAGCAATAAGAGGCCGGAAAAGTTAAATGTACATATGGAGGAGCTGGAGGACATCTGGGGACTGAGGAGACAAGTTGCTCAAGTTTAGGAATAGGAATGTTGTCCCATTCTTGTCTAATACAGGCTTCTAGTTGCTCAACTGTCTTAGGTCTTCTTTGTCATATCTTCCTCTTTATGATGTGCCAAATTCCTATGGGTGAAAGATCTGGACTGCTGGCTGGCCATTTCAGTACCCGGATCCTTCTTCTACGCAGCCATGATGTTGTAATTGATGCAGTATGTGGTCTGGCATTGTCATGTTGGAAAATGCAAGGTCTTCCCTGAAAGAGACGACATCTGGATGGGAGCATATGTTGTTCTAGAACTTGGATATACCTTTCAGCATTGATGGTGCCTTTCCAGATGTGTAAGCTGCCCATGCCACACGCACTCATGCAACCCCATACCATCAGAGATGCAGGCTTCTGAACTGAGCGCTGAGAACAACTTGGGTTGTCCTTGTCCTCTTTAGTCTGGATGACATGGCGTCCCAGTTTTCCAAAATGAACTTCAAATTTTGATTCGTCTGACCACAGAACAGTTTTCCACTTTGCCACAGTCCATTTTAAATGAGTCTTGGCCCAGAGAAAACGCCTGCGCCTCTGGATCGTGTTTAGATATGGCTTCTTTTTTGACCTATAGAGTTTTAGCTGGCAACGGCGAATGGCACGGTGGATTGTGTTCACTGACAATATTTTCTGAAAGTATTCCTGAGCCCATGTTGTGATTTCCATTACAGTAGTATTCCTGTATGTGATACAGTGCTATCTAAGGGCCGAAGATCACTTGCATCCAGTATGGTTTTCCGGCCTTGACCCTTACGCACAGAGATTGTTCCAGATTCTCAGTCTTTGGATGATATTATGCACTGTAGATGATGATAACTTCAAACTCTTTGCAATTTTTCTCTGAGAAACTCCTTTCTGATATTGCTCCACTATTTTTGGCCGCAGCATTGGGGGAATTGGTGATCCTCTGCCCATCTTGACTTCTGAGAAACACTGCCACTCTGAGAGGCTATTTTTATACCCAATCATGTTGCCAATTGACCTAATAAGTTGCAAATTGGTCCTCCAGCTGTTCCTTATATGTACATTTAACTTTTCCAGCCTCTTATTGCTACCTGTCCCAACTTTTTTGGAATGTGTAGCTCTCATGAAATCCAAAATGAGCCAATATTTGGCATGACATTTCAAAATGTCTCACTTTCAACATTTGATATGTTATCTATATCAGTGTTAATTTTGACAGCCATTTTTGACTTAGTCTTAGTCTTCGTCTTCAGACGAAAATGCTTATTAGTCTTAGTCACATTTTAGTCATTCTGTCTTTTTAGTTTAGTTTTAGTCGTCGAAAAGACATTGCATTTTTTGTCAAGTTTTAGTCAGTACTTTCAGTCAAACTGCCGTTACCAACATTAATTTTGGTAGCTTTTTTATATATAGTCTTTAGAAAAAAAAAAGGTCATTATATTTTTCTCTATTTTGACCACGTCAATTAAGTTTATGCAAAATGTTAATCAGGCTGTATTTACATTACACTCTTAGTAGTAGCACTTATGCAATGATACATATCCCTTTACCACTTAAGGGTGAGTAAATGATAATAGATTTTTCATTTTGGGGTGAACTATACCTTTAAGACCTCATTAATAGCCTACCAGGATCCCATATACTACTACACATGCTTTATCTTAAACTGTTAATGTTTATTTAAGACACAAATGACTAAGTTTTACGAGGACACTCGCAAAGACGGGGATTTTGAAACATAGCACAAGGCACGAAATAGAACTTAAGTTTAGTCAGGCGCTGTACAAGTTGCGTGCCGTGCATATCAGGCTTAACTTTAAACCTTATAACTTTACCTAAATGAATTCTCCGTCGCTGCTTAATGTGTCTAAAATGCGTTTAAATGATAAGTTTACATGATGACGGCGCAACACGACTGAAATATTTCAACCGGGCTATCACCCAAGCCTTAAGCTAATATAAAGGCTAAAGTTTGTTCAAACATAAAAAGCAATATACATCCATCAAGTTTATAATCAAACTAACCTAAAATCGGTGGAGACGATGACGCTGTGTTTTTATCTGCTTCATGTGCCCGTCAACTTGCTTCCACAACTTCCACTCCATCAACAGCTTTAGTAAAATGACCTGTTGGCTGGGGATTTTACTGATTAACTCGATCTCTGCTCTTTGTCTGCTCTTTAAGTTTTTCCTTTTTTTAATTTTTATTTTAGAATAGCTGACATTTATACCCATCAAAGATCGTTCTTTGCATGACCATTTTCAGAATAGTCTACACTAGAATGCTACGTTGCAGCGAGCTCGCTAGTTCGAGTTTTGGTAGCCTAGACCAGTGGTTCTCAAACCTGTCCTGGGGACCCCCCACCAGTGCACATATTGTATGTCTCCCTCATCAGACACACCCAATTCAAATCTTGCAATCTCTACTGCAAGCTGATGAGTTGAATCAGGTGTGTTAGATGAGGGAGACACACAAAATGTGCACTGGTGGGCGGTCCCCAGGACAGGTTTGAGAACCACTGGCCTAGACTACCCGTACCTGTGACGTCAGATGCCGCTGCGGCTATCTGAGATTAGATTATGCAGACGCCCTCATTGACGGACGCACATTTTTGAAAGACAGCATAGGAAGAGAACATATATTTTTAATGTCCGATATTCCTCAAATAACATTCTAGTCCTGTATCGTCTTGTTAACAAAGAAACGGCATATGTTTCGTCATAGTTTTTATCATCAGATATTAGTTTAGCTTGTCAACGTCTCGTTTTAGTCACAGAAATAATGGGTTCTAAATTGACAAATATTTTTCGTCGTCTTCGTTAACGAAATTAACACTGATCTATATTCTATTGTGAATAAAATATAAGTTTATGAGATTTGTAAATTATTGCATTCCTTTTTTATTCACAATTTGTACAGTGTCCCAACTTTTTTGAAATCGGGTTTGTATATTTCAAAACTGTTTTGCTGAAAGCTATCAGGATATTGGCAACATGCTTGCCTTACATCTGTTTCTTAAACTTATTCTTAAAGTGATAGTTCACCCAAAAATGAAAAGACCATCGTTCATCTTCGGAACACAAATTAACATATTTTTAATGAAATCCGAGAGAATTGAGAATAAAGTCATAAATTTTTGTTTGTTTTTGCACACACAAAAGTATTCTTGTTGCGTCATTAAATTAAGGTTAAACCACTGGAGTCAGAGATATGACTCTGTGAAATGATATGTGAAAAGATGAATATATTTATTTAATTAATGATCAGCTTCTGAAGGCAGTAGATTCCATGTCTCGTCTGGGTGGTTTTGGAGGTTGAATCCCAGACAGAGTCTGTCTTCCATAAGGGGTGTTATGGAGACCTGCGTTTCTGAGCGCCTGTTCAATACGCACTCTGGGATCAGACACAATCTGAAAGGCAGACAAATAAGATACAATAAATAAATAAATAAATAAATAAATAAATAAATAAATAAGAGCATCTTTCAATTATTCATAAAATTATGGATTCATTAAAAAATCCACTAAAGTCACCATAATCAAGCCTTCAAAGTGAGCTACTCAAGCAACAGTCAGGTCAGTAATGTAAATAGAATTCTTATTATAGTTAAATGTTTTCTAGGTTGTACTTTTGTAACAGGAGTGGCTGTTGACCGGATGATCTGCTTTGACATTTCCAAGGTTAAAGTCAGTAACTTATCTCAGTTTTGTGTTTATTTACAGGATGTGACATCTATGTTATGAAACAAAAGTCTGGAAAAAAAAGCTGTTTCACAGTTTGGCCTTGGCCAATGACTTTGTAAAGGTCAGAGTCCCAAAATGTCATCAAAAGTTAACCATTATTATTGGCATTGTTATTTACATTTAAATACCTGTGCTGCAGGTCTATCCTGTACAATAAATACTGAACCAGACTATTTAAATATTGAGCAGTAAATAAATGACTGCCTGCAAGACCAGCAGAGGCCAATCATCTTGTGCCATGCAAAATGTAGTTTGTCCAAGGACATTTTCATTTGGCATTAACAGTTTTACTGACTTAAAAGGAACTTTGCTGTACTATGATGGAGTTGAAGTTCATGAAGTTTATAAATGATAGGTGTCTCCCATAAAACTTTGTTGGGTGGACCTCCGTCCCTCTAGGGGGCTCCGGTGGCATGCTCCCTGCAAGAAAATTTTAAATGCATCAATCTGGTGCACTTTGAGAGCTCAAAATTAAGAGCTTCAATGGCTTCAACCTATGAACTGTGCAAATTGAACAAAGAAAAAGCATTGACTTGTACCTGGACATTAAAGAGGGCTCAGACATTTTTTAGTTATGATATAGAGTCTCAGTCTACATTACATTATCACTGGTGTTTTAGGATGCCAAACAATTATTATAATAATATAATGATGATTTATATAATTATTCCTATGACGTAGGGGAGCCCGGGGCACAACCTAACGCGGGTTTAGTTGTAGAGAAAAAATTGCGCCAAAATTAAGAAATCTTTGGAAGATATCACTGAACATTTATTTAACCATAGCAAAACTACATTTCTTACTGAAGTTTATTTTTCATCTCTATTTTTTTTTTGTGTGTTTATTTAAAATAAGTCAAATTTGATATTATTTTAATCTTATATCTGTTATTTAACAGTTGAGATCGTTCTTTAATGCTGATCTAACAGCAGAAGACACGAGCCGCGGTTTAAATCGCAGTTGTGCAGGTGGGGCGTGTTGTTGCACTGCGTTAAAAAAAAATATACGCTATTATATTCTATACTTTTATGAATTCTTTTGAGAAACCATGAGAAAAGGGTGAATAATGACTGAGAGCCAATGTTCAGAAATTATTCATTATTATTATGTTTTAAACTATGCTGTATAGCTGTGTTTAGCAATGTGTTTGATGTCAAACTCAAAAATGTGTGTATTTTTAATGATAAAAAATGCCATTTGTTTATTTAAAAAAGTTAATAATTGTAGCTTATTGACAAAATATTTTAGTTTGTTTTGGATATTTTTTTGGTTATGGTAACATTTTAAGCTGTCATTTGGTCATTCACATGTTACAATGCACCCCACCTATGGGGCATGTTGTCACATTTCACTTCCATTCTTTCGGGGTAAATCAAGAAAAAAGTATACACTGTATTAATGAAACAAAACCACATAATTGTACTAGACATGTGTGAAATTAATACTGAACCCCAAGTGGATTTACACAAACTGAGACAGTCAAAAAGCGTTGGGTTGTGCCCCGCTCTCTAATATCCATATAGCCTATTGTAAAACAAATGTACTGTATAAATGAAAATGAAAATATCCTAAGTAAATTTTACATTACACTCAGTAGTGTAAAGTAACGAATTACAAATACTCTCGTTACTGTAATTGAGTAGTTTTTCACAGGAATTGTACTTTATTAAGTAGTTTAAAAACAGTGTACTTTTAGTTTTACTTGAGTACATTTTAAGTGCTGTATCGGTACTTTTACTGCGCTATTTTCCCTAAACCTGCCGTCCTGCATTGTTTATATTTTTCCTGTCAACGTGTGACTCCCGTCAAATCAACCACGATAGCGACCAGCCTAGAGTGAGAGGCACGCTGCCACGCGCGCTTTATCAAAGGGGGTTGTTGCTGGTTAGTGTATGATGACTGAAATCGTGAAATTTCGTTAAACAATTACTAAAAATAAACTGCAGAATATTACGTTTTCTAATACACGCACAAATGGTACGTATTCTGTTAGCGCTGCACGATCTCTGCTGGAAACACTACAGCTTGATTGTTTGCCAGGCTTCAAAGCGCATTAGGTCTAAAATGCGTCGTCACTGCTAGATTTTTGTCCCTTACATCGATTTCGCTCAACATGTAAACGCATTAACCTGCTTTCTGTCGGCTTATTGAAGTGCATATTTTAATGTAATGTACTCTTACATGGCGATTTAAAATTTTAGTCCATGTAGGCTATATAGCAAATGACTTTCATAAAACATCAGATTTATATTTAAATCAGTTTTTTTTTTTTTTTTTTTTTTTTTTTTTTTTTATTGCAAGCAAAAATAATCAGTGGTGAAAATTGTGAGTTACTCAAATCTGATTTCTTAAGTGTATTCTTTTTACAGAGAAAACATCCATTGAAATTAAAGCAGTACAATGTATGCGTCTTGAAAAGAAAGAACTCTTGAAAAGAAATAACTTTTTTTTCTAAAATTGTTAATGTACAACGCTTTGCTACCTTTTTTAATTAAACTGCAAGAAAATCTCCACAGAATAGTTGTCATAAATGTTAGCAGATTATTAGTTGCTTTGTCAAATATTACATGGCTGTATTTTTAGTGCTTGCAGTCAAAAATAAAACTTGAAGAAATATTGAAATATTGAAATAATCAGATAAACATCAAATTTTCATTTTTGGGTGAACTATCCCTTTAAGTAAAGTGATTGATAAATTACAGTTGCGCATATGGAAGGTCAAACGAACTTTTTGACCGTGCCGTGTTAAGCGTGCTGTGCAGCGTATTGTGCAAGACTATGCACAAAACTGTGCTTATGCCCAACAGTTTGTTTTGAATTAAATATTTTGTTTGTTAGTAGTAACTCAAAAGTAAAGTTTGGAGTATTAATTTTTCATTTTATTTGTTGTTTGCAATGCCAAATGGATAATAAATGGACTAGCATATCCACATTTTTTTCCGAAGGTATGGACAATGACTTTATTTTATTTAAGGCAAAAGCACGCGTCAGAAACAGACTTCTAAAAATTATCTGCGTCCCTACAACTTTAAGTCAAAAAGTTTGACAGAAGGAGCCTGGATGAGCCTTTTGTATCGACATCAGATTTATTGTGGATTATTGATTTGATTGATCACGGATTTCGAAGGACCGCACACCCGCACATGCAAAGCAAAGAGAATACAGCGCACACAAATGCCAAAGTCTTCAGCCATCAGCGAAAGCGCTTTCACTTGAACTTGAGTTGAATGTCCATTTATAAACAGGGTGCACACAAACAAAGACAAATCCGATGTGCATTGGACATCAAGTGGACATCAAGCAAGATGCTCAGACTCAGAAAGCAGAGGTTGAAAATGTTGAATTACCTGTACGAAAACAAGAGGTTAAGTTTACTGTAAAAGGGTTAATGGCAAAACTTGATATTTTACAGAAACAAAGAAACATCCCAACTGAAAAAGACAATACAAGAGTTAATGGGTAAAAGAGAATGTAAAAATGAGGTCAAAGGTATGTTTGAAAAGTTTGAAATGCAATGCAAAGAAGCACACAAGTCTTTGATTGATTTATTGAAGAGAAAGAATGGCATGAAACATAGTTCAAAGCAAAAGTGATATGGGCTGTGGAATTTAGCACTGTGGTACATAAATGGTTGGCGAAACTACAGGAGGAATGTCATTGTGCTGCCAGCTAAATTGAACCCAATGATAGATGGAAACCAATTTGAATGTTGAAACACGGGTCAGCAGCCGCACTTCAAGCCACAAAAGTAGCCACCACAGTTCGCGCTCCAGCAAATCTAATGCCTCTGTGCAACATGCACGCATTCAGCTTAAAGCAGAAAAAGCCGCTCTTGTCGCTCAAGCAGTGTCTTTAAAAGCTAAGCATTTCAAACTGTTGAGCAACAGTTTGAAATGTTATAGAAGCATAAGGAACAAATGGATATTGATGCAAAAATTGCAGCCTCCAATGCAAAGTTATCTGTGCTTAGGACTTATGAACAACGAGCAGACAGCATTGCAACAGATGGGATGGTATTCTACTTTGCAAAACAATAGGTGCTACCTCCTCACAACCTACATCATCTACATCAACCTACATCATCTTATCATTTACAGCGACATGCATCTTCAAGACCTTCAGTAGAAGACAGAAGTTTATCTGTTTTCACACAGTCAAAAACATCAAGAAATTAATACAGTTAATACAAGTACAAGTTAATACAATACAGAAGCAAAAGTCTCAACATTTACCACCACGTGAGATTCCAGGGATCCACTGCAATTCAGTTTGTTCACTAAAGCATTTAAACATGATGTGATAGGGAAAAACAAATAACAAGTGTGATTGCTTGTATTTCTTTGAAAGATACACAAAAGGACGCCCAAGAGAAATAGTTTGAAGCTGTATGAATATGGCATCTTAAAGAGGTTATGATACAGCTAAAACTATGCTTAAACAGCAGTTTGGAGAAGATTATTTCGTTTCTGCTGCATATATGGAGAAGGTGCTTGGATGGCCCATAATCAGGTATGAAGATATCACAGCTCTTCAAGATTATGCACTCTTTTTACATGAGTGTTGCAATGCTATGGCAGATCTACAGTACATGCAAGAACTGGACATGCCAACAAACATGAAAGCAGTAATTCTAAAGCTTCCATTTAAACTCAGAGAAAAATGGAGAACAGCTGCATGTGATATCATGGAAAGACAGAGAAGAAGAGACAAATTTAGTGATGTTGGTTGTCAACTCAGATCCAATATTTAGGTCCATTCAACATGTAGAGATGAGAGCAACTGTTAAACCAAAGGATGTCTACAAATGGAAGTCACAATCCCAGTCAAAGCCAAAGTTGAAAGGGGATAGTTTTGCTACCAATGTTACCAACATTACATTATTGGTGAAATCCAAAAACCAAATGCTGAACATCCAATCAGGCAATTCAAGAGTAACTCCATCACGTTTTTTCTTTCTTTTTTTTTTTTTTTTTCTTTTCACAAGGTCATTCTTTGGAGCAATGTAAAGAGTTTGAGAAGAAGAAACAGGGAAAAGGTCAACTTTAGGAAAAAGCTGTCTGTTTTGGTTGCTTGCATGTTGGACACATGAGCAAAGAGTGTAAAAGGTGCTTATCTTGCAAAGTGCACAACCAGAAACATCCCAGCGTTCTTCACATTCATTTCAAGGAGTTCAAAGTAGATAAAGCTGTCAACACAAACTATGAACAGTATGTAGAACCAACTATAAACAACACGCTGGTATCTGCCCAAACATGTGGTCATATTGGGGTCGGGAGTAGCAGTGGTATCTTGCCTATCCTTCCAATCCAAGTAAAGTCTGCAATAGGCAACAAAATTGTTCAGACCTATGCATTTCTAGACACAGGCAGTACCTCTACTTTTTGTTTAGAAAGTTCAATGAGGAAGCTGCGCTTGAATGACTAAAACGAAAGACTAAAATTTGTTTGCTTACAACAGTCTCAAGTTATATGGCAAACAACTTGGAGATTTCAAGTCTTGATGGTAATGATTTTTATGAATTACCAGAAGTTTATACATAGAAACAAATGCCTATAAACCAAGCTAACATGGTCAATCATGAAGACCTAACTAAGTGGCCATATCTTGATGGTATTTACATTCTGCACATTCAAGCTGAAGTAAAGTTGTTGATAGGTACCAACACCTCCAAATTACTTGAACCATAGGAAGTAGTGAATAGTCAGGAAGATGGTCCCTATGCCATACGAACCCTATTGGGATGGGTCGTCAATGGTTCTCTTGGCAGTTATCAAAATAAACAACATACTGCAAGAGTAAATAGGATCTCTATTGAAACCTTGGAGTTGCTAAAAAATGTCAGAGGACAAAGAAGAAATGTCCAGAGAGGAGGCAAAGTTCATGGAAATCATGGAGAAATCTGAGCTTCAAGGATATACATTATAGTTTGAAATTGCCTTTCGAAAACAAAGATGTTATGTCTAACAGGCAAAAAGATAGATCCAAGAATCTTACTGAGCTCAACTTGGATCGAAACCAACTACCAGTGGAAAGGGCCTTAGGACTTCAATGGTGCATACAGACTGACACCTTCAACTTCAGAACTGTTTGCAAAGAAAGAATGCCAACTAGACGTGGAATATTGTCAGTGATCAATTCAGTGTATGATCCTTTAGAATATCTTGCACCACTGACACTTCCAGTCAAACTCATCCTTCAGGAGTTGTGCAGAACAAACTATAACTGGGATGATGAGATTCCAAAAGTTTTTGAACAAAGGTGGGTTAAATGGATTACTGAGTTAGATCAGTTAAGCACTTTTATTGTTGACAGATGAAATCAATCTGAAACCATGTGATTTTGGACAACCGGTTAGTGCCCAACTACACCATTTTTCAGATGCCAGTGGAAGTGAATATGCCTCTGTGACCTACTTGAGGCTACAGAATTGTAATAATGCTGTTCACGTTTCCTTTCTGCTTGGCAAACCCAGGGTGGCACCCCTATAACCAGTTACCATTCCTCGTTTAGAGCTGACTGATGCAGTCCTAGCCATTCACATTGACAAAATGCTCAGAGAACAATTTCAGCTTCAACTGGAAAATTCTTGTTTTTGGACTGATAACACCTCTGTCCTGAAGTATATAAGGAATAAAAACAAGATTCCGTACAACTGATGACGACTTTAAATGATTCCAATGAGCTTGCAACAAACCAAAGCTTCATTTGGAGGACAGTGCTTGACTCCAGACGACCTTTCGGAGGCCGAAAAAGCCATTATCCAGTTCTGTCAATGGGAAAGATTTAGTATAGAAATTTCATCACTGAAATCTGGAAGACCTGAAATCAGTAAACACAGTGCTCTTCACAAGTTAAGCCCCTTTATAGAAGATGGATTGCTGAGAATCGGTGGGAGGTTATGTAAAGCTGCTATGCCTGAAGAAAGGAAACATCCAGTTATTTTATCTAAAGAAATGCATATTTCCAAACTGATTCTAAGGTGGCCATAGTGTAAAAAACCATATGCTGTCTATACTAAGAGAAAAATACTGGATTACTCAAGCCAATGCAATAGACAGAACAATTATTTCAAGCTGTACATTCTGCAAACGATACAAAGGTAAGCTAGGTGAGCAAAAAATGTCTGACTTATCCGAAGAAAGAATAACTGCAGATCTACCTCCATGTCCTAATGTAGGAGTAAACTACTTTGGCCCAATTGATGTAAAAAGAGGTTGAACTTGTGTGAAATGCTATGGCATAATTTTTACATGCATGGCCATTAGGGCAGTTCATTTGGAGGTGGCATACTCCTTGGACACTGATAAAGGCTTTATATTCATATGCAGAAGAGGACAAGTATGTCATATGAGGTCCGACAATGGAACAAATATTACTAGCACAGAAAAGGAATTGAAAAGAGCACTGGCAGAGTTTAATCAAAATAAAATCACAAAGGTTTTAGCACACAAAGGAATTAAATGGAGTTTTAATCCACCTACCGCTTCACATCATGGTGGTGCATGGGAGTGCATCATCTGAATGGTAAGAAAGGTGTTGTCCTCTGTTTTTGAATCAACAAACGCTGGATGATAAAGGATTACACATTCACACATGTGTGAAGCTGAGGCAATTCTCAATGATCAACCCAGCACCAAAGTGTCTGAAGATCCAAGTGATCCAAGTGATCTCTGGCCAGTTGATAATCCCTAGAATATCAAAATTAACTGCAGGCGGTCGATCCTTTTCCTATTTAGCACCTAAACTCTGGAACAGTCTTCCTAGCATTGTTCGGGAAGCAGACACACTCTTTCAGTTTAAATCTAAACTAAAAATGCATCTCTTTACTATGGCATACACATAGAACATTATAGATCTCTATTATTCAAATCAGTTAAATGATTGTTAGGCTACATTAACTAGGTCAGCTGGAACCGGGAACACTTCCCATAACACCTGATGATGTACTTCGTTACATCATAAGAAGAATGGCATCTATACTCGAATGTTTGTCTCTCTGTTTATCCCGAGGTTTACTGCAGTCAGCCGGATCCAGGCCGTATCCAGATCAGATGGTGGACCTGCGCCAGGACATGACCAATGCATCCCTGAAGTGTCTGCAGAGACCGTGTCAATTAGTCTCCCCTCTGAAATTGTCACAGCATCCTCAATAGACCCATCTCCGGCGTGATGACTCTGATCCTTCGAACAATCTTACGAATATCTATTTACCTAATATGACTTAAGACCTGCAATGTTGCCAGAATTATAAGTATATACTGTTTGTTCGTCAGCCGGAGGCTGCTTACAATGAAGAAAAAACTATCTATTCTCCTGGTCTTTTCGAGAAATCAGATCAGTATGTAAGAACAAGGTGGAAACAAGTACCTTCCAGATCTTTTTTTGGAAAAGATGGATAAAAGAGTACTTGCCTTTGTTATAGGAAAGGCAAAAATGGACCAAAGAGAGACGTAATCTTATGCCGGGTGATATTGTACTCATTGCAGATTTTACAGCCTGACGCAATTCTTGGACACTTGGAAGAGTCTTGGATGAGACCTTCCCAAAAAAAAAGGGTTTGATTAGATCTGTACGAGTGTTTAAACCAAAACAAACACAATAGTAAGACCAGTAACAAAGATTTGTCTTTTATTAGAAATGTGAAAAAAAGAAGGTTCAAATGCATGGTGTACTCATACTAAAAGGAAAAAAGGGGTAAGAGTAATTATTATTTTATAATGTATTAAAGTATAATGGCTCCTTATGTAAATATATGCTTTTGAATTGTTTAAGTCCTGTCATTAACAATTAGGGTCTGGTATGTTGGAGCCATTATTTTGAATTGTAAGTGTTGTTTGTGACACTAGAGGGCGTATGAGTATTTTGAGTATATTGTAAAGTAATTGATTAATTACAGGTAGGCATATGGAAAGTCAAACAAACTTTTTGACCGTGCCGTGTTAAGCGTGTTAAGCATAAGACTGTGCTTATGCCCAACAGTTTGTTTTGAATTAAATATTTAGTTTGTTAGTAGTAAGAAAAAAGTAAAGTTTGAAGTTTTTATTTTTCGTTTTATTTGTTGATTGCAATGCCAAATGGATAATAAATGGATTGGCATACAGTATCTGAATTTATTCCGAAGGAATGGACAATGACTTTATTTTATTCAAGGCAAAAGTACGCGTCAGAAACAGACTTCTAAAAATCATCTGCATCCCTACAACTACAGATTGCATGTAAAGGACCTATCAGCCTGTGCCTTCTAGAGTTTCAAGACTGAACTAGATAATATCTAAATATTTATCACATTTGTTCTTAACTGATTAGATATAGACATCCAAGTTTGAATTAGTTGACTATATAATAAATAATTACATTGAGAATCAAATTGTGAAATTAAAATCCACCATAGTCCATCATTCCACTACACCCCATGCCGCTTTGCACAAATTATGGGAGTAACTATAACATGTTAGACATGCACACACAAAGATGAATCAGAAATACTTCTTTATTAAAGGGGACCTATTGTGCCCCTTTTTACAACATGTATTATAGGTCTCAGGTGTCCCCAAAATGTGTCTGTGAAGTTTCAGCTCAAAATACCCCACAGATCATTTATTAGGCCTATACAATATTGAAAATGCCCATTTTGAGTGGAAGGAAAAACATGCTGGTTTCATGCATGTATCTTTTAAAAATCTTTAAATGCATGCTCCCCAGCCCGCTTTCCAGAAAAGGGCGGAGCCTTTACAGCTCTTGCCTCAGAATATTCAAACAAAAACTTCCATGTTTTAGTTTTTGGTAATGTTCTTTGTTAATGTTATTTAATAAAAATACATCTGTTCATTGTAAGTTCAGGTCTATTAAATATAATATGAACAGATACAACTTTTGATTTTAATAATGTATTAGTAAATGTTGAAATGAACATTAACTAAGATTAATAAATTAATTATTTATATAAATACAAACCCGATTCCAAAAAAGTTGGGACACTGTACAAATTGTGAATAAAAAAGGAATGCAATAATTTACAAATCTCATAAACTTATATTTTATTCACAATAGAATATAGATAACATCAAATGTTGAAAGTGAGACATTTTGAAATGTCATGCCAAATATTGGCTCATTTTGGATTTCATGAGAGTTACACATTCCAAAAAAGTTGGGACAGGTAGCAATAAGATAACAGCTGGAGGACCAATTTGCAACTTATTAGGTCAATTGGCAACATGATTGGGTATAAAAAGAGTCTCTCAGAAGTCAAGATGGGCAGAGGATCACCAATTCCCCCAATGATGCGGCCAAAAATAGTGGAGCAATATCAGAAAGGAGTTTCTCAGAGAAAAATTGCAAAGAGTTTGAAGTTATCATCATCTACAGTGCATAATATCATCCAAAGATTCAGAGAATCTCTGTGCATAAGGGTCAAGGCCGGAAAACCATACTGGATGCCCGTGATCTTCGGGCCCTTAGACAGCACTGCATCACATACAGGAATGCTACTGTAATGGAAATCACAACATGGGCTCAGGAAAACTTCCAGAAAACATTGTCGGTGAACACAATCCACCGTGCCATTCGTCGTTGCTGGCTAAAACTCTATAGGTCAAAAAAGAAGCCATATCTAAACATGATCCAGAAGCACAGGTGTTTTCTCTGGGCCAAAGCTCATTTAAAATGGACTGTGGCAAAGTGGAAAACTGTTCTGTGGTCAGACGAATCAAAATTTAAAGTTCTTTTTGGAAAACTGGGATGCCATGTCATCTGGACTAAAGAGGACAAGGACAACCCAAGTTGTTATCAGAAGCCTGCATCTCTGATGGTATGCGGTTGCATAAGTGCGTGTGGCATGGGCAGCTTACACATCTGGAAAGGCACCATCAGTGCTGAAAGGTATATCCAAGTTCTAGAACAACATATGCTCCAGATGTTGTCTCTTTCAGGGAAGACCTTGCATTTTCCAACATGACAATGCCAGACCACATACTGCATCAATCACAACATCATGGCTGCGTAGAAGAAGGATCCGGGTACTGAAATGGCCAGCCTGCAGTCCAGATCTTTCACCCATAGAAAACATTTGGCGCATCATAAAGAGGAAGATGCGACAAAGAAGACCTAAGACAGTTGAGCAACTAGAAGCCTGTGTAAGACAAGAATGGGACAACATTCCTATTCCTAAACTTGAGCAACTTGTCTCCTCAGTCCCCAGACGTTTGCAGACTGTTATAAAAAGAAGAGGGGATGCCACACAGTGGTAAACATGGCCTTTTCCCAACTTTTTTGAGATGTGTTGATGCCATGAAATTTAAAATTTAAAACTTATTTTTCCCTTAAATTGATACATTTTCTCAGTTTAAACATTTGATATATCATATAAGTTGTATTCTGAATAAAATAAAATATTCCACATCATTGCATTCTGTTTTTATTCCCAATTTGTACAGTGTCCCAAATTATTTAGAAGTATTTTTATTGTTAGTTAATGTTAACTAATAAACTAAGTAAAAGTAAGTGCTACCAAAGACTATAGAATAACACAAGACACAACCCTTAAAGTGTTAGTTCACCCAAAAATTAAAATTCTGCCATTCATTTCTTACCCTCATATCGTTCCAAACTCTTAAAACCTTCGTTCATCTTCAGAACACAAATTAAGATATTTTTGATGAAATCGGAGAGCTCTCTGACCCCACATAGACAGCAACACAACGACCACTTTCAAAGCACAGAAAGGTAGTAAAGACATTATTAAAATAGTCCATGTGGCTACAGTGGTTCAACCTTAATGTTATGAAGCGACAAGAATACTTTTTGTGTGCAAAAAAACTAACAAAAATACTTTACTACCTTTCTGGGCCTTGGTCATTGTGTTGCTATCTATGTGGGATCAGAAAGCTCTCGGATTTCATCAAAAATATCTTAATTTGTGTTCCGAAGATGAACGAAGGTCTTACGGGTTTGGAACAACATGAGGAGAGGTAATTAATGACAGAAATTTAATTTTAAGGTGAACTAACACTTTAAAGGGAATTTGGTGCTACCCATAATCTAGTAGGCTTATTAGGAAAAAGGAGATAAAAATTATTTAACTATAATTTAACTAACATATACAAATTATATATATGAATAATATGAAATACAAATTATAGGTGGCATTTAACATCTATTGTTTCTGGAAATTGCCCTATTTAATGTGCATGATTCAGATGAATAATTGATTCTGAAACCTGAAAAAAACACATTCTGGTTTTGGTTCAACAAAAATGTTGGTTGTATTGTTGGTCTCTGTGTTGATGTGCTTCATGTGTGTTTGTGTCTGGGAGGTGAATGTGTGTGTGTGGTAGGCATTTACAGTATGTGCTGTGTGTGTTTTGTGCAAGTGCTACCTGTTTATCAGTGTACGTATTTAGCTGGTACAGTGGTCTTTGCAATGCAAACACTTCTTCTGGAAGCTGACGTACTCGCCATGCTACTGTGTTTCCCATCATTCTCTCTGGATTGGCCTGAGCTTTTTTAGAGACCTGTAAAGTAAACAAATACGCACAACAGGTTGTCACTGCTTCACAAAATGATGCTATAATCTAGACTTGGGCCATGATACAAATCATTAAATGGAATTATAAGATTGTCTGGGCATTTGTATGCATGTGTGTGTGTGTACCTGGTTGCATAAAGTTTGCAGTCTCTCCTCTCTCTCTTTATCATCCTTCTGTTTTTGTTTTTGCTTAGCTTCACGCACCTGCAGTTTCTGCTGTAACAGTTCTTTCCTGAACTTCACCCTGCACAACATATACAACCAATGATACAGCTGAAACAATTATATGATAACATTCTGATTACATTCGTCAGCATTTTTACAATATTCAGCATACGATATTGTATTTGCTGGTTAGAGGAATCATAATCATAATTTAAGCAACAAAAGTTTCTTTTTTACATTTTAAAAGAGTAAAAAAATAATATATGGATAACACTTTACAATAAGGTTTCATTAGTTAACGTTAGCTAATGTATTAACTAACATGAACTAACCATGAGGAATACATTTGTTACTGTATTTGTTAATCTTTGTTAACATTAGTTAATAAAAATACAGCTGTTCATGGTTTGTTCATGTTAGTTCACAGTGCATTAACTAATGTTAACAAGATTTTAATAAAGTATTAGTAAATGTTGAAATTTACATTAACAAAGATAAATAAATGCTTTATAAGTGCAGTTCATTATTAGTTCATGTTAACTAATGTAGTTAACTAACGTTAACTAATGAACCTTATTGTAAAGTGTTACCAATATACACTCACCTAAAGGATTATTATGAACACCTGTTCAATTTCTCATTAATGAGGGGTGTGGTCCTGGTCAAGACAATCTCCTGAACTCCAAACTGAATGTCAGAATGGGAAAGAAAGGTGATTTAAGCAATTTTGAGCGTGGCATGGTTGTTGGTGCCAGACGGGCCGGTCTGAGTATTTCACAATCTGCTCAGTTACTGGGATTTTCACGCACAACCATTTCTAGGGTTTACAAAGAATGGTGTGAAAAGGGAAAAACATCCAGTACGTGGCAGTGCTGTGGGCGAAAATGCCTTGTTGATGCTAGAGGTCAGAGGAGAATGGGCCGACTGATTCAAGTTGATAGAAGAGCAACTTTGACTGAAATAACCACTCGTTACAACCGAGGTATGCAGCAAAGCATTTGTGAAGCCACAACACGCACAACCTTGAGGCAGATGGGCTACAACAGCGGAAGACCCCGCTGAAAATTGAAAATTGGACAGTTGAAGACTGGAAAAATGTTGCCTGGTCTGATGAGTCTCGATTTCTGTTGAGACATTCAGATTGTAGAGTCGGAATTTGGCATAAACAGAATGAGAACATGGATCCATCATGCCTTGTTACCACTGTGCAGGCTGGTGGTGGTGGTGTAATGGTGTGGGGGATGTTTTCTTGGCACACTTTAGGCCCCTTAGTGCCAATTGGACATCGTTTAAATGCCACGGCCTACCTGAGCATTGTTTCTGACCATGTCCATCCCTTTATGACCACCATGTACCCATTCTCTGATGGCTACTTCCAGCAGGATAATGCACCATGTCACAAAGCTCGAATCATTTCAAATTGGTTTCTTGAACATGACAATGAGTTCACTGTACTAAAATGGCCCCCACAGTCACCAGATCTCAACCCAATAAAGCATCTTTGGGATGTGGTGGAACGGGAGCTTCGTGCCCTGGATGTACATCCCACAAATCTCCATCAACTGCAAGATGCTATCCTATCAATATGGGCCAACGAATGAGCTAAAGAATGCTTTCAGCACCTTGTTGAATCAATGCCATGTAGAATTAAGGCAGTTCTGAAGACGAAAGGGCGTCAAACACAGTATTAGTATGGTGTTCCTAATAATCCTTTGGGTGAGTATGTATATATAAAATAATAAAATGTTTCACTCAATGAAAATAACGAAGAATAGAATTGTGTTTTTTTTTTTTTTTTTTTTTATGTGGCCATATAGCAATACATATAAGATTTATTATTTATGTATTATTTACCTATTTTACCTATTTTTACTAAATCATAATTTATGAAACTTTTTGTATCAAAATATATGCCATGCAGAGAATTTTGGGTGATGATGCAAGTGAATTGTTGTATTAGATTTTTGAATCAATTAATTGAAAAAGACTTGATACACAAAACAAATAAACTGATGAATATACCAGCTCTTACTTGTCTGGCTATCACCAGACAAAGCTCAATTTAAGACTGAACATTGGTCTGGGGAGTCTGCTATGTATGTTCTACTGCACAAGATGCATGATAAACAAGCATAATTCAAATGACTCTGTATGCAGTTGGATAGTCCTTCAACCAATCAGACCACAAGAGGCGTGATCCATGGAGGTAATGACCCATGCTTCTCTATCCGTCATCATGTTAAACCCGCCAATAGCGCGCCAGGTGGATAAGCCAGTCTGTGATTGGTTCCCGCAAAAGTGTAACAGAAGCAGTAGAAATTAATGTACAGGTTTTCAGACTGAGTTTCAGGGCGAAATCAAAACGCTGGCAGATCAGGCTGGGTTTACCCAGTCTAAGCTCTTACAACAATGGTTTTAAATGTTAAAATATAATGTGATACATGATACTGTGAACTTCAAGATTGAAAGGAAAGCAGTATAAATTTGGTAGAAATGTATGAAATCTTTGTTCATAAAATATAATCTGTCTGATCAACAGTATCTGTAGCTGTATAATTTGCAAGGCTGGTACTAAGGTGTGGTGGTTTATTGGCCTTTTTTTGCCAAATTCTTTCTCCAACCAAAGTACTTTACCTTTCTGTATCTCTCTGCATCTGTTCTTCCATAACTCTCCTCAGTTCTGCAAGCCTCTCCATATCCCTCTTTCTCTGCTCCTCTCTTCTGTTCTGCTTTCCTGCATGGAACCTATTTATCTAAGAGAGAAAGAGATGGAGACAGAATGCGATGAAAAAAAATAAAAAGAAAGAAAAGTCATGTGATTTGTTTTAAACTAGATAAACTTTTGGCAGAACCATAAGTCAAAAACAAAAGTTTACAGACTTTAGTCAGTTATTTGTATTGTTTCAGAAAATGATTTTGACATTTAGAGATTTATTTATGTATTGTGTGAATGAGAGAGTACGAAGATCGGTATAATCTATTCCTCTCTCATAAACATCATTAATCAGTGACATAACACAGCTCTGCAGGAAGTGAAGGGAAAGACAAGGCCACACACATTTAAAATTCCCAACACAATCACACGGCCTTACATTCACGTTACATTTATCAAGCTAATGGGCTGAGGACAGAGCCCTGGGGTGGCAGGAACGGTTGGGAGAAAAGGAAGTGAGGACTCAATTGCAGGAAGAATGGAGGTTTATTTTAAATAATAAAATAAAACAAACAAAAACACCCACGAGGGGAAAAACAAAACTAAACTAAGACACCAGGGTCAGGAAACATGAATGTAAGAATGGATTTCACCTGAGAGCAAACTCAAGAGATCTAAGCTGCACTAAGACAATAAAACTTCACTCATCTGAATAAGAAAAAACAAGACTCAATCTTATCTCCTCCCCTGCCGAGTTCTGACCCTCTCACTCTTCCTGCCTCGGAGACCACACAATCATGCAAATCTCACAGATACTGCCACAAGGTGTTTCTTTGACTTTTGGTGTTTCTGGTAAACAGGTTTCATTCCCACATCAGAGGAACAGGTCATAATAAAGACAACAGAGCTTGTTCCCCTGGTGTGGGAGATGCTCAGAAAGATCTTTTGATAAACATTTGCTGTCATCCCCAAAGATAGGTGTGACCATTTGGTCACGAGAAAAGTTTCAACCAAAAGCTGCATAAATATTTGGGTGCTAAATGTTTATTGTTCTTTTGTTCTGGTTGAGTATTTAAAGGGAATGGGGAGACCACTCATGGAAGCATCTGTAATCAGAACTTCCCACGCTGTTGAAGTGTGTCTCTATTGCCAGGTAACAATGACTCTTGGAAACTATTTTTTTATGTTTTTAGAATGATGTTTTATATTGTATGCTGATCAGTTGTGTATTATGGATTCTTTCTAAATTCTTTTATTTGATATGTTTACCTGGCTATAATAAACATTAATCTTGATTTATCTTGTATAAGTCTAAATTCCTTTATTTAAGTAGTGTCGTATGCAGAGTTTTGTAGGAGTTTCCGTAAATCTTTCTGTCAGGGCAGATTCATACCGAGGACCCCATGACCGGAGCATGGCGCTAAGCATGAGGGGCAATCTGATTTCTGGCTGTCACTGGTATTAACAAGTTACAGCTCTCGTGACTATTGCTAAAATTACACTTTCTGTTATGAGTGAGCATGTGCAACTCACTTAAAGGTAAAATAGTTCACTCTGTAATCCTCTGTAATATCAGAACTGACTAATTTGCGTCCGTGAGGTAATGTAATTATAATCGTGAGCATTATCCTCTGAGCGACTCGGGTCCCATGGAGGAACGCAGTATTTGAAATTAAGAGATACTAAGAAAATCAATGATCTAAATTAAATCACAACTAAACTTATGATCAGCTGTTAAATTACAAATGCAACAAAATTACAAATAATTGGAGTCAGATAAAATTATTCATGGAGTCAGATTTTTGAATTGGATCTTCACATTTTAATAAATTAAAGTGATTTTTCTAGAAGCGCCAGAAAAGACATACACGCAGAAGTCCTTCGACCAGCTGCTGGATTCCTACGTTGGGCCAATCAGCTGGACCTTACAAAGTGGTGACTGCCCTCCGTGATCTCCCAGTCTCAGGAGAAGTGACGTCTTTTTGGCGCGACAATTCAGATCCAAGCCGAGTGAGCATGAGGTTTGAGGTTCTACTTTTCTGTCTACAAATGTCCTGGTAAGTTCATTTTTGTTTACCTTTTTAGAAAGTGTTGAGGAAAACCTAGGCACACCCAATATAAACACATTTGTAGAACGGGTCGGTATACCCACATTAGACCGGAGACCGTAGAAATCCGGTGGTGTTTAAGATTATTAGAAAACAACATGGCTTGTCAGGGAAATGGTAGTTCGAGTGTAGATAAGGAGGTAATGGACACTCTTGGAGTACAAATTAAAGATCTTCTCTTTAAGCTTGCGTAACAAGGGGAGTAGATTTTGAGTGGAGCAATGATCAAATTTTAGCCTGGTATAATACAGAGGGCCGAAAATTAGAATAAAGCTCCTTTTAAGAAAATTCTGGTCGCGATCGTCTATATGCTACGTCGAAACGATTTGACAACTATTACAGAAAACGAACGCGTAATAGCAAACATAAAAGAGCTAGAAACGCAGCGATCAGACGAGCTAAAAAAGCTAAGAGCACAGGTCGAAGCATCTGTATATGATAAACAAACTTGGGCAAGACAGGGCAACGCGATGGAATCGAAAATGAAAAAGCTTGAAAAGAAGTTTCGATTAGATAAAGAATACACATCTGCGCTCGAAGAATGTTGCGAATCAGCAGGATTTCCTGTATCTGCGGTAAAAGTCGCGGCGATAAACAGTAAAATTGGTAGCGAGATATATAGCGACAGCGATGATGACATTGCAGCTTTATCAAGCGGTAGGCAAGGCCATCTGGACCTGAGAGAGCGTGAGTTTTCCTAGAAACCGCGAATGAGGAAAATAGGCCCAAAAGCGAAACAACGTAGTCCCATAATGACTCGAATTAAATCAGGCTCGGTTCACCGAAAACCAGTGAACATTGCTGTGCTTAAAACAATGAAAAATGCAGATGATGAAGTCACTACCATTAGCCGCCCTTTAACTTGCGAAGAATGCACCAAACACAAAGAAGTTGTGGGAATGATGCCCCGAAAAGGCCCGTTCCAACCCTACTGGGACAACTTAATGTTACAGGCATCAGTGTACAAATTAGAGATCAGGGATGTTTGGCAAGTAGCTCTCCTTACTATTCCAGACGAGTTAAAACCAAAAATGCCCGTGAATTGAGAAGTGGAGAAATTGTAGTCAAACAGGAAGATGAGGACGAAAACGATGGGTATGAAAGATTGAGGGGGACTCTATTAGAGTTAAGGGGACCAACGCACGCTGAGTGGAGTAGAATTTTAGAAATAAAACAGGCAAATAAAGAACCGTTTGAAATTTATGCTGAGCGCCTATGGGTGACCTACAAAGAGCATTCAGGGTTAGAAGATGCACAGCGCGATCAGGAAGTTTTACTACAACTCCTGAAAAATAACGCCGGTTCCCATATACAGCAGGCATTAGCTCACGGAGCCGATCCACCAGAGAATACCTACCGGTCATTGGTGGATTGGGCTTCCAAAATAGAGGCCAGACTAAAACAAAACAAAGCTCGTTCCATTGCAACAACACAATGGTTGGCCGAAGGAAAAGGTGTTGGAGATCCTAATCCTAAACCTCAGATACCGCCTCGTTGTAAGTATTGCAAGAAAATCAATCATACCGTTCAGAACTGTCTTAGATTGAAACGCGTGCAAAACAATCAAACCATGCATTCTAAAAATGACAGTGACATTCTCAGGCGTTTAGGGAATTTGATTGCAGGGAAGGATAATTCAGAAAACAGCTTAAAGCAAACTGAAGAAAAAACAACGAGCCAAGAGAGCCCGTATAATAAATTGCAGACAGAGCTCGCAGCCCTGTTAGCGAAATTTAGCGAACCCCAATAGGGGTGCGTGGCCTCCGTCGCTATAGGAAGCGTTGTCACCAGCGGTAACCGCATCAAAATACGAGCTAATCTTGGAGGCCGGTTAATATTCTCGTTGATTCTGGAGCCGCCTGCTCTTGTACGAACCTTCCGGTACCCCTAAGTACGAGAACAATTCAAATTAAAGGTATAGGCGATACTTTGATGACCGCAACACAAACAAAACCAGTGAGACTCGATTTGGGCATGGTAGTGCTAACAGAACATTTCTGGTATTTACCAGAGAATAGTGAAGGAACTGTGCTGGGAATGGACATTATGAGAAAGCATGGATTTGTCATTCATTGCTTTGAAAAACAAATTGAACTACAAACAAATAAAACCACAAAGAGATGCTTGCCTAAAGGCAATGCAAGCATTATGTCCATCTCCAGTTCAGATCCAATTCAACTTCTCATCAGCAAACACAGCAATGTTTGGGCTGATCATGAACACGACTGCGGCCTTGTTGACTTTGAGGTATGCATCGAGGAGAGCCCTCCCCGCAAAAAGCAATACCGCATCAAGCCAGAGGCAGAGGTCGCTGTTCATGAGATAGTACAACAGCTTGAGAAAAGAGGAATAGTTCGGCGATGCAGTTCAACCACAAACTCCCGTGTCTGCCAGTGCCAAAACCTAATGGTAAATGGCGTCTGTGCATTGATTATCAGCGTCTCAACAAAGTTTTACCCAAAGCGACACCAATAGTCGCAAATCCAGCTACTATTTTATCACAAGTCTCAACCAATGCTTCGTGGTTCACAGTGCTTGACATCAAAAATGGTTTCTGGTCTCTTAAAGTTAAACGAGAAGACCAATGGAAACTAGCATTTACTGTAAACCAAATGCAGTATACATGGGAACGAATGCCACAGGGCCTTCACAACAGCCCAGCCATTTTTCACAGAGCTGTGGCAGATGTGCTCAGTCCCTTACTAGGGAATGGCAAGGTCGTTCACTATGTAGACGACATTCTGATAGCTACAGAAGAACCACTTGAGAACCACTTGCAACTGGTTGATGACGTTTTGCATAGGTTGGGTGACGCAGGCTTTAAAATGAACAAAGAAAAAGCCCAAATTGCACTAAAAGAGGTACACTATTTAGGTACACTCTGACGCAAAGCCACAGAGCCTTAACAGACGATAGAAAGAAATGCATTGCCGAACTGCCTCGACCTCATACTTTAAACTCGCTGCAAAAAGTATTAGGAACAGCAAACTATCTTCGAGAGTTTATCCCTGATTTTGCAAACACCGCTGCGCCGTTGTATTCTCTTCTAAAAGGAAAAACAAAACCAAATGAGGTCCTTGAATGGACTGACGAACACGAACAAGCTTTTAGCGATTTGAAACAGCGTTTGTGCTCGCGCCTGCCCTGGGACTGCCCAACGATCCAAAGCTTTCCACATTCAGGTAGACATGCATGAAATAACATTAAGCGGAGTCTTAGCTCAGGAACATGGGGAAGACTGCGCCCAATCGCAGATATTACAGCCGTAAGAAATCTCTGGTCGAGCAAGGATTCGACCCATGTACACAGCATGTGCTAGCGGTGCATTGGATGCTAAAAATAACAGAACCCATTGTCGGTTTTCAACCTGTTGTTGTACATACCATGCACACGCCTGTACGAATGCTGCTACAGGGCCAATAAAGGGAGTTTCCTCCCAACGTTTAGCGAGATGGATAGCAGACATTCAAGCGCGTGAAATTACAATAAAAAACACACAAATTTTGCCGCATCTGCTCGGGGATGTTGAGGGAAATCCACACACATGTCAGCCTGTCAAAGAGGCACAAAGCCTTGTGCATGACCAGCCATTACCAGGCCAAGCACCTGTGTACATAGATGGTTCCCGATTCTGTCAGAATGGTCATTTTTATGCTGGATGTGCTGTGTGGGCTCCCCATCTTCCCGAAACGGATGCGAGACAACAATTGTTGTTTAAATTACCATCTAGCATATCCGCGCAAGAAGCCGAACTCATTGCATTGCTAGAAGCGATTAAGGCACACCCTGAACCACTTTGCGTGTATACAGACAGTCGATATGCGTTCGGTGTTGTAACTGATTTTATGGCCCAATGGCAGTTGCGAAAATTCCTCACCTCCGCCGGAACGCCTATAAAACATTTCAGCACTATAACGTCAATATGGCAAGCAATACAAGCGCGAGAAACCCCCATGTCTGTTGTGAAAGTGCGCGCACACATCAACAAAAACCCTGATGTGCATGAGGGAAACAATAACGTTGTTGACCAATTGGCTAAACTGGCCGCAGTAAACGGCGACCAGTGGGAAAAAAGACACCCTCTGCTTCTGTGGCAAGTGCTGTCCAAGTCACCCCCATTGACCTCAAACAGTATCAACAAGATCTGTGGGTCTCTAATGGAGAACTTGTACCGCGCCTGAAGCAGGATCAGATGGTGAATGTAATTGAAGGCATAGTAATTCGAGATGGAAAATTTGTCGTTCCAGAAGCTCTTCAAAAACCAATAATCAAATTATACCATGAGTATGCGCATGTATCGGCGACAAGAACCACGCAGTTGATAAAAAATCAGTTTTGGTGGCAGGGAATGACAGCTGACATTGAAAGATGGTGCAACACCTGCGTGGTGTGTGCTACCATCAACCAAGGAAAACACGGCCGAACAAACCTACGTAGGCCAGAACCACCGAAAGGACCCTGGGAGTCCTTACAAATGGATTTCATTGGTCCACTATCCAGTGCCAAAGGGGGGTATCGATATTGCCTTGTGATAATTGATAAATTCTCAAAATGGGTTGAAGCAATTCCCACTCCGGAATAACACGGCAAATACTGTGGCACGTGTGATGGCGAACCAAATCATCCCTCTTTGGGGGGCACCAATTCAAATTGAATCCGATCAGGGGACTCATTTTACTGGACAAGTGATGAAAAACATGTGCAAAATGCTAAACATCAAGCAAAGATTCCATATTCCATATAGGCCACAAAGTTCAGGGAATGTTGAACGATCTAACCACACCATAAAAGAAAATATTGCAAAACAGATAGCACAACACCAAAACAGGTGGATTGATGCCTTACCCACAGTTCTGACTGTGTTGCGAGCAACCCCATCAAAAGCTACAGGCATTAGCCCATATGAGCTTATGACTGGAAGGGTGATGAAGTTGCCCATTGATCCAGAAATTTCCCCAGCAGACCTGGGGCCTCTCATGCTTGCAACTCAGCAAACTGTGTTGGTGAAACTGCAAGAAAGATTGAAGGTGTTGCACACACAGGCTGTACTGAAACAACAACAGTCAGACCTGTCAAATGATGCGTAATTTAACCCAATCTCTGAAACAAAATTTTCAGAAGGAGATGTGGTTATGGTATGCGCGTCTTTGTGAAACAAAATGCATTTTCCCCTAGATGGCACGGCCCTATGAAATTAACGCTGTTTGTAACAGTTGTGTGGCCGTGAAAATCAGAGGAAAATTGAAATGGTACCACATGTCCCAGTGTAAACCATTCAAAGGTTCAGTGAGTTAAATATGATCTTCTTTCTTCTCAGGAGGATCACTGCAATTCCATGGAGGCCGGATGCCAGGGTGGTATCCGGACCAACCTGCATCGAATTGGGACAACGCATCACACTCACACGCACCCTAGGATGCGAGAGATGGGTATGGAAATATACCAAGGGACCATTCACATCTTACACTCCAATTACATACAAAGAAATAGTCACATGGCCCCCGGATTAGCACGGAACCAAATTGCACCACAAAAATCTGCTGTAATACAGGTTCTACCCATCTCCCATACCAAAACCTTACCGGATACACACATGCACCACAAATTCACCATAATCTTACGGCCTGGGACCAACTTAAAATGTACCCAGATTCAGAAATTGGTAGGATGTACACATTTTATGAGAAGAACAATTATGGCACAGATCCAAAAAAATGTTACTTCATTAAAGATCTTGAATCTACCACATATAGGTGCACACACACAACAACACATAACCATACACATTTAAAGTTTACTGAGCTTCTTTTTGATCTAACAAAGAGGGCATCTAATAACAATGTAAAAACATTTGTTTGGACTAGTCGGAAAGAAGGAACATACTGTGTGGGAAAATGTGAAGCAAATATGGACAATTTTACTAGCCCTCACAATTGCTCATGGACTTTACACCATTGCTTTAATTTGACTACCTGTGGATACGAGAAACCCACACAGTGTCCAAAATTACATCCCACCCTCCAGGTGGTCTGATCAAAGGAAATGTAAATAAGACATTGCTTCATGATGTCAACCTTGTGATAACACATGTGACGTATAACATCTCTAATATTTTGTCTGCTTATGTAAAACACTGTAACATTAATGACAAAACATACACATGGCTACAGTCACGCGTCGATGATTTAGTTTCTGATTACAAAAATAGACTTGCAGTCCAAATTCCACCTGCTCGTACTAAACGAGACCTGCTTGGAAATATAGCAGGCCTTTTTGGTTCAGTCAATTCTATATCCAACACCTACAAAATAACAGGTCAATCTCAATTTTCAACATGGTTGGCAAATCAGGTGGCCACTGGTTTCCAACACATCACTAATAGTAACGAGAATATTATCAAAGCGGTCAGATCCGAGCGCAGGCGCTTCTGACGACCAGCCAGACAATTTTCAATCAGACCCGTACCATCGAGCATGACTTAGCCTGTAGGTTGTATGCACAAGATTTGTTTGCTGCAGCAAGACAGGAGATTTTAGATCTTCGTCTCCATAAAACACCTAGGCATGTTTTAATTGATCTTATTGAAATTTTAGACCTGCATAGATGGCTTGCATCAGAGAAAATGAAGAATATTAATTACTCTGAATTATTATCAACGTTAATGATGTATACTGGAAATGAATGTACTGGCTGTATTGGGTTCTTTGCCACTTTCCTTTAATCCACCCAGATCAGGTTTACCTAGATTCCACCGCCATACGCTCTATTGGTGTTGTAGTAAAGGATCAGATCATTAAATGGGACCATCTTACGGGGTATATGACTTTGAAGGGCACTGAAACCTTGTTTACCACACGCACCTGTTGTCATGAAACATCAAGTTATATTATTTGCACTTGCAACACGTTACAACCTTTTTCTTCTAATGACTCTAAGCTGGTTAACGTCCAGTCATTGCATGGTCATTCTGATGCTGTTCAAGTGTCTCACACACAGTGGTGCGTCGTCAGCGAGATGAATTCCTTCACCTACGGAGGTCTGACCTGCTCTGCAAACCACACCTTCTGTTTAGAAGTGAAAGAGGACTTTACGATGGGTCAGATAAACATCCTGGGAAGGGTGCCCATGGACTCAGACATTTCTCCCTGGTGGGAGGACACTTTCTATGAACAAAGCACACAGGACTTGGTAAAAACAATGGACTTAGTACAAGAAATTATCTTGCAGACGGAATACCATCTCAACCAAGCACAAGTGGAAGCAAATCTGGTGAAAAAGACTGCAGAGATCCTGTCCAGTTCCTCTACCCGCTCAGCACGTTATGCTTACACATGGTGGGACTGGATGTTCCGTGGATGTGCCATCGCCAGCGTGCTCATCTTCTTCTTCACACTCTGCCAGTGCTGTTACTTTAGATGTCTTCTTCAAACGATCGCACATCAACCAACATGGCCATCGCACTCAGCCCATTACAGGTACCAGCTCTACGGAAAGTGCAGTTGTAAAGCAAACTTCAAGAAATCCCTGAAGATGGCCCCTCGGAGACTGCTCTGAATCTGCTCCAAGGGACCAAGGGCGGAACTGTAAGAATGGATTTCACCTGAGAGCAAACTCAAGAGATCTAAGCTGCACTAAGACAATAAAACTTCACTCATCTGAATAAGAAAAAACAAGACTCAATCTTATCTCCTCCCCTGCCGAGTTCTGACCCTCTCACTCTTCCTGCCTCGGAGACCACACAATCATGCAAATCTCACAGATACTGCCACAAGGTGTTTCTTTGACTTTTGGTGTTTCTGGTAAACAGGTTTCATTCCCACATCAGAGGAACAGGTCATAATAAAGACAACAGAGCTTGTTCCTGGTGTGGGAGATGCTCAGAAAGATCTTTTGATAAACATTTGCTGTCATCCCCCAAAGATAGGTGTGACCATTTGGTCACGAGAAAAGTTTCAACCAAAAGCTGCATAAATATTTGGGTGCTAAATGTTTATTGTTCTTTTGTTCTGGTTGAGTATTTAAAGGGAATGGGGAGACCACTCATGGAAGCATCTGTAATCAGAACTTCCCACGCTGTTGAAGTGTGTCTCTATTGCCAGGTAACAATGACTCTTGGAAACTATTTTTATGTTTTTAGAATGATGTTTTATATTGTATGCTGATCAGTTGTGTATTATGGATTCTTTCTAAATTCTTTTATTTGATATGTTTACCTGGCTATAATAAACATTAATCTTGATTTATCTTGTATAAGTCTAAATTCCTTTATTTAAGTAGTGTCGTATGCAGAGTTTTGTAGGAGTTTCCGTAAATCTTTCTGTCAGGGCAGATTCATACCGAGGACCCCATGACCGGAGCATGGCGCTAAGCATGAGGGGCAATCTGATTTCTGGCTGTCACTGGTATTAACAAGTTACAGCTCTCGTGACTATTGCTAAAATTACACTTTCTGTTATGAGTGAGCATGTGCAACTCACTTAAAGGTAAAATAGTTCACTCTGTAATCCTCTGTAATATCAGAACTGACTAATTTGCGTCCGTGAGGTAATGTAATTATAATCGCGAGCATTATCCTCTGAGCGACTCCGGGTCCCATGGAGGAACGAGTATTTGAAATTAAGAGATACTAAGAAAATCAATGATCTAAATTAAATCACAACTAAACTTATGATCAGCTGTTAAATTACAAATGCAACAAAATTACAAATAATTGGAGTCAGATAAAATTATTCATGGAGTCAGATTTTTGAATTGGATCTTCACATTTTAATAAATTAAAGTGATTTTTCTAGAAGCGCCAGAAAAGACATACACGCAGAAGTCCTTCGACCAGCTGCTGGATTCCTACGTTGGGCCAATCAGCTGGACCTTACATGAAGCAGGTCAAGAAAACAGGATACATCAACCACGGAACAGAAGATAACGAACCAGCACAGCACAGCAAACACAAGGAGACTAAATAAATAACTAACAAGGCAGGTAATGAGGGAAGACAGGTGGGGCAAATAATTAATAATGAGCTAACAAGAGGGGTGGGGTCAGGACAATAGACTGGAGACATGACATAACCAAAACATGACAACCCAAAGCACATGGCTAGAAAATAACAAAAGGCTGGGGTGGCGCACACAGTTCGGGAGGCCAAGGCGGCGCACACAGTTCGGGAGGCCGGGGCGCCCCCCACACAGTTCGGGAGCCCGGGGCGGCCCAAACAGTTCGGGAGGCCGGGGCGGCCCACACAGTTCGGGAGGCCGGGGCGGCCCACACAGTTCGGGAGGCCGGGGCGGCCCACACAGTTCGGGAGGCCGGGGCGGCGCACACAGTTCGGGAGGCCGGGGCGGCGCACACTGTTCGGGAGGCCGGGCACGGGACAGAGCCGGAGCCATCACTGGACATTGGTCAGGGGCATCCTCCAGGATGACCATGGGCTGCTCTAGGATGACCTCTGAAGTGCCAGAAGGACTGGAGAAAGCCCTGTGCTTATTCCAAGCACGCAGTAACGCCAAAACATAAAAACCAAACACGGCCCTCTTGGCCCTGTCCGGACTGACGGGAACATCCTCCTGGACCACTGGACTTGAGCTCACCGAAGTCGGGTCCTCCGGAACAGGGACCACCGGAACAGGGACCACCGGAACATGGTCATAGGAGGACTGGGGTCCAGACAGTCAACAAACTTCCAGAATCCAAGACTCCCCATTCTTCTTATCTCCTCCGAGCTGAGAGGCATATCAAGGCAGAGGTTGAAGACTGAATTGGAATGCAAACTCTCTTACATCCGCCCCCTGCTGACGGATTTATTTCGAGTTTACCTGCCGCATCACCTGTAACCTTCTGCTAAACTCCATAGTCTCGGGAAAAAACAAACCAAAAAAAACACCTCCGACTGAGTCCTCTCTTGGTCTGGCTGGTTCGTTCTGTCAGGAACGGTTGGGAGAAAAGGGTTCCCCTCACTACTTTACTAATGCTCACACTGGACTACACTGGGGTTATCAGAGTGCACTAATAAATGATAATGTATTAATGACTTACAAGCATTCAGTTAATGAAAATGGCTCATAAAAAATAAATTTCATCATACTGTTTTCTATAACATTACATCACATCATGGATGTAAATAGTTTTAGTTTTAGGTTTTCATGTTGACTTTAATTTACAATGACATCACATGTATGACATTTTTGCCATTACCTGCTGTGACAGTTGAGCTCTTCTAGTTTTTTCTCTCTGCTGTTCTTTCCTCAGTCTCTCCTCTTCCTCTTTGTGCCAATAAGTAGCAAGAGCAGCCTCCAACTCCGCAGCCTCCTCCTGCTGAATGCGCCACTGCTGGAGCTAAACACACACGGAGTGACAGCTTCAGTAGAAATCTCTCTGTAGTGTTTAGACCACTGAAGTGTTAAGCTGGAAATATGTACAGTAGACTAAAAAAAAAACACACAAAAAAAACATAGCATCTCTGTAACGAGAACACTCAAATTAGAGAAAATAAACACTCACACATGATTTATACACGAACATGGATGAAATACTTGCATGGGTCACTGGTTACTGCATACTGCAGACTATATCTATATACACTATATTGCCAAAAGTTTTGGGATGCCTGCCTTTACATGCATATGAACTTTAATGACATCCCATTCTTAATATGTAGGGTTTAATGTGGAGTTAGCCCACCCTTTGCAGCTATAAAATCTTCAACTCTTCTGGGAAGGCTTTCCACAAGGTTTAGGAGTGTGTTTATGGGAATTTTTGGCCATTCTTTTAGAAGTGCATTTGTGGGTTAGGTACTGATGTTGGACGAGAAGACCTGGCTCACAGTCTCCGTTCAAATTCATCCCAAAGGTGTTCTGTCGGGTTGAGGTCAGGACTCTGTGCAGGCCAGTTAAGTTCCTCCACACCAAACTCGCTCAACATGTTTTAATGGACCTTGCTTTGTGCACTGGTGCGCAGTCATGCTGGAACAGGAAAGGACCCCCAAACTGTTCTCACAAAGTTGGGAGAATGAAATTGTCCAAACTGTCTTGGCATGCTGAAGCATTAAGAGTTCCTTTCACTGGAACTAAGGGGCCAAGCCCAACCCCTGAAAAACAACCCACACCATAATCCCTCCTCCACCAAACTCTACACTTGGCACAATGCAATCAGGCAAGTACCGTACTCCTGGCAACTGCCAAACCCAGACTTGTCCATCAGATTGCCAGACAGAGAGGCGTGATTTGTCACTCCAGTGAACACGTCTCCATTGCTCTAGAGTCCAGTGGCGGCATTCTTTACACCACTGCATCCAACGCTTTGCATTGCACTTGGTGAAGTAAGGCTTGGATGCAGCTGCTCAGCCATGGAAGCCCATTCCACGAAGCTCTCTACGCACTGTTCTTGAGCTAATCTGAAGGCCACATGAAGTTTGGAGGTCTGTAGTTATTGACTCTGCAGAAAGTTGGTGACTTCTGCACACTGTGCGCCTCAGCACGTGCTGATTTTATGTGGCCTACCACTTCGTGGCTGAGTTGCTATTGTTCCCAATTGCTTCCACTTTGTTATAATACCAATAACATGTGACCGTAGAATATTTAGTAGTGAGGACATTTCACGCATAGAGTTATTGTGCAGGTGGCAACCTATCACAGTAGTTCGGCTGCTTGAATTCACTGAGCTCCTAAGAGCGACCCATTCTTTCACATGTAAGTAGAAGCAGTCTGCATGTCTGTGTGCTTGATTTTAGACACCTGTGGCCAAGGAAGTGATTGGAACACCTGGGGCCCTATCATACACCCGGAGCAATGCGGCACCAGGCGGGAGACAAGTGTTTTTTGCTAGTTTTAGCCCAACACAGTTATTATTTTCACGTTCAGCACCACATTGTTTAAATAGCAAATGCATTTGTGCCCATGGGCGTGTTGGTCTGAAAACGAGGTGTGTTCGGATGCATTGTTGGTGCATTGCTATTTTGAGGCAAGTTTCAAGTTTCAAGTTTGAAGTTTCAAGTTTATTTGTCATTACACATGTACAAGTACAGTATAACGAAATGAAGTTTGGAGCAAGCCTCCGGGCCGCAGCCGATTATTCAGGCGCCGCCACACGCTCTCCAGAAATACAAGAATGCAGTTGGCAAGCATTACATAGCAAACACAACAAAACATAACATAACACAGTACACGTGGTCACGTGATGGGATTTTTTGTATGGAGTGGGAGAGGAGATAGATAAAGACAGGCAGATGGATGGAGGGGGATCGGGATCGGTGTGTATGGTGCGAGTGAGTCTGAGATTGTGTTGTGTGAGAATGTTAGCCATAACTTCAGATGTTTTCGAGTTCAGTTCTATGGTTTGTCCTTGAAGGGAGATAAGGCAGTGCACAGGGAAAGATAGCAGACCAAGCTGTCAGGCTGACCTCCCAACCGAGAGATAGGGACAAGTGAGGTTCGGTGGGGTAGTTGATTAGGTCAAGCAAATAAAATGTTTTAATCCATTTGATGATCTTCGGTAATTTGTCCGGATCATAATCAATCAATCAGATCTGGTCCTCAGCATTCGCGTCCGGTCTGTGCAGTTTCCCTAGACATTACGTCCAGCCTCATGGCCAGACCGGTTACAGTCCGTAAAAGTTCACCGATCTGACCCCCGATGGAGCCCACTCTTCCCTGCGTATCCGCAGTCCGGACTGCGTTGTTACGGTTCAGTTCCTCAATTCGTATCACTCTCTGATCTAATTCCTTCAAACGGTCACACACAGCCCCGAAGCATTCCTTAATTTCCACAGACAGCGGCTGGGTGAATTTGCTTGCAGCTGTCTTACCAATCTTCCGATAGGTCAGGGCAATCCCAAAGCCAAAGAATAGGAACCCCGCCATCAATAATCCAATCATGTATAAATCTTCCGCATCCTCCACGGACAGAGCCTCCAGGCACAGGACTTGCCAGTTGTTCCATGCGTCCCTCACGTACCCTGCAGCAAAGGTCCCGTCCGGGCAGGTGGGTTCTCCCGGGGCACCCTTCCTTTGTGAGAAAATCCTATCGATCACGCTGATTGACCAGTTAATCAATTCCATTTCAGTATTTTCAGGAGTCCAGCAAGCAGCGGGTCAGAGAGAAAAAGAAAGACAGAATAACAAGCGCCAGAGCACAGCGGGAGCAGAGTGAAAACACGTCTGCACTGAATGAAGGACAGAGGACTGCAACTGACAGGCAACTGAAATAGACTGCGCAATTGACCAACTGAAACCTGGTCTACAGACAATGGCGCAATATTTGTTGTGTTGTTTAAAGAGCGCATTAGCAATATCACCTATAGGAGAACACAAACATTTTTAAATATTAAAAATAAAAGGATTCATCTCTGGAGAAGTGTTCAGTTTTTCCGCTTGCAGATTACGCCATGTAAATAGCATCTAGATGCAGCTTTTAGCAATAATATTAAACTTTTTTTTTTTTTTTAAACTTAGTATCTGTTCACCAACTCTAAAACTGCATGTATCTTGGTACAGCTTCTACATACAAGTACATGGAACCTTATGATGTCTCTAACAATCAATAATGCATTTATTAAAACTTGAATCATCTGAATAACTCTTCATACTTAAAAAAGAAGGGGAAAAAGACATTCTGTAACACTTAAAGTTTTTGAGCTTTTTTATAGATTTTTTTATAGCTTTATAGATGAAATGAACTAATTTAATAATGGATGATCTTTACAATGGAACTGAATCAACACTGAACTGACTTCAGCTGAACAGCAGCTGAAATTTATACTTTTCCTGTTATCTGTCATGTTTACTGTGTTCCTTTATTCTCCTTTTCCCACCACTAACTAGTTGTCATGGACACTCATTTACACTCCTGTTAGTATTTGAGTTAATCATCATTGTGTATTTAAGTTCCTCATTTCCTTTCATTCATGGTCGGGTATTGTTTGTGCTATGCACACTGTTCATTTGTGATTCATCACTTGGATTAATAAACTGTTTATACTGAAATCACTGCATCTACCATATACATCCCTTGGACTAAGCATGACATTATCACTGTAAAGCTGCTTTGAAACGATCTGTATTGTAAAGCGCTATATAAATAAAGGTGACATGACTTGACTTAATGCATTATAAAGGTATTTATAATATATGATGTATAAATAATTGTAACCAAAGTTAAACTGCATTATACATTAGCAAAATTAGTTTTAATGCATTATACTTTATAAAGATGTGTTCAGCAAACAGATAAGTATTATAATGTATTATAACTGTGGTTCCCATTCGGTTGGTCACTTCCAACACTGCGCCGGAGACCGATGAATAGGAATCTTGCCAGAGAAGCCAATTTACTTTGAATGTAACAAAACGAGCCAATGCACATTGGCATGCAATGATTGTACCCCAGCGGAGTACAGCAGTCATGACGATGGGACTTAAGGGAACGAGGGTTACATACGTAACCAAGACGTTACCATTCAATCGATCACTTCCGAAGCCACGTTGGAGACGGACGAATAAGAATCTCTACCAAAACGCCATGAGCGCTGTCCCCTTCCAGTGCCCTTCTTTAGAGAGTTCAGGGCTGACATAGAGATGTCCATCACTGCTGTTCTGCATGACCCAGTCAGCGACTATTGGATAATTCTGGGAAAGGAACACTGCGGAAGCCACATCTTACCCCGAAGGAGTTATGTGGAGTATATCTGGCTTACCCATAGGGACGGAATACAAGGAGGTTTTAGGGGTGGCTCCAGCCTTACAAGAAGGGGGCTCTCCCAAGGAAAAGACATGGGCTTACGTTTAGGAGCAACCATGTAAGAAACATATGGGATCCCTGCAGGGTCATTCATATGGTACCCAGCCTAATATCGGTTCTCAAGGATTCAGCAGGAAGAGGCCTGGCTCCAGATGCTCCACCAAGTCTGGCACTGAAGGTAATGGAGGACTTGACAGGATTTACTCTGGAGAATATAAGTGCCACAGTTCAGGGTGCAGCAAGCCTCGGTGCCTCTCCCTGTTTGAGGTGAGAACACAAGTAGAAACTGGCTCTACACAAAGGCAATAGAATCTAGCGAACGTGTTGGGTGTCGCCCAGCCCACAGCTCTACAAATATCTGTCAGCGAGGTGCCACGTGCCAGCACCCAGGAGGATGTAACACTCCTGATAAGCCGCTGTCCTGGAGAGTTTGGCTCCAAGCCTGAAAAAGAACTCACCCGACTATAGCCTTAAAAATCCCGAAGACATTTATTACCTTGTTTAGGCATGTTTGATTAAGATTTGAGCTAAACTGTTGCCTAACTGAACTTGCCTACCCCTGGCATTGGCTAACCTAGGCTATAGCCTATAATTGTTTGCAAATATTTACTTTATAATGTTAATAGAGAGAGGGAGGGAGGGAGGGAGAGAGAGAGAGAGAGAGCGAGAGAGAGAGAGAGAGAGAGAGAGAGAGAGAGAGAGAGAGAGAGAGAGAGAGAGAGAGAGAGAGAGAGAGAGAGAGAGAGAGAGAGAGAGAGAGAGAGAGAGAGAGAGAGAGAGAGAGAGAGAGAGAGAGAGAGAGAAAGAGAGAGAGAGTGAGAGAGAGTGTCTAGTGTCTAGTCTAGTGAAGCATGTAGACATGTTGGGCTGCTCTAAGAGACTGTACACTATAATCCTGCTTTTTGTGTTCCTAATCCACTAAATGGAATTGCAAAATTAATTATTTCCAAACAATATTCTCAAATTCTTATATTCTCAAACACTTCTCAAAGGTCATGAAGACTAAAGCCACAGCCACATTAAACTTTGCGCTCTACTGGCTTCCATTTACAGGAGACAGGAAACATAAGGTCATGTGAAGATATGCATTCCATTGAGTACAAAAGTTTAACGTTTGGTGAATTGTGACCTCCAAATTTCTATGGCAAAAAAAAAAAAAAAAAAAAAACATGACTCATCTGACCATTAAAGATTGACCTCTTGACTTCAAAGGTGAAGATTTGAAGTGTTGCACAGAAGTGGAGTTGTTATAATCTCACATTCTAAATGTATTATTTGTGATGTATTAGTGTAACAGGAGACCTAGTGTGGCAGTGTCTTAAGATGGTAAATGTAAAAATAAAAACCTTTTCTCTGAGCTTGAGGCAGATCTTCTGCTGGTGTGAACGCTGGTTCTGAAGTTCCTGCTGCTGTATGCGAGAAATCCTGCAGTCCTCCAACACGCTCAGTGCCCTCAGGAGCAGTTCTGAGTGATCCCGCTGCCAGCCCTGCAGTACCAGACTCTTCTGTGTCATGCTGAAATGATACCAGTCACTCCAACGCTCATGTGCATTCTGCAATATAACAAACACCCACAGAATACAATGACTGTTGCACAAGCATGTCCAGGAAACACTGTGACATAAGTATTCAGACCCTAACTTCGTTGACAAAACTTTGGCAGTGATTGCAGCTTAAAGCCTATTATTGACTTTAATGCTAAAAGCTTTACACACCTGGAACTTTCTTTTTTCATGAACAAATGTATATAACTTGATGTTCAGTTCTATTATTTTTTAGTTGTGTTCAGACATTCATGCTCCAGGTGTTTGTTTCTTTGTTGCCTTTTTTGTCGTGCATATATTTTACTCCCTGCAGGGAGTGGAAGCAGAGCTCTGCAGACATGGACACATGTCTGGTCTACTGCTGTCACACATTGACGCAAATTAAGAAATACGCCTCTTATTAAAATGCTGTAATTCTTAAAGTACCACAATACCATTCTAGTACTGTGATATCATGCAACACTACTCTAAATTAGTTACAAAGCAAAATGTGGCACAAAAGCATTGGTGTCTTTTCATACAAGTACTTGGTATACAAGTAGTTTAGTAACAAACGGAAACAAATATGCTTTTTGTATTCTGCTAGGTGAGACCTTCTTAACGTTATATGACAAAAGAATATATGTTATGTATGATGCTATTACAGATCACATTTTGAAGTAAAGCAGTAATTTTCTTTCACACTACTAAAATGGTGCACCTCCAATATTTTAGCATATTTAAAAGCACTTGTTAAAGTTAGCTGTAGTCCTTATATTCACAGTAATGCCATACTTCTAAGTTTTTAAATTACATCTATTTTGTGTTGGTTAAGCAATTGGCTATTAAGTAACATGATGATAGCAGGACCCCCTGTCGGACCAGTAGCCCCACCAGGCCTCGTTGGTTACAAGGGATGAATCAACATGGAGAATATCCACAAGAGAATACACAGAGAATTACCACTAACCAGGTGTAACATAAAGACATCAACCAACCAAGAACTGAACAAGCAGCGGAGAAAACAAGGGAACTAAATGAGAGACAGGTGACAATAATCAGTAACTAAGGAAGCTAACAGGGAGGAATTAAGGTCACGAAGAATGCTAAACCAAAAGGATATACATGGAAAAAAAGACACATGAACAAAAACACAACAAAAATAATTGTTCTCATGTGTACTTCTGTATTAGGTGCTGTACTATTTTGTTGTATTGTACTGTTGTTGTATTGTAAAGCATCCTTGAGTTGGTAGAAATGCACTATATGAAATAAACATTATTATTATTATTATTATTATTATTATTATTATTATTGTTGTTGTTGTTGTTATTATTATATGTATGAGTACTGACCAGTTCCTGTTGGGTTATATGTGGCAGTAGTCTCTGCAGCATGTCAATGTAAAGTGAGCGCTGGTTCCTCAGACTTGGGGAATACTGACTCATTATGTGCTGGAAACACTCGTGATCTGCTGCATTCCAGCCACAATTCCTGAGACACAAAGTTACACAGTAAACAAATGGCCATTCTCAGATAATACTTCCTAGACTACACAGGTTAAAGTCCATACTATGGATGCACACTTCTGCCTCAGAGTAAAAATAAATGAAATAAAATAATAAAATAAAATATTATTATTTTTATTATTGTAAAATTATATTTCAAAATAGTCACAATCTCACAGTATAACTTCATATTTACCAATGTGACTTTAACAGTGACTTTATGTCGATAATTATTTTCAAAATAGTCTTGTGTTTGCAACTTTCACAATGCAATTTTTTATTTTAAACTTTTTCTCACAATTGCCTATTTCATTTCTTACTCTGATGTTTTATATCATAATGACTGGTGTACTATATACCAAGTCTTCTGAGAGAGGTATCAGGCATTAATTTAATTAGTTGTCATTTCCCACCATCATAGCGTGTGATTGGTCACTTGATACATGAGAATCAATGGCATTTGGTACATTTGACGTCAAACTTGGTGTGACATAAGTTCTTAATGTGGCATAATTATATATACACATCCACAAATAAGATTTGAGAAGTGTGACAGAGGAGAAGATTATCAATTTAAATGTCAGTCTGTTGAGTCAAGTCAAGTCACCTTTATTTATATAGCGCTTTTAACAAGTCCAATTGTTTCAAAGCAGCTTCACATTGTTAACAGGAAAATAATGCAACAGAATTTGTACAGCCGTTCTGGTGAAACGGTGATGTTATCCAGCTAATTTCAAGTATCATATAGTGTCAATGCGGGCAGATCGTAATATAGATTAAATTTAGGTGTCCCCAACTGTTATGGGCGATAGGAGAAGGAAAGAGCAGAGGATCCAAATGCAAGTAAAAATGTTCATTATCTCTAACGTAACAAAAAGGTGGATAAGCTGAAAGTCCAGACAGAAAGAAAACAAAAGTAGTATCCAGAAGTTCAAGGTCCAGATGCAGGGAGAAACCGGCGAACAGGACCGCGGGACGGTGACGCAGGGACACAATGGGGAAATCGAAGCGGTGAAGATCCGAAACTGACGGTCCAGCAGTATAACAGGCAGGCCAGGGAAAAACTTCCAACACCCACAGGGTTTCTGTAACGATCTGACAAACAGGTGAGTGAGAGAGGAGATTAAATAGGGAGAGGTGATCAGGTGCAGCTGGTGGGTGAGATGATAAGGCAATCAGTGACCATGCCTCCAACACAACCACACAAAAATAGAGAGAATGAATCAATGAACCGTGAACCGTGACACCAACGGAGCAAGCCAAAAGCCAGAGGCAACGGTGGCAAGGAACCAAAACTCCTTCAGGGCCAGAATGGAGAAGAAAAAAAAAACTGGCTCAGTCAGGGTGCCAGTTCTCCTCTGGCCAACAAACAAACAGTGTATGATTATAATTCTGGCAACATTGCAGGTTTTGAGTCATATTAGGTAAATAGATATTCGTAAGATTATTCGAAAGATTGGAGTCGTCACGCCGGAGATGGGTTTAATGAGGATGTCGTGTCGATGCAGCATTTACGGGGGGGGAGTTTATTTGACACGCTCTCTCTGCAGACATTTCAGGGATGCGTTGGTCATGTCCAGGCGCAGGTCCACCATCTGATCTGGATACGGCCTGGATCCGGCTGACTGCAGTAAACCTCGGGATAAACAGAGAAACTCACATTAGCGTAGATGCCATTCTTCTTATGATGTAACAAGTACATCAGGTGTTATGGGAAGTGTTCCTGGTTCCGGCTGACCTAGTTAATACAGCCTAACAATCATTTACTGATTTGAATAATAGAAATTGATAATGTTTTATGTGTATACCATAGTAAAGAGATGCGTTTCAGAGTTCCAGAGTTTAGGCGCTAAATAGGAAAAGGATTGACCGCCTGCAGGTGATTTTGATATTCTGGGGATTATCAACTGGCCAGAGTTTTGAGACCGCAATAGACGTGATGGAGTATAATGCGTTAAGAGTTCGCTCAAGTACTGGGGAGCTAAACCATTTAGTGCTTTGTAAGTAATAAGCAAGATTTATACGATGCAAAGATTTATAATAAGCAAAATTTATACAATGTTTGATGGGGAGCCAGTGCAGTGTTGACAGAACTGGACTAATGTGATCATACTTCCTTGTTCTAGAACTCGAGCTGCTGCGTTTTGGACCAGCTGGAGTTTGTTTATTAAGCGAGCAGGGCAACCACCCAGTAGAGTATTACAATAATCTAGCCTTGAGGTCATGAACGCATGAACTAACTGTTCAGCATTTCACATTAAAAGCATGCGTCGTAATTTAGATATATTTTTAAGATGGTAGAATGCAGTTTTACAGATGCTAGAAACGTGGCTTTTAAATGAAAGATTGGTATCAAAGATCACACCCAGGTTCCTCACTGACGACGAGGGCTTGACAGAGCAGCCATCGAGTGTTAGACAGTATTCTAGGTTCCCTTTCGTTCAGTCACTCCGAGTAACGTCAGTGACTGACGCATGGGGGTTTCGCTTAGAAGCCTACCATCTTCGAGATCTAAGAAAGCGCCCAGTGGCAGTGCCAATGCCATGGGCATGTGGAATTTGCATGCGTAACTCCGCCCCACCACGTGGGTATATAAGGAAGTACGCAAAGCACATCGCATTATGTTTCTGCTTCAGAGCCAAGAGTACCTACTCTTCACTCTGCAAAGCCTTCTGAGTTAAGTTGTCAGCTTCTTTGAGACGAGCTGCTTTCCAGTCGGTGTTGCTGTTACAGTGCGTTCCAGCAATCGCATACTTCCTGCCTGCTGATCTTTGCAGTGGTCTGCATCCAGCTGGTGTGCATTTCCCTTGGCGCTTCGGCATCGACTGCAAGGTTTTGCTCTCACAAAAGAGAGTCCGCCCCAGCCCCGCAGCCCGCGAAAAAACGCCAGGCTAAGCGGCGTTCCTGATGTGGACAGCTCAGGGATGGGCAGTTCTTTCCAGGAGATGGCAGCAGGACCACTCCTTCCCCCGGAGGAGGACCGGGGGAGAACCTTTTGCTCCGCTCTTGGCCCCCGGGCCAGCAGCACCCCAATGGGGTTAAGGAAGGAACTGACACTCCTATCCCTGAGCACCCAGAGACCGGTGACGGCAGTATGCGCAGGTAGACCTGTTTGCCTCCCACGACTCTTACCATTGCCGCCTGTACTATTCCCTGACTGAGGGCACGCTCAGCACGGATGCACTGGTGCACAGCTGGCCGAGGGGCCTACTCAAGTATGCGTTTCCCCCAGTGAGCCTTCTCGCACAGACACTGTGCAAGATCAGGGAGGACAAGGAGCAAGTCCTTTTGGTCGCCCCATACTGGCACAGCCGGACCTGGTTTCCAGAACTGGTGCTCCTTGCGACAGCCCCTCCCTGGCCAATTCCTCTGAGGGAGGACCTCCTCTCTCAGAGACGGGGCACCCTATGGCACCCACGTCCCGGTCTTTGGAACCTCCACGTGTGGCTCCTGGATGGGATGCGGCAGGTTTGAGTACCCTACCACCTCCGGTGGTGGCTACCATCACTTCCGCTAGGGCAGAGTCTATGAGACACGCCTACACGTTGAAGTGGAACCTCTTCGTCACCTGGTGCTCTTCTCGCCAGAAAGACCCCTGGAAATGCCTGATCGGGTCTGTGCTCTCGTTTCTCCAGGAAGGGTTGTAACGAAGGCTGTCTCCTTCCACCCTCAAGGTATACGTGGCCGCTATATCTGCTCACCACGACCTGGTCATCAGGTTCCTGAGGGGCGCCAGGAGGCTTCATCCTCCTCGTGCTCCCCTCATACCCTCTTGGGACCTCGCAGTAGTCTTAGATGCTCTGCAGAGGCCTCCCTTTGAGTCTTTGTGATCAGTTGAGCTTAAGTTCCTGTCAATGAAGACAGCGCTCCTGGTCGCTTTGGCCTCTATCAAGAGGGTAGGGGACCTGCAGGCATTTTCGGTTGACGAAGTGTGCCTGGAATTCAGGCTGGCCAATTCTCACGTGATCCTGAGACCCCGGCCTGGATATGTGCCCAAGGTTCCAACCACACCATTCAGAGACCAGGTGGTGAACCTGCAAGCGCTGCCTTTGGAGGGGGCAGACCCAGCCTTGGCACTGCTCTGTCCAGTACGCGCCCTCCGTGCCTATGTAGACAGGACACAGTATTTTAGGACCTCAGACCAGCTCTTTGTCTGTTATGGTGGGAAGCTGAAGGGAAAGACTCTCTCAAAGCAAAGGTTGTCCCACTGGATAGTGGACGCCATTGTTTTGGCTTACCAGGCCCCCTTGGGGTCAGGGCCCACTCTACTTGGAGTGTGGCCTCCTCTTGGGCTTTAGCACATGGCGCTTTGCTAACAGATATCTGCAGAGCTGCAGGCTGGGCGACACCTAACACATTCGCCAGATTTTACAATCTGTTCTTTACAGCCTGTTTCCGACTATGTACTTGTCCCTACTAGTTGCCGGTAATGGATTAGGCTCAGGTGTCTTCGCTTGCTCGCCAATTCCACTCCTCGGACTGGATACGTGCGATTTTATCCTCAGGTGAGCTTCCCGGAAGCCCTGAGCTCCTCCAGCACTGTCGACGCGAACACCAGTAAGTCTGCCCACTCGCCCAGACCCTCGTGTCAGGCCAGGTGCCTCCGTGTGCATGGTTCCCCCTTTGGGCAACCCCCACACGTGTATTTCCACCGTAAGCCTCCTCGAGCGGGTGTTTTCCCTTGGCAACCTTGCCACCCCTGGGGTTAAAAGTTAAACATAATGCGATGTGCTTTGCGTACTTCCTTATATACTCACGCAGGGGGCGGAGTTACGCACGCAAATTCCACATCCCCATGGCATTGGCACTGCAATTGGGCGCTTTCTTAGATCTTGAAGATGATAGGCATCTAAGCGAAACCCCCATTCGTCAGTCACTGACGTTACGTCTCCGTTCCCTCCTCAGAGAACGAGGGTTACATACGTAACCGAGACGTTACTACTTGCAGAGTTTTTTTTGTCCAATAATTAAAAATTAGTTTTTTTCTTAATTAAGCTGCAGGAAATTACTAGACATCCAATGTTTTATATCAGCTATGCATTCCGTTAATCTTGTGAATTGGTAAATTTCGAGAGGGTGTGAGTATCGTCAGCATAACAGTGAAAACTAACGCCATGCTTCCTAATGATGTTGACTTGAAATATAGTGCAAAAAATGTATGTATAAGCATGAGCAGCATGAGCAGTCTTCACAATTTATCTTGCTGTGCTCCATGGAAAGGAGTCAAATGGTTTGGATCCTGGCTTGCTGTAGACATTGACTCCGACTCACTCTTGGTGCCTTTATTACGATTTGAACTGTCTATCTGGCTCTGACCCTCGCCTACCCTGAACTTTTATATTCCTCTGCACAGCTGGTCAGAATGTTCTCGTCAACATTTAGTGCGTTTCAGTCAGTTCCCTCAGTCGGTGCCCTGACTACTGAACTAGGGAGCTTATTGAGACGCACCCATTGTCTATGTTATTTTACTAATTTCCCATCAAATTACCTTGTTTAACAATTTCTTCTGAATTTACCTGGTACAGGCTAAGTGTTGATGTTGAAATGTGGTAACATTCCCTGGTAACAGTTTTGTTCAAGGCCTGTTAATGTGTATTGCGGCAACACTATCAGCACCAAAATGAATCTGCAGCAGTCAAGTGGTATAGCAGTCAAGAGGTATAAGTCAGAGCTCTCAGAAAATTATGAGTTTACAAGTTATAATTACGAGTTCTACAAGGATGTGAACGCTTTTTATTTATTTGTCATTACTGTAATTAAGACATGGCATGAACACACCTTATGGATAGCCACACACCTTATGGATAGCCCTTCATGGGGTATTGTATGTACAATATGATTTTTTTTTTTTATACATTTTAACAAACCATGTCCACTACATACAAACCCGAGTCCAAAAAAGTTGGGACACTGTACAAATTGTGAATAAAAACAGAATGCAATGATGTGGAAGTTTCAAATTTCAATATTTTATTCAGAATACAACATAGATGACATATCAAATGTTTAAACTGAGAAAATGTATAATTTTAAGGGACAAATAAGTGGATTTTAAATTTCATGGCATCAACACAACAATCAAACGTTGGGACAAGGCCATGTTTACCACTGTGTGGCATCCCCTTTATCTTTATATAACAGTCTGCAAATGTCTGGGGACTGAGGAGACAAGTTGCTCAAGTTTAGGAATAGGAATGTTGTCCCATTCTTGTCTAATACAGGCTTCTAGTTGCTCAACTGTCTTAGGTCTTCTTTGTCAACTCTTCCTCTTTATGATGCGCCAAATGTTTTCTATGGATGAAAGATCAGGACTGCAGGCTGGCCATTTCAGTACTCGGATCCTCCTTCTACGCAGCCATGATGTTGTAATTGATGCAGTATGTGGTCTGGCATTGTCATGTTGGAAAATGCAAGGTCTTCCCTGAAAGAGATGACATCTAGATGGGAGCATATGTTGTTCTAGAACTTGGATATACCTTTCAGCATTGATGGTGCCTTTCCAGATGTGTAAGCTCCCCATGCCACACGCACTCATGCAACCCCATACCATCAGAGATGCAGGCTTCTGAACTGAGCACTGATAACAACTTGGGTTGTCCTTGTCCTCTTTAGTCTGGATGACACGGCGTCCCAGTTTTCCAAAAAGAACTTCAAATTTTGATTCGTCTGACCACAGAACAGTTTTCCACTTTGCCACAGTCCATTTTAAATGAGGCTTGGCCCAGAGAAAACGTCTGTGCTTCTGGATCATGTTTAGATATGGCTTCTTTTTTGACCTATGGATTGTGTTCACCGACAATGTTTTCTGGAAGTATTCCTGAGCCCATGTTGTGATTTCCATTACAGTAGCATTCCTGTATGTGATGCAGTGCCGTCTAAGGGCCTGGCCTTGACCCTTACGCACAGAGATTGTTCCAGATTCTCTGAATCTTTGGATGATATTACGCACTGTAGATGATGATGATGATGATGATGATGATGATGATGATGATGATGATGATGATGATGATGATGATGATGATGATGATGATGATGACTTCAAACTCTGGTAAATTGGTGATCCTCTACCCATCTTGACTTCTGAGAGACACTGCCACTCTGAGAGGCTCTTTTTATACCAAATCATGTTGCCAATTGACCTAATAAGTTGCAAATTGGTCCTCCAGCTGTTCCTTATATGTACATTTAACTTTTCCGGCCTCTTACTGCTACCTGTCCCAACTTTTTTGGAATGTGTAGCTCTCAGGAAATCCAAAATGAGCCAATATTTGGCATGACATTTCAAAATGTCTCACTTTCAACATTTGATATGTTATCTATATTCTATTGTGAATAAATTATAGGTTTATGAGATTTGTAAATTATTGCATTCCTTTTTTATTCACAATCTGTACAGTGTCCCAAATTTTTTGGATTCGGGTTTGTATATAGATTGTAAAAGATTATAAAAGAGATGATAATTAAGAGTGTTACCTGTCCAGGCCCTGCAGTCTGCTCTCCACTATTGCTAGTCTGAGTTTATATTTCTCAGTGAGAGAGTGGAAGCTATGAATAAGATCTAATCTGAGGACAGGGTATGGGCAGTCTGCAGTGAAGATCTCCTCTGGAACCTTCTCCAAATATGCTAGATGGTTTTCCATTGCTGCAGCGAGTAGGTGCTCCTGTAAGACAAACAGTTTTATCTTCCAACATGGCTGATAAAATGTTTTACTACAATTTTAACACATATTTGTGTACATTTCCACAACACAACTCACTGATTAATGTACAAACCCGATTCCAAAAAAGTTGGGACACTGTACAAATTGTGAATAAAAAAGGAATGTAATAATTTACAAATCTCATAAACTTATATTTTATTCACAATAGATTATAGATAACATATCAAATGTTGAAAGTGAGACATTTTGAAATGTCATGCCAAATATTGGCTCATTTTAAATTTCATGGCATCAACACATCTCAAAAAAGTTGGGACAAGGCCATGTTTCCCACTGTGTGGCATCCCCTCTTATTTTTATAACAGTCTGCAAACGTCTGGGGACTGAGGAGACAAGTTGCTCAAGTTTAGGAATAGGAATGCTGTCCCATTCATGTCTAATACAGGCTTCTAGTTGCTCAACTGTCTTAGGTCCTCTTTGTCGCATCTTCCTCTTTATGATGCACCAAATGTTTTCTATGGGTGAAAGATCTGGACTGCAGGCTGGCCATTTCAGTACCCGGATCCTTCTTCTACGCAGCCATGATGTTGTAATTGATGCAGTATGTGGTCTGGCATTGTCATGTTGGAAAATGCAAGATCTTCCCTGAAAGAGACGACATCTGGATGGGAGCATATGTTGTTCTAGAACTTGGATATACCTTTCAGCATTGATGGTGCCTTTCCAGATGTGTAAGCTGCCCATGCCACACGCTCTCATGCAACCCCATACCATCAGAGATGCAGGCTTCTGAACTGAGCACTGATAACAACTTGGGTTGTCCTTGTCCTCTTTAGTCCGGATGACATGGCGTCCCAGTTTTCCAAAAAGAACTTCAAATTTTGATTGGTCTGACCACAGAACAGTTTTCCATTTTGCCACAGTCCATTTTAAATGAGCCTTGGCCCAGAGAAAATGCCTGTGCTTCTGGATCATGTTTAGATATGGCTTCTTTTTTGACCTATAGAGTTTTAGCCGGCAACGGCGAATGGCACAGTGGATTGTGTTCACCGACAATGTTTTCTGGAAGTATTCCTGAGCCCATGTTGTGATTTCCATTACAGTAGCATTCCTGTATGTGATGCAGTGCCGTCTAAGGGCGCGAAGATCATGGGCATCCAGTATGGTTTTCCGGTCCTTGACTCTTACGCACAGAGATTGTTCCAGATTCTCTGAATCTTTGGATGATATTATGCACTGTAGGTGATGATAACTTCAAACTCTTTGCAATTTTTCTCTGAGAAACTCCTTTGTGATATTGCTCCACTATTTTTGGCCGCAGCATTGGGGGAATTGGTGATCCTCTGCCCATCTTGACTTCTGAGAGACACTGCCACTCTGAGAAGCTCTTTTTATACCCAATCATCTTGCCAATTGACCTAATAAGTTGCAAATTGGTCCTCCAGCTGTTCCTTATATGTACATTTTTTGGAATGTGTAGCTCTCATGAAAGCCAATATTTGGCATGACATTTCAAAATGTCTCACTTTCAACATTTGATATGTTATCTATATTCTATTGTGAATAAAATATAAGTTTATAAGATTTGTAAATTATTGCATTCCTTTTTTATTCACAATTTGTACAGTGTCCCAACTTTTTTGGAATCGAGTTTGTATCATTGAAGACATGGTTAAATCAAAATGAAAGTTTTGTGGCTGTTGATCATGTCTTTTTTAAATAATCTATATGGTAGCGCATTCCTGAAATAAGTGTATATGTGTTTAAAATTGACAGTCTTTCTCTCTCAGGAAAATGGACAAAAAATATTAATGTCATGTTGGACTCAAGAATGTCCCTCCCTCAGACCTTTTCCCACCTGTCTAGAAATAGCAAGTAGTCAATTGTAGTCATGTAACTAAAGGCTAATGGCATTCATATATATATATATATATAGTGCAGTCAATCGATTAAAAAAAAAAAAATTAATTGCACATTATTTCTGTAATTAATCACGATTAAAACATTGGAGTTTTTAATATTTTCATATTGTAATATTTTCACAGTTACTCTCCAAATTAATGTAGAAACAACTAAAAGGCAGTATATATTAAATATTTTTTGTAATGATTTAATCTTTTTATGAATGAAGACCAGTATCACTGATACTAATACTGCTCTCTTTTAAACATTAATTGTAGACATTCAACATTAAAGTATCACTGAAATCTATCAATTTCAACATTTATTAGGCTTAAAAACAACAACTTTTATTTAAGTGAACTTAAAACAATCATCGCATAAAACCAATTATAACGGAATAAAGTTATCAAACACTTTACAGTCCACTTTACAGTGCATAAATTATACATTAAAAATAGATCAATCCTTATTAAAGCTACAAGTCTCTGTTACCTTTGGTCTTTGTTTAACTTTAATGACAGACATCACAGCAACTGGTTTATTAGGGTGTTGTGATTTTTAAGACGTGACTCTGCCAGACATGATGGATATCTGACGCGCACCTCATTTTCTCACTACTCTTAAAGTTAATTTAAAATGTTATTTAACTAATTTAAAACTGATCGTGATCATATAATGTAACGCTAGCCAAATTATGATGGATAAAAACGGATGCTGTGTTAATTGCGTGAAACTTTTTAATGCATTAATTTTGAGTGGTCTCTTATTTTTTTTCCAGAGCTGTATATATACATATATATATATATATATATATACATATATATATATATATATATATATATATATATATATATATATATATATATATATATATATATATATATATATATATATATATATATATATATATATATATATATATATATATATATATATATATATATATATATATATATATATATATATATATATATATATATATATATATATATATATATATACATATATACATATATACATATATATATATATATATATATATATATATATATATATATATATATATATATATATATATATATATATATATATATATATATATATATATATATATATATATATATATATATATATATATATATATATATATATATATATATATATATATACACACTCACCTAAAGGATTATTAGGAACACCTGTTCAATTTCTCATTAATGCAATTATCTAATCAACCAATCACATGGCAGTTGCTTCAATGCATTTAGGGGTGTGGTCCTGTCAAGACAATCTCCTGAACTCCAAACTGAATGTCAGAATGGGAAAGAAAGGTGATTTAAGCAATTTTGAGCGTGGCATGGTTGTTGGTGCCAGACGGGCCGGTCTGAGTATTTCACAATCTGCTCAGTTACTGGGATTTACACGCACAACCATTTCTAGGATTTACAAAGTATGGTGTGAAAAGAGAAAAACATCCAGTATGCGGCAGTCCTGTGGGCAAAAAAATGCCTTGTTGATGCTAGAGGTCAGAGGAGAATGGGCCGACTGATTCAAGCTAATAGAAGAGCAACTTTGACTGAAATAACCACTCATTACAACCGAGGTATGCAGCAAAGCATTTGTGAAGCCACAACATGCACAACCTTGAGGCGGATGCAGCGACAACAGCAGAAGACCCCACCGGGTACCACTCATCTCCACTACAAATAGGAAAAAGAGGCTACAATTTGCACAAGCTCACCAAAATTGGTCACTTGAAGACTGGAAAAATGTTGCCTGGTCGGATGAGTCTCGATTTCTGTTGAGACATTCAGATGGTAGAGTCAGAATTTGGCGTAAGCAGAATGAGAACATGGATCCATCATGCCTTGTTACCACTGTGCAGGCTGCTGGTGGTGGTGTAATGGTGTGGGGGATGTTTTCTTGGCACACTTTAGGTCCCTTAGTGCCAATTGGGCATCGTTTAAATGCCACGGCCTACCTGAGCATTGTTTCTGACCATGTCCATCCCTTTATGACCACCATGTACCCATTCTCTGATGGCTACTTCCAGCAGGATAATGCACCATGTCACAAAGCTTGAATCATTTCAAATTGGTTTCTTGACAATGAGTTCACTGTACTAAAATGGCCCCCACAATCACCAGATCTCAACCCTATAGAGCATCTTTGGGATGTGGTGGAACGGGAGCTTCGTGCCCTGGATGTGCCTTCCACAAATCTCCATCAACTGCAAGATGCTATCCTGTCAATATGGGCCAACATTTCTAAAGAATGCTTTCAGCACCTTGTTGAATCAATGCCACGTAGAATTAAGGCAGTTCTGAAGGTGAAAGCGGGTCAAACACAGTATTAGTATGGTGTTCCTAATAATCCTTTAGGTGAGTGTATATATATATACACACTACCGGTCAAAAGTTTTAGAACGGTAAGATTTTTTAATATTTTTAAAGAAGTCTCTTCTGCTCACCAAGGCTGCATTTATGTTATTAAAATAAAAATAAAAATCTGTAATATTGTAAAATATTATTAAAATGTAAAATAACTGTTTTCTATTTGAATATATTTTAAAATGTAATTTATTCCTGTGATGGCAACGCTCAATTTTGAACATCACTATCCCAGTGTTCACATGATCCTTCAGAAATCATTCTATGATGATTTGCTGCTCAAGCAACATTTATGATTATTATCAATGTTGAAAGCAGTTGTGTAAAAAATTTTTGGGGGATTCTTTGATGAATAGAAAGTTCAAAAGAACAGTATTTATCTGAAATAGAAAGCTTTTGTAACATTGTACTATACCGTTCAAAAGTTTTGGGTCAGAAATTGTATTTATTTATTTTTAGAAATTAATACATTTATTCAGCAAGGATGCATTAAATTGAGTATAGACAGTATTAATACAGTATAGACATTTATAATGTTGCAAAGGCTTTATATTTCAGATAAATGCTGTTCTTTTGAAGTTTCTATTAATTAAATAATCCTGAAAAAAAAATTGTACACAACTGTTTTCAACATTGATAATAATAATAAATGTTAAAGCAGCACATCAGCATATTAGAATGATTTCTGAAGGATCATGTGACTCTGAAGACTGGAGTAATAATGCTGAAAATTCAGCTTTGAATCACATAAATAAACTTCATTTTAAAATATATTCAAATAGAAAAAGTTTTAAACTTTTAAATTGTAAAAATAATTCACAATAATACTGTTTTTGCTGTATTTTGAATCAAATAAATGCAGCCTTGGTGAGTAGAACAGACTTCTTTAAAAACATTTTAAAAATCTTACTGTTCTAAAACTTTTGACGTTGGTAGTGTAGCGGGCACAACCTAACGCTTTTGACTTTCTCAGTTTGTGTAAATCCACTTGGGGTTCAGAGTATTTATTTTTTCCCACATTAATTTCCCACATGTCTAGTACAAATATGTGGTTTTGTTTCATTAATACAGTGTATACTTTTTCTAGATATACCCGAAAGAATGGAAGTGAAATGTGACACCATGCCTCATAAGTGGGGTTCATTGTAACATGTGAGGGGCACGATGTAACATCACCATGTCATTTAGCTTAAAATGTTACCTGATATAATCAAAAAATATATCCAAGACAAGCTAAAATATTTTGAGAATAAAATACAATTATTATTTTTTTAAATAAAATAATGTTATTTTTTAATAATTAAAAATAAACTAATTTTTGATTTTGACAACAAACACTTTGCTAAATACAGCTATACAGCATAGTTAAAAACATAATAATAATAAATAATTTCAGAACATTGACTTTCAGTCTTTATTCACCCTTTTCTCATGGTTTCTCAAAAGAATTCATAAAAGTATAGAATATAATAGCGTAGTTCTAATAGGGGCTCATTGTAACGCAGTGTTACAACGCACAACATGCACAACTGGGATTTAAACCGCAGCTCATGTCTTCTGCTGTTAGATCAGCATTAAAGAACGATCTCGACTGTTAAATAACAGATATAAGATTACAATAATATCACATTTGTCTTATTTTAAATAAACAAAAAACAGAGAAATAAACTTAAGAAATTTACTTTTGCTATGGTTAAATAAATGTTCAGTGATATCTTCCAAAGATTTCTTAATTTTGGCGCAATTTTTTCTCTAAATAATGTTGATATGGCAACTAGTAAATACACAAAGTTCCGTCATCCTGGCATGTGTGGAAAGTGTTTAACCAAGCGTTACAACTAACCCCATGTTAGGTTGTGCTCCACGCTCCCCTATAAGATCTTTGTGAAAGCCTGTGTAGCCCATTCAAATCAGCTTTTTAGAGGCCACATAGCATATGACAACAGATGTGTAGGCCTACCCTAAGACTGACCTAAAACATTACAGGTCACCAACATTTTCATGTTCAGTTCAAAGTGTATAGGCCTATAGTATACGTGAAATCTAAAGTGACCTTAAGTTCATTAACACAGATGTCCTGCTGTAGAGATTCACATTCACATTGTAGTCTGTCCATCACCTCCTTTTGTTGCTGTCTGACAGACAGAACCTAAAACACAACGAGATGGGGTTAATCAAAGTTAGCAAATAATGTATATTATATATGAAATATATACAAACATACAGTTGCAAGAAAATGTATGTGAATCACTTACAGAATCTGTGAAAATGTGAATAATTAAATAAACTAAATAAGAGAGATCATACAAAATACATGTTAATTTTTATTTAGTACTGTCCTGAATAAGATATTTTACATAAAAATGCTTACATATAGGCCACAAGACAAAAAAAAAAATTGCTGAATTTATTCAAATGACCCTGATCAAAAGTTTATGAACCATTGATTCTCAGTACTGTGTGTCGTTAGTTGGATGATCCACAGCTGTTTTTGTTTTGTTTTGTGATGGTTGTTCTTGAGTACCTTGTTTGTCCTGAGCATTTAAACTGACCAATGTTCTTGTTCTTGGATCTCAAAATCATAGTCATTGCTGCAGAGGGTTCAAATATGCAAAACATTCTGTAAAACTGAAGAGTTTGCAGGACCTGGAGGATTTTTCTGAAGAACATTGGTCAGTTTAACTACTCAGGACAAACAAGGGACAGTACTGTACTGAGAATCAGTGGTTCATAAACTTTTGAACGGGTCATTTTTAATAAATTCAGCTTTTTTTTTTTTTGTCTTGTGGACTATACTTAAACATTTTTTATTAATTTTTTTTTATCTTATTCAGGACAGTACTAAATAAAAAAAAATAACATGCATTTTGTATGATCTCTTTCATTTTGTTAAAATTATTCACATTTTCACAGATTCTGCAAGCAGTTCACATATTTTTTCTTGCAGCTGTAGATAGCTACTTCTTATAGCAGCCAGATGTTTACATGCAGACCCATTTCTGTCTAACATATACACACACATTGCATTTCAATGTTTTTTAGGGACTTTCCATAGCTATAATGATGTACAAACTGTATATTCTATCCCCTACCCCTAAACCTACCCATCACAGAAAACGTTCTGTATTTTCCATTTTCAAAAAAACAAAAACATCATAATTCTACATCATAAGTGGTTTTCCTCATGGGAACTAAAAAATTTTCCTTACAAGATCAAAAATTACTGTTAGTACTATCTTTGTGGAGACATTTGGTCATAACGTAGGGTTTACCAGGACCACGCACAATGTACCTTATCATTATGAAGACTTTTCACAAGCACAATGGTCTTTATACTGATCTAACCCTAACCCCACCCCTAAACAAAACTCCCACCAAAAACTTTCTGAATTTTTCCATAAAAAAAAAATAAAACAAAAGATTTAGTATGCGTATTAGCCATTTTAACTTTGGGTACAGCTGGATGTACTCATAATCTTGGGGAAGTGGCCAGAAACCTGAATACACACAATATTATGAGGACATTGGGTGCAGTACACACACACACACACACACACACACACACACACACTTGTACATCTATCTTTGTGAGGAACTTCATTGGCACAACGCAATCTCTAGCTCCTTACCCTAACCTTAGCCATCACAACTAAGTGCCTAACACGAACCCTTACCCTAAAACTACCCTTTACATAATTATAACCTTATCTCTGAAACCAAGTATTGACCTTCAAACAGGCCTTTAAAGGGCTCTCAGAAAGTGAGAGCCAGGCTAAACTTTACTTCACTTCACTCTCTTTGTCCTCACGTCGCTGGTCTAAAACTCAAACCGGTCCTCACAAAGTCAGTTATACACACACACAAACGCATGCACATGCACACACACATACACATAGTTAATTAACACCATTGTCCAAAATGGATGTGTATGCTCAATAAAAACATATGTATTGCTAATTGTGATTCGGTACCTGTTGTAAGACTTCTTCTAGCTCACTGATGTGATTGGCTGTAGAGCAGTGTGATGTTAGCCTGTACTGCAGATCATCTCTTAGGTGATAAACAGGTTCTACTGTGATTAATCGAAACTTTACACGTTCCTTTTCCAGCTCCAATTCTAAACACACACAAAGCATGCACTTCAAGTAATGCAAGTTGCACGTTAAATAATATAAAACATACTGAATAAGGAAAAGAAAATGTTTTCTTGTCTTAGGACTGGTCAGGCTGGTCTAGTTTGATAAAGGGGTTATAGAGGGGTTTTGGAAATCAGTTTGGCTGTTCTGAGAAATATTTAGCTAATGTGAACCCAATATGAATATGTAGCTAACAGTATTTCATGTGTCTCAATATTCCAACAAAACCAAAGGGAACTTTACCATATTCCTGTAACTGAGAAGGGATATCTATATCTGCTTCTTCTTCAAGTCCAACTCCATGAAGAAAATTTTGAAAGTCTTTTTCAGTCTTGTGCCTGGATACATTCAATAAACATAGAGATTACAGTTTATATGAGATTATGAAGCTCCAGAAATGAGTAATATTACAAGTTACAAGAGGAACAGTGCATGTGCACTGCAGCGAGAGAAATTCACTCATTGCTGCTCAAAATGGTACAGCTCACTTGCTGTCTGTTGAAAGTAAATGTTCTGTTTTTTAGTACATTACCAATACAATTATAATAAATAAACTATTAAAAATCAATGCTTATTTTTCAAATGCCAAAAGTAAAGATATAGTGGCAATTTAATACATTTTCACAAACCCATTCAGTGTAGTCACAATGAAAGTGTTCAAACTGCATTTGAAAAAGTAAAGCTGCAGTCCGTAAGTTTTGCCTCTTTGTCCACATCTCTGTTTGAAACCTGCAATTGCGGTTATTTGCGAGATTATAATCTTTACGTGGGTTGTGCATCGGCATGACTCCTTCTTTCTGTATACTATGTATAAAAAAAATAATAATAATAATAAAATAAAATAAAAGATTTACACACAAAATCCAACACAATTGGCATGTTTTTGCTCATGACAGATCAGAGACTGATATATTTCAAATGTTTATTTCTTTTAATTTTGATGATTATAACTGACAACTAAGGAAAATCCCAAATTCAGTATCTCAGAAAATTAGAATATTGTGAAAAGGTTCAATATTGAAGACACCTGGTGCCATACTGTAATCAGCTAATGAACTCAAAACACCTGCAAAGGCCTTTAAATGGTCTCTCAGTCTAGTTCTGTAGGCTACACAATCATGGGGAAGACTGCTGACTTTCGGGTCATTGCAAAAGAGGCTGGCTATTCACAGAGCTCTGTGTCCAAGCACATTAATAGAGAGGCGAAGGGAAGGAAAAGATGTGGTAGAAAAAAGTGTACAAGCAATAGGGATAACCGCACCCTGGACAGGATTGTGAAACAAAACCCATTCAAAAATGTGGGGGAGATACACAAAGAGTGGACTGCAGCTGGAGTCAGTGCTTCAAGAACCACTACGCACAGACGTATGCAAGACATGGGTTTCAGCTGTCGCATTCCTTCTGTCAAGCCACTCTTGAACAACAGACAGCGTCAGAAGCGTCTCGCCTAGGCTAAAGACAAAAAGGACTGGACTACTGCTGAGTGGTCCAAAGTTATGGTCTCTGATGAATGTAATTTTGGGGGTCCCAGAGTCTGGAGGAAGAGAGGAGAGGCACACAATCCACGTTGCTTGAGGTCCAGTGTAAAGTTTCCACAGTCAGTGATGGTTTGGGGTGCCATGTCATCTGCTGGTGTTGGTCCACTGTGTTTTCTGAGGTCCAAGGTCAACACAGCCGTATACCAGGAAGTTTTAGAGCACTTCATGCTTCCTGCTGCTGACCAACTTTATGGAGATGCAGATTTCATTTTCCAAGAGGACTTGGCCTTGTTTAAGGACCATAGTATCCCTGTTCTTAATTGGCCAGCAAACTCACCTGACCTTAACCTAACCTAGAAAATCTATGGGGTATTGTGAAGAGGAAGATGCGATATGCCAGACCCAACAATGCAGAAGAGCTGAAGGCCACTATCAGAGCAACCTGGGCTCTCATAACACCTGAGCAGTGCCACAGACTGATAGACTCCATGCCACGCCGCATTGCTGCAGTAATTCAGGCAAAAGGAGCCCCAACTAAGTATTGGGTGATGTACATGCTCATACTTTTCATGTTCATACTTCTCAGTTGGCCAAGATTTCTCTGGTTTATGGGTCTGTAATAGAGTGAACACACGCGATCGGTGTACATGTGATACTGTTTGGTGCGAGGCAAGCAGTCAGCTCCTGAGGGTGCTGGCTGTGATCATTGTGAAATATCTCGACGCGTACAGACGTGCGCTTTTCAGGTGTTTCAGCCTCGCGCCTGTGGACTTTCATCTCGAGGGATGAAAGCCAAATATGTTGTGAATGGGTCGAATCTCATGTTTGCAGAGGCAGCGTGTAGATGATGAGTCCGTATAAATGCACTTCAGCGCTCATCCTAGTAGGGGGTAAACGGCCCCCAAGAGTGCACATTTCCCATTCTTCCTGATAAAACTCACCTGATTCAACCCATCAGCTCATTATTCTCATAATTCATAAGGATGAATGGGTCAGATAAGGGAGACATCCAAAAGGTGTGCCTCTAGGAACAAGGTGTTAAGATGTTTTTTATTTATTTACAAACAAATGTTAAAAAAGGAGAAAACCCCTGGTAGTGTTGTTAAACAAAGATTTGAAAATACAGTTATAGAATTCACAGGTGGTACCTGGCTATGTCAAGTCTGTGATGCTCTTGGAGCCACACTTGTCTATGCAGTCTCAGAACACTCCTCTCCTTGTTCACCTGAGCTGCATCCAACACCTTCTGCACCTGAGAGACACACAAACTTATATTTTAAGTAAGATATTCAATGTTACTTGCAAATAGGTAATTGATAGTGAGCAGATAGTGACTAATGGGACAGAAATTAATGTGAGTTTACAGTGAATTGTGGAGAACTTCCATTGTTCTGAGGTTCTGAGTGCGACTGGTACAATGGCCCCATCCCCACAGAAGTAAACCAAAAGGTAATAAAGGTTTTAAGAGTTTAGAGATATTTTGCTTACTGTAGTAGGTGTAATGCAAATCCGAGTTGTGGGTGTAATCATTCTGTCCTCAAAAGGTGTCTGAAGACTCGATTAATGCAAATTCTCTTTGTTAGCTGATGTCTCAGTTTGAATATTTGTAGTCAGATATTTGTAGTCCTCCAGACTCTCAGCATTATGTATTTTTCTACGGGGTCAGGTATGCATCTTTTACTCTTTACTTCAGAGCATTCAATGTTTTGTATTGATTATCTTTTAATTGATCATGTAATTGACATGATACTTTTACCTGACTAATAATAAATTGTTACATTTGATTTTATTCTGACTTACTCTGATATTATTAACTCTAGTAGATTACGTTACATCCATTGTGACCAGGAGTCCAGGGTTAAGTACATACTAGATCTCAGGTTAGATGGAGAATGGGGCACATCAGGTGAGATTCTAGATTTCTGACTAACTGCTCGACTTTAGTTAAGCTGTTATGCAGTTGTATTCACTTTAGGGGGCTAGCTAAAAATACTGTTGTAATAATAAATAACTAAATATAGATAATAGCAAGCATTGGGGCAGCATTATTTCATAGAACTAGCCATAACATCTGATTATTGTTTGAGCTTTAACTAAGTTGTTATATAGGCGGGGAAAAGAGTTAAGTAGCATTAGCCATAACCTCTGACTAATGATCAGACTGGTGAGTTTGTGACTGTGGGGGATCTGCGTTAAACGGCGCGAGACCCTGAGTGACATTAGTAACCGAATGAACGAGTACGATAAGAGTAAAGAGTTAAATAGAATAATCAACAAATGACCAATAACAAATTGGCATTCCAACTTAAATTCGAGGTCATGATAAAAATGGAGTTGGATAAAAGTAAATATTAAACTACTTTGCCATGCTGAACATGCAGAAATCTTCACCCGCTTATCGGAAACTGTCATTGGGCCGATTGGGCAGGCCTTATAACCTAAAACTTGTAGGCAATCCGATCAATGGAGACCTCAGAAAATTAACTGTTCCCTGGGTGGATTGTGGCAATATGCAACGGGCAAATCCACTGATGTAAGCCAAACCCAGAGGATGCAGAGGGCATAACAGGTGATATACTGTGAAAGAAACCGCAGCCGATAACCCCACTGGATTCGCACAAAGAACCCATAGTGTTAGTGCACATGCGTGCCACCGCTTGAGGCAGACAGCGAGGATCCCCAGGCATCACCTAGGGAACCCACACTTCCTTTTGCAAATATCACTATATATTGAATTTCACTGCATTTTCTCCTCTGTCGGCACACAGACCGACTGTGAAGTTAGTGATTCCAATGCATTTTTATTGTTTTGACAAATCAACACATGAGGCCTTGTATGCTGAACACACATTTTTTTTTATTGACAACATGCTGCTACAACATGAAACTGCTATCATGCAAGGTATTTTTTATCCAATCTGTATAGATCAGCAGGTGAGTTCTCACCATAGTTTCTACAGGAGTCAAACAGAACCTTTCATATCTTCAAATGTTTTTGTTATGCAATGTAAACTCTTTTTAACTGATTTGTGTACAGATCTTTTTAAACAGGAGCAAAATTGATGCTTTGAAACAATGAAAAGTTTTGGTTCTACTTTTCAGAGAGAGAGCAAAATAAATTATAAAGTTATAATCATATACAGGTGCTGGTCATATAATTAGAATATCATCAAAAAGTTGATTTATTTCACTAATTCCATTCAACAAGTGAAACTTGTATATTATATTCATTCATTACACACAGACTGATATAGTTCAAATGTTTGTTTCTTTTAATTTTGATGATTATAACTGACACTGTTACGATCCCTGGTCTAGGTCAGGGTGTAACATAAAAGACACGACCCAAACTTCTTATTTACCCATTTCTTTTATTATTATTTACTAGTTGCCTAAAAATTTAGAGCAACCGTACTTGGGTATTTCTTTAGCAAAGAAAAGACACCAGTGATTACAAATCAAGACAAAAGAAAGAAGTTTAGAAGCAATCTCTTCAGGGGTGAGCTAAGTGCCCTGTAACTTCCCTATAACCAACCAAAAAGAAAGAAACATACAATGAACTTCCCTATCTCCTTAACTAAAGCAAAAACAGGAAAAACAGATGGCCCTTGGGCCTACAAAACAAAACAAGGCACTCACCCCCTACAGCTTCACAGGTCACAAAACAAAAAGACAACAAAAATAGAAATCAGCAGGACAAGGTATAAGATCACTTGCACACAAGTGAGTAACAGCACTCTATTTAACACAGCCGATGAGTATAGAAAAACACATTCACATCTGAAACCCAACTTCCACCAAGTAACACAGACACAGATGGAACAAAGCAGTCAATGGCGTAGCAAGAAGAGAGCAGAGAGATAGCTAGCTCCCTCCAGAGGAACTCCGGGGAACTTTATAGTCAGGGACTCTTCTCCTGGGCCAATCACCACCAGCCTCATTACAAACAAAAGCTCCTCCAGGAACCCCCGGTGAGGCGGGAAGTTAAGCGTTGGTCACCCCACTCAGAGACCGCGCTACAGGCAGCTCTGGGCGATGTGGATTGGGACATGTTCCGGCGAAAGTTCAGCTGGCGTAAGCGAGTTCACAGACGTGGCGCTTTGCTTCATCAACACGCTTACAGAGCAAGCCACGCAAACAATAACAATAACGTCCTTCTCAAATCAGAAACCGTGGGTGGACAATTCAATCCGCGCGGCAGTGAACGCACGCACTGCTGCTTACAACGCCGGTCTCCATTCAGGGAATATGAATGAATACAGATCGTCCTGCTATGCTCTCAGACGAGCAGTTAAAGCCGCAAAACTCCGTTATAAAGACCGAGTGGAGTCTCATTTCCAACTCAACGACTCGCGGCGCATGTGGCAAGGTCTGAGGTCCATCTGCTCCTTTGGATCTAAATCCTCTGCAGAGGTGAACGCTGATCCGTTGCTCGTGAACGAAGTTAAACTCTTTCTATGCTCGCTTTGACTGTAACCGCGGCAATGCGACTCCGCCAAGTGGCGCGTTAGAGGAAATTACTCAGAGCAGCAACAATCACGTGATCTCTGTCTCGGAGGATGAAGTTCGGAGAGCACTCAAGCGTGTGGACGTCAGGAAAGCTGCTGGGCCGGATGGTATTTCAGGTCGTGTTCTGCGGTCCTGTGCTGATCAGCTCACCGGGTTGTTTACATCTATCTTTAATGAGTCCTCGCTACATCTGTGGTCCCCACCTCCTTCAAAAAATCCACCATCATCCCTGTCCCTAAGAACAGTAAACCCTCTTGCCTAAATGACTATCGTCCAGTGGCTCTCACGTCTATAGTCATGAAGGTCTTTGAGAGACTCATTAAAAACACCATTTGCGCCTTCATTCCTGACACTTTGGACCCTCTTCAGTTTGCCTATCGTCCCAATAGATCGACTGAAGATGCCATCTCTCATGTCCTCCACTCCTCCCTCACTCACATCGACAGCAAAAAGTGGGAACTACGTAAGACTGCTATTTATTGACTATAGCTCAGCCTTTAACACCATAGTTCCCACCAAGCTAACCTCCAAACTCCTGGATCTCGGCCTGAATCCTTCTCTCTGCCACTGGATTGAGGACTTCCTCACTGGCAGGCCTCAGGTGGTGAGAATAGGCCAGTCCACCTCCACCTCCATCACCCTGAGTGTGGGAGCTCCACAGGGCTGTGTCCTGAGCCCCCTGCTCTACTCTCTCTACACGCATGACTGTTTGTCCACACACAGCTCCACCTCTATCATCAAATTTGCTGATGATACTGTTGTCCTGGGCCTCATTTCCAACAACAATGAGACGGCATACTTGGACGAGGTGGAGCATCTAACATCATGGTGCCAGGACAACTGTCTCTCTCTGAATGTTGGCAAGACCAAAGAAATGATTGTGGACTTCAGGAAGAGACAGCAACGGACATACTCCCCCTCATGATCAGCGGGTCACCAGTAGAGAGAGTGAGCAGCTTCAAGTACCTGGGAGTAAACATCTCCGAGGACCTGACCTGGACTGCTCACATTCAGACACAGGTGAAAAAGCCAGGCAAAGACTGTACCACCTGCGCCAGCTGAGGAAATTCAGGGTTTCACCAGCTATCCTGAAAACTTTCTATTTAGGGGCGATAGAAAGTGTTTTAACTCAGTGCATCACAGCGTGGTATGGGAACAGCACCAGTCATGACCGCAAAGCCCTGCAAAGAGTAGTGCGCTTATCCGAGCGTATCTCAGGGTCAGCTCTCCCGTCTCTGCAGGACGTCTACACCAAACGCTGCAAAGGTAGAGCTACCAAGATCATCAAGGACTCTAATCACCCTGCAAACCCTCATTTCACGCTGCTACCATCTGGTAAAGCGCTTCCCGAAGCCTGATGGCCAAAACTGAGAGACTCAGGAGGAGCTTCTTCCCCCAGGCCATCAGACTCCTGAACTCAGTCACTTAACATCACGTGACTTCACGTCAGGATAAACATCGATACACTGACATTGCACTGCACTTTCTGTTCTCGTTGTTACTGTGTAACAACCTGTCATAAACCTGTTTGCACATTATACTCTTTATACATTTGTTAACCACATATTTATAAGTCTACAGTTTACTCACTGCAAAGTCTACTTCAATTATTTTATTCCACTTTATCCTTATTTGTTACCTTTTTTTCTCTTGACTTGATTATTTATAATTCTACAGATATAGACATATATATATATATATATATATAGATAGTAGTACTTTTTTATATCCTATTTCTATTATAATTTCTTCCTTGTGTTTTTAACTGTGAATTTGCACTGTCCATGGAGCGGACCTGTTTACATTTCACTGCAGGTTGTATATTCTGTATATAACTGTGTATGTGACAAATAAAACTCTTGAATCTTGAATCTTGAATCCAAGACCAATCCTGTTAAGACAAGAAAGAAAAACAACGGAATCCACAAAAAAAAACAATATATACGTATATATACGTAACACAACTAAGGAAAAGAATATTGTGAAAAGGTTGAATACTGAAGACACCTAGTGCCACACTCTAATCAGCTAATGAACTCAAAACACCTGCAAAGGCCTTTAAATGATCTCTCAGTCTAGTTCTGTAGGCTACACAATCATGGGGAAGACTGCTGACCTGACAGTTGTCCAAAAGACGACCATTGACACCTTGCACAAGGAGGGCAAGACACAAAAGGTCATTGCAAAAGAGGCTGGCTGTTCACAGAGCTCTGTGTCCAACCACATTAATAGAGAGGCGAAGGGAAGGAAAAGATGTGGTAGAAAAAAGTGTACAAGCAATAGGGATAACCGTACCATGGAGAGGATTGTGAAACAAAACCCATTCAAAAATGTGGGGGAGATTCACAAAGAGTGGACTGCAGCTGGAGTCAGTGCTTCAAGAAACACTACGCACAGACGTATGTAAGACAAGGGTTTCAGCTGTCGCATTCCTTGTGTCAAGCTACTCATGAACAACAGACAGCGTCAGAAGCGTCTCGCCTGGGCTAAAGACAAAAAGGACTGGACTGCTGCTGAGTGGTCCAAAGTTATGTTCTCTGATGAAAGTCAATTTTGCATTTCCTTTGGAAATCAGGGTCCCAGAGTCTGGAGGAAGAGAGGAGAGGCACACAATCCATGCTGCTTGAGATCCAGTGTAAAGTTTCCACAGTCAGGGATGGTTTGGGGTGCCATGTCATCTGCTGGTGTTGGTCTACTGTGTTTTCTGAGGTCCAAGGTCAACACAGCCGTATACCAGGAAGTTTTAGAGCACTTCATGCTTCCTGCTGCTGACCAACTTTATGGAGATGCAGATTTTCCAACAGGACTTGGCACCTGCACACAGTGCCAAAGCAACCAGTACCTGGTTTAAGGACCATGGTATCCCTGTTCTTAACTGGCCAGCAAACTGGCCTGACCTTAACCCTATAGAAAATCTATGGGGTATTGTGAAGAGGAAGATGCGATATGCCAGACCCAACAATGCAGAAGAGCTGAAGGCCACTATCAGAGCAACCTGGGCTCTCATAACACCTGAGCAGTGCCACAGACTGATGGACTCCATGCCACGCCACATTGCTGCAGTAATTCAGGCAAAAGGAGCCCCAACTAAGTATTGAGTGCTGTACATGCTCATACTTTTCATGCTCATATTTTTCAGTTGGCCAAGATTTCTAAAAATCCTTTCTTTGTATTGATCTTAAGTAATATTCTAATTTTCTGAGATACTGAGTTTGGGATTTTCCTTAGTTGTCAGTTATAATCATCAAAATTAAAAGAAATAAACATTTGAAATATATCAGTCTGTGTGTAATGGATATAATATACAAGTTTCACTTTTTGAATGGAATTAGTGAAATAAATAAACTTTTTGATGATATTCTAATTATATGACCAGTACCTGTATAGTTCAATAAATCATGTTTTAACCATATATTGTTTTTGTTTTTTTACATTATCCTTTAAATCATTAATGTATTGAATATAGAAATATGTAAGCAAAAGCAATTATTGTCACTAAAACGCTGCTTTCATATAGACAGCTGGCCTTCTCATACTCAACCCTGCAAGACCATGCTGGTGGAGCTAAACTAGAGGTTTTTCACATTTCATGGAAAGACAGCACTATTGCATACACAAAAAGGCCTTAAAAGCTGCTAAATCTGCGTATTTTTCGACTCTCTTAGAAGAGAACAAACACAACCCTAGGTATTTATTTGATACAGTGGCCAAATTAATGAAAAAACAAAGCTTCAGATGTTTCCAAACAGCACAGCAGTATTGACTTTATGAACTTTATTACAAACCCGATTCCAAAAAAGTTTGACACTGTACAGACAATTTGACACAGACAATTCACAATTTGTACAGACACTGTACAAACTGTGAATAAAATCAGATTGCAATGATGTGGAAATTTCAAATTTCAATATTTTATTCAGAATACAACATAGATATACAACATATCAATGAGATGAGCATACAACACACAATGATGAGTGAGGGATTTAAGATTTGTTATGAACCTCAGTGCACCATGATAAACAGTGTCTAAAGCATGTAAACACTGAGAAGATGCATGCATATATATAACATCACCATAGTCAAGTACAGGTATAAAAGTGGCAGCAACAAGCCTTTTTTTAGCCTCAAAAAAGGCAGGATTTAATTCTAAAATAGAAACCCAATTTCACTTTCAATCTTTTCACTTTCAGTGATGTGGAAGTTTCAAATTTCAATATTTTATTCATAATACAACATAGATGACATATCAAATGTTTAAACTAAGAAAATGTGAAATTTTAAGGCAAAAATAAGTTGATTTAAAATTTTATGGCATCAACACATCTCAAAAAAATTGGGAAAGGCCATGTTTACCACTGTGTGGCATCCCCTCTTCTGTTTTATAACAGTCTGCAAATGTCTGGGGACTGAGGAGACAAGTTGCTCAAGTTTAGGAATAGGAATGTTGTCCCATTCTTGTCTAATACAGGCTTCTATTTGCTCAACTGTCTTAGGTCTTCTTTGTCACATCTTCCTCTTTATGATGCGCCAAATGTTTTCTATGGGTGAAAGATCTGGACTGCAGGCTGGCCATTTCAGTACCCGGATCCTTCTTCTACGCAGCCATGATGTTGTAATTGATGCAGTATGTGGTCTGGCATTGTCATGTTGGAAAATGCAAGGTCTTCCCTGAAAGAGACGACGTCTGGATGGGAGCATATGTTGTTTTAGAACTTGGATATACCTTTCAGCATTGATGGTGCCTTTCCAGATGTGTAAGCTGCCCCTGCCACATGCACTCATGCAACCCCATACCATCAGAGATGCAGGCTTCTGAACTGAGCGCTGATAACAACTTGGGTTGTCCTTGTCCTCTTTAGTCCGGATGACATGGCGTCCCAGTTTTCCAAAAAGTTTCATTTGACCACAGCACAGTTTTCCACTTTGCCACAGTCCATTTTAAATGAGCCTTGGCCCAGAGAAAACGCCTGCGCTTCTGGATCATGTTTAGATATGGCTTCTTTTTTGACCTATAGAGTTTTAGCCAGCAACAGCAAATGGCACAGTGGACTGTGTTCACTGACAATGTTTTCTGGAAGTATTCCTGAGCCCATGTTGTGATTTCCATTACAGTAGCATTCCTGTATGTGATGCAATGCCGTCTAAGGGCCCGAAGATCACGGGCATCCAGTATGGTTTTCCGGCCTTGACCCTTAAGCACAGAGATCCCTTCCAGCTTATCTCATCATACAGTGCAGATGTGTTTTCTCTCTGCTCCCGCTGTGCTCTGGCGCTTTGGTATTTTGTCTTTTTCTTTTTCTCTCTGACCCGCTGCTTGCTGGACTCCTGAAAATACTGAAATGGAATTGATTAACTGGTCAATCAGCGCGATTGATAGGATTTTCTCACAAAGGAAGGGTGCCCCGGGAGAACCCACCTGCCCGGACGGGACCTTTGCTGCAGGGTACGTGATGGACGCATGGAACAACTGGCAAGTCCTGTGCCTGGAGGCTCTGTCCGTGGAGGATGCGGAAGATTTATACATGATTGGATTATTGATGGCGGGGTTCCTATTCTTTGGCTTTGGGATTGCCCTGACCTATCGGAAGATTGGTAAGACAGCTGCAAGCAAATTCACCCAGCCGCTGTCTGTGGAAATTAAGGAATGCTTCGGGGTTGTGTGTGACCGTTTGAAGGAATTAGATCAGAGAGTGATACAGATTGAGGAACTGAACCATAACAACGCAGTCCGGACTGCGGATACGCAGGGAAGAGTGGGCTCCATCGGGGGTCAGATCGGTGAACTTTTACAGACTGTAACCGGTCTGGCCATGAGGCTGGACGTAATGTCTAGGGAAACTGCACGGACCAGACGCGAGTGCTGAGGACCAGAACTGATTGATTGATTATGATCCGGACAAATTACCGAAGATCATCAAATGGATTAAAAAATTGTATTTGCCTGACCTAATCAACTACCCCACCCGATCCTCACTTGTCCCTATCTCTCGGTTGGGATGTCAGCCTGACAGCTTGGTCTGCTATCTTTCCCTGTGCACTGCCTTATCTCCCTTCAAGGACAAACCATAGAACTGAACTCGAAAACATCTGAAGTTATGGCTAACATTCTCACACAACACAATCTCAGACTCACTCGCACCATACACACCCGATCCCGATCCCAGCCCCACTCCATCCGTCTGCCTGTCTTTATCTATCTCCTCTCCCACTCCATACAAAAAATCCCATCACATGACCACGTGTACTGTGTTATGTTATGTTTTGTTGTGTCTGCTATGTAATGCTTGCTAAACTGCATTCTTGTATTCCTGGAGAGCGTGTGGCGGCGCCTGAAATGGCTGCGGCCCGGAGGCTTGCTCCAAACTTCATTTCGTTATACTGTACTTGTACATGTGTAATGACAAATAAACTTGAAACTTGAAACTTGAAACTTGAGATTGTTCCAGATTCTCTGAATCTTTGGATGATATTATGCACTGTAGATGATGATAACTTCAAACTCTTTGCAATTTTTCTCTGAGAAACTCCTTTCTGATATTGCTCCACTATTTTTCACCGCAGCATTGGGGGAATTGGTGATCCTCTGCCCATCTTGACTTCTGAGAGACACTGCCACTCTGAGAGGCTCTTTTTATACCCAATCATGTTGCCAATTGACCTAATAAGTTGCAGATTGGTCCTCCAGCTGTTCCTTATATGTACATTTAACTTTTCCAGCCTCTTATTGCTACCCGTCCCAAATTTTTTGGAATGTGTAGCTCTCATGAAATCCAAAATGAGCCAATATTTGGCATGACATTTCAAAATGTCTCACATTTCAGACCAGCTCCCTAAGTTTCAATGTCAATTGCAACTTTTTCCAAGCAGAGGGTGCAGCAAATTTAAATGCCCTTTTCCCTAATTCAGTACGTACCACTGGAACAGACAGAAGGAAGAATTCCTGCGACCGAAGGCTATAGCTACCAACATGTTTTTACTGATGTACATATGAAGATATGAAGGAAGTAGACCCAGGATAGATTTATAAATAAAAATATGCCAGTGTTTTAGTCTACGGATGGACAAAGCAGACCATCCAACCCGAGCATCCAACACACAATGATGAGTGAGGGATTTAAGATTTGTTATGAACCTCAGTGCACCATGATAAACAGTGTCTAAAGCATGTAAACACTGAGAAGATGCATGCATATATATAACATCACCATAGTCCAGTACAGGTATAAAAGTGGCAGCAACAAGCCTTTTTTTAGCCTCAAAAAAAGGCAGGATTTAATTCTAAAATAGAAACCCAATTTCACTTTCAATCTTTTCACCATTTGCTGAACATGAGGGCCAAAGGAGAGAGCATCATCAATTAAAATCCTGAGATACCTATACTGAGTCACAAACTCAGTCTCTGAACCTTGGGAAGTAGTAATAGAAAGAAGATCATGAAGGATTGATTTAGATTTAGAAAAGAACATGAACTTTGTATTATCAGCATTTAAAACTAGTTTCAGTTCAAGTAAGTTACACTGAACAATATTAAAAGCAAGCTGTAATTGAGAGAGCCAGATTGGGTGTGGATGCTGAACTATATATAACTGTATCATCAGCGTAACAGTGAAAATTTGCATTGTGAACATTTTGATCGATATTATTTATATATAGAGTAAATAGGAGTGGACTTAGGACTGACCCCTGCGGCACACTTTTAGTTACACTGAGTGAACTGGAGATAAAACCTTCTGCCTGTACACAATGAGTTCTGTTTGAGTTCTGTACACATTGAGTTCTTAAGTAGTAAACTTCTTTTACTTGCAAGATTTATAATATTATAACCATTATAACCGGCTACTGCAGTATCACATCAGACAGTAAATTGTAGTGTCCCTGAGGAAAAATTCCATTCATTCATTGCTATAGAAGAGGAAGAATTGTCTAAACTCGTTAAATTGTCTAAATCAACAACATGTATGTTAGACCCTATACCGACAAAGCTACTGAAAGAGATGCTTCCAGAGGTCATAGATCCTCTTCTTAATCTTTGCCATTAGGATATGTACCAAAAACTTTTAAGATGGCTATTATAGACCCTTTTTGCGCCGATGTCACAATTATGTCAAGGAGTTAGCTGGAGGCAAAACAAAGGGAAAACTGGAGGCAGCCAATACAAACCAGCACCGAGTCGGAGCTCAAAATGTCATCTTCTTTTGTTTTTTGGTGCCAGAATCGACGAGTACAGGCTCCAAATTGAAATTTTACAGCATACCTGCTGCTACTGCCAGACAAAAAAAAAAAAAACGACGACAGCTGTGGTTAAACGCAATAAAACGAGCGGACTGGAGTGAGTGTGCCAGGCGCTGGCTATAGGCAGAACTTTGGATCGTACGACACTAAACTCATCTGTTAAATCTTTGTATTTTAAGTCTTGTACATGTGTCCATTTAGCACATAGTTATAGGCATCTAACGATCTAAACTATGCACAATTATGTTTTCATCATGAAGTAAACTGAGAAATGTAGATATTTAATGTGAATTTTACAAAAGATTTTGCTATTTTAAATAAATCTGTATATAAATATCATTACTAATTCCAGCAAATACATTTAAAAAATGCCATATATCCCATTAAAACTGCACAACTGTAGAGTAAAAAACATTAGGCTATAAAAAAAAGTGATATGTGTGTATTAAAAAAAACTGAGCTGTTTGCATAAAGTTAACTTTTAAAATAATGCAACTTGATCCTACAGAATTAATCAATTACAGATCGTTCTCGAATCGATCTTGAAAAGGCAGTATCCTCAAAACTATGTTCCTTTTTAGAAAGATATGGTATCTGCGGGGATTTCCAAGTCACCTGTATTTATATAGCACTTTTTACAATGCCAATGGTTTCAAAGCAGCTTCACAGTGTTAAACAGGAAAATATAATGCAACAGAATTTGATTCGGTTGTATAGACATTCTGGAGAAAACAGCGATGTCATCCAGCTAATTTCACTTAACATATAGTGTCAATGCGGGCAGAACAGTAATATAGTTGAATATTTAGTGTCCCCAACTGAGCAAGCCAAAAGCCAAAGGCGACGGTGGCAAGGAACCAAAACTCCATCAGGTGACAGAATGGAGAAAAAAACCTTGGGAGAAACCAGGCTCAGTCGGGGTGCCAGTTCTCCTCTGGCCAATGAACAAACAGTGTATGATTATGATTCTGGCAACTTTACAGGTCAGAAGAGATCAGAGTCTGAAGAAAGATCCGGAGATGGGTTGACCTAGTTAATGCAGCCTAAAACAATCATTTAACTGATTTGAATTATATAAATTAATAATGTTCTATGTGTATACCACAGTAAAGTAATTAGCAAGATTTTAAAATTTATACGATGTTTAATAGGGACCTAGTGCAGTGTTGACAGAACCGGGCTAATATGGTCATACTTCCTGGTTCTGGTAAGAACTCCAGCTGCTGCGTTTTGGACCAGCTGTAGTTTTTTTATTAAGTGGGCAGGGTAGCCACCCAGTAGAGCATTACAATAATCTAGCCTTGAGGTCATGAACGCATGAACTGTTCAGCATTTTGCATTGAAAGCATGTGGCGTAATTTAGATATATTTTTAAGATGAATATATGAAGAATCATATATTAAGATGAATCGGCTATGCATTCCTTTAATCTTGTGAATTGGTAAGTTTCGTCAGGGCGTGAAGAAATATAGAGCTGAGTATTGTCAGCATAACAATAACTATAAACTATGAAAACATGCTTCCTAATGATGTCTCCCAAGAGTAAGCATGTACAGGGTGAAAAGCAAAGGTCCTAGTACTGAGCCTTGCGGTACTCCATACTGAACTTGTGATCGGTGTGACATGTCTTCATTTACTGCTACAAACTGATAGCGGTCAGATAAGTATGATTTAAACCAGGCCAATGCAATTCCACTAATGCCAACATAATTTTCGAGTCTATTCAAAAGAATGTCGTGGTCAATAGTATCGAATGCAGTGCTAAGATCGAGTAACACTAATAGAGATATACAACCACGATCAGATGATAAGAGTAAATCACTTGTTACTCTGATGAGAGCAGTCTCAGTACTATGATACGGTCTAAATCCTGACTGGAAATCCTCACAGATACCATTTCTTTCTAAAAAGGAACATAGTTGTGAGGACACTGCCTTTTCTAGATTTGAGATTTGCCTGTAATTGACTAATTCTGTAGGATCAATTTGTGTTTTTTTTTTTTTGTTTGTTTTTTTTATAAGTGGTTTAATAATAGCCAACTTAAAAGTTTTCGGTACATATCCTAATGACAAAGATGAATTAATGATATTAAACAGAGGATCTATGACCTCTGGAAGCATCTCTTTTAGTAGCTTAGTCGGTATAGGGTCGAGCATACATGTTGCTGATTTGAATGTTTTAACAAGTTTAGCTAATTCTTCTATAGCAGTGAATGAGTGGATTTTTTCCTCAGTGACACTACAATGCACTGTCTGATGTGATACTGTAGTAGACGGCTGCATGGTTATATTTTGTTTCCTAATATTATCAATCTTGCACGTAAAGAAGTTCATAAAGTCATTACAGCTGCGCTGTTTGCAAACGTCAGAAGCTGAAGCTTTATTTTTGGTTAAATTAGCCACTGTATCAAATAAATACCTAGGGTTGTGTTTGTTTTCTTCTAAGAGAGTCAAGAAAGAAGCAAATCTAGCAGTTTTTACGGCCTGTCTGCATGCAAACATGCTCTCTTTCCACGAAATGGAAAAACCTCCAGTTTTGTTTTCTTCCAGCTGAGCTCCATTTTTCTGGCTGCTATTTTAAGGGCCTGGGTATGCTCTTTGTACCACGGCGTTGAACTATTTTCTTTCATTTTCTTTAAACGCAGAGGAGCAACTGTGTCTAAAGTGCTGAAAAAGAGAGAGTCAGTAGTTTCTGTTGCTATCTGGAATGCTGAGGAGATGAAATTGATGAGGAAGAATATTTACAAAGCAATCTTTATGGCTTTGCAGCCTTTGCTAAATTAAGTATACACAATACTAGGTAATGATCTGAGATGTCATCACTCTGCTGCAGAATTTCAATGGTATCAACATTTATTCCATGTGACTATTAGGTCTAATCAAATCAAATCACCTTTATTTATATAGCGCTTTTAACAAGTCCAATTGTTTCAAAGCAGCTTCACATTGTTAAAAGTAAAATAATGCAACAGAATTTGTACAGCCGTTCTGGTGAAACGGTGATGTTATCCAGCTAATTTCAAGTATCATATAGCATCAATGCGGGCAGATCGGTAATATAGAAGAAATTTAGGTGTCCCCAACTGAGCAAGCCAAAAGCCAGAGGCAACGGTGGCAAGGAACCAAAACTCCTTCAGGGTCAGAATGGAGAAAAAAACCTTGGGAGAAACCAGGCTCAGTCGGGTGCCAGTTCTCCTCTGGCCGACGAACAAACAGTGTATGATTATAATTCTGGCAACATAGCAGGTCTTAATTCATATTAGGCAAATAGATATTTGTTAGATTATTCGAGAGATTGGAGTAAATCACGCCGAAGACGGGTTTAATGAGGATGTCGTGTCGATGCAGCATTTACGGGGAGTTTATTTGACATGTTCTCTGCAGACACTTCAGGGATGCGTTGGTCATGTCCAGGCGCTGGTCCACCATCTGATCTGGATACGGCCTGGATCTGGCTGACTGCAGTAAACCTCGGTATAAACAGAGAGACTAACATTAGCGTAGATGCCATTCTTCTTATGATGTAACGAGTACATCAGGTGTTATGGGAAGTGTTCCCGGTTCCGGCTGACCTAGTTAATGCAGCCTGACAATCATTTACTGATTTGAGTAATAGAAATTGATAATGTTTTATGTGTAAGCCATAGTAAAGAGATGCGTTTTTAGTCTAGATTTAAACTGACAGAGTGTGTCTGCTTCCCGAACAATGCTAGGAAGACTGTTCCAAAGTTTAGGCGCTAAATAGGAAAAGGATCGACCGCCTGCAGTTGATTTTGATATTCTAGGTATTATCAACTGGCCAGAGTTTTGAGACCGCAATAGGCGTGATGGAGTATAATGCGTTAAGAGTTCGCTCAAATACTGGGAGCTAAACCATTTAGTGCTTTGTAAGTAATAAGCAAGATTTTAAAATTTATTCGATGTTTAATAGGAGCCAATGAAGTGTTGACAGAACCGGGCTAATATGGTCATACTTCCTTGTTCTAGTAAGAGCTCGAGCTGCTGCGTTTTGGACCAGCTGGAGTTTGTTTATTAAGTGAGCAGGGCAACCACCCAGTAAAGCATTACAGTAATCTAGCCTTGAGGTCATGAACGCATGAATTAACTGTTCAGCATTTTGCATCGAAAGGATGTGCCGTAATTTAGATATATTTTTAAGATGGTAGAATGCAGTTTTACAGATGTTAGAAACGTGGCTTTCAAATGAAAGATTGGTATAAAAGAGCACACCCAGGTTCCTAACTGACGACGAGGACTTGACAGAGCAGCCATCGAGTGTTAGACAGTATTCTAGGTTACTACTTGCAGAGTTTTTTTGTCCAATAATTAAAAATTATTTTTTTTCTGAATTAAGTTGCAGGAAATTACTAGACATCCAATGTTTTATATCAGCTATGCATTCCGTTAATCTTGTGAATTGGTAAGTTTCATCAGGGCGTGAAGAAATATAGAGCTGAGTATCGTCAGCATAACAGTGAAAACTAATGCCATGCTTCCTAATGATATCTCCCAGTGGTAGCATGTACAGGGTGAAGAGCAACGGTCCTAACACCGAGCCCTGCGGTACTCCATACTGAACTTGTGATCGGTGTGACATCTCTTCATTTACTGCTACAAACTGATAACGGTCAGATAAGTATGATTTAAGCCATGCCAATGCAGTTCCACTAATGCCAACATAATTTTCGAGTCTATTCAAAAGAATGTTGTGGTCGATAGTATCGAATGCAGCGCTAAGATCGAGTAACACTAATAGAGAAATACAACCACGATCGGATGATAAGAGTAAATCATTTGTAACTCTGATGAGAGCAGTCTCAGTACTATGATACGGTCTAAATCCTGACTGGAAATCCTCACAGATACCATTTCTTTCTAAAAAGGAACATAATTGTGAAGACACTGCCTTTTCCAGTATTTTTGACAGGAAAGGTAGATTTGAGATCGGCCTATAATTGACTAATTCTGTAGGATCAAGTTGAGGTTTTTAATAAGTGGTTTGATAATAGCCAACTTAAACGTTTTCGGTACATATCCTAATAACAAAGATGAGTTAATGATATTAAGAAGAGGATCTATGACCTCTGGTAGCATCTCTTTTAATAGCCTAGTCGGTATAGGGTCGAGCATACATGTTGTTGATTTAGATGATTTAACGAGTTTAGCCAATTCTTCCTCTCCTATAGCAGTGAATGAATGTAATTTTTCTCAGTGACACAACAATGCTCTGTCTCATGTGACACTATAGTAGACGGCTGCATGTTTATAATTTTCTTCCTAATATTATCGATCTTACACGTAAAGAAGTTCATAAAGTCATTACTGCTGTGCTGTTTACAACCATCAGAAGTATAAGCTTTATTTTTGGTTAACTTAGCCACTGTATCAAATAAATACCTAGGGTTGTGTTTGTTTTCTTCTAAGAGAGTCGAGAAATAAGCAGATCTAGCAGTTTTTACGGCCTTTCTGTATGCGATCATGCTCTCTTTCCATGAATTACGAAAAATCTCTAATTTTGTTTTCTTCCAGCTGCGCTCCATTTTTCTGGCTACTGTTTTAAGGGCCGGGTGCTCTCATTGTACCACGGCGTTGGACTATTTTCTTTAATCTTCTTTAAGCGCCGGGAGCAACTGTGTCTAAAGTGCTGGAAAAAGAGAGTCAATAGTTTCTGTTGCAAAATCGAGTTCCTCTAGGCTATCTGGGATGCTGAGGAGATGAAACTGATGAGGAAGATTATTTAAAAGCAATTTTTAGTGGCGGCAGTGATAGTTCTGCCATATTTGAAGCGAGGGACGGCTTTGCAGCCTTAGCTAAATTAAGTATACATGATACTAGGTAATGATCTGAGATGTCGTCGCTCTGCTGCAGAATTTCAACGGTATCAACATTTATTCCATGTGACAATATTAGGTCTAACGTATGATTAAGGCGATGAGTGGGTCCTGACACATGTTGCCTTACTCCAATAGAGTTTAGAATGTCTCTAAATGCTAATCCCAATGCGTCTTTTCATTATCTACATGGATATTAAAATCACCAACAATTAGTACTTTATCTGCAGCCAGTACTAACTCGGATAGAAAGTCAGCAAATTCTTTGATAAAGTCTGTATTGTGCCCTGGTGGCCTGTATACAGTAACCAACACAAATGTCAAACGGGATTTATCAATTACACTACATAATGCTACATAAAGCACCAAAACTTCAAAAGAATTATATTTGAAACTAGACTTCTGAGTAATACTGAAGATATTATTATAAATTACAGCAACCCCTCCCCTTTACCTTTCAGACGCGGCTCGTGTTTATAACAATAATCTTGGGGGGTGGACTCATTTAAAGTAATGTAGTCGTCAGGTTTTAGCCAGGTTTCTGTCAAACACAGCAAATCTAGATTATTATCTGTAATTATATCATTAACAATAAGTGCTTTTGGGGAAAGGGATCGAATATTCAGCAACCCGAGCTTTATCATTTGATCATCTGTATTATATCTGTTGTTTATTCGTTTGACATCAATTAAGTTTTTACTGTTGAATGGTCTTGATGTTTTTTTGTATTTACTAATTCGGGGAACAGACACAGTCTCTATGTGATAATATCTAGGTGAAAGAGTCTCTATGTGTTGGGATTTATCTGACTTCTGTAACGGGAGACAGCTAGCAGACGGTCGGGTAAGCCAGCCCGTCTGCTTCCTGACCTGGGCCCCAGTTAGTCAAGGTTTAGCTTTAAGACTATATGCCAAATTACTAGAGAGAAGAGCAGCACCACTCCAAGAAGGATGGATGCCGTCCCTCTTCAACAGGTCAGGTCTGCCCCAAAAGCTTTTCCAATTGTCTATGAACCCTATGTTATTTTGCGGACACCACTTAGACAACCAGCCATTGAGTGATGATAGTCTGCTAAGTATCTCATCACTCCTTTTAACAGGGAGCGGACCAGAACAAAAAAAAAGGTCTAAAGTATGATTACGGTGAGGTGAGGAGTGGGTCCTGACACGTGTTGCCTAACTACAATAGTTTAGAATGTCCCTAAATGCATATCCCAATGCGTCTTTTTCATTGTCTACATGGATATTAAAATCACCTAAAATTAGGCCAGTACTGACTCTGATAGAAAATCAGCAAATTCTTTGGTAAAGTCTGTATTGTGCCCTGGTGGCCTGTATACAGTAGCCAGTACAAATGTCAAACAGGATTTATCATTTACCCTACATAACTTTACGTAAAGCACCAAAACCAAAAGACTTCTCAGTAATACTGAAGATATTATTATAAATTATAGCAGCCCCTCCCCCTTTGCCTTTCAGACATGGCTCGTGTTTATAACAATAATGTTGAGGGGTGGATTCATTTAATTTAAAGTAATGTAATCATCAGGTTTTAGCCAGGTTTCTGTCAAACACAGCACATCTAGATTATGATCTGTAATAATATCATTAACAATAAGCGCTTTTGGGGGAAGGGATTAAATATTCAGCAGCCCGAGCTTTTATTTCCAGTCAGGATTTAGACCATATAATAGTACTGAGATTGCTCTCATTGTGTCATCATGGAAGACTCGAACACAGACGTTAGATGGAACGGGGTGATGACTTGGAAGGGGTGCAGGGCTCCCTCCAGCCAGTGTCTCCACTCCTCCAGCGCTAGCTTAATGGCGAGCAACTCACGGTTTCCGATGTCATAGTTTTGCTCGGCCGGGGATAGCTTCTTGGAGAAATGGGCGCATGGATGGAGACGTGGAGGCTCACCCTGCCGCTGCGAGAGCACGGCCCCTACCCCAGTGCAGGATGCGTCGACTTCTACCACGAAGGGGAGTGCGGGGTCCGGGTGAGCAAGGGTAGGGGCAGAGCAGAATGCCGATTTGAGTGTGGAGAAGGCTGTGGCGGCGTCCGATGTCCAGGACAGAGACTTGGATCCCTTCCGAAGCAGTGCAGACAACGGGGCGGCGATGGAACTGAAGTTACGGATAAATCTCCGATAGAAATTGGCGAAGCCAAGGAACCTCTGTAACCCCTTGATGGTTGTGGGTGTAGGCCAGGTCTGCACTGCTCTCACCTTCCCCTGGTCCATCTTGACGCCGCTCTGGTCGATGATATAACCTAGGAACTGGATTTGGCTGCGGTGGAACTCGCATTTCTCCAACTTCAGGAAGAGATGGTGTTCTCTGAGTTTTTGGAGGACCTGCGCAACGTGGGACAGATGTTCTTCTTCAGAGGATGAATACACAAGGATGTCATCAATATAGACGATAACAAAACGCGTCAGGAATTCTCTGAGGATTTCGTTCATAAACCCCTGGAACACAGCTGGGGCATTGGAAAGTCCAAAGGGCATTACTTGATATTCATAATGCCCCGCTGGGGTGATGAAAGCCGTTTTCCACTCGTCCCCTTTTCGAATGCGGATGAGGTTGTAAGTGCTGCGCAGGTCCAACTTCGTGAAGATGCAAGCCCCCCGCAACTGTTCCAGAGCGACTAGAACCAGGGGAAGTGGATAGCGGAACTTGATCGTGTGAGCATTGAGATGGCGATAGTCAATACAGGGCCTCAAGCCTCCATCCTTTTTGGCCACGAAGAAGAAGCTGGCAGCAGCAGGGGAAGTCGAGGGTCGGATATATTCCTGTTTGAGAGCCTCCTGGATGTACTCCTCCATGGCCTGCTGTTCCAGGATGGACAGAGGGTAGATACGACCTCGGGGAAAGGAGGTCCCAGGCAGCAGGTCAATCGCACAGTCCCATGGCCGGTGAGGTGGAAGCTTTGTGGCCAACTGCGGGCTGAAGACGTCCTGGGATGCCCGGTACTGTACAGGATGGGTGGTGGCTACGGCGGAGGGAGGACTCTCAACAGAGGTGGAGGCCAGGGAGACTCGGGATGGAGACTGAAACTTGATTTTCCGTGGAGGGACCTTCTGGATAGCGGAGAGACAGTTAGTGAGACATCTCGGGCTCCACTTCAATACCTCCCCAGACTTCCAACAGATACTCGGAGAATGAGCGGTTAGCCACGGGCGTCCCAGGACGACATCGACTGTAGAACCCTCCAGCACCAGAAAGGAGATGAGCTCCTGATGTAAACATCCGATCCTGAGGGTGAGTTCTGCAGAGGCGTAGCGTATGCACCCGCGGCCCAGCGGTTTTCCCAGGATGGAGTGAGCTTTGTATGGAGGGTTGAGTAAGGATCTCTTGGCGTGAAGTTTTTGGAGTAGGGAGGATGAAATTAAGTTTCCAGCAGCTACGGAATCAACATTAGCGCATACGCCGCTTCCTTTCCGAAGGTGTTAAATGGAATTGGTCGACTTGCATGGGTTCTGGTGCTGGGTTCTGATATTCCCGTGGTGGAGGCGGAGAATGCAACGGTTCAGAGGAAGAGGTGCAGGCGGAGAGGTTCTGGGACACGAGAATGGAGTAATGAATCAGCTTCTCCAGAACGATGGACTCGTCAAAGGTGGCTAAATGAGCGCGGATCTGCGGGTTTAAACCTTGACGGAATGCGGACATCAGGGCGATTTCATTCCAGCCGTTAGAGGCGGCCAATGTGCGGAATTGCAGGGTGTAATCATGAATGGGTAGGTTACCTTGCTGAATCCGCATCAACTGGTCCTGAGAAGAAATCTGACCCGCAGACCGGCTAAACACCTCTCGAAAGTGTTTCACGAAGGCTTCCAAAGACTGAGTAACGGGTCCATCGGCCGCCCAGATCGCTTGGGCCCATTGGAGAGCGTGTCCTGTCAGAAGCGAAATCATAAAGGCGATCTTAGCACGCTCAGATTGAAACTGAATCGCCTGTAGCTCAAAATACAAAGAGCACTGTAGCAGGAATCCGTTGCACTTCTCCGCCTCGCCAGCATAAGGCGCTGGTCGGGCCATGGGACTGGCGGAGGCAGATGGAGAAGAAGACGCTAGCTGTAGCGCTAGTTGAAGTGCGTGGGTTAACTCGGAGATGGTGCTGGAATCGGGTGACAGGAGTTCAGCCGCTCCTGCTTCGGCCTGCCGGTGGGTCTGGTCTTCTGTCATCATGGAAGACTCGAAAACAGACGTTAGATGGAACGGGATTTATTTCGGCAGGACACAAAGACAGTTGCGGATGCAAGACAGTGAAGGTAAGGGCAATGGCAATCTTAACTGAAAGCGGTGTGGTGAAAACTGGCTGTCGAAGACTCGGAGAGGGTTTGGAGAATACTGGGAATGCTCGGAAGAGAAGTCCAGGAAATGCACAGCGTGAGAGTTCTTAGGGTCGCTCGGTAGCGCAGGTAGAGTCCGGGTAGCGAAGACGAGACCAGACACAGTGAGCGGGGTGAGTGGTGTTTAAGTAGTGAGGGTGAGATTGGTTGCAGGTGTTCAGAATTCAGGTGACGAGGAACGAGTAGGCGGAGTGAAGGAGTCTGGTGCGCTGGGTGTGGCAGAGTCCGTTACACATTGGAGTTACAAATGATTTGCTCTTATTATCTGATTGTGGTTGTATCTTTCTATTAGGAACCAATCCTACTGATATAGATATCATACCACAAAGTATTGATGTCACTGATCACTACCTTGTAACTTGCATACTGCTGATATTTTCTAGACTGTGTAAACCCAACCCGATCTGCCGGCAATTTGATTTCGCCCTGCAGCTCAGGCTGGAAACCTGTACATTGTTTTATCCTGCTTCTGTTACAAATGTGCGGGGACCAATCACAAACTGGCTTATCCACCTGGCGCACTATTGTCCGGTTTAACAAAATGACGGATATAGAAGCAATGGATCGTTGGTCTGACTGGTTGAAGGACTATCCAATTGCGTACAGTCATTTGAACTATGCCCGTTGATCACGCCTCTTGCAGTAGAAAATACAGAGCAGACTCCCCAGAACAATGTTCAATCTTAAAGGTGCCCTAGAATGGAAAACTGTATTTCCCTTTCAGTCAGTACATTACGAGTTACATCAGTACTGACGAAATGGGGGTTTCGCTTAGAAGCCAATCGCCTACAAAACGAGCCAATGGCATGAAAATGCCATGGGTCTGTGGAATTTGCATAACACAACCCTGCCCCACCGTGTGGGTATAAAGGGAGTTGCGTTGCAGACTCGCATTATGTTTCTGCTTCAGAGCTGAGTGTTACTTGCCTTCTGAGCTTCCTCTCTTCAAGACGAGTGTCTCTCCAGAGTGTCTGTGTTATGGCGCATTCCAGCGAGTTCCACATTTCCTGTCTGATCTGTGCAGTGATCTAGCACAGCGTGTGTGTTCTCCCTGGGCGCTTCGGCATTTTTGCAGAGCTTTCTCCTCTCTAAAAGAGCTGCACGCGGCACGTCTTTTTCAAGACGTTTCGCCCGTGCATTGTTTCTGGGTGCGGTCGGCTGATTAGTCGGTCTGACAGGCATGAGCGCTGTTTGGCGTGCTTGGGCCTCATGCATGCTGAGCGCACGTTCATGGATGAGTCATGTTCCCACTGCGAGAACATGGCCATCGCGGTGTTGCAGTTGAGACTCCGTTCAGGAGAGAGAGTTCCCTCTCCCACACCCCAATCTACTTTCTCCACGAGAGACAGTACTTTGGCTGGTGGTCAGGGTGATCTGAGGGCTTTAGAATGGCTCAACCCGACGAATATTCCTTGGGCCACACCCCCCTCTAGCACACAGCAACCCGTGGTGTTTCTGGGTGAAGGCGCTGGTGTTTCCCGTCCTGGGCCCAGCGTCTCATTCGGGGCGCCGGCGGATGACGTCATGCCAATCGCCGCATCACAAGGTGGGCTGGATTCCTCTGGAGATGAAGATTCAGCTGTGCTGTCTCCTCCGGGAGCTCCAGCATTGTCCAAGTTTGATCCGGAGCTCACAGCCATGCTTTCCCGGGCAGCTGCGAGCATCGGGTTTGAGTGGAACCTTCCGCCATTGCCCAAGCACTCAAGGCTGGAGGATTGGTATCTGGGTCAGCCTGTGCTGAAAGCGCCCACCAACCTTCAGTGCTTTTCTTCCCGGAAGTGCATGAGGAGGTGTCAAAGTCATGGGAGTCTTCATTGGCTTTTCGCGACCGCTTGGCAGCCTCTTCTGCCTTTATTGCTCTCGATAGTGGCGCGGTGCAAGGGTACACTGGGGTGCCCCCTGGTGGGCGTTCTGTTGTGATGCAACTGTGTCCACAGAGCACTTCAACAGCATGAGGGGACCCAAAGCACCCGTCCGAGGCTTGTGGGTTTACATCTACCTTGGTGGCGAAGACCTACAGAGCCGCGGGCCAGGCCGCGTCCGCCTTGCATGCTATGGCCATCCTTCTAGTCTATCAGGCGAAGGTGCTCAAGAGCATGCACGAGAGCAGTACTATGGCTCGGTCTGACAGATTTGCAGGAGGCTGAGCGAACATGTTTCTTCAACTCCCCTATCTCCCAGACTGGGCTATTCGGGCGGGGACGTCAAGAAATTTGCCCACCAGTTCTCGGCCGCACAAAAGCAGGCTGAGGCGGTTAAACACATTCTGCCCCGGCGGCCTGCTCCTGCCTCCACCCAGCCGCCAGCACAGACGCCTCGGCCTGCTCCCCACCAGGGCTGCCCTCCTTTTGTTTTCCTTCATTGAAAGAACTGACTCATTCAGCTCTGAGCCCCAAGAGAGCCCCACAGCCTCGCCACTCTCAGCCCCCTCTGTCGCCAGCCCCCTGTCAGACGAGACCCCCATGGAACGCTGGTCCTTCCCTGGTCTCCTCCAACAGGGCGCGGAATTCGACCCTGCCCACACCTCGGGACGCTCCCACGCCTCCCCATGTCTGGGCCGGTCATTCCGCTTCGCTGCCCCATAGTGGGTACACCTGTGGCTTGCATGTCCGCTGCTTCAGTTCTGGGAGCCTAAATAGAGCTTCCAAACTGTTCAGCTGGTTCTCCCACAGGTTCGGCTATGCTATTTAGTTCGCACGATCTCCTCCCCGGTTTAAACAGAGAGTCCGCTATACCGTGGCAGGTGGCCATGCCCCTGTCATGCGTGCGGAGGTTGACACCCTACTGGCGAGAGGTGCGGTCGAGATTGTCCCTCCAGCCGAGGTGAAGTCTGACTTCCACAGCCCTGACTTCATGGTACCTAGTAGAAGCGATGGGTCACGACCATTCCTGGACCTGTGTATCTTGAGCTGAACCCTTCCTAGGCTTCCATTTCAAGATGTTCACAGCATAACGTGTTCGAATGCATACTCTCATGTCTCCATTCTCCCCTGACCCAGGCCATCTCTCAGGTCTGTCTTCCGGGGGCAGGAATACCGGTATGCAGTTCTCCCATTCGGGTAGCCCTGTCTCCTCATGCCTACACTGAAGTCATCGAGGTAGCCCTTGTGCCACTCAGGCACACAGGGTTTGCATCCTGAGTTTTCTCAATAACTGGCTAACTAGCTCACTCTCGAGACCGGGTTTTGTGAACACAGGGACCTCGTGCTCTGGCACCTCACCCGTTGGACCTTCAGATCACTTGAGGAAAGAGCAAACTCTTCCCTGAAGAGGATCTTTTTTCTCGACTCGGTCACCATGCACGCGCAGTGCGAGCATGTGCAGTCAATGCTGACTTGCCCTTGTCAATTCGAGGGCAAGAGTGCGGTTCCACTGAAGTTATTTCAGAGGCTCCTGGGGCATATGGCATCTGTAGCCGCAGTAACGCCGCTTGGGTTGCTTCATATGAGACCGTTTCAGCACTGGCTTTGCGATCGATTCCCGAGATGGGCATGGCAACAGGGCACGCTCCGGGTCCCAGTGGCTCGGGCCTGCCATCATACCTTCACCCCGTGTGAACCTATTTTTTCTATGGGCTAAAGTTCCTTTAGAACGAGTTTCTGGCATACTAACGCTGTCACGGGCTGGGGTGCCATGCACAATTGACATGCTGCTGTAAAGGACCCCAGCGCCTACAGCATGTTAATTGCCTCGGGTTGCTGGCCGTACGCCTTGCCCTGCACCGCTTCTGAGCCCTGCTTTAGGTCAGACACGTAATGGTCCGCTCCCATATCTCGGTGACAGTGGCGTACACCAACCGATAAGGTGGTCTACGCTCCCACCTGATGTTGCATCTCGGCCACCATCTTCTCCTTGGAATCTGAAGCATCTGAGGTCGCTTCGTAACGTTCATCCCGGCAAACTGACTCGTGCAGCCTACGAGCTTTCACGGGTTCAGCCACTTAACCGGGCGAATGTAGACTCCATCCCCAAACGGCCAGCTGATTTGGGAACAACTCAGCGACGCACAGGTAACCCTGTCGCCTCGCTCTAGCTCTTCCCATTGCCTACTAGGCTCAGCAGGCCGCGGGGCCCACGCAAGCATGCATTTTCCCCAGTGAGCCGTCTTGCACAACGACCACGACCTGGTTCTATGAACTCTTACTCCTT